>OU779873.1:18760000-20010000 GCA_916999025.1 Orgyia antiqua | reverse complement strand
GACTAGAATAAATCTGAGTATAAAAATAACGACGCAAGACAATTTAGATCTACATTTGGATCTCGATACGATGTTATAAATAAACTTGACCAAGATACCAAGGAGTCTTTAACACTGAATGAAAATATGCTTTATCTAAATTGTCTTGCAGTCTTTTTAAATAATACTTTAAATAAACAAATTAAATTAGACAGCTCCATCAGGCTTATCTAAAGTAAAAACGAAGACTGGCTTAATATAGTATTTAACAAGGAAAGGATGCTTGTTATTAACATAAGCAACTGCATTTAAAATTAAATAATAAAAATCGGATCAATAGCTGCTTGCTTATAAGTAATTCAACTTTAGTATTTGTAGCTGGAAAATTTTACCTTTCGTAATCTAAGAAGATCTTGCGATCTAACTTTAACAATTTGTGTCTCGTTTTAGGGTGTGCTTCGTTAGACCTCTCGGATTTCCGGCTGTCTATCCGTCAAATTTCCTTTTATAATCATGATACAAATACATATTGATCGCAATTACTTTTTTTCCTATTGTTTTATCTGTTACGTATCCATTTTATCCTAAAGTACCTACTATAAATAAAATGCAGAACACTTCCAAAACGAAGTGAGATTTAATACTATTATAATTGTTACTAATAATAATATGAAAAAGTTCTCTAACCAGAATAATATTTAATATCATCAAGATTTTCAGCAGATTACGATTTAAGCCATCCCTTAAAAAATTTCGCTGCGAAGCTTTGTATTAACTTGATATTATACAATATGCATCATGATATTTGGTTCTTAGGGCTTAGAAACTGGATATTTTGAAGAGGACGGCTTCATTGTGGTCGTTTCTGAAGGGGTCGAGATGGGTAGATATCCAGCTCAAAGGAGACAGTCTTTAAACTGGTCCTGGGTCAAGGTCATCAATATTTTAAATTACAGTATCATCAGTCATTCCATCTTAGATTTCCAATTCTATCTGAATGGTACTAATATTTTTAATTTACAATTAAACTCAATCAAATTAATTTGTAACTAATTAATATTTATAAACAAAAATGTAAACAAACAGTTTTTTATAAAAAAAACATATTGGGCCTTTGCATGTAGGACCCATGTTGGTATTCACAATAATTGAGTATTAAAAACTGCATGCGTAGTACAAAAATCTTAAAGGCCATTTACAAAAAATATATAAAATGTCAATTAACGCACTTGTCATTAATTGTTTACATAATAAAAGTGATAAAAAGTTTTATTTAACTTGCTTCGGTGAAGAATTAAATAATTTTAAAGCCAAAGAAGAAAATATAGTTACCTACACCACAACATTCACCAACTAATCAGTTCGTGAATTATAGCAATGGCTATGTATTTGAAAAAGATATATACCTGGTTTAATGTTAGTAAATATCACACAAAATTCATTAGCTTGCTAACATTTCGCTTGGTGATAAAATAAGCAAAGTTTAAACGCTATGCGTATAAATAACATTGCTATTAAAATTCTAGGGTATCTATGAAATAAGGAGACGAATGTCTCTACCTGAAATAATACCCGATTGGCCTGAATTGATGGAGGCTGTCAAAATAAAGGTTTGATAAAACCAAAATAAATGAAAATCTAAAAGTAAGGTGATTTTCTGTGCATTTAAAAATTTCTCAAATTTATTAGCTTTAAAAGTTATTGCACTTTATAGTTATTGATTAGACTTACACGATTAGATTTTTTAAATGAACAGAATTGACCTTCTAAATAATGAATGAGTTTAAATAAGGAATGATAAAACAACTAAACTAAAATGATATTCTTTGAAATTATCGATTACAACAAAAAAATATATTTAAGAATAAATAGTGGAACTTAATAATTGTCAATGTTACTTAATTAAGGCACCACAGTACAGCAATTTCTTAACAGTCTAGTTGTAACCATTAGTTTCAGAGAATTTTAAATAAAATGCATAAAATGACTTTTAACTAAACAAAAGGTTTTTGTATCACCTCTTCATGTTTTTAAGACTTTAAACATGACTTTCAGGGAATGTAAGTGGAATGAATTTGATGACTATTGGTAAACTTGTATTGCTCTCCTCTCTATCAATTGCAGGTTTCTTGTTTATGTCCGATTGAAGAGCTTAAATCACGTCATTATTATCAAAATTATTACGATCTTCATTATTTACTTCATTAATTTCAGTTGATGCATCCGGTATTCTGCAGATGTTGGAATTTTTATTATATTTTATCCTAAGCATGTTATTATACCCAACCAAAATTAGTATATCTACCTAAATTAGATTTTAAAACGTTTTTACAATATGTTAACGACATAGCTTATGGAATTAAAAAGTAAACGTTGGTCTTTGAAAATACAGTCCTAGCTCAAAGTAAATTTCTTAAAAATTTTACTAAGAATGGATATTTTGTAGCGATCCCAAATTAGAAGACCATCACTGGCTGAACTGATCCCGGATTGGCCTGTGCTACACTCGTTCAAAAGAGACGAGGTTTGACTGCAACGACAATTTACACAATGCATCTTGAAGTGTAAATCACAAAATGCAATATTTGTCGCACGGTAAAAAATAATGGCTCACGTGAAACTGTACGGTGTTATAATCTGATTGAATTATTAAACAAGTATCTTGCATGAATATCTGTTAATATATGAACATAATCATTAAGGTTCAATTTAATATTATTATTGATTATTATTGAAATCGACACAGTTATGAAATTCTAAGCATACGTACGTAGGTAAAAGCAATCATTTGACCATGATAACTAAAAACTAGTTGGTATTAACAAGTTTTAGTTAGTTTAAGTTTTAGAGTTTTAAATATACACTTTTAACTTTTACAGCAGATATGCGTGCTAGAATAATTTGAATAGTTCTCTCAGATTATTTGATCAGCAGTTCCGTGACACCCGACTAGTCAGTCCAGCACATTTTGGTATTCTATGTTTCTGTTTTCTTCTCAAACAATTCTTCTGTGCACATTTTCGTCAATATTTGGTTAGCAGCACAGCACACCGGATCAATATTTTATGCACAAATATGTACCTCAATCCTACAAAGACAAAACTTGTCTCCAAAAATGATGAATTTTATTTCGGAATCACTGACTAGAAATCCATAATTTGAAATATTTATTCATCATTTTGACAAAACTATTGAGAGAAATATATAGTTTTCGACGCCACATCCTCTTTGCACAAATTCAGATAAAATTCCAATTTCTGTACGATAGCATGGAGTTGATAACTATATGGATGGCAGTGAAGAAAGAATGGCTGACGATTCTAACGCCTCCAATACTATAAAATGTCTCTTGTTTTCTTGAGTTTTTGTGCACCTGAGTTACTGTTCGCTCGTGACTTTGACAGCGGTAAGGATTGAGGCAGGTTTATTGAAGGTCAGCACACAAAGCTTTGTATGATGAGCACACTGTTTTGTTCTGCACCAGCAATAATGTCTGTATAGACCAGATATTTGTATTTTCTGGACTGTTTTCAGAAACCAGAATCTTTCCTGAAGCCCCTCGTAGATCAATTCGCGAAAGAAGGCAAGGATAAGAAGGTCACATTTGAAGCCATCTTTACGAAACCAAACTCGAAACCAAAATGGTATTTCCGCAAAGATGTGAGTATTTTTGGGACACTATAGCATTGTAATTTGAATTGAATACGTTATGATCAAATTAACAAATTCACTTTTTTCTTTTTTAGGAGCTTTTCCCTGGTTCTAAGTACAAGATGACGAATGAACAAGATTCTTACAAACTCATCATCATGAACCCCAAGGTTGAGGATACTGGTAAAATCACTATTGAAATTGGTGGTTTAACATGCACCGCTTTCTTGCAAGTAGACGAACCAGATCCGACTTACACCTTTACCAAACTACTGAAGAAGACAACAAGTGGTTATACAAAACACGAATGTATCCTAGAGTGTACTGTTTCCAACAGTCTGGCTATCGTATCATGGTGGAAGGGTGAAACTAAGCTTGAAGATGGTGATGAGTTCCAGATTTCTAAAGATTTATCTGGTGTCTGCCGGCTTGTTATCAGAAATTGTAAGTTCGAAGATGCTGGTAAATATACTTGCAAGATTGAGAAACAACCTGATAAGACCGAAACTGAAGTCAAGATTGTAGGTTAGTGCTAATATTTGTTATTTTTTCTAAGCATAACTATTAATGTTATTTTAAAGTGATTGCAAATTGATTTATGTGAAAACACTTCTTTCAGAGTATCCATACAAATTCACAAAGGTACTCAAATCACAGCAAGCTATTGAGAAAGATACCATCACACTGCTCTGTGAGCTTGATGATGCTAGTGGAGATGTGAAATGGTAAGATAATATAATAATCAAAAAACACATAATTGACTCCGATGCTGCTTATTACTGACACATTTTAAGAGTTTAGTTTTCATAACTTTTATTTCGAAATGTTTCTTCAAGGTTTAAGAATAACGAGCCGCTGAAACCAGACAAACGTATTTCCATAGTGAAAGAGGGACGTAAACGCAAGGTAGTGATCAAGGATGCCAAAGTTACGGACGCTGGTAACTTCAAATGTACCAGCAATGCCGACGAGACTGCATGCGAATTGATCGTCAATTGTAAGTTATTTAATTTTATAGTTAGGAAGTTTAGAATAGAGGTAATTAATCGACACAGATGACACTGTGGTTGCTTTTGTCGTAATTCAAGAATATATACATCCTAATTTTATTATGATATCTAATTGCAAATACTTACTTTTGTCTATAGAAAATTATGCTTTTCATGTGTTTAGATACAAAGCATTTCTAAAGTTCAAAGTTTTAGGCAGCGTACTTCAAGCTGTTCATATTATGATTTCTATTAAAATAAACACGCACATGACGTATCCAACGAATGAACATAAAAATACGTATTAATGACTTAAGTAGGTACACATACACATTCACAAGATGATTAAATAAAACGTCGCATATCAATTAATTATAATGAATAGTTAGTTACATTTAGTACTTAAGACACATGCATACCTACAATAAATACCAAATGTACTAAACGGGCTTGTTTATTACACTATTGTCTAAGTTAACTAGACCTAAACCGAATCTAGGTTTGAACTTTGATTTTGTACATTCCTATAGCAGAAATTGATTGAACCAGTTTTGTAGCGAAATATTAACCAAGGTTTTTTATTTTGCCTATAATGGTGCTTTGTCTTACAGACTCGAATCGCTTCAATAAGAAGTTGAAGGATACAGAAGCAATTGAGAGGGACAAAGTAGTCCTGGAAGTTGAATTGCAAGATCAGACCGCTGAAGCAGTTTGGTCTTTCAATGGACAACCTATCGTGCCTAATGAGAGGTGAGATCAATGTTTTTATAGTAACGATGTTATTATGACAAACTGGAAAAGGGGACAGTTGGAATTTACGCGGGAAGCAATTTTCTTTTCTTGCTAAAGTAATTGTATATTTAGAAGTCCATGTATTAGTTTCATACAATTACAGTTTCCGCAAAATGATATAGTTTTTATATTAATAAAGTGATTCTATCCATATTTTATAATTGACTTATTACAGAATTGAGATCAAGAATCTTGGTGGCGGAAAGCACCAACTTATCTTCAACAAACTGGAGATGGAAGATGATGGTGAGATTCTGTGTGAATCTGGCAAACTCACTTCATCCTGCAAGTTAACTGTGAAGAAAGGAGAGTCCAAGCCTACTATTGACTGTCCTGATGAATTTAATGGACCAGCTGATCGGCAGTTTGTTATTGAGGTGCCTTATAAAGGTATGCGACTTTTGTATCTTAACTTAAAAATATACATGCTCTGTTACAAAGTTAAATAAATATTAATTTGTCCAGATGCCAAAATGTCTGTGTAGACGATGCTTTAATAAAATATTCTTGATATTTTTTGTAGTTACTGGCACCCGACAGACGCCGATTGAAGCAAAATTGTGGAAAGATGGCAAGGCCTTACCAATTAAGGAAGTTGAAGCCGTTGTTGAACAAGAAAAGATTCTATTCAAGATAAAGAAACCTGCCAGAGAATTATCTGGAAAATATCAAATAAAGCTGGCCAACGCCCAAGGCGAGGACTCCAAGGATGTCAACATCATCATGCAAAGCGTACCAACTGTACCACAAAATGTTGAAGTTTCAGAAGTGTTCCAAACTTCCTGTATTGTTTCATGGAAAGCACCACAAGATGATGGTGGGTCACAGATTATCAAATACGTCATTGAAAGACAGGTATGTCAAACATTTAGTTCTGAATAAAATTTTCACTGCTTTATCTTCTGCCCTCTCCTCACAAACACAATTTACATTAAATATCCACAAATTTTCTTTACAGGATATGTCTCTCAAGGCAGGATGGGATAGCGTGGCTGAAGTTCCTCTTGGACAACCACTTAAATACAAAGTAGAAGATCTCATACCTAAAAAGACTTACAAATTCAGAATCCGTGCTGTCAATAAGATTGGTTCCAGTGAGCCTGGTCTTTTCGGAAAGCCTGTACTTGCGAAAGACCCATGGGGTGAGAATCAATATTTTTACGTCTTCAAACGCTTCTCAAATTTATTCATGATGCTAATATCTGCAATATTTATACAGATGAACCTTCGAAGCCGAAGGGTGTTGAGCTCACTGATTGGGACAAGGATCACGCAGATCTTAAGTGGCAGAAGCCAGACAATGATGGTGGTGCACCAATCACTGGATATGTCATTGAGTACAAGGTAAATATATCTTTTTAAGATTTTTACAGCTCTCTCTCTCTCTCTCTCTCTCTTACTGAATAACCAGTAGTAGAAAAATTATAACCAGTGAAAATTAAATTATGAGACTACTTTGTAATAATTTAAGATCACGGCCAAAAATATCGCTACCTCAGCGTAAAGTGAATGCTGACTTTAATCAGAAAGCAAAATTTAATTTGACCTGTCTCTCTATGATTTTAGGAAAAGTTCGGCAAAGACTGGGTGAAAGGTAAAGAAGTACCTGGAGATTGCCTAAAGGCTACTCAAGATGGTTTGAAAGAAGGCTGCACTTACGAGTTTAGGGTACGTGCTATCAACAAGGCAGGTCCTGGTGAACCAAGTGACAGCACAAAACCTGTTGTTGCCAAGTGCAGATTTGGTAAGTAATATATTGCTGAATTTCCCTTCTGATTGATGTATATTTTAGGTCACATTATTCTCTCCTATTCGTATCTGTTTCTTCAGTTATATACTTATCTATGGATAAAGCATCTAATGTATCATATCAGGACAATCAAGCGTATTGGTACGAGTTGTTATTAAAATATTCTCTGCTCTTCAAATATGGTATATGGTACTACGCTTTTATTATTCCTTCGTTACAGTTCAAACATTTAAAAAAACATAGGATGACGATAAATTTTGTATCCGTAATTCCACTTCGATATAAGTGTACGTGGTAAGGTATAATATGTTACAGATTATTAAAGTTTTTTTAACCTATTCCAGTCAAACCTTATATCATTGGCGAGGGTCTCCAAGGTATGATCATCAAGAAGGGACAGGTTATCACATTCGACATCAAGTATGGTGGTGAGCCTGAACCGGAAGTTAAATGGATGAAGGGTGAAGAGGTAAATATTATGATCATTCGATTTCTAAAAGGGGATTAGAAAGCGAAGTACGAATTATGCGCATTTCAATTGTACCCGTGACTGAAATAGAAAAATTTTGTAATTCACAGCGTTAGTGCCGTATTTAGGTATCGATTATACCTATTGGTACCAATTTTGCGTGCACAACTAACTTTACCTAAAAAAGAAACAGCTATGGCGTATTTTGATTAATTGGTTATTTCGTTGTGTACATTTTTATTAATTGAAATCTTTAGTGCTCAAACACGTTAAATCGCGGGTCGGTTCTGTCTTTCTTTCTTTCTACGAATATAAATTTTGTTCACGTTTGTTATCTTTCAAAATGAGTTAACTGCAGTTTAATCTGATTTTAGTTATTTTTAATGTATTTGTTTTTTCAGTGGTGCCAATTCTACGTTCACAACTAAACTAAACTTAACTTTACAAAAAAAAAAGATTAGAACTGTCGGTTTATTTTGATTAATTCTTTGTTAATTACTTTGTGAAATTTTTAATAATTAAAATCGTTAGTCTATAATATAAAGATTTTCTAATAAAAAAGTTCTGTTAACTTTGTTGAATTGTGATAATATATGACACTATCAATTTTCATTTTTAGTTAGTTAAGTTGTGCTCGTAGAAATGATATCATTGTGTGAGTTACGATGTTTGATGATGAAAGGCAGAGAAAGAAATTTAGATCCTTTATCTATTTGTATTCCCTAACCTAGATTATAATTGGTATTTTATTTTTTCCCAACAAAAAGAAACGTGGCAAGCCGTATACAGAAAAGGTCAGATGGTTGGATTATAAATGTTGTATTGCATTTAAATGTTCTAAAATACACTGATATATACAATTTTATATTTCACAAAAATTACATTATGTGCTAACACGACTACATTACAATAAAATATCTTTTAAGACGCTGAATTAAATGAAAAATTGTAATCTAAAAACACAAATTTACCACACTCGTAAATACTCTTAATACTTTATAGATTTATGAAGTTTCATTATGACGTATAACTTGTATCATAAACACACATCAATACAAATTTCACGTACACTTTGATATTTATGTGACTTCAAGCAGTGGCGTAGCTGCTAAGGGGATAGGCAAGGCAGTGCCCCGGGGCCCTCGAATCCTTACCAGAAATCCTGATCAAACTGAATTAGCTTTATTAAGCATTTTAAAATATTTGTATATTTCATATTTTTATTTGATGAAACCTTATCGGTTTACATAGCAGCGGGGCCACATTTATTAATTGGCCCCAGGGCCCTTGGTTACCTGGCTACGCCACTGGCTTCAAGCCGGGTGAGTGATGTTAGCCATAGACACAGTAACTGGTAAATTTGTGTCTAATATATTGTCATAACCATAAGATTTCTATTTTCATTTGATTCAGCACACAATACTAAACAGAGCAAAGACATACATTTATGTACTTAGAACACTATATGAAATGTAACTGGCTTTGCAATTATTGCTTTCGATGTTGTAATCTGAATGTAACTGAAATTAACTCTAAATTATACATTAAGTAGTTTATTTTAATATTATAAGGTGTTTTCCAAGTTTGGCACTCAAAAATACAAAAAAAAATCACTTTTATTGTGGTAACACATGACAGCGACGTTTATGTCGGAGGCTGTCAACACATAACATTCTAACCTCGGGTTAACCTCTATTTGAGGTTTTCCTGAGACTATAAAACTGCCTGATATCACTGTTAACACTCACAAAATGTTAATTTAGAATGTATAATACTTGGGATTGCGTCTGATATATTATCTACCTAAATTCATTATCATAACATAACAAACACATTATAATATTTTTATTATTCACATTCAAATACACTAACAAAACATACCTGCTTCAAACAAGCTCTACTGGTAATTACCTAATATCAAAAAATCGGTTTTAAAGTGACAAAAATTACGCGCCAATACATATTGGGCGCGTTCCTTTTTTAATTAATACGAATTTATTTACTTATTCAGATTTCAAATGAATAATTAATCGGTGCTAATGTAAAAATAGAACTGCTTTTTACGAATTACTATTTACGTTACGGATACAGACTCATCGCTTTAACATCACTACCTGTGACAATGATGGCTGAAAAGGCTTTGTAACATTGAAACAGGCGGAATTTAATATTTTAAAAAATTTGAATACTTTTAATTACGCAGGTAGTTTAATTAGCGAGTACTAGTGTGTCAAAAAATCTAAAAATTCTATTTGAGGAGTCCTTGTAAATTTTGTAGCAATATTATAAGTATACACTTTGCATTTCGTAGGTGCTTACAGGGCAAACAAATCATAGCGAAGCAAGTACTTTTAACTCGTCAAAAAATATTTATTGACACACATTTAGGTACAGCCTTTTTCAAGTGGCGATTATGTCGATTATCTGATAGTAGCTATTGCCAGCAACTTCGTACGTATAGAAAGAATTTTAAAACCAAACCCTAACAGATCGTAGAAAAAAAACAACAAAATTTGTCTTACAACTAGCAAAGTAACAATGCAAATCTCTTCTGTACTACACGCATTTTCATCATTAATTTATTATATAAGTACATACTTTACATAAATCATGATAGTTTATCACAATAACAGCACACATTCAAATCACGATCAGACGCGATCTCCTTGTTACTCAATACTGATATTTTATTATAACTACAGGAAATTCGTGATGATGGTGACCGTATCACCATTGATAAGTACGAGAGGAACACTGTTATAACTGTACGAAAGACTACCAGAATTGACAGCGGAAAATACAAGCTTGTACTCACCAACTCATCTGGTACTTGCGAAAGTATTGGCGATGTGGTTGTACTGGGTAAGCGTTTAATTTCTTCATGTTACTAACATTTTTAAGTATAAGCGTAGGTCTGTCAAGCATAACGGTTAGCAAATATGAGCCTTAGCACGGAAAATTACGTTTAGATTCGCGTGTATAAGTTCACATATATCACATTTTTAAACTAAATAAGTGTAGTTAAGAATTATTATTATGTTGTAAAAACTGTTTTACTTTCTTTATCAAGAGTAAATATAATAACAGATACGCTTGACTTTACGTCCAATTTTTTGCCACTTATTATGTTGTAGTTGCCTGTGAAACAAAATAATGTAAAAGTACTGTCTTTGTAAACACAGTGTATGGAATGAAGCAAGTCGGTGTAAAAAATGTGATATAAGTGAGAATAGCAGAGTAAAGAATATTTAGGAGGAATTACGAACCTAGTCTACTAAATTATTTAAATACCTTGATTTTTTATAATTCATGAATGGTTAATAAGGTCTACAGGAAACTTGTTTTGTTATTTATAGACAAACCAAATCGTCCCAATGGTCCAATTGAAGTCACTGACATTCGTGCTGAAAAGGCAACAGTCAAATGGAAGAAACCTGATGACTGGCAAGGATCCGACATCACTGGATACACTTTGGAGAAGATGGACATGGTAAGTAGAACGCCGAAAACGAATTTAGTTCAATAATTAGGCTCAATAGTAGGTCTTCCACTATCCCAGCGATATAAAAGGTGCATTTCTTTATTGAAGGTTTAAATTAAGTTTACTTACGAGCTTTACTTTGTGACTCATCTTTTCCGACTGAGGTTTTAAAATGTTACCTTTTAGGACACCGGCAACTGGGTACCTTGTGGTGAAACTGGAGCTGATCCAACAGAGTTTACAGTCAAGGGTCTTACCCCCAACCACAAATACAAGTTCAGAGTGCGTGCTGTCAACAAGGAAGGCGAATCAGAGCCACTGGAAACAGATGGTTTTATTGTTGCCAAAAATCCTTACGGTAAGAATTAAATATGACATTTTGTATAATATGTTATCAATATGATATGTTTATTCTATTCCCATGTACTTAAAGCTAATTAACATCTTAAAAATATTAAGCTTTGTAGCTGTATAAATTTTAGAACGATTTTGCTAATGTCAATTAACTGTCAGTGTCACTGTCAGTTAAAACAATTTGTAAATACCGCCACTTTTAAACAATTCAATTTGTTTAAAATTTTGAAAACAAATTCCAATTAGACCCAAGATTTTACAACAATAATTAATAATACTTCTTACATACTGAATAAATTATTCATTGTGAAAATACTATCGCATATTGTACTTTCTTTTCCTACAAATCTAGGTTTCCGCTGCTAATTTGTGATTTATTATTTTTAGATCCTCCTAAGGCACCAGGTAAACCAGTTATTATTGACTACGATAACACATCTGCTACATTACAATGGGAACCACCAACAGACAACGGTGGCAGACCTGTGCTTGGATATGTCATAGAAATGAAAGACAAGTTCTCACCAGATTGGATCGAGGTAGGTTTCATCTTACAAATTTTTTTTTAATTCTTATATAACCCACTGTTGAGCATGGAACTCTTCAATATAACGCCTTCTGACTATTCAATCCATTCCTATCAATAGGGTGTCCGTATGGCAACAGATTAAGAATATAAGTGTCAACACCCCATTTCCTTCCCAGTGTGCTGTAAAAGCCAGCTAAGGGATATTGTACACAAATAACATCCTCTGTGAGAGATGGAAAACTCGATAATAAACCCTGTGCCAAGAAATCTGGTCAGCATGACTTAGGGGACCATAATCCCTCTTAAAGTAGAGGAGTCCCGTTCCCAACAGTGGAACGTTAATGGGCTAAAGAGGAAGAGAGAGAGAGAGGTATTTGGTCAGGCATGTTGATGGTAACAATTTGGGAGATCTCTGTCTCTTACATGGTCAATGGTCATACTTACAATTATGTTTATACAACACCCATGGAGAAAAATAGGGTGTTGCCACTTTTCTTTCAAAAATGATTATTATTAATTAAAAATGTCAAGGTTTTATTTCTGGAATTTTCATTTAACTTAAAATTTTCTGACTATTTACCCTCACTGCTTACACCACAGTTTAATATATTTTACGTAACTAATATTATGATACTAACAAATTGAATATTTCTAATTAGGTCACAAAGACACAAGACACAAAGACAGAATACAAAGTGGAAGGTCTGAAAGAGAAGATGGTGTATCAGTTCCGAGTGCGAGCACACAACAAGGCTGGTGTGGGAGAAGCTTCACAACCAACCGACAACCATCTTTGTAAACATAAGAACTGTAAGTTTCGTATTTTGTTATTGTTGTTGAACTGTAAGTTGTACCGTTGCCCGCAACTTCGTAGGGCTGGAAATTAGAAACTTTATCCTAACAAATTACACTAAAAAAACTATCTTCTTGAAGAACTCTACCTATTGAAGAAAAACTGCATTAAAATCTGATAGTTCTGAAGATAAAAGCTTACATGGGGACATAGACACAAAAATTACGCCTTTATTTGTGGAAACCAACTCATAATTTGTGTTGTCCACCATTGTACAAATTTTGTTTGTGCGAAGTATAAATAAATAAATAATTAACTTTGTTTTTAGAATGAAAACAAAATTAATGTAATTTCTAAATATTTTGATTCATGAAATGGAATAAATAAATAAAAATAGTTTTACCAAACTATTTTCTTCTTAGTTCTGTATAGGTACATGGTATTTCTTATCTATTTTAAAAAAAGTTTTAGATCTAATTGCTACTGTATTTTAACAGTGAAGCCACGCATTGAGCGCAGTACATTCAAGTCTGTGATCATCAAGGCCGGTCGCACACACAAGTGGTCTGTGGATGTTTATGGTGAACCACCTCCGGAGACTACTTGGTAAGTACATGTATGACGTAAGGACTAAGTTCAAAACTGACTCGTTGTCCTGCCTTTATCTCATTATTTAGGGACCCATTCGGTTCTGTTTTATTAAACATATGGGGCTGACAACAGATAGATAAACAGATAAATTAACTCTTCATTGTACACTTTACAAGAAACAGAAATTAAGCTTAAGACTAGGTATAAATGGCGGTCTGATCACATAAAGTGACAATAATTATTTTTTAAACTATTAATGTAAAAGCACTTATTTAAATCCTTATAAAAAGGCGAGGCCTTAGACAGCTAAATGCTTTATTCCCAAGTAAATTATTATTTATTAATTTAACCCTTCCACTGCAATGTATTATTATTTTTTTAAAGTGATGATTGTGATGAAGGATGTGATATCAATTAATAGTAAAACTTCAGTAGCGTAGTTTATTTGTCTGATTTGTCGTGATATAATTTGTTTTTTATTATAATGACCACTTATATGTAGAAAAAAGTGAACAGATGGCGCAAATAGCACATTGGTAAAATCGGATTTAGCAAGTTTATACTAATTAAATATCAATAATATATGAATTAATAAAGCAATAATAATCTATTTTGTAACATCGAATGTAGTGTAGCAGTACTATTGAAATTATAAAACAGTTAGCGACATTCGTTTACGGGTTGAGTTTAACAGATGACGTTAATATCAAATTTTATATATAACAGCTTTTTACACAATAATATTATGATATCAAAATTTCATTAAATGGATTATCATAGCAATAATACGTCTGATTTTGTTACGTACATGCATCAAAAAATCAGTGTTAACTAATACTAATAAGTTACAAGGCACTCTGAGACAGTCACCAATACTTAATAGTAAATAATGGCACAACTTAACCCTTAAAATAAATAGAGATGTTATTATTATTTATACAAATTATTATTTTAAATACCAATTGTAAATACAATTAGAGTTTGGAACCTCCAGTTATCAGCTTCAAGGCCAAGTTATATCTTTCAAGTCATACATTACGGGTTACTTCGATAGATGGTGTTAGCAGAAAGAATAAATGTAGCTATTAAGATTCTCCGCGTGCAAACGACCTAACGAGCTCTGTCCACGTTAAAGCATACTTACCTGGCATAGGGGATACCGTGATCAAGAAGGCGGTTCCCCCAGGGCGAGACCCATTCATTGCACTGCGATTGGGTTGACCCCTGCGATTATCCCTAATGTGGATAACTCGGATGCGTAATTTTTGGTAGTGGGGACTGCGTACGCGCCGTCCCCTTTAAAAATATTTACTTACTTCTAGCTGATCATCAACATGTCTATCAATCAATTGAAAAGTTAGAATCTATGACTGTACCCTGTCAAATTGTTATACATCTGTGGCGAATTGGCGATTAGATAACAATGTCTTTTAGTTTAAAAAATATACTTAATGAGCATTGAACCTCATTTATCTTGTGTGTTTTAAATTTCAATTCGATTAGAAATTAAATACATACAGTATTTAATTTTTCTTATTTACATATTGTGCCGTATTAAACAGAAAAGATGATGACTTTTCCAAAGAACTGCTTTGTTGTTGCATTTGTTGCAAAACAAAATAATAGCTATTGCAAATTAATGTGCATATGAGTTAATTTAAAGTATATTCAATTCTTGAATTTTAATTATGTCTTTGACATTTTTATAGAGATCTAACCTAATAATATGTAAGTTATACAAAATTCACATAAGTTAGTAAGCCATTTAGATTTTTCTTTTATACCCATTAAATTAATTTTGCATTAAAGTATGACAAACAGAATTATTTTCATAGTTATTAAATTTGTAAGAGTGGCTAGTGGAAATAATGTACGGCATCCATGAAGATATCTATGCATCTTTATCTAAATTTTAAAATTAACAAGATGTTATGGTTCGTCAGACGCCAGCCCCTATAATTAAAGCCAGTGATATCACCGTTAGTAGGTTTGATTTAATAGATGGCGGTAATAGCAAAAATTGTTTTAAATGATTTTAAAAATGATCTAATATCGTGATAAGTAAAGTAATAGAGAACGTAAAATCAGAGCGATCTTATACTAATAACATTATTATTGAATTAGTAAGACATTTAGTAATAACATTTACTAATAATTTTATTTAAGCTTAGCTTGGACGTTGTGTGAAATATCCGTGAATATTTATTTATTTTATTATTTAACTGTAAGAACAACACAGCAATGCTATTAAAATTATGAGATAGTCACCAATATCAATTTATTACTAAATAATGGCACAACTTAACTCTTCAGTAGAGATAGCTTTATTATTTTAAAGACCAACTGTAAAAGTTAAACCAATCAATTCTTAAGCTCCAGTTATTAGCTTCAAGGTCAAGTATGCCTTTCAAGTCATACATTACGGATTACCTCGATAGATGGTGTTAGCAGTAAAATAACTGTAGCTGTTAAGATTCTTCGTATACAAACGACCTGACGGGCTTTGTCCACGTTAAAGCATACTTACCTGGCATAGGGGATACCGTGATCAAGAAGGCGGTTCCCCCAGGGCGAGACCCATTCATTGCACTGCGATTGGGTTGACCCCTGCGATTATCCCTAATGTGGATAACTCGGATGCGTAATTTTTGGTAGTGGGGACTGCGTACGCGCCGTCCCCTTTAAAATATTTACTCTAACTTATTATTGTGATGTGTCATGGCAATCAGTTCCAAAATCAATTACTGAAACCTGTGTAATTGTTATGTATCTGTGATAACAATTTGACTTCCTGAAAATTCAGAAATAAAAAACTAGGCGAAAATTTATTTTGTCTATGGTCGTATTCATAATGACTTATCGGAGGTTCAAAAGTTCGCTAAAATCGGTTCGCTAAAGTTGTCAAAAATTGTTATTCATAATAGTCTTTTACGATAAAATATTTATTATCTCTCCGATAAAGTTATTGTTTAAACCTAAGTCATTATAAATAAGAACATTAGTATAAAAATATACATAATCAGCATTTAAAATAAACCTCATTTATCTTGTGTGTTTTAAATTTCAATGTGATTTGTATGTATTTAATTTCTTTTATTTACATATTGTGTCGTATTAAATAGAACAGATATTGATTTTTTTAAAGAAAAGAACTTCTTTGTTGTAAGTTCTAAGTTGTATTTGTTGCAAATAAATAACCCAGCAAATATAGCAAATGAGTGTGCATAACAACATGAGTTAATTTAAAGATAAAGTATAGTTAATTCTTGAATTTTAAATAAGTCTTTGATATTTTTGTAGAGATCTAACCCAATAATATGTAAGTAATACAAAATTGACATAAGTTCGTAGACCATTTGGATTAGTATTTTATACCAAAAAAATTAATTTGGCATTAAAGTATGATAGACATAATTATTGTCATAGTTTTAATGTTAGTAACGGTGACTAGTGAAAATAATGTACCCACGCCATCTATGAAGATATCTATACACCTTATTCTCAGTTTTGAAATTAACAAGATGTTATGGTTCGTAATACGCCACTACCTTTCACTAAAGCCAGTGATATCACCCGCTAGTAGGTTGGATTTAATAGATGGCGTTAATAGCTAATATAGTTTGAAATAATTTTAAAATAATAATAATAAATAAAGTAATAGAGAACGGAAAATCAATGTGATGTCAGACCAATAGCATTATTCTTGAATTAGGAAGACATTTACTAATAACTACAATAATAACACAGCAATGCTATTAAAATTGTGACATAGTCACCAATATTAATTTAATAGTAAATAATGGCACAACTTAACCCTTCAATAGAGATGGAATTATTATTATATTATTCACTAATTATTATTTTAAATATCAACTTTAAAGCTTGAAACAATTAATTGTTAAGCTCCATATAATAGATTCAAACATTGAGGGTTACTTCGATAGATGGTGTTAGCAGTAAAAATAAATGTAGCTATTAAGATTCTCCGTGTACGAACGACCCGACCGGCTGTGTCCACGTTTAAGCATACTTACCTGGCATAGGGGATACCGTGATCAAGAAGGCGGTTCCCCCAGGGCGAGACCCTTTCATTGCACTGCGATTGGGTTGACCCCTGCGATTATCCCTAATGTGGATAACTCGGATGCGTAATTTTTGGTAGTGGGGACTGCGTACGCGCCGTCCCCTTTTAAAACTTTATCAATGGACAATTTAGACACTAAATAGTTAGTTAATAATTAATATCGGTTATGCTTATGAGTCATAATACAAGCATAACCGATATTATATCGAGTTGACTTATAGTGGAGATGAGGTTGAATTAACGCGTAGTTATGTTACTTACCAATGATTTTTTCGTTATATTTACCAAATGCATAAAAACGTGTTGATTTATTTGGAAATTTAAAGAGTTTTTGTAGAGAACTTGTAATAACATTGAGTTAGAGAGAGGTTCGAATTATCGCAGGGTTGAATTAACAAGAGTCGACTTACATAATATTTTAAAGTATAGGTGTTACATATACCAATATTCTCAAGTAACCGCATTTTATATAAAGCAGTAATGTATTTTCATAGTTTTAAGTTCTAATTTGAATAGTGCAGTAATTACGAGGACATAGTTACTATTATGCAGTTTAAGGGTTAAATTAAATAAAATAATAAATAACGAAACTATTAGCTGTTTTATATTATACTACCTAATGCCCGCGGTTTTACTAGCGTTTATTGTTATTAAGCCCCCTCTCCCGTAACACATGCCAAACCCTATCAAATTATACAAAAAAACATCCTCCAAAAATAACGACTTTCTTTTATAATAAGATGAAGATTCTTAAAGATCAACCGTTCCACTGCGATGGATTATTGTAATAATATTAAACAGATTTGCATTTTACACCACCGTGTATAGCACAAGGCCTGTAATACAGGCGCAGTTTGCTCACGTGGTATTTTTACGTCAAATTTTTAGAGGGTTTCCGCGTATTAAATTCGCGCCTTTCCAAATACTGAGAATTTCTCTATTATAGAAATACACTGGTACTTTGAGTGAGAAATTTTAATTAGCTTGTTTTATGTGTGTTTATTATATTATCTGTGAATAAACTATTAAAAGTAATACCTTACGGGTTACTTCGATAGATGGTGTTAGCAGTGAAATAAATGTAGCTGTTAAGACTCTCCGGGTACAAACGACCTGACGGGCTTTGTTAACGATTAAGCATACTTACCTGGCATAGGGGATACCGTGATCAAGAAGGCGGTTCCCCCAGGGCGAGACCCATTCATTGCACTGCGATTGGGTTGACCCCTGCGATTATCCCTAATGTGGATAACTCGGATGCGTAATTTTTGGTAGTGGGGACTGCGTACGCGCCGTCCCTTTCATAAATTCTTAAATATCTATACTTTTGCTTTTGTGGCATTTCATGATAAAGAAAGCCTCCACAAAATTTTAACAAATTATTGTTCATTTAACAAAATAAATATGATAATTATTCTTCTATGTTAAGAATTATTCTAAATTAAGTAATTATATTAAATTAAGTTCTATGTTAGTTCTTTAAACTTCTTTAATTTCAAATAATTCCTTAACTTTTCTTTTGTACAGAAATTTGAGAGAATATATATATATATTATGTATGTGTTTAGTTATAATAAAATTACGTAACCAACTGCCAGTTAATGTGCTCCTCTGTTAACTGTGTCGCTCGACTTCGTTAGCGTGCACTCACACATTTTCACACTACATATTATACTTTTCCTTTTCTCAGTCTCTATACTGTCTATATACCAAATTTTATTAAATCAGATTTATTACATATGGCGTGAATGGTGATAGGCAGAGTTATTTTTCTATTTTAATATTAGACAGGACGGCTGGTGGAAAATATGTATTCCACCTATGAAATTATCTGTAAAATACTCACTCATTATGGAATTAAGGAAATGTTATATTTAAAATTAATTACACGCCATCACCTTCTAGTTCAGCCAGTGATATCCCCTGCTAGTAGATTTTGTTTAAGAGATGGCGTAATAGGAAAACATATATGTTTGGCCTTATTAATAATGGCCTACTGCCTATTTTGAGAATAAGTAACTTTTTAGCTTTTACTCAGAATCCCTATATTTTTTCCGGGATAGGCCTGCCCATAACGGAGCGACAACCATTTTGAGAAAGGCTGATGGAATGACAAAATATTACAGCTATCCAAACATTAATTTTCCTTACAGGTCATGGCGCGAAGACATAAAGCTTGTGAACACTGAACGTATCAAGATTGAGAACAAGGAGTATCACACCGACTTCACAATCACGAACGCTGTCAGACGTGATACTGGCAAATACAAGTTGCGCGCTGAGAACTGCAATGGATTTGATGAGGAGACTGTTGAATTAACTGTATTGAGCAAGCCAAGCTCTCCAAAGGGTGAGTTTAGAAATACAGGGTGCGGCTAAAGTAACTATATGATTTGTTTTTTAAATAACTATTGAATGGAATGAAAAAAACAAAAAAAAATATGATAAAAAGAAAGTTTATTTTATGTTATTTTTTTACATTAATTATGAAAAATAATATCAGTTAAATGAGAACCGTTTTCTCTAACGCAAAAATGTGCTCTTTTTATGGCATTTTCCATAACTTTTGTATGAATTGCGTGTAAAGATTTCTGATGAAGATTTTTGGGATTTTGGGATCCCCAAAATCTGTTGTTTTGTTTATTTACGAAACCGTTCAAGTGAAAATGCGCTTCGTCGGTCATCATTAAATTTGACAAAAAATTTTCATTTTGATCAACGTGATTTAAAACTGCTCTAGCATATTCCAAGCGTAATACGAAGTCCTCAGGATTTAGTTTTTGGACTAGTTGGATTTTGTAAGGGAAGAGGTGCAAATAGTGTTTTAAAATTCGCCGAAGAGTGCGGTCAGAAAGCTGCAACTGGGAAGATCGTCTTCTCGTGGATGTCTGCGGATTTTCTTCGACGCTCTGTCGCACAGCATCAATATTTTCGGCCGATCTGCCAGTTCGAGGTCTGCCCGTAGGTCTTGAATCTCCGACAGTCCCATATTCAGCAAAATTATTCACCAACGAATGAATGGTTGGACCCGTTGGAGCAGTTCTTACACCATAAAATCTTCTGTATGCACGTTGAGTATTAATTATCGAACGATGATTTTCAATGAATAGAAAAACAATCTTAGTTCTTTGCGCAATTGTATAGCGTTCCATTTTTAAATATACTCCCAAGTTTAATTTCTGAAATAGGAAAAAAGAAAAAGTTAAATACTCGCAAGCAAAGAAGTTGCAATTGTTTTACATCATATAGTAACTTTAGCCGCACCCTGTATTCTTATAGTTTAACTACCGCTGCCTTTCTAGTTAAATAAAGCACTAAAACTTGAGCTGTAAGAGCCAGATAAGGGATATTATAACTAGTTAACGTCTACTGTGACAGACGGAAAATTCTAAACTAAACTTTATGCAAATCGCCTCGTCAATCGCGCTCGGCTTGGGACACCACAAACCCTCCCGAACTGGAAGAAGGCCTTGCCCACTGTGGGACATTAATGGCATAGAGAGATAAAGAGAAAGCGTAAAATAAATAAAAATATTCTAATTATTAACCATTGCGTTCCATTATCAACCGAATTCGACGATATTTTAGTTTGTTTTCTCGGAACGTTCAACTGAGTTATAGTACGGGATCCGTAGTACATTTTTTTCACTTGATTACTATCAAGCTGATTTTCCGTGAGTAGCTTTATTATATAAAAAAGAGAGAGGACCATAAGGTCCTATATAGAAAGGCCGATGTCCTATGTAAAGGCCTATAGCAGTGAATGAAGAGGCTTGAAGTAAGATGTAAGATTGAAGTGAAATTTGAAAACGCGTGCATCAAAACCGAAAATCCAAAAATCCATACCATAATTTTTGTTTTTACAGGTCCATTGGAAGTATCGGACATTCACGCCGAGGGTTGCAAGGTGAAATGGGAGAAACCCGAGGACGATGGTGGTTCTCCCGTCAAGGAATACGAATTGGAAAAGATGGACCTTGCCACTGGCAAGTGGGTCAGGGTTGGAAGGTTCGTATTCAAAGTAATGTTTGGGTTTTAGAGATCCGAGATTAGATATGCTATTACAAAAAATATTATCTTTCTTCCACTTGATGATACATAGATAGGTACTTTGAAGGTTTTCGGGATTTCAGGAGAATTGCTTTTAATTGCATAATCAGATAAAAATCTTGGCAAATTTTTCCGTTCTGCCATACCTACTTAATCTTTTGTATTTTTGATTCATCTATTCATCTATCAGCCTTTTTCTGTCCACTTTCTGTTATATCGCCGGTCATCAGTACTTTGAGCATGAGCATGTGGTCTACCCATTGCCATTTTAGACTGTTTTTATTACTTCCCAATAATTAAATGGGAGTGCAATAAAACTAGATGGTCTCAATATGATATTTAAAAGAGTATAATAATTTGTACAGAGTTGCCGGCGACAAGAAACCCCTAGAGATGGAAGTGACAGGCTTGGAGCCTGGTCACCAATACAAGTTTAGGGTGACAGCTGTCAACGACGAAGGTGACTCTGAACCGTTGGAGACTGAGAAGGCTATCCTTGCTAAGAATCCGTTTGGTACGTATTTATTTAGAGATGTAATCTGTAAATTAGTTAGTAATTGGATTTTAAATTACCAGTTTTTTTTATGGAATTACTAGCTGTTGCCCGCGACTCCACCCGAGTGGAGTTTAGAAAATTTTCCCCGTTTTTGCAACATTTGTCTCTACTGCTTCGCTTCTACTAGTCGTAGTGTAATGTTATATAGCCTAAAGCCTTCCTCGTTAAATGCCCTATCTAACACTGAAAGAATTTTTCAAATCAGCCCAGTGGTTCTTGAGATTAGTGCGTTCAAACAAACAAACAAACTCTTCAGCTTTATAATAGTAGTATAGATAATTTGCCTTTATATGCTGTTACAATGTTGATAGCAACTAAAAAGCCTATGTATATGTTAACAGATGTAGCAGACAAACCTGGTAATGTGGAAGTAGCTGACCATGACAACCAGAGTGCTGAGATCAAATGGGATCCACCTAAATCTGACGGTGGTGCACCAGTACTCAAGTATATCATTCAGAAGAAACCAAAGGGTGGTGATTGGGAGAACGCTGCTGAGGTAAATTTAATAACGCCATCATATATCATCCGCCAACATATTTCATCAAGGATTTCTGGAGCCACTGGAAGCAACTGGCGCAGAACGTTATAGTGTTCTGTTGAGAAGGCTTATACGTAGCTGCGGACATAAAAGGACTGATGAATGCATATATTCCAAGGAGATTTACTAAAAGTCCGTGTGGTCACTGAGTATGTTAGAGTTTTGACGAGCTTCGCAGTTGAGTGGTTCACGTAACGGACTGCCGATCATGTGGTCGTGGGATCGATTCCCGCTCGGGACAATCATTTGTGTGATATTTATAATTGTCATACAAATGTTTGTACTGCGTCTGGGTTTTTACTATGTATTATAAGTATGTATTTACAAAAGAAAAGTAGTATATGTATTCTATCCGTATTCTGGCACCCATAACACAAACATATAGCTATAGCTTTGCTTGGGACCAGAGCACGTGATGTGAAATGTTCAGGAATATTTATTTATTTGATATATTTATTGTTGTATAACAATATTTTGTACCTATGATCCACAATAAAAATATTTGAATTTATTTATTATCCCATTTCATCTCCAAGATGCTGTAAGAGCCAGCCAAGGGGCAATATAAGCGGATATAATCAGTTATATATCTCGATAATCTGATGAGGGGTTTTTGTATAGCGTTTACTTATCTTTTCCGTCATTCAAAAATTGTATTGTGTTATTTGTTTGTACACAGGTACCTGGTACACAGAATTCTGGCAAAGTGGAAGGTTTGCCTGAAGGTAGCGAGTACCAGTTCCGTGTGATCGCTGTCAACAAGGCTGGACCATCGGAAGCGTCTGAACCAACCAAAATGACGACCATCAGACATAAAGCATGTTAGTATTTTAACGACATTTCATAAAACGTCATAACAAATTGTCTAGACTAGAGCCTAAAAAGGAAATAATATATATGGTTGTGAGATTTGGCGTGAAACTACGACAGACGGAAATATTTCGCATTTATAATATTAAGTAAAGATTTACCAGTGAAATGTTAGAAAAAAGCTTTGGGCACATATTTCTGGTAACAGGATTAATTTAAATTTTTTTTGGTCCATTTATTATGTTTATTAAATACTAATACATACATACATATATACATAATAGACATAGCCTTGTCAAGACTAAAAGCTCCTACATAAATAAAGAATAAAAAAATACTAACCGTTGCCCGCAACTTGGTACGCGTAGAATTTAGAAACAAAACCTTAACAAATTATACAAAACAGCCATTCTTTGGAAATACTCTATCTTTAAAAAAAAACTGCATCAAAATCCGTTGCGTATTTTTGAAGTTATAAGCTTACATAGGGACATACATATAAAGATAACGACTCTGTTTTATATTAAGTAAAGATTATAAAATATTTATTTGTTAACAGTGAAACCTCGCATTGATCGTACAAACCTGAAGGCTTTGGCTGTCCGCGCCGGCAAACCTATCTTCTTCGATGTGAATGTCAGAGGAGAACCAGCACCTAAGGTGCAATGGTTCCAGAAATGGAAGAACGAAGAGAAGGAGGTATGTATATACTTAACTAATCGCTCTTCAGCCAATTTAATTTATTTTCACTTCGATTTCCCTCCAAAAATTCGCTATTTTTATTTCTTCCACTGGTCACAATTCATGCTACCATTTCGAAGATGTGAAGCAATAAAAAATAAATAGCAGAAAACCTTTCTTTTATCCCAACCTCTCTAGCCCAGCAAAGTCCCACTGTTGGTCACGAGCCTCCTTCACTTCAGAGGAATTATCATCTATTGTGTTGACCAAGCATGTGCCAACAGGGTTTATTATGAGTTTTCAGTCTCTAACAGAGAGGTTGTCTGTATGACAGTATTCTTAAGCTGGCTTTTACAGCTCCCTGAAAACAAAATGGGGTGGTGAAACTTGTAATCTTAATCCGTCACCACACAGACTTTGTGAATTTTTTTAGGGTTCCGTACCCAAAGGGTAAAAACGGAAACCCTATTACTGAGACTTCGCTGTCCGTCCGTCCGTCCGTCCGTCCGTCCGTCTGTCACCAGGCTGTATCTCAAGAACAGTGATAGCTAGAGAGTTGAAATTTTCACAGATGATGTATTTCTATTGCCGCTATAACAACAAATACTAAAAATAAAATAAATATTTAAGGGGGGCTCCCATACAACAAACATGATTTTTTTACCGTTTCTTGCTCGATACTAATAACGTTGCCTTATGTTGCATAGATAATGGTACGGAACCCTTCGTGCGCGAGTCCGACTCGCACTTGACCAATTTTTTTTAATTCACCAGGTGACAGCCAATGTAATAAACGTAGATTACAACACAAAACTGGACATCAAAGAATCGGTTCGTGCAATGACAGGCACATACCGTATTGTTGCGACCAATGAACACGGTAAAGACGAAGCAGATGTTGAAATCACAGTGCTGTCGGCTCCAGGCAAACCTGGTGGTCCACTCAAGGTAGCTGATGTTACCAAGAATGGATGCAAACTGGCTTGGAAGAAACCTGAAGATGACGGTGGTATGTATTTTTCACTATTAGGTTTTTTTGTGCGTACCCACATATTTGACGGTTACTATATTCGTAAAACCGGTACTGCCGTTTAAGATGTCGCAGGTTCGATCCCTGCATAGGACAGTTATTTGCGGGATGTTTGGTTGAGAACTTATTCCCGTTAATTTCTGTCAAAAATCACTTAATAATTGTTTTTTACTTCCCCCTTTTTTCTTTCTAGGTAAACCAATAACAGGCTATGTAGTTGAGAAACTAAACAAGGCGACTGGACGTTGGGTGCCAGTCGGCAAGACTGATGACACTGAGATGGAGATCAAGGGTCTGCAGGAAGGAGAGGAGTATGAGTTCAGAGTGAGAGCTGTCAATGAGGAAGGAGAGTCCGAACCTTTGAAGACAGATCACTCTATTGTAGCGAAGAATCCTTATGGTAAGTTTATATTTTCTGTTTTCTTTTTTTTAACGACCGCCTGTTGGACTCCGGCCTCCCCCGCTTTGGGAGGGATAACGGTCTACTGAGCCGCGCTGACCTGGCTTGCTGGCACCGGGTTTATTTTCTTCTTTTTCGTCTCTCACAGAGGCTGCTATTTGTTAACAATGTCCTTTAAGTGGCTCTTACAGCAACTATGGGAGGAAAAGGGGTGGTGACATTCGTATTCTTAATCCGCTACCAAACGGACAGATGGAGTTTATAGATAATAATATATTTATAAATATTTTTATGGAAGTTTCACATAACCTCCTCTAGTCCCAAGCTATGTAGTAAAGGACTTATGGTGATTTTTCAGACATACCTGGTAAACCTTCCGTGCCCACTATTGAGGATTGGGACGTGGACCGCGTGGACCTCAAGTGGGAGGCACCCAAGAACAATGGTGGTGCTCCCATCACTGGATATATTATTGAGAAGAAGGAGAAATATGGACAATGGACTGAAGCGCTTGTTACTACGGTAATATAATTTGCGATTTTTACATAATTAAAAGTGCTATTGGAGTTCCGTATCTTGGTTCTATCTCTTGAGGTGAAATGAAACCCTATTATTGAGACTCTGCTGTCTCTCCGCCCGTCTGTCACCAGGTTGTAATGTCATAAATGGTGATGACAAGATATTTCATTTTATTTTTATTTTCTAGTTCGATTTTAATTCTTTCCATCCAGCATATTAAAATCACACTTTTGGGCACCGTCGACCTCCAAATCAGGATAGTTTTTTGTACACTATGCCACCCTGACGCGGCGTGTCCTAGGGATAATTTATAAGATTTCCGTCTCCCACAGAAATTGTTTTTTCCTTTTGCTGGCTTTTCCAGCACCCCGAGGAAGAATTGGGGTAATGTCAATTTTATTATTAATAATGATTATTTATCTCCAGACGCCAGAATGCAAAGCTCGTGTGCCAGATCTAAAGGAAGGAAACGTGTATCAGTTCCGTGTAAAAGCTGTCAACAAGGCAGGTCCAGGAGAACCTGGAGATGCAACACAATCTCATACTGCTAAGGCTAGATTCTGTAAGTATATTTATAAAAAAAAAGGAACAATCGACGTCAGGTTCAGATTCGACTTCTGATAATCAAATTTTCTGTAATTAATAAGACCGTTTTAAGTCCTTCCTGATAATTAAAGATTTCCTTACCGAAAGGTTTCTTTGGTTTAAATAGGCCAAATAACGATAGGGCCTAGTAATGGTTTTTGCTTTCAAAGGATTCAAAGCTAAATTGGGATTGTTCATAATTTTTGACATGCTGTTTTTATATTTTTTATTAGAAAATATAGACCATTTTAAGCAACTAATTTCAATATTATTGAAATATTCACAATATAGAATTTTTAAAAAATACCTACTTAAAGTTATTATTCTAAATGTTGTGACGTCATCGATGTACCCAATCTATGTATTGCCTTTTCCTAATAGACTTAAGACAGATTGCAATACATATTTTCACAGTTGCCAAGTTAATATAATAGACTAATTTCAACTCCACCACAGAGTAGTATATCCTTAAGAACGCCTTAATACTTTAAGTCCTTCATTTCAAGGGCAAATAGAGATCATTTGCTTTTTTGGAAAAATAATCGTTAATAAAGCAAATTTTCCGAAAAAATCTAATGGATCATGATCAGAAACTCTATTCCTCGAAATGGTTTTCAAATTACGAGTTTAAAAAAATATGAACGATGCCAATTGCACTGGTCTAATACATTTATTCATTATATTTATAGTGAAACCACACATAAATCGTGACAAGATGACAGCTATACGTGTACGTGCGGGCACTACCATCAAGTTGGATGTTGACATTAAGGGTGAACCTCCTCCGACCAAGACATGGACGTTCGCTAAAAAGGTATGACATTAAAACCAATTGTGATGCGTCAAACACTTAAACTAAAATGATGCCAAGTATTGTGTATTTTGATTTAATGGCTATATCGTTGTTAATTATAACATTAAATAAATTAAAATCGGTATGCTAAATGAGAGAAAGAGCTTCTCTTTCACGAACATCCGTAGGGATCCGAACGTATGGGTAGATGTAGATCCACTCATAAGTTTGCATTCATAATATCAGTAGGATTAATAGGAAGTACAGCACTGCCAATACAAAAGTGGCTATTCTTTACTAACTCCCATTTGCATGGCAGGTGCTTGAAACTGGACCAGGCATCAAGATCGAGAACGAGGACTACAACACCAAGATGCAGATCTTCGACTCGACATGGAGTAACACCGGTATATATACACTGAAGGCTGAAAACGATTCCGGTGTCGACGAGGCTACAGTTGAAATTACTGTACTAGGTAAATATTTATTTTGTCTTTCAGTAAGGAACTGACCTTAGAGTATTTAATATACAGGAGCTGTTAAATAGGCTGTCTGCTTTGACAAAAATACTGTCGCGTCGGCGGAATGCCGAGGTAACGTACACTAACAATATAACGTCATTCTATTGGTCGTTACGCACGCCCCGCCCATAATCACCGCACTCACACTAAAAGACGACAGTGTCTGTACGCACTGAGTATGATCATTGTCCTCGTACGTCAGCGAGGGTTGTCTTATAATTTCACCTTTCGGTCGATTAATGTCAAAGTCAAATATTTGTATTTCAAATAGCAAGATTAACATGCTCTTTTAAAAAGGTAGAAGCTAGTGGTCTGCTCCAAATGTGAATCCTATGGAGAAGAACTGACAAGAAACTACATGGATGTTTTTTTTGTATTGTTAGAGTTTTCTAACTACCGTTTTCGAGGCCACTGGTTCAATTCTGCACAGGACAATTATTTGTGTCACACAAATAATTGTCCTGTGCAGAATTGAATTATTTGTCACACTAATGTTTGTACTGCGTCTGGATATTTTCTATCATTTATAAGTATTAAACAAATGGAAATATGTAATAGCATAAGTACTACATTCGTATCCTGGTACTCACAACATTGAAATAAAGCTTTATTTAGGATCAGAGGAGGTTGTGTGAATTGTTTATAAGTATTTATACTAACACTTCTACCCACAGACAAGCCTGGCAAACCAGAAGGTCCACTAGAAGTGTCAGATATCCACGCTGACCATGTGAAGCTTAACTGGAACAAGCCCAAGCACACTGGTGGCCTACCTCTCAGCGCCTTCGTGGTGGAGAAGATGGATACTCTAACTGGAAAATGGGTACCTGCTGGTACTGTGGAGCCGGATAAGTTGGAGGCTACTGTTACTGGTAAGAATTCATTAATATTCCACAGTTGGGCACGGAACTTCTTCACTTCGGCAGAGTATCTGGTCTCCTTATACTATACCGACCAAACTAAAATAGGGATTCGTTTGGGGTTTCACGTCTCGCACAGTTAATGTTATCTGTATATACCGTTTCTTAATTAGTTAGAAGACTGCAATCCCATTTGCCCATGCGATTAGGCAGAGATTATGAAGCATATATATATATATGCATATGAAGCAATACAGATACTACACTTCTCAATTTATAGGTTACCCATACATTTTTTCATACAAGCACAACAGTTGAGTGTAATTAAATCTTAATAATTATTTCTTACAGGTCTTGAACCCGGTCACACATACCAGTTCCGTGTAAAGGCATTGAACGAGGAAGGTGAATCTGAACCCCTGGATACTGACCATGGCATACTTGCCAAGAATCCATACGATGTACCAGCTCCACCTGGCTTGCCAGACATTGTGGACTGGGACGAGAAGTCAGCCAAGTTGAAATGGGAACCACCTATCAGGGATAATGGTGCACCAATCACTGGATATGTCATTGAAGTCATGGATAGAGACAGAGGAGAATTCGTTAAGGTATGTACTTGTCATTGACTAGGTGTTGCCTACGAATTTGTACAGCTGAACTTTCGAATCAGTTATAATATATGGCCTATAGCACTATAAGAGACTGTTCCTTCTTATTAGTGAAACAAATTTTTTGATCGGACCATTACTTACGGAGGTACCCCTTGCATACATATTACAAACTTACTTAATGGGTGTCTTCTGAAATAAATCTTACCAGAGGGCAGCACTGAGGCGTGAGGTCTAGAAACCTGGCAATATTGCTAGAGTGCCTTTTAGTATCTACGTTCTAGCATGTCCTGTGTCCTAAGCGTATGTCTTTGTTCATCTTACAAATAATGGTCCTCGATAAGAATACAACGCATAACCTCTTGGAATTCAGTATCAATTGTTCCGTCAATAAAACCTATGTGAACATGGATTCTTTTATAAATTTCACATTAAACTCATTTTTACATTTTATATACCCAGGCAGCTGAGATCCAAGGTAACATCTGCCAAGGAACAGTTCCCAAGTTGGAGGAAGGCAACCAATACCAGTTCCGTGTACGTGCGCTGAACAAAGCCGGACAGTCTGAACCTTCAGAGAACACCAACTGGCATACGGCTAAACCACGATTCTGTAAGTATCCTTAGATTTCAATTATAGTCTTCACCGCGACTGTATGTAGGTAGGTATATCTATTTGCAATAAACTAATACATTTTTGACCAACTTTTGATGTGAATCAAAGAACTAGAAAAAGTGGTTATACGAGTGAGACTTGATAACCTTGGGAACCTTGTGACTGTTCCATGTTCTAAAACTACTAAGTTATGGTGGTAGTTATTTGCACTAACAACGCCATCTAGTGAGTACTAAACAGTACATTAATGTTAAAAGTTTAATATAGTACAAAGTTTGGTGGAAATACCAAATACTCTTATAAACATTCCACTGCTGCACACACGTCCTCCACATTGGAAGGGTGTCTATAATGTCACTCTAACCAGACGTGGTCGTATTTGGTAAAGCTTCGAGGTTTCCGTCTCTTAAAAATGACGTTTTCTCCTTACAATTGCCCTTAGCTACCTTTTACAGCTCCCTTGGGAGGAAAAGGGATTGTAACACTTCAATCATAGTCATCATCATCAGTCTCCTGCCCTTATCCCATTATTTAGGGTCGGTGCAACATGTTTTTTTCTACCATAGTCTTCTATCAGCCGTCATATTTGTGTTAACTCCCCTTTCTTTCATGTCCTCGTTCACACAGTCCAGTCTAGACTTTTTCTTTCCACATTTATACGCAGAACTCTCCTAATGATGTTACTTCCCTGTCGTCACATGACACCACATGACTTCAATCATAGTCAATTTTATAAATATTGCTAATAAATTCAATCCAATTTATTACTCCACAGTGAAACCAAGAATCGATCGTACAAACTTGAACCCGATAATCGTAAAAGCTGGTCTGCCAGTATCTTTAGACGTTAAAGTATTTGGTGAACCTCCGGCTAAAGTCACATGGCACTTCAAGGGTGAGGAGTTACAGAACAGAGAGAACTTGGAGATTATCAATGTGGACTATAACACTAAGTTCTTGATGACAAAGAGTAAGAGAGCAAATAGTGGCAAGTATGTGATTAAAGCCAAGAACGAGGTTGGTGAAGATGAGGCTGAAGTGGAAATCACTATTCTTGGTGAGTTTTATTTGTTATTTATTTCTGAAATTATATATTTAGAAAGGAAGGGAATGGAAAGGTATTCGAAAAAAACAATCTTTACTAATATTATTGACGATATTGACGTTATACTAATAATATAATTATATTGACGGGCTTCGTGGTGGAGTGGTTTATGTAATGTACTGCCGATCATGAGGTCGCGGGTTCGATTCCCGCTTGGGACAATAATTTGTGTGATATCCATAAATGTCATACAAATAGTTTATAATAATAACAAGTAGTTTATGTACCCATAACACAAGCATATAAGCTTAGCTTGGGACCGGAGGACGTTGTGTGAAATGTCCATGAATATTTATTTATTTATTTATATTTAGGTAGCTAATAAGTTTAGTTTGGGACCAGAGGACATTGTATGAAATGTTTATTAATCTCTCAACAGGTAAACCATCAAAGCCCAACGGCCCATTGGATGTGTCTGATGTAACAAAGAACGGATGTACTCTCTCTTGGAAGAAACCGGACGATGACGGTGGATCTCCAATTGAGTACTACGAGATTGAGAAACTGGATCCACTTACTGGTTAGTAATTTTAATATTTTTAGGGTTTCGTACCAAATAGGTATCATGGGCTTATATTCTAATGGTTAGGTTTAAAAGTTCGCTAAAATACTCGTAGGTTCGCGAAAATTGTCAAAACTTGTTATTCTAAATAGTCTTTCTAAATAATCTCCGTTTAAATCTCCGATAAGTCATTATGAATAAGACCGTACGACTTCATAATTTAAATCATACTTAAAGTAGTTTATGTAGTATATCCGTATACCGGTTACCATAACACAAGCTTGGGACCAGTGGACGTTGTGTAAAATGTCCATGAATATTTATTTATTTATTACTTACTCCAGGTCAATGGCTCCCGTGTGGTACATCAAAGGACTGCAAGGCCAACGTGACAGGTCTGTCTGAAGGCAAGCCCTACAAGTTCAGGGTGAAGGCAGTCAACAAGGAAGGAGAATCTGAAGAATTGGAAACTGAGAAACCTATTATTGCTAAAAATCCATTTGGTATGTTATCACTAACCTTACAGAATGTTTGTCTCATCATTCTTCTGTCCATCAATGGTACATGGAAGCTCATGCCCCCCTCTCTCTTCAGCCATTTACGTCCCACTGTTGGGCACGACCTTTCTCCACTTTGGGAGGGATTATGGTCTACTGTCCCACGCTGACCAGGCGTGTTGGCACAGGGTTTATGTTCGAATTTGCGGTCTCTCACGGAGGATGTTATCTGTGTGCAATATCCCTTAGCTGACTACTTACTTACAGCACCCTTGGTGACACTTGTATTCTTAATCCGTCACCACAGGGAGAGCTCATGCCCAATAGTGGGGTATTGGGCAGGAGCATACTCCAGTTTTACACTACTAAGTCAGGGTTACCAGACGTGTTGGTATAGAATTTACTTTCGAGATTTCTACCCATCACAGTTAATGCTATTTATAGTATCCCTTACAGCAGCTTGGAGCGGGAATCGAGTGGTGATACTTGCATTCCTAATCCGTCACTACACATATATAGGGAAAATATAACTATCTTTAAGAAATAGTGACTATTTATATAAAAATCTTGTAAATTTACAGATGAGCCTGGCAAACCCGGACGTCCTGAGCCCCGTAATTGGGACAAGGACTTCGTTGAACTTGAGTGGTCACCACCTAAGGATGATGGTGGAGCTCCCATTACTGGTTATATTGTACAAAAGAGGGAGAAGGGTGGAAGGTATGTGAGGTTTTTAATGTTTTTGTTAAACGCCATCTATCGAGCAGTTTGCACAATATTTCGGTTCAAGTCCAGCTCATAGTATCAAATCTTCAAATTTAACATTTGACTTGCCAGATAAATATAGAATGAAATAAATATTTAGGCTATAATGGAGCTGATATGGTCTGACTAGGATTAAAAGCTCCTAAATAAAGAAAATATGTCATATTTTCCTTTTTGGTTATCTCTTTACTATTTACCTGTTAGATTCTTGAGAGTTTCCCCTCGCCAATGTCATCATCCCGTTATTTCTGGTTCGCCGCAACCTGACTGCTTGTTCATGTTGCAATGGGATTTCGCAGATTTTTACTCACAGCCGCCTGCCGGATGTGAACTCTCCTCGGGACATACCCAAGGAGAGTTCACAGATGTCGTGTGACATGGTTCCCTCGGTTGATTATTACGAGGCCCACGGCTAAACATGGGGAGGTGACACTTGTATTCTTTTTGTCTATCACGCGCGTCCCTTCCCCGATTCAATTTCACTAATCGTATCTTAATAAGCACTTTAATTATAGTTTAAAATAAAAATGTCATTACTTTTTATTCAGATCATGGCAAGACTGTCTGAAAACAACAGGAGACCGTCCAACTGGTCGCGTGGATGATGTAGAAGAAGGTCATGAATACGAGTTCCGTGTGATAGCATTGAACAAGGCTGGTCCTGGTGAACCGTCGGAGCCAAGCAAGAGTGTTATTGCTAAACCACGTTTCTGTAAGTATTCTCTCTCTCTGTTATTAATTCTCTCTCTCTCCAGCCCAATAATGTCCCATTGTTGGGCACGAGTGTACTCCATTTCGAGAGGTCTACTATGCACTGACCAGTCGTGATAACGTGTTTATTTGCGAGTTTCCCGTCTGTCACAGATAACGTTACCCGTGTACAACATTCCTTAGCTTACAGCACCCTAGGGGAAAAAAGGCGTGGTCACACTTGTATTATTAACCCATCGCCAGATGGATATTACTCATCACGGATATTTTTAGTGTCTACGATACCAATATTTACACATTAAAACGCTAATGTAGCCATACTATTAGAGCAATAGTTTGGAGACTTGGCGAGAATTTATAACAGTTAGTATTTGTTAAATTTATTCTGTGAAGTCCTAAGACGATTCTCAAGCAGAAGAGATTAAAATAAGCAACAATAATGTAGAATATATGACAATAAAAATATGTAGGCAGTTTAAAATAATTACAGGGGGGACTAAATAATCTGCAGTATTTAATAATATTATAGAATATCATGTGTCAAACCAATCCATCAGCTTCTCTCCGTCCACTGCTGGACATAATCCTTCCCCATATAACGCCACAAGACGCGATCCTTTGACATTTGGTTCAAATAAATAATCTTTATTTCAGTGGCACCAAAGATAGACCGTAAACACTTACAAAGCAAGAAGATTAAGGTTGGTTCTCCACTCAAGTTGGAGGCTGACGTCAAGGGTGAACCTGAGCCTGTCATCGCGTGGACCTTCAAGGGTGACGTGCTCAAGGTAATTTTATGTTAAAATTTGCGGAAGAAAAGACATACATTATGCAAACATCTAAGAAATCAACATAAACTGCTTATAATTGTATTTTTTATTTATTTATTTATATAATTATGTTCAACTAGATATTGCCCGCGACTTCGTACGCGTGGAAGCCAGAAAATTTCCCCGTTTTTGCATCATTTTTCACTGATGCTTCGCTCGTCGCGGCACGATTTAATATAGCCTATAGCCTAGCCTTTCTCAATAAATGTAGTATCCAACACTGACAGAATTGTTCAATTCGGACCACAGGTGCCTGAGATTATCGCGTTCAAAGAAACTTTTCAGCTTTAGAATATTAACATAGATAAACGGCAGGTTTTCAATATTCTACATATAAGAATAACCTGTTTCGCCTTTAAACGGTCTCCTCTGACTGTAGACTGAAAGCTAATTATCATTTAATTCTGTTGTAGGAAACAAGTGGCGGTATTTCGAAAAAAATTGTGTCTACCCTCTGATAAATCTAGTGATTAATATCTATATTTTTTTCAGTCTCAGGAGAGAGTCAAGATTGAGAACAAGGATTACCATACATCATTCTTGCGGGAGAAGATGACCAGGGCTGATGCTGGCAAGTACGTGGTTACTGCCAAGAACGACTCTGGAACTGACACTGTTGAGATTGATGTTCAGGTCGTCAGTAAACCATCCAAACCTAAGGGACCTTTGAAGGTAAGTGCTATCTTCACAGCTCATTCATGTTCACTGTTGGACACGGGTCTTTCATTTTGAGAGGGTATTAGGAGAGTATTAGGTCTTAGTTTCGAGTTTAATAGTTGTTGTCATGGTATAAATTTATCAGGTGAAAATAATGCCTCTGGCAAGCCTCCACTTTGGGAGAATATTACGTCTACGCTAGCCAGACGTATGGGCAAGGGGTTTAGATCCAAGGTTTCCGTTCTTCCCAAATGTTAGCTGCTTGCATTATCCTTTAGCTGGCTCTAAGAAATGACAAACAAGTATGTAGCTTAAAGGTAAGCAGTCACCATAGCCTATGGACGTTTGCAACACCAGAGGTAGTATTACCCTATTGTTGCTGATCCTGTAAGAACCTTTAACGGCCCTTTTTAAAAACCACCATTTTGTAGTGTTTTAGGGGGAACCACGACAACTAATTCCTTCCACAATTCCAACCTGATTGTTCGTTTTTGGCGGTTCGTTGAAATCGCTCATTATTCGATATCGGTTTTTAGTTTCGCGTTGTTTTTTCAATGAGGGTAGATGGACATTAAATAGTCTTTTTATATTACAGGTATCAGATGTCAAGGCTGATGGTTGCAAACTGAAATGGGAACCCCCAGAAGACGACGGTGGTGAACCCGTTGAGAACTATGTCGTTGAACGTATGGACACGGAGTCTGGAAGATGGGTCCCAGTTTGTACCACAAAGACCCCTGAAGCTGACGTGACAGGGTTGAATGAAGGCAAAGATTATCTGTTCAGGGTTAAGGCTGTTAACCCTGAAGGTGAAAGTGAACCGCTGGTTACGGAGACCGCTACCACTGCTAAGAATCCTTATGGTAAGAAATATATTTATTTACTGGCTAATTCCTGTGGTTTCATCCCCATAACTATAAACTGTTACTGCTCCAATCATTGGCTTTAGCGTGATAATATGTAGTCCATGTATTATTCTGATCTATTGTGCAGAGGGTATCTGGTCTACTATGCCTCACAGACCAGGTGTCTTGGCATAGAGTTTAGGTTCGAGGTTTCCGTCTCTCATAGAGAATTTTCTCTGCTTATATTCTCTACTGGCTTTTACACCATCCTATTGGAGGAAATGGGAACTTAATCTGTCACGATATGAATAATTAGAATTTACCTAATGGGTTATAATTACCAGGTGAGCCCGATGCACCCGGAAAGCCTGAGTTCAAGGACTGGAGCAAGGATCACGTGGACCTCAAGTGGGAGGCTCCAAAGAACGATGGTGGTGCTCCCATCACTTCATACATCGTGGAGAAGAAGGATAGGGACACCGGCAAGTGGGTGAAGGCTGCTGAGGTATGTAACATTTAATTGAGTATTTTGAGGGTACATAAAATTATTAAAAATTTACAATGATGGTAGAAGTGAAATCTTATAAAATCCATTCAATATAATGTTCTGTGTCACCTATATAGATTTACTGGTAATACCCATGTCAGGAAAACCCGTACAAAACCCATTAGATTTCCAATAATAAAAACTTTATTCTGTAACTGTAAACTAACGGTTTGTTTCGATGTTTGTCTGGTTTTATTTATTTAGTTATTTTGCCACAAAAGGATATATTATGACTGCGGATCAGCAATCTTGTATCCATAAAACTACTATAAAGGGCACCACAAACGGCATATTACCATATATTAATATAGTATATTATATAGTATACTAGCTGACCCGGCAAACGTTGTTTTGCCAAACAATAAAATAAAAAAAAATTGAAAAATAGATGTTGGCCGATTCTCAGACCTACTGAATATGTATATAAAATTTGAGAAGAATCGGTAAAGCCGTTTCGGAGGAGTACGGTAACTAACACTGTGACACGTGAATTTTATATATTAGATTAATATTAATAAAGAGACAGATCTATATAGAAAAAAGACGAGGCGACAAAGAGACAGATATATATTAATATACCGAAATGTATCTATACTTATGACGTCATCGACAGATATATAATGTCTCTTTTACGCTATATTATTATGCCGTTTGTGACGATCTTAAAGCTTAGTTTCGGACCAAAAGACGATGTATAAAATGTCCGTAAATACTTGTTTCTTCGATCGAGTTTCACTCGGTTTTTGCCAATCCTGATTACTCCGTCATGCAGTACAAAAATTCTAATTAAATTGTGTTGTATTTTGTATTAGGTACCAGGTACAAAGACCGAAGCTCGGGTGCCAGATCTTATCGAAGGCAAGACTTATCAGTTCCGAGTGAAGGCAGTCAACAAGGCTGGTCCAAGCAAACCTTCCACTGCTTCTGAGAACTTATTGGCTAAGGATAGGTTTGGTAAGTGTATATTTCTTTACATATTTAAGGACCCCTTAACTTCTTTTTAGATTTCCGTACCAAAGGGTAGAATGAGGCATTGTAATTGAGACTTCGCATGTCCGTCCCGTATGTTACCAGGCTGTATCTCAGGAATGATGAAAGCTATGAAAATTCCACAGATGATTAATCTGTTGATGCTACAACAACAAATACTAAAAACCCAAGTACAGTAAATATTTAACGGGATCTCCACACAACACCTTATTTTTTAAATATTTTATGATAATAACGTTAAGGAAATCTTTGAGTGCGAGTCCGACACATACTTGATCAGTTTCTTATAATATTGTTTTGTTATACAGCACCACCAAAGATCGATCGTACCAACATGCGTGATATAACTCTGAAGGCTGGACAGCACATTCGCTTGGACGTGAAGGTCAGCGGTGAACCGCCGCCGTCTAAGACCTGGTCAGTATTTTATTTATTATGCACATAATAATCCAGAATTTAATACTTGTTGAGTGAATTGTGGGGTATTCCCAGAAAACACACGATAAGTACCTAGGTATATAGTAAACAAAACGCTTAAGGGCCTACATCAATATTATCGTATATCATCGCCGACACGTACATATTAACACAGCCAGTAGGCACAGAAAATGAAGAATTAGGGATACTTTTCCTATTTACTCAAAATCTACTAAATATATTTTAATTCTGATTTACGTGTTTCTATATATAATAGTTACTTATGTTTTTAAAGTTATTTCATTAGTTAATACGCGATAATAGACCGACAAATGAAGAAAATAAAAAATGAGAGAGGTAGTTTCGCTAAGATTTTCTATCGAGAAAACTTTTTTCAATCGCGTTTCTGAGTTGATGCGATCCTAGATCATATATTGAAAAAACATATACTTAAAAATTAGAGCTCTAGCCATTCAATCTAAAGAAACAATGAAAACTTCGTACATAGAAAAATGCACGAAGCTATTTTGGTATCGTCTTAACAATTATGAGTTCAAATCGCGAAAGTTTAAAATCAATAATTTTTTAATGTTTTTTTTTCTCAGAACTTATTCCCATTTCTTTTCTCAGGTTCCACAATAAAGAGCGTCTCTCAACTCGTGATGACCTCAATGTGGATGTGGAAGATTATAGAACTAAGTTATCTGTGGTGATTGCCACTCGTAAACATAGTGGCACTTATGTGCTCAAAGCTGAGAATAGCAGTGGCAAGGATGAAGCCACTATTCAAATTAATGTACTGGATGTACCTGCTAAACCTGAAGGACCACTTAAGGTAAATGTTATGACCAATATCTACACTACATTAAGCTTTTTGACTGCCACTTCGTTCTCCTAGAGTTAGTTTGTAAACAAAATATAGCTAATAGCACTCTTGGGAACTCTAAAAAAAGAGAAATAGAGTTTAAAAACTGACTCAATTTTTTTTTATTTAAAGAGAAAAAGAAATAGAGTCGGTTTTTAAGCAAAATATAGCTTATAGCACTCTTGGGAACTGTAGCTTTCTATAAGTGAAAAAATGTAATGATTGCTCCATTACTTTCGGAGATTACCTCCTACACACATATTATAAACTTTACCTGAAGAACAGAAGAAGACGGGCTTCGTGGTGGAGTGGTTCATGTAACGGACTGCTGATCACGAGGTTGCGGGTTCGATTCCCGCTTGGGACAATCATTTGTGTGATATTTATAAATGTCATACAAATGTTTGTACTGCGTCTGAGTGTTGTGTTTGTACTATTTATTATATGTATGTATTTAAAAAAGAAATGTAGTATATCCGTATTCTGGTACCCATAACACAAGCATATAAGCTTAGCTTGGGACCAGAGGACGTAGTGTTTATAAAAAAAAAAAGAAGTCCCAGATTCGTTCTTCGTCACAGTGATATTTGTAAACTACTATGCCATGCTGATTATTAGTCAGTTCGGAGTTTTCATATTATTATTTCTTTTGATATTATTATTTAGTTGGAAAAGAAATATGGTTGTACACTTCTTTTTCAAGCTTCAGAGAGAAACCAGGGTAGTGTCACTTGTTTTATGTCTAGACATGGATGCATTGATATACATAACTATTTATTTGTCCTCTAGATCTCGGACGTCCACAAGGAAGGCTGTACTCTGAAATGGAACCCGCCACTAGACGATGGCGGTGCTCCACTTGACCATTACTTGGTGGAGAAACTTGATACAGAGACTGGCAGATGGATGCCGTGCCTCAAGACCAAAGACCCGAAGGCTGAAATAGAGAATCTCGTGCCTGGACATGAATACAAGTTCAGGGTTTCTGCCGTCAATAATGAAGGTGTATCGGAGCCATTGGAAGCTGATCATTCCATCATTGCCAAGAATCCATTCGGTAAATTTTCATATTTTTGTAACGAACTCCCGTTCACGCGGTCGTGGGTTCGATCCCCTTATAGGACAATTATTTGTGAGTTGATTCTATCACAAATCAAAATATGAAAGTTGTTTTGTTTTGGAGATACAAGTGTCGAAAAAACAAAAAACTGTAGGAATAGTTAGGTTATATAAAGGCTTTATTTTGCGTTTTTTTTTAATTTATGATTATATTAGCGTGATTTAATTTTGCTTATAAGACATAACGCCATGTAATGCAGATATTTATAAACTTTTAAATCTCTTGCTAAAATAGTTTTTATTATTTATAGCGACATTATAAGAATACAAATTAATAACTACATGTCTATTAGTCAAAAAATCACTGTTCTTTTTTAAGTATTGAGGTTTTGCTTTTGACGGTAGTTCTCAAAAACTTGACGGTCTTTAATGCGAGAATTGGTTGAGCATCAGAGTTTGAATGTTTTATTTTTTCAATTCAGATGAGCCTGGCAAACCTGGTACACCGGAAGTTGTTGATTGGGACAAGGATCATGTTGACCTCAAATGGGAGAAACCGCTGAAGGATGGTGGTGCTCCCATCACTGGATATATTATTGAGAAGAGGGAGGTCGGCTCACCTAAGTGGGTGAAGGCCGCTGAGGTAAGACATTATTGTACACATCTTTGTTCGTATGGGGTTCCACTGTTGGGCTGTCCTTGTTTATATTTGATGAGAATGTCATTAGTGTGGTGACGGATTTACAATACAAGTGTCGCCACCCTTTTTCCTTTCCAGGAAGCTGTAAAAGCCAGCTAAGGGATATTGTAGGACTACTGTAGGACTAGACTACTCAAGAATAAACCCTATGCCAACACGCCTGGTCAGCACAGTAGGCTATAATCCCTCCCGAAGTGGAGGAGGCTCGTGTCCAACAGTGGACTGTTAATGGGCTGGAGAGAGAGAGACAGTATTTGGAATATTATACCTCTTTCACCAGGGTAGTAGGTGTAGGATTTAGTGTACGAAAATAGCGCATGATTTCATTGTGCGTTGAACACCTTTCGTGCGAAATCCATTGGGTGTGATCTATGATAGAGATAAAAAGATTAAATTGCTGTAAAAATGTACAGTTTCACGGCATATTTTTTGTATGTTTTTTAGGTTGGACCCAATGACAATGACAAAGCAACCGTATCGAACTTGGACGAGGGTACTGAGTACGAGTTCCGTGTGAAAGCTATCAATGAAGCTGGACCTGGTGAACCATCTGATGCTAGCAAATCTGTTGTTTGCAAGCCTAGGAGATGTGAGTATATGTTTTAACATCTTTATATTAGTTCGGTACGTATCTATTAATGTATTAATCTATGTAAGGGAATCTTTGAAAGTGATTTTCAGCCATTTGCAGTGGTCAGATTGAACTAAAATATTGCACACATGTTAAGGACCGTAGACAATGCAATAATGTAAAATAGTATTCAGGTGTTATTTAATTCTTGAATTAAGCAAGTTATTTAATTTTATAGTCGATTTTAAAAACTTATAAATAATGCTTTTGTTTCCAGTGGCACCAAAGATCGACAGACGTAACCTTCGTCCTATCAAGGTACGCGAGGGTGAGCCTATATCTCTCGACGTGAAGGTATCAGGAGAACCTGCACCGGAAGTCACATGGACACTCAACGGCAAGTCCGTCACTTCCGGCAATGGGCTTAAACGTGAGTTTTATTTTATTTTTTATTATCATCATTCTCCTGCCCTTATTCAGTTATCAAAGTCGGTGCAACTACTTATTCATGTTGTGTTTTACTCTTATCCGTCAACTTATCCGTCAACGACGTTTTGTATCTAGCATGCATTTAAAACTGAAGGACACAGCTAGTTGATAATAAAATTATTGTTTGTTTGTTAGTGGTGGATGTACCATACTTGAGCAAGTATCAACATTCAAGTCCTCGTCGCAAGGATTCAGGCACTTACAAGATACAAGCCGTCAACAAATATGGACAAGATGTCGCTGAATTGGAGATTATTGTTACATGTAAGTATACATATAATATATACATAACATACATACATGTATACTGTCTGGTCTATTTTCCTATAGATTTTGCAGACTAGAACTCTCTCCATGTCCGTGTGGTGACGGATTAAGAATACAAGTGTCACCATCATTTCTTTCCCAGAGTGCTGTAAGAGCAAGCTAAGGGACAATATAAGCAAGTAACGTTTACTGTGGGAGACGGAAAACTCGAAATTAGCCCTGTGCCAACACGCCTGGTCAAAGTGGCATAGTGGATCATAATCCCTCCCAAAGTGGAAGAGGTCCATGCCCAACTGTGGGACCTTAATGGGCTGGAGAGTTCTCTCTCTCTCTCTCTGTGTCAGTAGACGATCTGTTAGTTCTTCTTAATAAATTAGAAGCCGAAACGTCGGGCCAAAATTTAAAACAAATATACGCGTCTAAATCCGTAAAAAGTAGTTTTATTTAAATTAGAAGCCCTTATAATGGCAGGCCCTTAGGCATGTGCCCAGTGGACCTAAAGGAGGTGACGGGCCTTTTTACTTATGTAATTTCACTTTTCTTTTAGCGAAACCCGAAAAACCCGAGGGTCCACTTGAAGTTTCCGACATCCACAAGGACGGCTGCAAGTTGCAATGGAAGCGTCCTAAGGATGATGGTGGTGAACCTATTGAAGCTTACCTGGTGGAGAAGTATGACCCTGAGACTGGTACATGGTTACCTGTTGGGAAGACACATGGAAATGTACCTGAAATGGAGGTAATTATCAAAGTCAAAACATTTTATTTCAAGTTGGCATGTTTTACAAGGTCTTTTGAAACGTCAGAAGCTAGGTGTCTGTTACAAACGCGCAACCTATGGAGAAGAACAGACAGGAAACTCCCATTGCCTTACCGTCTTAATCATAATAACTTATCGGAGGGTTAAAAGTTGGGTTCGCGAAAATTGTTATTCATGAAATGAAAACTTGTTATTCATAATAGTCTTTTTACGCTAAAATGTTTATTGTCTCTGCGATAAAATCTCCGTTTAAACCTCCGATAAGTCATTTTATGAATAAGACCGTTAGTCTTTACTTAATATATAACAAAGTCGTTATTTTTATATGTATGTGAGTATGTCTCTATGTAAGCTTGTATCTTCGAAACTACGCAACGGATTTTCATGCGGTTTTTAAGTAGATAGAGTGGAAGAGTGTAAGTAAAAGCATAGCATGTCAAATGCAAAAATTAATAAATTACTTTAGATAGAGTGGTTTAAGATATAGAAGATATTCAAGTATAATTTGTTAAGGTTTGCCCGTGACCTCGTAAGCATGGAATCCAGAAAAAAATTCCCTTTTTGCAATATTTTTCCCTGATGCTTCGCTCCTATTAGTCACAGCGTGAAGTTTTGTAACCTATAGCCTTCCTAGATAACCGTACTATCCAATACTAAAAGAATTTTTCAAATTCAACCAGTTGTTCCTGAGATTAGTGCGTTCAAACAAACAAAGTCTACAGCTTTTTAATATTAGTATAGAAAACATACTAATAATAGAAGGCTCGCTGAAACCCGTGAAAGCGTGAATTCACATGATACATTCAATAAAACAGGCTTCTTATTATAATAAATAAATACTTCTATTCTAGGTGGATGGTTTGATTCCTGGACATGAATACAAGTTCCGTGTGAAAGCTATCAACAAGGAAGGTGAATCAGAACCGTTGGAGACATTCGGTTCTATCATCGCTAAAGATCCATTCAGTAAGTAACATTCTTCAAACACATAATCGTACTTAGCGGGTTTTTTAACCGAATTCAAAAAAGAGAAATTCAGAAAACCCTCAAATTTCAAAGGCATATGAACTCATTTCAATTTTTAAAAAATTATTATATTTATTTTCCGTGTGGTTACGGATTAAGAATAAATAAATAAATGTTCACGGACATTTCATACAACGTCGTCTGGTCCCAAGCTAACCTTATATGCTTGTGTTATGAATACAATATATTTAGAATACAAGTTTGTTGTCCCTATTTCTTCCCCTGAGTGCTATAAGAACCAGCTAAAGGATCTATGTATTATAAGTATGTATTTACAAAAGAAAAGTAGTTTATGTATTATATCCGTATTCTGGTACCCATAACACAAGCACATAAGCTTAGCTTGGGACCAGAGGACGTTGTGTGACATGTTCATGAATATTTATTTATTATTATTTATTATTGTTACCAATGAATATCAACTGTGAGAGATGGTATTGGCGAAACTAAACTCTATGCCAACACGCCTGGTCAACCGCGGTATAGAAGACCAAAAACCCACATGTAAAAAAGGAGGGCCATGGTCAAAAGAGGGACGTTAATGAGCTAAGATAGAGTGACAAGTAGTGCGGTAATTTGTGACTGCTCGCATTGTTATTACTTATTCTAAATATTATGATTTTCTTTCTGTATTAGTGGTTCTCATTTTTGACGGGCTTCGTGGTCTAGTGGTTTATGTAACGGACTGCCGTTCACGAGGCCTTGGGTTCAATTCCCGCACGGGACAATCATTTATGTGATGTTTATATTTGTCATACAAATGTTTGTACTGCGTCTGGGTGTTTCTATCTATTATAAGTATGTATTTACAAAAGAAAATTATGTATATGTAGTATATCCGTATTCTGGTACCCATAACACAAGCACAACAAGCTTAGCTTGGGACCAGAGGACTTTGTGTGAAATATCTGTGAATTTTTGTCAATCTAAATCAATCAAAAAATCTAACCTAACCTCCTTGTCACGTGGCCGAGTGCCACATTTGCCGCGGCGGGTCTCTGAATACCGACCCGTCGCGCGTGACCACATCGTTGATTCTGTATTAGTGGTTGCAAATAAATAATAAAAACTTCTAAGTTTTCTTTGTTTCTTACAAACTTTATAAATACTTCTTAGTATTTTATTATTGAAATTTTCGTGAGTTTGAGTCATCTTAAAAATATTTATATGTTACCGGCTAACACTCACTTTTATAGGATCGATGATGTCGACCCAGGTTTCATTCAGGTTGATGAGCATCGGATATGCTCGAAACCTGGGTCGACATCATCGATCCTATAAAAGTGAGTGTTAGCCGGTAACATATAAATACTTCTTAGTATTTTGTATTACAATCTATGTTCTATTTCTAGCCGTACCAGACGCCCCGGGTACTCCAGTACCGGATGACTGGTCAGCCAGTCACGTGGACCTCAAGTGGGAAGCACCAATATCAGATGGAGGGTCTCCCATCATTGGTTACATCGTTGAGAAGAAAGATAAATACAGTCCACTGTGGGAGAAGGCTATTGAAACACATACACCTACACCTACCGCTACTGTTAATGGGTAAGTAAATGATTGCTAATGCTCGCAGTCTCAACCTTGTATTTAGTTATTGACGGGCCTCGTGGTCGAGTGGTTCATATAACGGACTGTCGTTCACGAGGGCGTGGGTTCGGTTCCCGCATGGGACAATTATTTGTGTGATATTTATAATTGTCATACTACTGATTGTAGCGCGTCTGGGTGTTAACTATGTATGTAACACAAAAGAAAAGTAGTATATGTATTATATCCGTATCACAAGCTGGCACCCATAACACAAGCATATTATTATAAAAGCTTAGCTTGAGACCAGAGGACATTCTGTGAAATGTCCATGAATATTTTTTATTCCCCCAATATACACCAAATCTTATCAAATTATACAAAAAATACATCTTTTTGATCCACTCAATCTATTAAAAATAACACATCAAAATCCGTTGCATAGTTTTAAAGATTTAAGCTCACATAGGGACTACATACCTATAATCTAATATTAGAAAACATCTAGATCCAAATCAGATATTTGATGGACAAATAGGGTTATCACAGAAATGATTGTCCTGTGCGGGAATTGGGATTGTTCATAATTTTTCACGTGCTGTTTTCATTTTTTTTTAAGAAAATATAGACTATTTTAAGTAACTAATTTCAATATTATTGAAATATTCACTATAAAGAATTTAAAAAAAATACTTAAAGATGTTACTTTAAATGTTGTGACGTCATCGTTGTACGCAATCTGTGTATTGCCTTTTCCTAATAGACTTAAGACAGATTGCAATACATCTTTTCAAAGTTGCCAAGTTGATATAATAGACCAATTTCAACTCCACCACAAAGCAGTATATCCCTAAGAACGCCTTAATATCAATAGTCCTTCATTTCAAGGGCAAATAGAGATCATTTGCTTTTTTGGAAAAATAATCGTTCATAAAGCAAATTTTCCGAAAAAATCATATGGATCATGATCAGAAACTCTATTCCCCGAAATGGTTTTCAAATTAAGATTTTTTTAAAAATGTGAACAATGCCAATTGGGACCTCGAGTCCGGCAATTCATTACAGGGGCAACTAAACCACACACCCCTTTATCTTATGTACAAAATTAAAAGTGTAATTTCTCATTCTAGATTAATCGAAGGCAACGAATACCAGTTCCGTGTGATAGCCATCAACAAGGCTGGTCAGAGTAAACCTTCAGAGGCTAGTAAGAACTTCCTCGCCAAGCCCAGGTTCCTGGCTCCGAAGATTGACAGGAGATACCTTCGTGATGTCACTCTGTCTGCTGGTTCCACGCTTAAACTAGAGGCGGCCATCACCGGCGAACCTGCTCCAGCTGTTGAATGGAGGTAATTTAATACTTGGGTTTTATATACAATTTAGTATATTATATTTATGTTACTCCTAAGAAACCGCCCAAGTTTAAATTGAAACGCTTGTGCCGCTTGCATCCAAATAGCTCCCCGCGACCTTGACGTTATCCTCCACCTTGTCAGAGGCCGCCCAACGCTGCTTCATGTGGTACGTGGTCTATATAGGACTGTCCTTCCCCAACAATCATCAGTCTTTCAAGCAATGTGGCCTACCCATCGCTACTTCAACGTGATAACCCTACAACTACCCACATACTTGTTGTAACTCATTCTTTATACATAATATCTTTATCCAGATACCAGAACATGCCATTACGTCCATCGAAGGCAGTCATGATAGATAGTCCGGACTACTTCACCAAGCTGGTCATCCGTCCAGTAAGGAGGGACGACTCTGGAGAATACACTGTCAGTGCTGTCAACTCTAGTGGCAAGGACACTGTCACTATCAAAGTTGTCGTCACTGATAAACCTATGAAACCTGAGGGACCGTTACAGGTGAGTTTCAGATAGATGGCGTGGATATACCTACATTATGTAAAAGTCGAAAGTGAAATATGACCGAGTTTGTCGTCGACTCGTGATAGCTCAGTCGGTATAGCTATGGAACTGTATTCTAAAGACGTAGGCTAAAGTTGACGAACTTTTGAAGTAATTACTTCTTATAGGAGGTTAGATTAAACTGCTTCGTTATATTACGTAACGCGTTACGCTGCCGTTCTGTTTGACTATATTAAATAATGCAACGTAGATTCCTGAAGACTGCAAGACTGACCTTTAAAACTATAAAATGACGGACTTAATTCCAATGGTATTGTAATTAATTATCATATTGACTTACAGATCTCAGATGTCCACAAAGAAGGTGCCACACTTAAATGGAAGCGTCCCAAGGACGACGGTGGTGCACCTATCGAATACTACCAGATTGACAAGTTGGACACTGACACTGGATGCTGGGTGCCTTGTGCTAGATCTGATGAACCTAGTATGTTATCTCTCTGAATTATGTAATATATTACTGATAAAATAAGCATCCCATTAACGTCCCACTGCTGGGCACGGGCCTCCTCCATTTTGGGAGGGATTATGACGCTGACCAGGCGTATTGGCACAGGGTTTATTTTCGAGTTTTCCGTCTCTCACCGACGATGTCATCTGTGTACAATATCCCTTAGCTGGCTTTTACAGCACCCTTGAGAGGAAATGGAGTGGTGACACTTGTATTCTTAATCCGTCACCACACGGAAATATATGTATCATATCCATTAGCTGAATAATATATGCAGATAGCACAAGACCACGCATTGTGGCTTCCTATGGGGAGGTCTATTTCCAGTAATGGTCAGAGAAAGGTGGGTGAATGATGGATTAACTGAATCTTACACTTTCACATATAAATATAACTACGTTATGCTTACGAATACGTGCACGTACATTTCTACGTACACATGTACGTATGATCACGTAATTGTTCTGTGATTTCTCATATTATGATTTAAAAAAAAAATTATTATACATGGGTGACCAACAATCATACGGCTCGTCTAATGTATATTTCTAACATATTTTTTTACGAAAAATATAGTTAATTGTATTTTTCATAGTCTGTTGTGCTGTAAAATATACAATAATATATTATTTATTTCAGAATGCGATGTGACTGGTTTGACTCCCGGCAAGGAGTATAAGTTCCGTGTGTCTGCTGTGAACTCTGAAGGAGAATCAGAACCACTGATCTCAGAAGAGTCTATCGTTGCTAAGAATCCATTTGACGAACCAGGTAATATCGCCTAAAGATTAATTTTTTAAATGTTCATAGTTAAAGCATATGGTGCTTTATAACCTCTGCCTATCCTCATGAGAAAAAACCGTGGCAGTATGGTAATAATGAAATATAAATAAAGATAAATTGACGTAAACATGTCCAATGGCGGTTGTGCAGGCGCAACGTAATACATGTCGGTGACGCAACGTGTGTCGTACAAGTCTTCGAAACGTCGGGATATATTATTATCTAAAACACAAAAATCCAATTTGCAGGTGCACCAGGCACTCCAAGTGTGACAGATTGGGACAAGGACCACGTAGACCTTAAATGGACACCGCCCCTTAAGGACGGTGGTGCCCCAATTGAGGGTTATATCGTTGAGAAGAAGGACAAGTTCGGTAACTGGGAGAAGGCGTTAGAAGTACCTGCTGATAAGACTAACTGTACTGTACCTGATTTGATTGAGGGACAGACTTATGAGTTCAGGTGAGGGAATTTGTTTTTGTATCTTTTAGTCTATCCAAATGTCTGCGATGGGATAATGTGAATGTGAGTAAATGAAAAATATCCTTTTTCTTTCGCAAGGTGTTGTTTATGCCAGCTAAGAGATAACACACTGATAACAACCTCTGTGAAAGACGGAAACTTCGAAAATAAACCCTGAGCCAACACGCCAGGTCAACGAGACACAGTAGACCATAATCCCTCTCGAAGTAGAGAAAGCTCGTTCCCTAAAATGGGAGGTTAACGGGCTGGAGAATGAGATTGAGAAGAATGAAAAATAAATATTTTTTTCTGTACGAAACTCAAAAAATATCGTTTTTACGTTTGCAGGGTTCGTGCGGTTAACAAAGCTGGTCCAGGAGAACCCAGTGACAGCACACATCCAATCGTCGCTAAACCAAGGAACTTGGCGCCTAAGATCGACAGAACCAACTTGATTGATATCAAGATTAAGGTTGGACAGAAGTTCGGATTTGATGTTAAGGTGAGTTATAAATATGCTTGACTATTGAAATTTTGTTATGGCTAACAAGAACACTGCCTCACTACGAAAGGTGACAGGGTGCACCCCGACGAGATTGGGTTATTTCTAAAAAACAAATCATGACTATAGTTTATTAACCAATGTTTTTACTTTTGTGCATACATTTGGAAGTATTTATACTGGTAAGATATTTAATTTATAGAAATTAAAATATAAGGCATTACAGACCTGATTTCCGACCAAAAATTATACCTTTGTAGCTAAGAAGTCTTAAAGGTATTATGATATCCTCTCCATGGTCCTATAAGAGTCAGCTCAGGGTTATCATAAGCAGAACTAACCTTTGTAAAAGGAAAACTTGAAACTAAATCTTATGCCTACTTGCCTGGTCAACGAGGCACAAAGAGACCAAATAACCTCTTGTAGTAGAAGATATCTGTGTTCGGCCAGGGGATTATAAGGGCGACGAAAGTAAATTAGAATATGTTGTTAATATTTTTCTCTATAATCAGGTTACCGGTGAACCAATGCCAGAAACAAAATGGTTCCTGGCTAAGAAGGAAGTCAAATCTGGTGGAGATGTCAAGGTCCAACATTCTGATTACAACACCAAGTTGAACTGCAAGACTGCCAGGAGAGCAGACAGTGGTAGATATACCATCACGGCAGAGAACACTAATGGCAAGGATGTGGCAGAAGTTGAGGTCATCGTTCTTGATGTACCTAGCCCACCTGGTGGACCATTGAAGGTCGGTATACCCTACTAACTTGGCATTTTATACAATAGTTTGACTAAATTATTTAAACAACTCATTATAATTTATAGTAGGTATATAATACAGGATATGAATTTTTTTTCTTACTTCGTTCTACCCACATGTATCTACAAAACATCTCGTATGAAATATTGTTCAGAAATGACGTTATTTTGTAACGTTTAAAAGATTTGTAATGCAGTATTCTGGAAATACATTATTAAATAATATTACTTATTCCGTAGGTATCTGACGTCCATGCCAATGGTGCCAAATTATCCTGGAATCCACCAGCAGACGACGGTGGTCAACCTATCGATAAGTATATTGTTGAGCGTATGGATGAAGCAACAGGACGCTGGGTCAATGCTGGCGAGACTGACGGACCTCAGACCAGTCTGGCAGTCGATGGTCTTCAGCCCGGACATAAATACAAGTTCAGAGTCAGGGCTGTTAATAGGTGAGTTATATTACATTGTAATTAAAATACTTTTGACTTATTTTTAATAACCGAATAATTACGAGATCAAGTTTTAGCAAATATTAACTTCTACTAGGCCCCTTAATAGTAAGATAATGTAGCCTTAGATTTAAATTCATATTTTTTTGTCAACAGGCAAGGCAAGTCAGAGCCACTTACCACACCACATGCTACTGAAGCGAAGAATCCATTTGATGTCGCCGGCAAACCTGGCACGCCTAAGATCAAGGACTTTGATCGTGACTTCGTGGAACTGGAATGGACTAGACCAGCCACAGATGGTGGTGCTCCAATTACTGGATACGTAATTGAGAAGAAAGATAGATTCTCCCCAGATTGGGAAGAGTGCGCCACCGTTGAAGGTGATGTCACTACTGGCAAAGTACCTGAATTAATTGAAGGAAATACTTATGAGTTCCGTGTACGTGCTATCAATAAAGCAGGCAAAGGTGAGCCCAGCGATGGAACAGCGCCGCATTTGGCTAGACCTAAGAATCTGCCTCCAAAGATCGACAGGAACTTTATGTTCGATATTAAAATCAAGGTTGGACAGAACTTCGATTTGGATGTACCAGTTGCTGGTGAGCCAACACCCACTAAGGAATGGTTCCACGGTGATAATATAGTCATGAATACTGACAGAATTAAAGTCGTGTCTGATGCTCATAGCACTAAGATTCGCGTCATTGATGCTAAGAGGGCTGATTCGGGATCATACACACTTAAAGCTAGGAACATTAATGGAACTGATACAGCTACAGTTAAGATTACCGTTATGGATGTTCCTCTACCTCCTGATGGTCCACTAAGAGCTGATGACATCACTAAATCTGGATGCACACTTCGCTGGAAACCACCTAAAGATGACGGTGGATGTGAAATTACCCATTATGTTGTTGAAAAAATGGACCAAGAGAATATGAGATGGATTCCTGCTGGTGATGTACAAGGATGCAGTATTAGGATTGATCATCTTATTGAGGGCCATGATTACAACTTCAGAGTGAAAGCTGTTAACAAATTGGGTGAATCTACACCTCTTACTGGCCAAGAACCTATCACTGCCAAGGATCCTTACGGTACACCAGACAAACCTGGGACTCCTGTTGTCAAAGACTGGGACAAAGATCATATGGATTTGGAATGGGTGCCACCTAAGAAAGATGGTGGATCTCCTATTACTGGTTATATTATTGAGGCTAAGAAGAAATACGGTCCTTGGGAAGTCGCTGCTACGGTACCAGGCAACCAAACAACAGCTACAGTGCCTGGTCTTACTGAAGGTGAAGAATATGAATTCAGAGTTATTGCTGTCAATAAAGCAGGCAATGGCGAACCTAGTGATGCTTCCACTCCTCAAGTGGCTAAAGCTAGATTCTGTGCACCACAATTTGACAAAATGCTCTTGGCTGATAAGACAGTTAAGGCAGGACAGAGAATTCAATATGAAATACCGATGGAAGCATCTCCGAAACCCACTGTTGAATGGCAGATCAATGGAAAGGTCGTGCATCCTTCAGACAGGATTGACATTCAGCTGCTGCATAATAGAGTCATTCTAGACATTCCATTCTCCGTCAGATCTGATGGAGGAGTATACAAACTTACATTAAAGAATGACCTTGGAATCTGCTCGGCATCAGCTCAAGTTACAGTATTAGACAAACCTTCAAGACCAGAGAAGCCATTAGTTGTTTCTGATGTCACCAAAGACTCTTGCTCTCTATCTTGGAAGGTACCTTTGGATGATGGTGGATCACCAATTCTCCACTATGTCATTGAAAAAATGGATCTCTCACGTGGTACTTGGTCAGATGCTGGCATGAGCACATACCTATCCCACAATGTTACAAGACTTATTCACATGAAGGAATACTTGTTCAGGGTTAGCGCTGTCAATGCTATCGGACAGTCGGAGCCTCTTGAACTTGACCGTGCCATTGTTGCAAAGAACGAATTTGATGAACCATCTGCGCCTGGTAAACCTAAGGCTACAGACTGGAGTAAGAATCACGTGGATCTTGAATGGACACCACCTAAATCCGATGGTGGATCTCCTATTACTGGATACATTGTACAAAAGAAGGAGAAGGGAAGCCCATACTGGGTGAACGCTGCTCACGTGCCACCGGGCAAAAACAAGGCAACTGTACCTGATCTTGTTGAAGGCCAAGATTATGAATTTAGAGTAATTGCAGTTAATCAAGCAGGACAATCAGAACCTAGTGAACCTTCTGACATTATCACAGCTAAGGACCGCTTTGTGGCACCAAAGATCCTTACTCCTCTCAAGGAAGTGCGCATCAAGGCTGGTCTTATATTCCACTTGGATGTAGACTTTATCGGAGAACCTATTCCAGAAGTTACATGGACTTGCAATGGCAAACCGGTCGTTGCTAATGAAAGAACCACAGTTACATCAGTAGGCCATCATACCATTGTGCATACTGTAAACTGCAAGAGGTCAGACGCTGGTAAATATAACTTAAAACTTAAGAATGATTCTGGCACCGACGAAGGAAGCTTCGAGCTGATTGTGTTGGATGTACCAGCACCACCAGAACCCCCATTCACCTACGAGGAAATTACTGCACAATCCGTTACTTTGTCCTGGAAACCACCTAAAGATAACGGTGGCAGTGAGTTGACTGCTTACGTGATTGAGAAGAGGGACTTGACTCATGGAGGTGGATGGGTTCCTGCTGTCACGTACATCAATCCTAAATATAACCATGCAACTGTACCCAGACTAGCTGAAGGAACGAAATACGAGTTCAGAGTTTTCGCGGAGAACCTTCAGGGACGTTCAGAACCTTTGGTTACAGACAGACCGATAGTAGCTAAGAACCAGTATACTGTACCTGGCAAACCTGGAAAACCAGAACTGGTGTCTGCAGACAAGGACCACATTAAAGTTAAATGGTCTCCACCTATCTCGAACGGAGGATCAAATATCCTTGGATATGATGTTGAAAGAAAAGACAAGGCTACTGGCCGCTGGATTAAATTGAACAAAGATCCTATCAAGTTTAACGAATATAATGACGACAGAGTACAGGAAGGTCATCAATATGAATACAGAGTATCTGCGGTTAACGCTGCTGGACCTGGTCAGCCTTCTGACCCATCCAACTTACTCATCGCTAGACCAATGAAGGAGAAGCCCAAGCTGAGCTTAGACCACCTCATTGGCAGAAAGATTAAGGTTCGTGCTGGTGAACCTATCAATATAAACATTCCAATTTGTGGCGCACCAACTCCAACAATATCTTGGACCAAGGGAACTGTGCCTTTGGTACCTTCACACAGATTATCTGCAGAGACCAAGAATGATGAAACAAAGCTTTGCATTGAGAAGTCTGTTAGGGAAGACGCTGGAAAATATACCATTACTGCTACAAACGAACATGGAAAAGATTCTGCTGATATCGAGGTTATTGTTGTTGACAAGCCAGGTATGCCTAAAGGACCTCTGCTATGCCAACCTGTCACCCATGATGCTATAAGCCTTAGCTGGCAGCCACCTACTGATGACGGTGGTTCAGAGATTACTGGATATGTTGTGGAGGTTGCAGAATTTGGTGTGAATGACTGGAGAACGGTTGCTGGATTCTGTCCTAAGTGTTCATTTACGGTCAAAAATCTTACCGAAGGCAAGAAATATGTGTTCAGGGTACGTGCTGAAAATCTCTACGGCGTATCCGATCCATTGGAAAGCAAGCCTATATTGGCCAAATCGCCTTTCGACCCACCAGATGCGCCCGAAACGCCAAAGGTTACTGGTTACAGCTCCAACAGCTGCTCTTTGGAATGGGAACCACCAGCAAACTGTGGAGGAAAACCGATTACTGGATACATTGTTGAAAAGAGAGAACGTGGTGGTGATTGGGTCAAGGTTAACAACTACCCTACGCCAAATACTTGTTACACTGTATCTGACTTACGAGAAGGTAATAAATACGAATTCCGTGTTATAGCTGTCAATGAAGCTGGGCCTGGTAAACCAAGCAAACCGACTGAGCCGATTACAGCGCAAACTCAACGTCTAAAACCCAGCGCACCAGAGGCACCTAAACCAGATAGGATCACCAAGGACTCTGTTACATTGTCATGGAGACCACCAAAGAGCGATGGAGGTGCCAAGATCAAGGGTTACATCGTCCAACAGAAAGGCAAAGATGACAAAGACTGGAAGGATGTCAATGATGTACCTATTCCTGGTCTTGTACACACTGTACCTAAACTTAAAGAAGGAGCTGAATATCAATTCAGAGTTATTGCTGTCAATGATGTTGGCAGGTCAGATCCTAGCAAGCCTACTAGCGATATCACTATTGCTGAACAACCAAACAAACCATGCATGGATCTCGGAGGAGTCAGAGACATCACTGTCCGTGCTGGAGAAGATTTCTCTATTCACGTACCTTACACTGGCTTCCCACAACCAACTGCATCATGGTTTGCAGATGACAACCTTTTGGATGTTGAAGGTGATTCTAGGATATTCCAGAAAATCACCCCAGATTCCGCGTCTCTGGTTGTCAAGAATGCAAAGAGATCAGATGGTGGTCAGTACCGTTTGCAACTACGCAATCCTTCTGGATACGATACAGCTACAATCAACGTACGTGTGCTAGATAGGCCTGGTAAACCAGAGAACCTTCGTGCTGATGAATTTGAAGGTGAAGCTCTTACCTTGTACTGGAATCCACCAAAAGACAACGGTGGTGGTGATATTACCAACTATGTTGTTGAGAAACGTGAAGCCAGGTCTCCTACCTGGACTAAGGTCTCTGGTTACGTAACGACACCATTCCTACGAGTAAAGAACTTGACAGTAGGAAAGGATTACGAATTCAGAGTTATGGCTGAGAACCAATACGGTCAATCTGACCCAGTTCAAACCACAGAGCCAATTAAGGCCAGACATCCATTTGATCCTCCAGGTCCACCTGGTGTGCCAAGATCTGTGGAAACAACTGAATCATCTATTACCATCACATGGACTAAACCTCGACATGACGGTGGATCACCGATTACTGGATATGTCGTGGAGAAGAGACTAATAACTGAAGATAAATGGACTAAAGCATCTCATGTACACATTCCTGATACCACATTTAAAGTAACTGGTCTGATAGAGAACCATGATTACGAGTTCCGTGTAGCTGCTGTTAATGCAGCTGGCCAAGGAAGCTATTCAGCCAGCTCTGATGCTATCAGAGCTCGTGCTCCACCGAACTGCCCAAGGATCACTTCGGACCTCAGCCTCAGAGACATTACTGTTATTGCTGGAGAGGAGATCAAGATTACTGTTCCTTTCACTGGCAACCCGAGGCCGAAGGTGAGTCTTATAAAACTATTTAACTACTTTTAAAACCAATATAATAAATAGTAGATTAAGTGGCTTATATAAAAAGAAAAAAGTTTAAACCTATAAAAATACATTTTTCACTATTTATCTAATATTTGATTATATTTTACTAGGTATCATGGATAGTGAACAACGAGGAAGTATTCCCAGACAATCGCATCAGATTTGTGACATCAGACGTTGACACTGTATTCCATAACTCAAGTGCTAAGCGATCTGACACTGGCTCATACACTATACAGCTGGTCAACAGCGAAGGGTCCGATAGTGCCACTTGCAGGGTAAGTGTTATAAGATAGTTATGATTTAGGTTCATAAGTCATAATTACCACATGACTTTGTGATAGATTCAAATAGAACACGTCTATGAGTGAAACGTTCCAGGTTTTACTTGTATAGCAATAACTTAATAGACTAAAAACGAATTGCATAGTCAAGGAATTTTTCTTTATTCTCGTCTAAAAATGTATAATTTATTAATTTCTCTTCTTGTAGTTTCCAAGTTCCCTTTTATTTACTAGAATTAACATTTATTGATTGTTTTTCAGGTATTGGTAGTGGACAAGCCGTCCCCACCAGTGGGCCCGCTAGACGTGTACGATATCACACCGGATACGTGCACGTTGTCATGGAAATCACCGCTTGATGATGGAGGTTCTCCAATCACCAATTATGTCGTTGAGAAAATGGATAATAGTGGTGTAAGTATTCACCTGTCGTTTATAGGGTTCCGTATAACATGGTAAAATGAAACCCAGCTACTAAGACTTCACTGTACGTCCGTCCGTCCATCTGTCGCCAGTGTGTAACTCGGGATAGAGGATAGCCTAAAGGGTTGAAATATTCACCGATTATGTATATCTGTTGCTGCTACGAGTATATCAACAAATAAAAACCAGAATACGAGAGGCTTTAGCATAATAAATGTTTTCAGTAATAAAGAAAAAACATATTTACGGACATTTCACACAACGTCCTCTGGTCCCAAGCTAAGCTTATATGCTTGTGTTATGGGTACCAGAATACGATATATAATACATATACTACTTTTCTTTTGTAAATACATACTTAAAATACATAGAAACACCCAAACGCAGTACATACATTTGTATGACATTTATAAAGATCACACAAATGATTGTCCCAAGCAGGAATCGAACCCGCGACCTCGTGAACGGCAGTCCGTTACATGAACCACTAGACTACAAAGCCCGTCAATCCAGTGTAATTTGATGATAATTTTAAACGACATATTTACGATTATATTTATTTATTTTTCTTCATAGGTATGGTCCAAAATATCATCGTTCGTTCGCAACTGTCATTACAATGTGATGGGTCTGGAACCGAACCGCAAGTATACGTTCCGTGTACGCGCTGAGAATCAATATGGCGTATCTGATCCATTGACTATGGATGATTCTATCACTGCTAAGGTACGTGTTTAAAATTACAATAATGTAAATAATATTTAGATCATGGCAGATGGCGCTGTATAGGCTGCCTAACCCGAAGAGAAAACGATGTGACGCTATGATGATGATAAAATGTAATAAATAAAGAAAGAAAAAAAAAGAATAAAAAAAAACTGAGAACCCCTCATAAACATATGCCAAGGCGGGCTTGTTTTTTAAATAAATTAATAAATATCCAAAACGAAATAAAATTTGAAATTGGACTAGTAGTTTCCGAGATCAGCGCGTTTAAACAAACAAACTCTTCAATTTCATAAATGTATAAATTCAAGTATAAATGTATAAAATATATAGTATTACTAGCTGACCCGGCAAACGTTGTTTTGCCATATAAATGGTAGAGGGGTGGACAACCCTTATCACTTAGGGGTATGAAAAATAGATAGAAGCCGATTCTGAGACTTACTGCATAAAAAAATTCATAAGAATCGGTCAAGCCGTTTCGGAGGAGTATGGGAACGAACGTTGTGACACGAGAAGAGTTTTATATATTAGATATGAATATAACATCACGCTACGACCAAGAGAATAAAATCACGAATGAAAATGTTACCCAAAGTCATTATTCCACGGCATAGCTAATGATGTTTCTTTTGTTCCAGTTCTCCTTCACAATCCCAGATCCACCTGGCATGCCTCGAGTTACAGACTGGGACGGTTCAACCGCCACACTTATCTGGGACAGGCCTAGATCAGACGGTGGTGCTCGTATACAAGGGTACAAACTTGAGTTCAGAGATGTACAAGATGGTGTATGGACTGGTGCTGATTATCTTGTTAAGGAGTGCACTTATCAGGTAATATTTGTACCATGGAGCATATATGACCAGGGCCCCAAGGTTGCTAATTGAATTGTGTTACAATCGTAGCTCAACGGCACCATTATCGACGGGCTTGGTGGTAGAGTCGTTTATGTAATGGACTGCCGATCGCGAGGTCTAGGGTTCGATTCCCGATCAGGACAATCATTTGTGTGATATCCATAAATGTCATACAAATGTTTGTACTGCGTCTGGGTGTTTACTATGTATTATAAGTATGTATTTACAAAAGAAAAGTAGTTTATGTATTATATCCGTATTCTGGTACCCATAGCACAATATAACTTTGCTTCGTCACAGACCCTCTGGTTTTCGATAACGGCTTCAAACTGGATGAACCGGAGTCGCGTTTGGTCCACCCAGAACTTCGGAATCCTTGAAGATACGGTTATAACTGCTAGGGCTCTGTCTTCAACGTTGCTAATAGGACTGGCAACAAGCTGTTCAGGTTTCTCCATGTTGTTAATAAATTTCTTTGTCCGGTATTACTTTAAAAAAAATCGTCTCTAACACAATAAATCACGTCGGTGTCACCACTTCAGGGTTATAATGACGTGTGGTTGTTTAGAGGATAAAATGAAATACGTCCGGACTTGCATGGCGTTTATTTGCGACTCAATATATTTAATATAATATTAGTTTATATAGGTAAGGAGAACAATCGTTTCTATATATTCCTAAAACGCTGAGTGTTGCATACAATGAATTCATACATAATATATTTGTATACAATAAATTAGGCGGCGAGCAAACAATAGGACCATACATACTGTAATTAATATATTTGTTTATATTAACTTAGGTGGCTAAGGTGGCTAGCACAATGGTCTCTATGTATTCGTAGACCTGTTGACATTACGTCTACTTGCAAACAAAGAATTCATACAATGTGTTCCTACAATTGCAAAATTAATAAATTACTTTGTTACATTTTTTTAATCTTTGTGTGTTGTTCCAGGCATATAACTTGGAACCCGGTCACGAATACGAGTTCCGTGTACGTGCTAAGAACGCGGCCGGTAGGAGTAAATACTCGGCAAGCTCACAGAAGTTCAAGGTTCGAGCTAAGAGCAACCCACCAGCGCCTCCTAGGGCTCCAAGAGTACTGCGTGTTGGCAAGAACTACGTTGATCTGTCTTGGGACCCACCAGCTAGTGATGGAGGTAAATATTTATTACTAGGTATCTTACTAAATAAAACTACTTTTTACGGATTTAGACGCGTATATTTGTTTTAAATTTTGGCCCGACGTTTCGGAGACTTTGCAGTCACCATGGTCACGGGTGAGACCTCACCCGTGACCATAGTGACAAATATACGCGCCTAAATCCGTAAAAAGTAGTTTTATTTAAACAGATGAGTCGCGCAAGTGTTAGAAAATATTATACTATCTTACTATTAACATTAATTATTATTTACATGTTTATACTTCTATACTCCTATACTTCTATACTATAATATTATTAAGCTGAAGAGTTTGTTTGTTTGTTTGAACGCGCTAATCTCAGGAACCACTGGGCCGATTAGAAAAATTCTTTCACTGTTAGATAGGGCATTTATCGAGGAAGGCTTTAGGCTATACAACATCGCGCTACGACTAGTAGAAGCGAAGCAGTAGTGAAAAATTTTGATAAAGCGGAAAATTTTTCTAAATTCCACGCGGGCGGTGTCGCGGGCAATAGCTATAATATTATAAAAGTTAAGAAAGAGTTTGTTGATTTGGAAAATTCTTTTTCTTCAGTGTTGAATAGAACCTATAGCCTTCCTCTGTAAATGACTGAGGAAGGCTATAGGTTATATAACATCACGCTGCGACTAATAGGAGAGGAGCATTAATAATGTTGTAAAAACGTCGCAAGCAACAGCTATTATTTAATAAACATAAATGTAACTTAGTTTTTATAATATACGATATGTTGATTAAATAATAGTTTTAACAAAATAATAGTTTAAATAAATTTTAAGGTTATATAGCATTTTGCCGTTCCGGTAACGAGCACATGTGTGAAGTACATAATTATTACGTTAGGTGTTGTTACTTAGCGACGTCAGTTGCTAAGTCTTAGTGAATGCGGTAGATGGCGTGAATATAAATTTTGCTTCAGTAGTATCACACATAATTATTTTATTTTGGGTGTAAATGTTTAAGTAATTTATTTTAATTAATAATTGTCTTTCAAGCCAAGTGTTTTTTAAAATTTATATATGTTTAATACTATCATTAATTCTTTAAAAACATAAACATTTATCTAAAGGTTTAGTGAACAATCTGTTATTTGTTATGTTTTTCGGTATAATTAACTCATTTTATTATTATTATTTAAATTTGAGAATATTTTGCTAGATATGACTTGGTTTAACAAACATATAACTTAAAGAAATATAAAATAGTCTCTTTAGAGAAATTGTTTTATTGTTATAATGTTAACAGAACAGTTAGGTAATATATAGATTAGGTTATGAAAAATATAATTGGTCTTATTCATAATGACTTATCGCAGGTTTATAAGTTCGCTAAAATCCAAGACCAACTTACAACAAAATACATTAGCCATTTAAATATTATTTCTAATAATTTATGCGCAGAACGCCTCGCATAGTAAGGTTTGCAAAAGAGTAACTATATCTTGCTTCTACAATATAGTAATTCGATAGCAATCTACTAGAGGACGCTACTAACACTACGACACCATGCCCCTTTCTGTAGTATTTTAGTATACGTACATAGATGACGCTAGTAGCAATATTATAAAGCATTGTTGAGATTCTCCGCGTTAGATCGACGTGAAGGGCTTTGTCCATGTTAAAGCATACTTACCTGGCATAGGGGATACCGTGATCATGAAGGCGGTTCCCCCAGGGCGAGACCCTTTCATTGCACTGCGATTGGGTTGACCCCTGCGATTATCCCTAATGTGGATAACTCGGATGCGTAATTTTTGGTAGTGGGGACTGCGTACGCGCCGTCTCCTCCATAATTAAATACTTATATCGTAGATTCATAGTTCCTTGAGTTCCTTCCTTCCTTGCGGAAAACTTAAATATGTATAATATTATATACGTATACCTAATGTACGACATGCGATTAGAAAACGGAGACTTTAAACACGTGGTTGTTTTGATTTTGTGTGTATTTAAAATACCATGGAAAACACCATACGATTCTTAATGGCGTACGATCGCGGTCCTCCCTAGGTTATTTGATATTGGACTTGACTCAAAGCCAAAGAGTAAAATAATCAAGGCTAAAGGGGCAGTGGCCTTGAATGGTCGCTGCGACGGTACTGCTCGTCGTGCGGCCTTCGCAACGGTTTAATCTAAAATCAAATCTATATTACCGTTTATTTAAACACTTGTGTTTTTAATCTCTGTTATTAAAGTGTTATTTTCTTGTTAAAAATACAATAATGTTCACAGTTTAATTTAATATTATTTTGTCAGGTTCTCGCGTGACCGGCTACATCATTGAACGTCGTGATGTTGGCAGTTCAGTATGGATCAAGTGTAACGACTATAATGTACAAGACACCACATTTACAGCGCTCAACCTTAACGAGAAGGCTGATTATGAGTTTAGGATTATTGCTGTTAATGCTGCTGGTATGTACCTTAAATATGAGCTAAAAATCATCATCATAACATCACGCCTTTTTCCCATGGAGGTAGGCAGAGACTATAGAGCGCCATCTGGTACGATCCAAACATACTTCCTTGGCTTCATCCACACTCATACATCTGGTCATATCTGAAGTAATTTTATTAAAACTATCATATTATATGCTGCCAGCGTTCTGGGCACTTTACCAGTTGAGGACGATGCGGAGGAATATTTTGACGCATAACTTTATTTTATTTTATATTTTTTAGCTTTGTATATAATTTTTCCTATTTTAATTTAAAAAAAAAACATTGTCAATATTTTTTTATATAAAAGCTTTCTATTTCATATTATCTAGATGAACCTCATGGTTCAATAGTAGCTTATTCACAGATCATTGGAGTACCACTATTGGGCACGTGCTTCTTCCACTTAAGGAAAGAAAGAAAATTAGTATATTTTCGAGGTTACATTACATAATATTATTAATAAAAAAAAAGAATAGAATAAATTATTAGAGTAATTTATTCGTCACGAAACGGTCCCAGTTCAGCATATTGCTGGTTGAAAACCAGTGCTGGGCCCTAAGTCTGGTAAATGGATTGTGTCACAATGATCCCTCAATGGCACATTATAACCTCAAAAATTTTAACAATAGACTACCAAACTTGATAAAATTCGCCACTAAGCAATCAGTTATGGCATTTGTTGATTGCATAGTAGCGAATCTTGTCAAGTTTGGTGGTCTATTGTTAATTTTTTGTTACAAATGATACCATTCAATTGAACTTTCACTAAACATTGAATAGCGGACTTGACCACCTGGTTTTCGCGGGGCCGCTTTGTGACGTCACAGGTCACACTTAAGAAGGGCATTTTATCTACTTATACCATGATGACCAAGGCTTTAGTTTTGTGGTCTTCATTATTTTATTATCAAATAAGAGTAAAAAATTCACTAACAAATAGCTCTTAATTTTTATAAACATCATACTTTTTTCTCATGTGGGTAGGGTAGAGACTATGAACCGTCATCTGCTACGGTCTACCTTTTTCTTGGCTTACATTTTAAATTTCTTTAATTTTACAGGTAAATCAGAACCATCAAGTTGCACAACCCCAGTCCGAACTGGTGAAGAGTTGGGAGGTACAAAACCAGAATGGATCAAACAGTTGCCAACTACTGCCTGCGCACCTTTGGGAAGACCATTCACTTTGGAGTGTGTGGCTTCTGGCAACCCAGTGCCAACTGGACGCTGGTTGAAGAACGGCAGGGAGATTGTACTTGGAACTAGGTAAGTGCATTGTACTTACAGATTTTATTAGGATGCATGGCCCCCTATGGACCTAGGGTAAAAACGCCACATTACTATCCTATATAACGGGGCTCGTGGTGTAATTTCACATGTAACGGGCTGCTGTTCACGATGTTACTGGTTTGATTCCTGCACTGGACAATCATTTGTGTTTTGTTTGTCACAGAAATATTTATAATGCGTCTGGGTTATTACCGTAATATTTGTATTCTGGTACCCATAACGCAAGCAAATGTGCAATTGTTTGGGAGCTGAAACGGAAATTTCATAAGAATCGGTTAAGCAGTTTCGGAGGAGTATGAGAACGAACATAATGTTGTTAATGTTGTTAAGTTATTCCGTTTGTGACGCCCTTTAGGCTTTAGTTAGATTATGTTATTTAACAATTGTTTTCAATCCCAGGTTCATAGCAGAGTCTCGTGAAGGTGTTCTCAAGTTAAACATCACGGAGGCACACGATGGTGATGAAGGAGACTACACGTGCGAAGCTGTCAATAATATTGGATTCATATATTGTACTGGACATCTGAAGATTGGAAGTAAGTTAAACAATTAATAAATCGCAAGTAAAAGAATAGCACACTTAAAAAAAAAATTATGTAAGTCAAACATTTTTGGAAGCTGTATGTCATGTTGTATTGCAAGCTGTAGGAAATGAAATGAAATGAAATGAAAAATCATTTAATCAAGTACACATATTTTTGTTGACAAAAAATTATGTGCCTATGAGAGGTCCAATTTTTTCCCATACCACCGGTTCAGGACGCAATCTCCTGAGAAGAACCGGCGTGAGAAACTCAGCAGAACTTTTAATTAAATCATTTTTTTTTAAATTAAATGTCTATTATACTTAGGGCCTCGTTCACCATCTTCAAGTAAAGCGTTGATTAGTTACTTATCGATTAGTGTTAATTGTCAAGTAATAGTTACGAGTATCTTCTGTCAATTTCAATTTTTTAATCTTAAGATTACTGCTACTCGAACGTCGTGAACGTCGCACGTGTATTTACTGGTGACTTTAACTAGCGATTAGTCTACTTGGCGCTTTACTTGAGTATGGTGAAAGAGGCCCTTACGATGCTAATAAAACTTTACAATATAGAATATGTATTGCTTCAGAGCAACCTAATCCCAAGCTTTATCATCTTTAATATAATCAGAAATTTTATAATACGCCTTTTTACATAATTTAGTTTTAATGAATTTTTTAAATTTAGAATTTTTTAATTCTTAATAAATCAAATTATGGTGGAAAAAGTGATTACCGCAAGCGGGACTTGAACCCACGACCTCGGAATACCGTTCCGAAGCTCTTCCAACTGAGCTTATTGCGGTCGTGCTTTTCAGCAATCAAATTAGGTCACCACATTCGTCACTCTGAGTTTATGTATTTTTACGTACAATTATTTAATTCTCTTACATCAATAGGGAGTTTATTATAAAAACGTATACAATGACCCATGAAAGAGTTGCATATTTTGTGGGTAGGCTTGTAAGTAAACCGTGTAGTATAAAAAATGCTTAAGAAAAAATGTTTAAAGAAAAAGACGAAACCCTTTGTAAACTGCCTCAGGGTGGCATAAGTAGGTATCAAAGTTCTAACACGAGGAGGAAATTAATTACGTTATTTATTGGATTAAAAGTACACATCTCTCTACAGCCCATTAACGTCGCACTATTAGGCAGGGGCCTTCTCCACTTTGAGAGATATTATGATCTACTATGTCGCGCTGACCAGCCGTGTTACCACAGTTTTGCGTTTTCCATATCTCACAGAGGATGTTATCTGTATACAATATCCCTTAGCTCACTTTTACAGCACCCTGGGGAGGAAAGGTGTGGTGACACTTGTATAATGTTCCGTCACCATCCGTACAGAAATGTACACATGGGCTATGTATAATGTATCTTAGTACTGTTGAGAAGCTTTGGTGGTCGTACTATATGTCGTACAGAATGTAGTGACAGCTATCGTTCACTAGATGTCGCTGCAACACCAAATTTTATTTAAATCTTGGGCTGCTTGAGTTTAAAATACAACTACAATCCTTTCATCTTCTAGATCCACCACGCATCACCAGAATGCCAGGAGACATGCATCTTCCAGAGCATGACAACACCAAGATTAAGATCCTATATACTGGAGACCAGCCCGCTGACGTCATCATCACCAGAGATGGACATAAACTGACTGAGTCACCACACTTCAAGTGTACTGTCTTCGATGATTATGTGCTTATGTTCATTAAGGACATCACTAAAGATGATATGGGTAAGTTTTATGCTATAATAGTGCGTTAAGTTTAATGCATCAGCCGTAATGCGGTATCTATAAGGTGTGATCTGTGTCTAGAACTAATTTGACAAAAATCCTTCAATTTCCAGGCACATACAAGATCTCAATCAAGAATAATTCTGGTGAAACATCAGATACCTTCTCAATCACAGTCACTGGTTTACCTGGACCACCACAAGGACCTTTGGAGACCACAGATATTTCACGTCATTCCTGCACTCTGGCTTGGAAACCACCCACTTACGATGGTGGTATGCCAGTTACCCATTATGTTATTGAGCGTAATGATATTTCTGGAACTGCCTGGATTACTATTGCATCATCAGTGAGAGATACCAAGTTTACTGTCCAAGGATTGACAGAAGGACAGGAATATAACTTCAGGATACATGCAGCCAATGAAAATGGTATTGGACCTGCGTTGGAAGGCGCCAACCCGATTAAGGTAAATATGAGAATGAGATTTAAAAATAAATTATTATTCATGGACATTTCACACAACGTCCACTGGTCCCAAGCTTAGCTAATATGCTTGTATTATGGGTACCAGAATACGGATAGAATACTATATCCTACTTTTCTTTAGTAAATGCATACTTACAATACATAGAAACACCCAGACGCAGTACAAACATTTGAATGTAATTAGAAAAATCACGCAAATGATTGTCCCGAGCGGGAATCGAACCCGAGACCTCGTGAACGGCATCTGTTACATGAACCACTAGACCACCATGCCCGTCATATTTTGAAATTTCTCGTTTTAGTTTCGAAATTACGTCCTAAACAGTTTTTCTAATTCTGTTGTACTGTTTTTTCTTATATTTTCGTCAAATTACTTACGAAATTTTAAAAATTTTGTTATACTTTATCTTTGCAGGCTAAGGCACCATTCGATCCACCATCAGCACCTGGCATTCCTAAGATCCTCGAGGTCGGAGGTGACTTCGTCCACCTGGAATGGGACAAACCTGCCAGCGATGGAGGTGCCAGGATTCAAGGTATAATCATTGTTGATATTAAATATTGTTATTAATATAAAATTTAAAATACAAGACAATTGTCCTACCACCCCATTTATTTCCCAAGGTGCTGTAAAAGTCAGCTAAGGGATATTGTACACACATAACATCCTCTGTGAGAGACGGAAAACCCGCAAAAAAACTCTGTGCCAACACGCCCATTTCCGAGTAAGAAATGCATACAAAAACATTACACTGCTCTCATGCCTTTTTCATGCAGGGGAAGCATGATAATGCTAATTGCTGTTGGATTGATGCTCTTAGTCTATAAGCTTATAGAACTTAAATAGAATGCCACAAGTAAGATATCCTATATAGAACACCACAACGTCCAAGTTAATGCCATTTGCATCCAACGGCTTCTAATAACAGTTTTTGTTATAATTTTTCCAGGTTATTGGGTAGATAAACGTGAAGTAGGTGCATCAACATGGCAACGTGTGAACGTATCTCTGTGCCTGCCGAACCAGTTGAACTGCTCCAACCTGATCGAGGGTCGTCAGTACGAGTTCAGAGTGACTGCTCAGAATGAAGCTGGACTATCACCAGCAAGCACTGCTTCACAACAGGTCAAGGTTCAAGATCCTAAAGGTTTGTATTTAATGTTTTACTTACTCATTCGCCGTCTACCCTCATTAGTTAAAGTTGAAACTGTATGTATGAATCACTTTTCACGGATTTCGATTCAATCAATGGCCCATAACAGCTGATAAAAGACGAAATTTCATAGCTCACTCCAACCCCCGACCATGGTGACTGAAAAGTTTGAAACGTCTGGTCAAATTTATAGCAAAATACAAGCGTCCAAAACCCGTAAAAAGCGGTTACATTTTGAGGAAGGAATGGAAGTACTTATGTCATCACGCTAGGTTCTCGATTTACTGCGCAGGGAGCTGTAAGAGCTCAGGGATAGTAATCAGCTAGTAACATCTTCAGACATGTTATACATGTGTTGCTAGTGACATGTCAGAACAGAGATACCCTACCAAATTGGAGGAGACACGTACCTAATATTGGGATATTATTGACTGGGCTGGGGTTTTATTTGGTCTTTACTTGTCTTTCAGTTCGCATAATATTACTTGGCAATCTGATCGAAATTATTTGTTTTTTCAAAAGATGTTAGGATAATAATTTTCAAAGCTGAGTTTCCTGATAATTTTAAATAAGTTTAGAGATTTAGCTGTTAGCTCCGAACGTCGGTAATCTATGTAATGGAATCTTTAAAAGTGATTTGCAACCACTTGCTGTAGTCAGATTGATTCAAGATTTTTAAGCGTCTTCTTAGTATTGGACTAATTAATGATTGTATTTCGCAGCGGCCACACCACCAGAGATCGTGAAACCATTGAAGAACGCCAACTGCATACAATACCACAATGCTAAGTTCCAGTGTACCATCTCTGGATCACCTAAACCTACTATCACTTGGTATAAGGGTAAGTATTTATATTTCACTGGCTGACCTGGCAAATATTGTGAATATTAGGAATAAGCAGATTCCCTTAAAATATATACAGATATATCTATTTGGTGACGGCTTACGAATATATTATTATCTGTCACCACCCCTTTTCCTTCCCAGGGTGTTGTAAAAGGCAGCTAAAGGATATTGTAAACAGATAACATCCTCTGCAAGAGATTGAAAACTTGGAAAGCTTTTTAGTGGTTATGGCTTTAGTTTCCGATAGTTTCGGAGTATTTTGTGGGAGGGGTCTAAACCTCTAAACCCCCTGGCTAAGCCCATACAAATTTTAATGTTTTATTTTACAGGAGCTCGTGAAATAACGAACGGTCCTCGCTACCGTATATGGAGCGAAGGTGATAACCACTTCTTAACAGTCAACGATGTGTTCGGTGAAGACGCTGATGAGTACGTCTGCAGGGCGGTCAATAGTGCTGGAGTCAAGAGTACTAGAGCTGAACTGCTTATTATGAGTAAGTCAACCATGGTTTTAATGATGGTATTAAAATTTTCGAGATTTCCTGAACATTTTTATGATCACTTGAAATTAAATGTTTATACGTACTTTTCGACTCTTTATTTTATTTCAAGGGTATCAGATTACCAGTGTCCAGGAAATATTGAAATTTAATCTGTATGTAATTTGATCGATACTGCATTTCATTCTATGACTGTACAAGTTGGTTAAAAATATCTATATAAACTCTTGATAAAACACGCTTTATTAGTTATATGTTTTGTCCACCTTTTCCTAAATATATATCTATCATTTTTTAAATTACATAGTTGGAATATATGATACAAATATCTAATACTTTTTCAGCGGCTCCAAAACTAAACGTGCCACCACGTTTCCGAGTAACAGCATACTTCGACAAGGGAGAGAATGTTGTAATCAAGATACCTTTCACTGGCCATCCTGTACCCAAGATCACTTGGGTCAGGGAAGGAGAGACTATCGAGTCTGGACTGCATTATCATGTTGAAAGAAAAGGTTAGTGTACAATACTTTGTACTTAGTCTCACAAGAAATAATATCTGCTGACAAGTTAATAATTTTACGTAATTTCTAGAATTCCTTAATTTAAAAAAAAAAAGTTATCACTTATTTAAACAATTCCGTTTTAGAAATTTTTATTTAGTTAATCGTATACTTAATTCTGTTTTTAGATATTCGAAAAATTCTATTTTATGTATCCACATAAATAATACTGTTTTAGACACTTGAACAACACTGTTTTATACATTCAAACAGTATTGTTTAGACGTCCATATGACACTGTTAAGACACATAAATACATTATGGTTTTGACATTCAATCAATAGTTTGTAGACATTCAATAAATGCTATTTTAGACATTAAAATCTCTTCTCAAGATCTCCATCCAAAGGTTGCCGGGCAGAAATTGCTTTTAGCGATAAGGCCGCCCATTGTACTCTATTTATAACTATAGTTTACTGTAAATTTTATTCTTATGGTGTACAATAAAGTGTATAATAAATAAATAAATAATAAAATAAAACACCTACTATTACAAAAGTAATTTATTAATTTTGCATTTGACATGCTATGCTTTTTACTTAATAAATCAAATTATGGTGGAAAAAGTGATTGCTGCAAGCGGGACTTGAACCCACGACCTCGGAATACCGTTCCGTAGCTCTGCCAACTGAGCTAATTGCGGTCGTGCTTGCAACATTCAAATTAACCACCACATTTGTCACTCGATTGAGTTTATATATTTTTATATTTGATTTATTATACTTACTATTACAGTTTTTAGTTATTTAAAACTACTTTTCAGCTATATAATTAATTATTTTTTTATTTATTTCAGAACGTCATGCCATTTTGACAATTCGCGATGCAAGCAAACTGGATTCAGGACCTTACAGAATAACTGCTGAGAATGAACTTGGACAGGACTTTGCTACTATCAATATTGAGATTAGCGGTATGTTATTATATCTTTTACTAGTTGTTTTGTAATTGGAAATGAAATGAAATGAAGTGAAAAATCATTTAATCATGTAGACATAATTTTTCAGAAAAATTATGTGCTTATGACATGTCCAATTTTTTTCCCTACCACCGGTTCAGGACGCAATCTGCTGAGAAGAACCGGCGTAAGAAACTCAGCAGAGCTTTTAATCAAATCAATATTTTTAAATTAAATGTCAATTATACTTAAATGCTTACAATATAGAATACTAAAAAACTTTACAATATAGAATATGTATTGCTCCAGAGCAACCTACTCCCAAGCTTTATCATCTTTAATATAAGTTTGGAATCGCAACATATAGATATGATATTTAACTTACAGCATTCTCAGACACTGTCAAGTTTCCATTGATAAAAAAAAAGTTCAATCGGACCATTACTTTCAGAAGAAGACGGGCTTCGTGGTCGAGTGGTTTATTTAACGGACTGCCGTTCACGAGACAATCATTTGTGTGATATTTATAATTATTATCATACAAATGTTTGTACTGCATCTGGGTGTTTACTATGTACTATAATTATGTATTTACAAAAGAAAAGTAGTGTATTTAGTATATTATTCTGTACTCTGGTACCCATAACACAAGCATATAAGCTTAGCTTGGGACCAGAGGACGTTGTGTGAAATGTCCGTAAATATTTAGATATATTATTTTGCCCCCTACATACATATTTCAAACTTTATAATCTCTTTAAAGGTTACGGTATACATTTATGGTCACATTACGCGATAAGGCCAATTCTGATGCGTCAAAAACTTAATCTAACTAAAATGAAAACAACTATAGTGTATTTTGATTATTTGGCTGTTTTGTTGTAAATATTTATTAAAATCTTTGGTCTTTAATAGACAGTTTTTATAATAAGAGAGTACAGTTAAGATCGCCGAATCGGTACTTTTGGTCCTAAGCTTTATTTACTTGTGTTATGGGTACCAGAATAAGTATAAAATACAAAACTTACTTATTAATTACATTTCCATAGATCGTCCGGATCCACCACGATTCCCAGCTGTGGACAATATAGGCGTGGACTCTCTAGCTTTGAGCTGGAAGGCGCCAGTATGGGATGGTGGTTCAGATATAACCAACTATCTGGTGGAGAAGAGAGAACATCCTATGTCCAGTTGGATAAGAGTTGGTAATACTAGGTAAGTTTGACCTTTAACACTATAATGTTACCGGTGATGACCTTCAAAAGGGCACGTAGCACTTAAAACGTAGGCCATGTATGACCAGATGTATGAATGTAGATAAAGCCAAGAAAGTGTGTTTAGATCGTAGCAGATGTCCATCTTTATTTTCTGCTGTAGCCACACTCCAGTACCGATCTCTATCTTAAGAACTGCAATAATTTTTTAACATTATTACCCTAGTTTATGCATAGCCACTTGAGGACCAATTTTAACGTTTAGTTTTTAGGGTCCCGTATCCAAAGGGTAAAAACGGGACCCTATTACTGAGACTTCGCTGTCCGTCCGTCCGTCCGTCTGTCACCAGGCTGTATCTCAAGAACGGTGATAGCTAGAGAGTTGAAATTTTCACAGATGATGTATTTCTATTGCCGCTATAACAACAAATACTAAAAATAAAATAAAATAAATATTTAAGGGGGGCTCCCATACAACAAACATGATTTTTTTACCGTTTCTTGCTCGATACTAATAACGTTGCCTTATGTTGCATAGATAATGGTACGGAACCCTTCGTGCGCGAGTCCGACTCGCACTTGACCAATTTTTTGTATAACATTTCGTTCTCACACTTTTATCAATATTAGTTACGAATTTATGTCCCCTGTCTCTTAAGATACAGGCTGGTCCTAGTTTAAGAGACAGAGGTATATAACTGTACTACTTAAATTATTGTTCTTACCTTAAAAGCATATATAGTGCATATGTAAACATTCTTAAAAATAAATAAATATCTTATCTCTTATTTATTGCTGCTATGGACATGTGTTAGACAACCTCAAGTAGCGCGTCCTTTAAACAAAACGGGATCGCTACTTTTCGTAGAATGTAAGATTAGTTATAAGTTATTCATAGTTTGGTCTTGGTCGAGAATAAACGTCTTACGAACTATCATGTGGAGTTATATTACAACACGCACCTTCATCTCACTACCTCTCAACAAACCTCCACACTGCCTCATAAATCCATAATCCCTCCCAAAGTGGATCAGGCCCGTGCCCAACAGTGGGATTTTAATGGACTGGAGAACTAGCAAGAGCGACATCACGAGGCCCATAAATAAGTGTCCCATGACCATAATATGCATTTTATTACTGCAGCATTCAGTCCTGTGCCGCTTGTAACCGCCACTCGAGAGTTTTTCCCAATCGGATTGCCAATGATATCAACGATGTGAATAGAATCCATAATTGGCATTGTTCATATTTTTTTAAAACCCTCAATTCGAAAACCATTTCGGGGAATAGAGTTCCTGATCATGATCCATTAGTTTTTTTCGGAAAATTGCTATATTAACGATTATTTTTCCAAAAAAGCAAATGCTCTCTATTTGCCCTTGAAATAAAGGACTTAAAATATTAAGGCGTTCATAAGGATATACCACTCACTGGTGAGTCAAAATTGGTCTATTAAATCAACTCGGCAACTTTGAAAAGATGTATTGCAATCTGTCTTAAGTCTATCAGGCAGTGGCGTGCACATAAATTTGAAGCAGGGTAGGCTCTTATACTGTAGGTAGTACTCTTATAGATTTTTAGCATAGCCACGCGACGGATCTCTAAGTCGGAAACCATGCCAACAGAACAAATTTAAATCTGAATATCCCGAATCAGTCCACACTGTACTAGAATTACTAAACAATAACTACGTACGTACATACATACGTACATGTACGTATGTACATACGTTTCATAACTTTTAACATGAAATTTTCGAGTTACATTGGTGCCTATTCTATGTGCAGACCTAAACTTAACTTAACTAAAAAATGAAAATTGATAGCGTCTATAACACAATTCGGCAATGTTAACAGAACTTTTTTTATATAAAAACTGTTTATTATAGACTAACGATTTTAATTAATATAAATGTGTGCAAAAAAATAGCGAAACATTTAAGATACAGCAATAGCTGTTTTCATTTTTTAGTTAATACCTATTATACCGTTGTCCGTCCAGCTACGCGTGGCGCTGATTCGATCGGTACCGCGCTCGCATGTTGTAACAAAAAACCTTTATAGCTTCTTATCTATAATACCTAGAGTGAAGACAAATACTACGAAAAATTACTAGAAGACTACAGATGAAATCTATCTATTTTTTAAGATCTGAAAATTTATTTTAAAGTATTAAAAATGAGAACAGAAGAGGACAGAGGAGAAAACATAACAATTCAAAATATAACTCGATTTTACTCTTAAAACTGTGATATGTATGCTATATGTATACTTAATTATAAAGCACAAATCATCTAGTTTATCTTGATGTATAATAATATTAATAATCTATGAACACATAAATAAAACTAAACTACTTACGACAATCCGCTGGAACTTCAAAACCACTTGTTTACTAAACACAAAGCGTAAAGTGGACTGAAGATAAAAACTGCCATCTAGTGATTATGGATTGTGAAGTAATTCATCAGCTATCTATTACACAACTTATAGACGCAAAAAATAACGCAATTTGTCCATAGATGTCGGTATATCTAATCGTAACTGACTGTTGATACTCGTTTCGATACGAGATTTACCAAAAGTATTTAATTTTAAGCTTTCTTTCTATTTTTTTATATTTTATTCTTTGTCGCGGAATGGAAATTATTTAAATCTGAATATCCCGAATCAGTCCACACTGTACTAGAATTACTAAACAATATGCAAGGGAAACAAAATAATTTATTTGTGTGTACACAACCACATAGCCAGTTATACGTTTCATAACTTTTAACATGAAATTATCTAGTTACGTTACCCTTTTGTTGATTAAGTTGTAACTCGGGTATACATCTACCTATAGACACAATTTGAATTTTTTCACCGAACGACAATTGTGAGAACTTGTTATTTTTAATTTTTAACAAACACACACTATCAACACACATTTCACAATCAAATAACATTTTATAATCAACAAACGGAAATCCATACAATTATTAAATTAAAGAAACTCAATATTAAACAGTTCAATGAATCACATGAAAAAATAAAATGGCCTCCGTCGAACCAAAATATTTCTGCTATATAAATATTATTTATATTTATTCGGATTATAATAGGTAACGAACGAACGCCGAATACTTGCGAAAACTTCCGATCGCTAACTCATGCCGCATGACATGCAGTACAAGGCGTCTTCAATATGCAAGCCTGTGTGCGTTTGCGAACTGTGCACGGACACCAAAATTTCTACACACATATGAACTCATGGCAGGCGGGCGGCGTGGAGCTTGCTCGCTACGCTAATATTATTCCTTCGCCAAACGCCTGGCAAAAAACAATTTGCAAGCACATATTGGTGCTATTTATGAATTATTAGGTAGGCGTTTTTAAGTTATAATATTTTGTATAATTAATAGTAAATAAATGAATAAAGTCATCTAAAACATACGAACGTTTTATTAAAATATCTGTGAATGGCAAGTAAAGCAGAGCTTATAAGCTTGTATAGAGCGCACGCCACTGCTATCAGGAAAAGGCAATACACAGATTGCGTACAACGATGACGTCACAATATTTAAAAGAAGATCTTTAAGTATTTTTTTACAATTCTTGATAGTGAAAATCTTAAAAATATTGAAATTGGTTGCTTAAAATAGTCTATATTTTGTAAAAAATAAAATAAAAAAACAGAAGGTCAAAAATTATGAACAATCCCAATTAGATAAAAAAATATAGATTAAACGTTTAAAAAATATTAATTCAACTGCCATCTATAATATATTTGTAATAATAAAGCTCAAAACTGTGCTTACATGCCTCATTATTACAAATCTAAAGAATTTTTGAACGACCCCAAGCTGTATGATCCAGAAAATCCTATAAGGTTACATAGATTCTGAACGACCATTTGTTAGAAATTAGTTACTATATAGTAGAATTATACTTGTTATTATAAATTATGCTCATAATGCAAATTATTATACAACAGATTCACAACAATGGCGATCACCGGTCTAGTGCCCGGTAAACAGTACGAGTTCCGTGTATACGCTGAGAATATCTACGGTAGATCAGAACCAAGTGAACCTACCACATTAGTACAGACCAAGGCTATTATTAAGAAGGAATTCAAGAAGAAAGAATATCCAGGTATATTTTTAACTAGTAGATTGAACGCCTATACACTACCTGGTATATGTGTGCTAATACCATAAACCTCTCTTGTGTGATTCCTTTATTCAACTGAAACAACTTTTTACCAAATCTCGCACGATGTTTTCGAGAGTTTCCAGTCACCCTGATCAAAGAGAACACTTAGCTCTAGTCGTGACTGAAAAATCTCCGAAACGACGGCCTGGATTTAAATAGAATAGTTACATTTACAAATACAACATAGTTACAAATACAGAATAGTTACATTTACAAATAGTAACATTTTAGTTTTTGATTGTATCATGGGTAAAAACAGGGGGCTTGGAATACGCCTATTTGGGGTTTAAATCTTACAAAAAGTACCTTTAACTTAGGTTTTAAGAGCTGCTAACTAACTAAACTTGATTTTATTTTCTTTGTCTTTCACAAAACAAAAAAAGTTACATACAAACGAAAACCTTAAAGTTTTAGCCCGTTCCGAATATTCAATCTTCTCCAACTTCGTCGTATTTTATTTTGTTATATTTTTCTTAATTATGCTCTTATTTCAAACTTTTTTTACAGTTGACGAATCAGGCAAACGTATTCGCAGCAATGCCGACCACGGACCAGTCAAAGACTATGACAGTTATGTATTCGATATATACAGCAAATATGTACCACAGCCTGTCGATATCAATACTTGTTCAGTATACGACAAGTATGATATACTCGAAGAGATTGGTAAGTGCACTTTGTAGTATAATGTAGTAGAAGTTATGCTAATAGTTTAAGTTATGCTAGTAATTAAAGTTATGCGTGTAGTGTAGATTAGACTTATAGCATAATTTAGGCTTTTAATAGGTATATAATATTATGCTTGTGTTAAAAATTATGCTCGTAAAATAACTTATGCTAGTATTTTTGTAATAGATTTTGGAATATGTAGAGGTTAGATTTGGTTAGGTATTTCTTTTTATTAAATGGTAGAGCATAGTGTAGTTTAAATTTTGTTTGTATCTGTAATCGATTATCGTATACAATCGATTTTAGAATACATCTAAAGGCTAAAAGTTAATTGTGTTAGCAATTTTAAAAATGTATGACTATTTTGGCATAGGAGACACATATAAGTTTGTAGGTTATGATTTTTGCATGAATAAAGACAGTACTTTGATATCTACAGACAATAAGCATTGCTTTTATACATTCCTAATTACATACACACACTCATACAAACAAACACATAACTATTATTTGATTACATTATGTTCTAAATTCAAAAATACAAAATGATAAGCATGGCCATAGATAAAATGCACTCACGAAGTTGTTTGTGGGTTCACTAAATAGGGGTTTTCATTGCTTCTCATTAATATAGCAATACTAACAATATATAAACCGTAAATTATATTATATGTGTTCCATTTTTCAGCTCATTTTAATTCATATTCTCTTACCCAGAACTTGTAGTAACATTTTCCATTTTATAAATCACCTTATTATAGTTTCGTTATAGAGAGCGCTACTTAACACAGTGACGTCACACCCACTTTTATAGTTTCCTAGCTTACGTACATAGATGGCGCTAGTAGTAAAGTTATAAAGCAATGTTGAGATTCTCCGCGTACAAACGACTCGACCGGCTCTGTCCACGTTAAAGCATACTTACCTGGCATAGGGGATACCGTGATCATGAAGGCGGTTCCCCCAGGGCGAGGCTCTTTCATTGCACTGCGATTGGGTTGACCCCTGCGATTATCCCTAATGTGGATAACTCGGATGCGTAATTTTTGGTAGTGGGGACTGCGTTCGCGCCGTCCCCTCCCTAATTAAAATCAAAAAGTAGGTTTATCTTTATTAGTGATGGATGGCTGATATATTTCACTATTGGATATATAGTCGTATCGTTAAAACGGTACGATACCAAATTATGTTATGCTCCATAAAAGTTCGCTAAAATAGGTTCGCGAAAATTGTCAAAACTTGTTATTTATAATGGTCTTTTTACGCTAAAACGTTTATTACCTCTCCGATAAAATCTCCGTATAAACCTCCGATAAGTCATTATGAATAAGGCCATTTATCTATAACTCAAAAACTATTAACATCGGTTTACTTTCGCGAAAAAAAAATGGAAGTACGAAACGTCTTTTTTCAAAGAATTTGTAGGTAAAATCCGCTTCATCTATATTTGTCCCTTTCAACGCGGCGCTCGGAAATAGGGATAGCAATACCTAAGGCAAATACCTAAATGAGGAGTACAGTACCCTCTTAATAAATATCCAAACGTGTTGTATCACTGCATCATTGATTAATTTCAAGATTAAAACAAAGGCTTCAGTAATTATCTTTTGAATTGATTATCTATTTTCTTTGACTTCGTTATTAACAAATATCATTCTCCTTAATTAGCCCTTTCAACTATCCCTTTTTAGGGTTCCGTACCCAAAGGGTAAAAACGGGACCCTATTACTGAGACTTCGCTGTCCGTCCGTCCGTCCGTCCGTCCGTCCGTCCGTCCGTCCGTCCATCCGTCCGTCCGTCCGTCCGTCCGTCCGTCCGTCTGTCACCAGGCTGTATCTCAAGAACGGTGATAGCTAGAGAGTTGAAATTTTCACAGATGATGTATTTCTATTGCCGCTATAACAACAAATACTAAAAATAAAATAAAATAAATATTTAAGGGGGCTCCCATACAACAAACATGATTTTTAGGGTTCCGTACCCAGTATCTCAAGAACGGTGATAGCTAGACAGTTGAAATTTTCACAGATGATGTATTTCTATTGCCGCTATAACAACAAATACTAAAAATAAAATAAAATAAATATTTAAGGGGGGCTCCCATACAACAAACATGATTTTTTTACCGTTTCTTGCTCGATACTAATAACGTTGCCTTATGTTGCATAGATAATGGTACGGAACCCTTCGTGCGCGAGTCCGACTCGCACTTGACCAATTATTTAAATAGATATCATTCATTTATCACATAATTTCATAATGATAATGATTCACAGGTGACTTCGTGAGTGCCCCGTCTAGGCGTCGCGGCACAGGTCTGTGTGTGAATCGATCGATGTAGTGCATCTATCTATCTGCATCTTTCTAGCTCACACGCACACTAAATATTATATTTATACTCTTTTCTTTAGAAAAAAAAACTGCATGACAATACATATTTACACTTCAATAGGAAGATTTCTTAATATAGACATATTTAAAAGTATAAATAATATATCTAAATAACACAATAAACTTTTATTATATTATATTTTAGTTATCGTAGATTCGATGCACGGTTTTTGCTTAGTAAAAATTTATTGACTTCTTAATATAGTATTAGAAAAATAGATTTTTTATTCAATAATTATGAAGTTAAGTAGAAATTCAATAATGTTTATCCTTTGTTTAGTTTGAAGACCATAATGCAACATAAACGTTTTATTAATGGAATATTATCTTGGTCTAATATAACAGATCTCCTTTTCCCAATGGCTTACTTGTTTTAACAAGCTGTAAAACATTTAAAGTGAAGTTTGTAGTAGGCGTAAGACTACTCTTTCACTTGAATTGAGAATACCATGTTTTTATAAAATGGAATATATTATTTTTACCAAAGTTATGAACATTGTTAGATAACACACATTTTTTCAATCACAGTACATAAAAAGATTATACATATGGTTAATCAATACTTCTCCGTGTGGATTAAGAATACAAGTGTCACCAACCCATGTCCTCCCAAGGGTGCTGTAAAAGCCAGTTAAGGGATGTTTTGCACAGATGACATCCTCTGAGAGACGGAAGACTCGAATATAAACCCAGCGCCAACACGCCCGGTCAGCGCGGCACAGTAGACCATAATCCGTCCCAGAGTGGAGGAGGCCCGTGCCCAACAGTGGGACGTAGATAGGCTGGAGAGAGAGAGAGAAGGTTAATCAAGGTTTTACATGGAATGGTCAATCTCGGAGGGGTTTTGGGTTAACACTAAACGTCCTGGTGGTATTTTCTATTCTTAAGTAAATTCTAAAAGATTCATAAATTATTGTTTTATGATTTCCTGTATTGGGCGTAATGATCATAGTAGCGTAATTTATACTGAAGAATAGTAGCGTAATTTATTGATCTTGTTTTATTGGTACTTTCTTGTTGTACACCTATCTATCCTATAATATACCATTTCTCCATACACTCAAGAGTTTGCTGGTAGAAAACTCAATATGAGTTAAGCTCGCCTTTGTGCACGTTTGTAACAATATTGTTTATGTTGCCTTACTTGTATGAGTGTACAATAAAGAATAAATGAAAATGAAATGAAATGAAGCCAAACAAATTCTTTAATCCATTTACCAATGAACTTGTCAATTTTGTCTTAAGATTTATTAGTTTGTTTTGAACTACACTTGACCCTTGTCGTACTTAGCGATAAATTTTACAAATATGCAGTCTTATTTACGTATTGACGTTTATTGAATGTGCATTTTGAAAAGTGACATATTAATGTTGTGACCATGCATGGAACAAAAATATAATATTTTGAACGAATTGAAAATAATCATAATATTATGAGTTTAGTACACATAATATAAAGGATTTTTTATTCTTTTAGAAATTAAACGGAATTCATGTAAAACAAGTATAATATGTATTTTTTTTTAAATACTATTTTGCGGAATTAATCAAGAATTTAAACAAAAAATATACTACTAGAACCAAGAAGGTTATAAATAGGGAGTAACAACTCGGGAACATAGATTTGTTCCAGGGCAGAGCCGCCCAGTTTATGGTTTAAAAGTAAAATAGTAAATAGTAGCCTTGCTTTCTCTTTTACTACAGTTAAAAAAGAAAGAGTTAGAAAGGCTACTAAATAGGCTCTTTGTCATTTATTTTTCTTAATGTGTTCAACTAAAAAAAGAAGCAGGCCGGTTTCGTTGTACCGAGTGTTACGTCTAGATCTTTAACGTAAGTCTATGACTAGAACTAGTTAATCAATTCCACAGAATATACCAGATTTAGACTTACATATATATGTATGCGTGAAAAAAGTATCTATGTGTGTCTATGATACAGGCTATACGTCATAATTATTCTGTGAAGTATTAGTGGATTAGGATTTAGCCAGGCTAAAGTTAGTTGTCCTCAATTTTAAACGTCAATCCACCATGTGGTATATCTGTGTTCTAAATAAGGTTAAGTTAACCTCGAATATGTTATGATAGTTAACCTGAAAGGTTAAAACTTAACCTAATTTGTTTAACATCCTGTATATTACAAATAAACAGCGGCATGAGGTATATAACACTGTTGTAGGCACAGGCGCATTCGGCGTAGTACATCGTTGTCGCGAACGATCAACTGGCAACTATTTTGCCGCCAAGTTCATTCCAGTCGCCGGTGCTATGGAGAAGGAGTTGATCAAGAAAGAGATTGATATCATGAACCAATTGCATCATAGAAAACTGATCAACTTGCATGACGCGTTTGAAGATGACGACGAAATGGTTTTGATATTTGAATTGTGAGTTTGTTTTGACTATTCTATATTATATTTAAATTTATTATTATTTATTACATTTCTAATACTAGTGTGATATAAACACTGCCTGTAATGTTATCTTCTATTCTAGCTACGAGTAATGCATGGTTTCAGATCGAATCTTTGTTCGATCAGGAATTATTGTTTGGAAATATCACCTAGAATTAAAGTATAACTGTATACTGAATAATGTTTTTGATGATAACTTTGCAGTGGATTTTTTTTTCAGGGTACCGTGTTGTTTTCGTGTGCTCATCTGTCTGTTAAATATTTTATATTCCATTTCTTTTATATCAAATATTTAAAACGGAGTCATGAATTAACCATAATGTTTTTTATGATATCTTCATAAAATAATTATTTTTATTTGGCAGATTTTAATTAACTCTCTATTCTCAGCTTATCTGGCGGCGAACTATTCGAACGTATCACAGAGCCTGGATACAACATGAGTGAAGCCGAAGCAGCTCACTATATGAGACAGATCTGCGAAGGTGTCAGACATATGCATGAACAGAATATCATACATTTGGACCTCAAACCTGAGAATGTTATGTGCCAGACTAGGACCGGTACCGATGTTAAGGTGATTTACCCTATTTCTTGTCTGTGGTTCTGAATATAGGATGTTCAAAAATAAATTAAAAAATTAAATTTCTAGTGAGAAAAAGTTGAGTCGTTATAACTTTGAAACAATAAATTAATAAATATTGACGGACATTTCACACAACGTCCTCTGGTCCCAAGCTAAGCTTATATGCTTGGGTTATGGGTACCTGAATACGGATAGACTACATGTTATTATACTACTGTTTTTTTTTGGTAAATACATACTTACAATACATAGAAAACACCCAGACGCAGTACAAACATTCCAGAGGGACCAGAGGACTATGTGTAAAATGTCCATCAATATTTATTAATAAAAAATGTCTTAAGTCCCGCTTGCGGCAATCACTTTATCCACCATAAAATAATTTATTAAAAAATGTCTATCTCACCATCATTAACTTTAATTTGCCATTTAATGGTACAAAATTAATGAGTTAATTTTAAGGGCCTACATCAATATTATCGTCGACATGTACATATTAACACAGCTAGTAGGTATAGAAAATGAAGAATTAGGGATATTTTTTTTGTTTACTCAAAATCTACTAAATATTTTTTAATTCTGATTTACGTGTTTCTATATATAATAGTTACTTATGTTTTTAAAGTTATTTCATTAGTTAATACGCGATAATAGACCGACAAATGAAAAAAAATAAAAAATTAGGGAGGTTGTTTCGCTAAGATTTTCTATCGAGAAAACTTTTTTCAATCGCGTTTCTGAGTTTATGCGATCCTAGATCATATATTGAAAAAACATATACTTAAAAATTAGAGCTCTAGCCATTCAATCTAAAGAAACAATGAGAACTTCGTACATAGAAAAATGCACGAAGCTATTTTGGTATCCCCTTAATCTAATTTATTTAATTTCCAGATAATTGACTTCGGTCTAGCCACTAAATTAGATCCTAATGAAGTCGTGAAGATATCAACAGGTACAGCAGAATTCGCAGCACCAGAGATAGTTGAACGTGAACCAGTTGGTTTCTACACTGACATGTGGGCTGTTGGCGTATTGGCTTATGTGCTGTAAGTATTACTATTAATTTAAAGGTAATATAAAATAAAATTTAAAAACCCGGTTATCTACGAGTCCAACTCGTATTACCGGGTTTTTTAATTTTATTTAAATAACCCGGTTAATTACAAGTTGGACTCGTAGTTAGCCGGGTTACGGAGCCCTTTCCGTGCGGTTATTGTGATAAAGTAACAATATCATCAAATAGCGGGATAGGGGCAGGAAAATTTTGATATCGAGAAAATAAGGCAATAAATGTTGGCATAGGGTTTAATTTCAGGTTTTCCGCCTGTTACATTTGATGTTAACTGCTTATAAAATCTCTTAGGCAACTCTTACAATACCTTGAAGAGGAATTGGGGTGGTGACACTAGTATTTTTAATCCGTTACAATACGTAAACTTAATGTAATTATATTGTAACAATTATTTTGTAAAGCTACTTTTTATGTATATTTGTATAATATACACGTATAAATCCGTAAAAAGTAGTTTTCTTTAAAGAAATGAGTCGCGCAAGTGTTAGAAAATATTATTTTGTATTTTCAAGACATCGTTAATAATTGTATTATCATATATTTTTGCTTAATGGATACGGTTGAATATGGCATATAATCTTACCACCTTTGTACATTGTTAAAATAAATAAATAACTTCTAATAGTTCTGCATAAAAGGCTATTTTATTGTACATAGTTAACACTCGCTCTGGTGACGGATTAAGAATACAAGTGTCACCACCCCATCTCCTCCCAAAGGTGCTGTAAAAGTCAGCTAAGGGATATATACACGGATGACATCTTCTGTGAGAGACGGAAAACTCGAAAATAAACCCTATGCCAACACGCCTGGTCAGAGCGGCACAGTAGACCATAATGCCTCCCGAAGCGGAGGAGGCCCGTGCCCAACAGTGGGACTTAAATGGGCTGGAGAAGAAGAAGGAGTTAACACTACAAATAAATCATTCCTTCATTCATTCATTCAATCAATTTGTTTATCAGTTTGTCCGGCCTATCACCGTTCGCTGGTAACAACGACATAGAAACACTGAAGAATGTAAAGGCTTGCGATTGGGAGTTCGATGAAGAAGCCTTCCAGCATGTCTCTGATGATGCCAAGGACTTCATCAGAAGATTACTGGTTAAGAATAAGGAGTAAGTAGATTTTTTTCTAATAGCAAAACAGTTATATCAATCTACCCGAAAAATCTATCATAGTTATTGTTCTTTTTTGCAATTTTGAAATGTACTATGTTGCTACTGTTTGATCAACTTTTTTTATGGATATTTTACACAACACTTTCTGCTGGTCCCAAGCTAAGCTTATATGCTTGCGTTATGTGTACCAAAATACTTCTTTAATTTAAATATACCTAGGTACATAAAAATATATATAACAGCCCAACGCAAAACATAAATATCACACAAATACTTGTACTGTGCGGCTATCGAATCCGCGACCTCGTAAATGGTTTAATGACCTGACTTTTATCACAAACTAAGCTTATTTAGTTTGTGACATTTGAATTTCTATTTGAATTGGCTCTGAAACTACAAGACTTAATTCACACAATTTTTTTTTTTTACTATTTCGAAACGGTATGAAATAATAAATATTTATGGACATTTCACATAACGTCCTCTGGTCCCAAGCTAAGCTTATATGCTTGTGTTATGAGTACCAGAATTCTGATAGAATACATATTATACTACTTTTCTTTTGTAAATACATACTTATAATACATAGTAAACACCCAGACGCAGTACAAACATTTGTATGACATTTATAAACATCACACAAATTACCATAAGCCACTAAGCCACGATCCACCACTAAGGCCTGATGAAATCGGGTTGAATTATTATTAAATAAATGTCTGTTTTTATAGGAAACGTCTAACGGCCCACGAATGTCTAGTACATAAATGGTTGGCTGGTGACTCTGCTGCAGCTAGAACTGCTACCATTGAAGCCAGAAGATATGAAGCAATGAGAGACAGACTTAGGATGAGATACGAGGTATGTTCAACATTAATGTACAAAAAATGTGTTTATTTATCTGTACGCAAGTAAATTATTATACATATTAGGCACTACCCTTCATCATCCTCACACACCTTCTTCGTTGTAAACATGAATTTAATTGAAAAAAAAAGTTTCCACGAAGTTTCTTGTCTTTTCCTTTTGAACCAGACGCCTAGCTTCTGACTTTTTAAAAGAACATGTATATCTTGCCTACTTAAAATAGAAATCTTTGACTTTGACTTTTACTTTGACGTAACCCTAAAAATTACCATATACATATATTAATTTTATTTTTTTTAAATATTTATGTATTATATATTTTATTATTTTTTTTAACTCACAAAAAAATTTGTTAAATTAAATAAATAGGATAACGGTACCAATACTTCGTGCACAACAAAATTTAACTAAAAAATGAAAATTGATAGTATCAATAACATAATTCGTCAGTGTTAACTGAACTTTATAATTATAAAAACTATGTATTATAGATAAACGTTTTTAATTATGATAAATATGTACAATGAAATAGCAAATATTAGATATATTGGATCAACTAATTTTCAATTAGGGGTTATTTTTTTTATTTATTATTATTTTGGGTTATTTTTCAACCCAATTTTCTGGGTGTTTTCTATGTATTATAAGTATGTATTTACAAAAGAAAAGCAGTATATGTAGCTCTATCCGTATCTGGTACCCATAATACAAGCATAGAAATATAGCTTACTTTGGGACCAGAGGACGTTGTGTGAAATGTCCTGAATATTTATTTATTATTTATTTAAGTTTAATTTTTAATTAAGTTTAGTTGTGAGCGTAGAATCGTTACCAATGTCATATTATAATTGTATTTCTGTAACATTATTTAATATCGCATAGTGTGTTTAGATCATAACAGATGGCGCTTTTTAATAAAAGTTTTCTTAAAACAAAAATCAGAAGGAATTTTTCTGTTTTTTTTTATATAGAACAGTAATATTTTACTACTGTATTTTTTGAAATAAATAGATTAAAACTTACTTAAGACATGATTTAAATTTGAATCTCTTTTTTTCTATACAGAACTGGTCATCATCAAGATTACCAATCGGCAGATTGAGTGAATACAGCTCATTAAGAAAACTACTTATTGAGAAGTGGAAGATATATGATGGCCAATTCGGTAAGTGGTTTATTTCTACTAAAACGAAATATGAACCTTTCAAAAAGAATAGCCGAAAAACGAGTTGAACATAATATATTCGTCATATTCTCGGCCTCAAATAACGGCATAAGGGCAGGAGAATGATTATGATGAATAGTAGTTGTTATGTCATTAATTGATATACATCTAATATATCAAATTCTCGGGTCACAATGTTCGTTTCCATACTCTTCCGAAATAGCTTGACCGATTCTTATGAAATTTTATATGCATATTTAGTAGGTCTGAAAATCGGCTACTATCTATTTTTCATACCCCTAAGTGATAAAGGTTGTCCACCCCTGACATTTGTATGGCAAAACAACGTTTGCCGGGTCAGCTAGTTAACTGTACAATTGTCAGCTCTCTAGCTATAGCCATTACAGAGACACAGCACGGTGACTAACGGATGGATGGATGAAATCTTTGTAATATGGTCTCTTTTTGAATTTTCGTAAGGAACCCTAAAAACCCTTTGCATAGCCATAATATACACAAACCTTAACTTAATTACATAATCTCTGCGTACACACACCTTAACATCGGCTCACACACACTAAGAGACATCACTGTGTATACGCTATGGGTATGAGCGTTGGTCTCGAATCAGGTGTCCGATTGTTTGACCAAAAGTCATTTGGCAAAACTACACTTGACATAAAACCTTTGGAAAAACAATGAATTCGCCTATTGATCACTTTACTACTGATCATTTTACAAATGCTTCATTTTGCCAAATGATCAACACTTAAATTGACATTTTATAAATTATTACTTTACAAAACTAACCTTTGGCAACTGAGTTATCAGATAAATCTACTATTGGTCTAAAAATTTGGTATTCTTGTTAAATTGACCACATTGTGCACATTTTTTTTGCTACTGCTCTGGATTTTCCTAAAAGAAAACATTATAAGTATTAATCGATATATTTTATTAAATATAGATAGATTGAATGAAAAAAAAAGATATTTTACATTATTTGCAAAATAATTACTTATTTACCCGTTCGTCTTTGGAGATTTATGTATATCTCTTTTATTAGATTGGGTTAGATTAGGTTAGAACTTTAACCCCAAACGCACGTGCCGAGCGAGCAAAGCGAGCGTGCCGCGGAAGCGGCCGGCGAGTGCCAGAAGTGACTTTAGGGCATTTCAGCCTTTAATAAAAATTCGTGATGATGATAATACATTTAAAATAACTTAATTTACGAAACACATTCAGTGAAATGAAAAAAGGTCAATTGATATTTGAATACTTGACACATTTGTCAAGTGTTGATCATTTGCTTGAATGGATCATTTGCTAAGTAAGTTTTTGTAAAATGATACTTTTGTCAAGTGTATTGTTTGCTAAATGATCATTTGGTCAAACGTTGTTTGTCAAATGATCATTTGTAAAAAATTTTTTGGTCAATCATTAGGGAACCCTCGAATCATTTTAGTGGAAGTCGTAAAACGATGCTTACTCCTATTGGATAAATGCTTTAAGATTACGAATGATACATTATTTCTTATGTAAACAGATCGTCGTCAAGCAGCACCAAGGTTCGTCATCAAGCCTCAATCAGCGTTCTGCTACGAGGGTCAGTCAGTCAAGCTGTACTGTCGCATCATAGCGTGCGCCACACCAACAGTCTCCTGGTCCAGGAACAACCACGAGTTGAGACAATCCGTCAAGTTTATGAAGAGGTAAGACTTTTAGACAAGTAACGCCATCTAGTGTCCTGTCCAGGCTCCAAACAAGTGCCAGTTAAGGAACATTTATAAGCAGAAAAGAACTCGTCGGAAAAATCGAATTTAACACTATGCTAACGCGCCTGGTATAGGTATAAGTACCGTCCGAAGTGGAAAAGGCCCGTGCTAAATAGTGGAATAGGAAGATAAACACCAAAGGCTGATCATCTTTGTGTGAGAAGGAAAACTCGAAATTAAACCCGACACGCTCAGTCAGCGTGTCAAAAGTACTAAATACTTTCTCCACGTGGAAGAAGCCAATGTCCAACTGTGGGACATTAGACGACCAATGCCTTTGACAATATTTTTGACTTTTGTTACTTTTTGCCTTAAAAATTTATCCATATCTCACAGAGTAAAAATGTCTTTTACTGGAAAATAGGTGGTGACACTTATATTTTCAATCCGGTGCCGGAATACATTTAATATAATGCCTGTTATATACGGGGTTTTTTTCATGAAAATTCATCAAAATCGGTTTACACATTTCATAGATATATATTTTGACGAGCCTCGTGGTTGAGTGGTTTATGTAACGGGCTGCCAATCAAGAGGTCGCGGAACCAACTTTCATTCTAGCGGGTTCGATTCCCGCTCGGGACAATCATTTGTGTGATATTTATAATTGTCATACAAATGTTTGTACTGCGTCTGGGTGTTTCTATGTATTATAAGTATGTATTTACAAAAGAAAAGTAGTATATGAATTCTATCCGTATTCTGGTACCCATAACACAAGCATATAAGCTAAGCTTGGGACCAGAGGACGATGTGTGAAATGTCCATGAATATTAATTTTATTTTTTATTTATTAATATTTATGTTTGTGTACAGGTACGCAGGCGATGATTATTACTTCATAATAAACCGAGCCAAGTTAGAAGACCGCGGCGAGTACATCATCAGAGCTGAGAACCATTATGGATTCAGAGAGGAAGTTGTCTTCTTAAACGTACAACGTAAGTTTATATTTATGTTATTACTAGTTTGCTCCCGCGACATAATCCGCGTAGAATAGTGATTTTGATTATGGAAAGAATTAAAAGTCATTTAGTCACGTAGACACAATTTTTAACAGAATTATGTCCTTACTAGCTGTTGCCCGTGACTTCGTACGCGTGAAATTTAGAAATCATACCTTAACAAATCGAAGTTTATTTATAACACTCGATAGACGACGTTGTACCGTTTTTAGGGTTCCGTACCCAAAGGGTAAAAACGGGACCCTATTACTGAGACTTCGCTGTCCGTCCGTCCGTCCGTCCGTCTGTCACCAGGCTGTATCTCAAGAACGGTGATAGCTAGAGAGTTGAAATTTTCACAGATGATGTATTTCTATTGCCGCTATAACAACAAATACTAAAAATAAAATAAAATAAATATTTAAGGGGGGCTCCCATACAACAAACATGATTTTTTTACCGTTTCTTGCTCGATACTAATAACGTTGCCTTATGTTGCATAGATAATGGTACGGAACCCTTCGTGCGCGAGTCCGACTCGCACTTGACCAATTATTTAAATCGCGCTATGGTTTTGTTACACACATTAATAATAAAATTATTATTGCGTCATCATCCAGATTTCGCATTTATAAATTAGTAAGGATAAGGATGACAGATGAAAATTTTTTTCTCTAGCTCAGAACATGCAATCTGCTGAGAAGACCGGCGTAAGAAGCTCAGCAGAGCTTTTCATGCTATTAACAAGTTACAATATAAATGTTATATATTATTTCAAAGCAAAATTACCATTTTAATTTATACTGAACTATTATCGTGAACATATATATAAGCGTAGTAAGTTTCTCACCACAATAATCCTTTGAAATTAAATTAGGAAAAAAAAATGGAGAAATTGAAAGTGTTCAAAAATGTTTACCTATTTTTACATTCCAGAAGCACAAAATTTTATGAAAATTATATCTCATTTTTGTTGCCCGCGAATATAGAAAATCTTCACATTTTTTTGGAGCGATATATTGCATGCTTATATTTTATCTAGACAAATATCTATATCTGTACGACGTTTTAAATTACAAATCAAATAATTCTAAATATACTTTCTTAAATATCACTAAGACATTTTGAACAACAAAATAATCTGTTATATCACTAGACATAACATTTGAACATTAATTGAAATGTCGCATAACTAGCATAACTGTGTTAGTTATAATTAGATCGCCTGGGTTTCGAGATTAAAATAAACAGTGTCGGCTAATGCACTATGACGAGTGATTACTTAATGTTGTGTGGTTAATCGATTTTAATTAAATATTTCTATTCGATTACTTTGTTGATCAAAAGATAGTGAGTTTTATTAGATTATTTTGTTGATTTAACGGTTAAATTTAAAAGGAATTAAGACGCTATATATTGTGTAAGTTAGATTTTGTAGTATTAACTTCTATTATTGAAATTTGATTTGAGTCGATTTTTTTTGCCAAATGTTAGAAATCGCCTGATGCCAATTGGGATTGTTCATAATTTTTGACCTGCCGTTTTTATATTTTTTTTTTTAGAAAATTTTGACTATTTTAAGCAACTAATTTCAATATTATTAAAATATTCACTATATAAATTTTTTCAAAAATACTTAATACATATTATTTTGAATGTTGTGACGTCATCGTTGTACGCAATCTGTGTATTGCCTTTTCCTGATAGACTTAAGACAGATTTCAATACATCTTTTCAAAGTTGCCAAGTTAATATAATAGACCAATTTCAACTCCACCACAGAGTAGTATATCCCTAAGAACGCCTTAATATTTTAAGTCCTTCATTTCAAGGGCAAACAGAGATCATTTGCATTTTTGGAAAAATAATTGTTATTATAGCAAATTTTCAGAAAAAAACTAATGGATCACGATCAGAAACTCAATTCCCCGAAATGGTTTTCGCATGAAGAGTTTAAAAAAAATATGAACAATGCTAATTGCAGTTTTAGCCACGACTTAGCATATCAACTTCTTTACTTATTATAAAACAAAGTTGTTATGTTTGTATATAACAATATGTCCCTCTGTGAGCTAATATCGTTAAAACTACGAAATGTATTTGATGAGGCTTTTATAATAAGAGTGGTTCAAGTGAATTTTTTTTTTGTATAATTTGTTAGTGTTTTGGTGTATATTTGAGGAGGGAGAGCTAGGAATAAATAGGTTTGTAAAAATACCTCAATGAGTTTAAAAGATTCTTTGTTTAGTAGAAATGATATTTATACTTTTTTAGGGTTCCGTACCCAAAGGGTAAAAACGGGACCCTATTACTGAGACTTCGCTGTCCGTCCGTCCGTCCGTCTGTCACCAGGCTGTATCTCAAGAACGGTGATAGCTAGACAGTTGAAATTTTCACAGATGATGTATTTCTATTGCCGCTATAACAACAAATACTAAAAATAAAATAAAATAAATATTTAAGGGGGGCTCCCATACAACAAACATGATTTTTTTACCGTTTCTTGCTCAATACTAATAACGTTGCCTTATGTTGCATAGATAATGCTACGGAACCCTTCGTGCGCGAGTCCGACTCGCACTTGACCAATTTATTTTAGTCTCATGATTTTCAAGTTAGAATCTGATTATGATAAATTATGAAAATATACAATTATTATAGGTACGAAAGAAGAGTATACATATTTTGTTATAAATCATTTGAAATAGGTTTTTTTCTGTAGAATAATATCAATAATGGTCGTTCGTTCTGTTTGTCCGTAACAGCTGTACCAAAGGTTCAAAGACAGCACCTACCAGAAGCGCCACGTCGTCGCCAGGCTCTTCCATACACGTTCTGGCAGGAGTACAGCGAGACGGCGCCCGTGTTCACCTTCCAGCTGCGGCCGCGCGTCATGCAGGCGCGCGATACCTGCAAGCTGCTCTGCTGCCTCAGTGGCAAGCCTACACCCACTGTCAAGTGGTACGTATATACTGCATACAAACAGGCAGACAAATTGACAAACAGGCAGACAAATTGACAAACAGGCGGACAAATAGACAAACAGGCATTCCGTGTGGTGACGGATTAAGAATACAATTGTGACCACCCCGTCTCCTCCTAAGGGTGCTGTAAAAGTCAGCTATGAGATATTTCACACACTGTTTTCATAATCCGTGGTCTGATGCCTTTTGTACTCACAACAGGGACAGGTATCTAATATTGTACAAATATTCTAGGTACAAGGATAAACGTGAACTATCCAAGTACGACTACTCAATGTCCCAATCTGATGGTGTGGTGACCATGGAGATCGTAGACTGTAGGCCGGAGGACAGCGGCAAGTATACCTGCGTGGCGACCAACGTGCACGGAACTGATGAGACTTCGTGCGTCGTTATTGTTGAAGGTAAGATCTCACTTTATATTCCTCCTAAATTTACATGCCGCCAAAATTTTAATAGATTTTAAATGCCTCATAATTTTTGTTAGGATGCCACCTAAATTTCACATGCCTTTTTGGCTTTACATGCCTTCTAATCTTTGCATGCCTTCTAATCTTTGCATACCTTCTAATCTTTGCATACCTCCTTGCATGGGTCCTGAAGTTGACTTTACATGCCCCCGAAACTTTACATGCCTTCAAAACTTTACATGCACCCTGTTACATATCCTTTTGACTTTATGCGCCTCCTAAATGCTATACGCCTTATACTTTACTTGCCTCCTAATCTTAACATGCTTTGTTCTATAAACTTTTTTGGATTTTTTCAGGTGAGGTAACATCACCGGAACAAGCCCAGATGATCCACAACTTCCTACACTCTGGTGAACGTCGCTACATTGAGAAACCTATCAAGCCAGCACCACCACCCATCATTACCAAGACAAAGGTAAGGAAACTCGCTGTTGTCCACAATTTCATACACCTAGAATTTGAAATCCTTCTCTCTTTAGCTCATAAACGTCCCACTGTTGGGCACGTGTCTCCTCCACCGACTTATTCTTATGTTTTGTTAACAGGTGACAATAGACCCACCAGCCAAGTCAACAATCAGACCTAAATACTCGCCCCAGACTTCAGTAGAAGCTAGCAAGAAGAAATATGGCGCCAGGTTAGACTCGGATGCATCATCCAGGTCTAGGAGTGCTACTAAAGAACTTATATGTAAGTAATATTACTTTTAGGGTTCCATACCAAATGGTAACGGAACCCTTAGAGCATTGAACCAACAAGAGCAGCTTCATTCAATGTTATGTTATTTGGGGTTAAAAATAATGAATATATTGTGATAATCCATTAAGCTTTCTCCGTTCACTACTGGACATAGGCTTCCCTCAAAGAACCCCACAACGCGCGGTCCCCGGCATATTTGACGATATCATCAGTCCACCTTGTTGGGGGCAGCCCCACGCTGAGTACCCATTGCCACTTCAGCGTGCTAACTCTTCAGGCTATCTCGTACACACCGGTCCTTCTACGGATCTCCGTGATTGTGATAATAGCTGTATGGAACCTTCCGTATACAAATCCAGTTCGTGCTTGTCCGGTTTTTATATTATCCTATTGTATTTATCCGCAGTGCCAGCCTCAGACTCCAGTATGTGCGGTCCATCATTCGCTCGAGCTCTGCCCGACGCTCTGATGGCACGTGATGGTGCTCCACTGCTTCTGTCTGCAGCCGTACGAGGAGACCCTGACCCCAGGGTACAGTGGTACAAGGATGACAAGCCTCTACACTCCTCAGAGGTATACATTTCTTTTTTAGCGTTTTACAAAATAATCAAATCTTTAAAAAGTTGTACAAACACTGAAAGACAGACCAACCTCTGTGTCTCTGTTTCAGTGTTTGTCTTTCTGGCAAACCACTTTTTTCTCAGAAACAGTTAAAGATAACTGTTATAGAGGCTTAAAATTTGTCATAGAGCAAATCTGTATTATGCTGACCTTAAGATACATACGTAAATATAGTTTTAATTTATATAAACTTTTTTATATGTTGTTGAAATGCAGGCATCTTGATACATTTCAACTACATAGTTAAGTTGGTGAAATGTTTTAAGCCTCCATAGCATTGCTTGGTTAGCTTTTACAGCACCCTGGGAAGAAAAATGGGGTGGTGACACTTGTATTCTTAATCCGTCACCACACGGACATATATTTATTTAATAATGTTTGCTCAGGTTGTGGATCTAAAATACAAGAACGGTGTAGCCTCCCTGGCCATCAACGAAGTGTTCCCTGAAGATGAAGGAGTCTACTCGCTGAAGGCTATCAACAGTCAGGGAGAGACAGAGACCAAGTGTAAAGTTACTGTTAAACGTAAGTATTTTATCAAATATTTATATTAATTAACTATATTAGCATTTTGGGTTTAGGTACCAAGAACTTGGAAAACTGATTCGTTACTTTACCCACTAAGCTATCGTGGTAACCAATTTCTCTGTGTATTGTTTTCCCCCTTTCCTTTCTCTCTCTCTCTAGAAATGAAATGAAACTAAAAATCATATGATCAAGTAAACATAATTTTTGTTATGTGCTTATGACAGGTCCAAACATTTTTTTCCCTACCACCGGTTCAGGACGCAATCTGCTCAGAAGAGCCGGCGTAAGAAACTCAGCAGAGCTTTTAATTAAATCAATTTTTTTTGTCCATTTACGACCCAGTGTTGGGAACGGGCCTCGCGTCATGTAGTAAGAAAGTGTACTCTATGATCCAAACACACTACCTTGAGTTCATAAATCTGGTCATACATGTACATGTGCTACGTAAGTGACCTCTATTAAAGAATATTATACTGATTGTATGGTAATAAAATATGCTTTGTTGTTATTTAGCGATGGACAGTGCAGCATCAGCTGCTGCCAAGATAGGAGACAAGCCACCCAGGATAGTCGACCACGCACAGTCACAGACTGTCAACGATGGTGATGCTGTCACACTGTCTTGCAGGTACCTACTTAACATTATCATAATATTATTTAATACTAAAAAAATGAAATTATTGATGGGATTTATTCAGTACTAGTAAATACGGGGTGTATTGGCTTCGCAAAGGTACTATAAATTTTTTTTTTAATAAAATATTATACATATATGCCATGTTGGTCAAATTAATATTTTAAAATACTAATTTAAGACCCTCCTATAATCTTTTTATTACATTAGTACAGAAGTAAATTGTCACTATGAAGTTAGTTATAAATGTAGGATTATGTGATAGAAGTAAAACTTTTTAAATGTAATATTGTAAAAATTTGGTGTAATAAAAATTGTAGTTGTGAAAGATGAGGTTAGTGACATCTAGTTTGTGTAAAATGCACTAATTTCTTATACTTTATTTCTAATCCACAATAACAAAATTAATGTCGTAGAGCTTAATTCGTTAAAGGTGTTAAAGTGTATTTTTTCTATTAATTCTTTGACTTTCTAATCATTTAGCTAGCCGCGTAACTTTCTACAATATAAGTGTGAAATAAAAAAAATGTTGGAATAACTCAAAAAAATGTATTGAATTCATTTTTTAAAAATCCTTTTTACTTGTAGACAGTTTGTTTTCTGAATTATTTGTTTTTGTTACAAAAAAGAAATAATCCCTTAAATAAATGTAACAGTGTAAGCAATATTTTTTAAAATAAAATGTAAATTCTATCTACAGGATTACAAATGCTGAGCGTTTCGACGTTGTATGGCTGCACAATAACAAAGAAATCAAACCATCCAAGGACTTCCAGTACTCAAGCGAGGCTAACATTCATAAACTAAGTATTGCTGAGATATTCCCTGAGGATGCCGGTAAGTTTAATTAATAACACCATCTATACTGTTTTACATGTACTATTGCAAAAGGTAAACATGTGGTTACTTAGATGTTTCACGCTGTATTGAATAGAGGGCGTTTTAATTAAAAATGATTTGTTGGTTTATAGAATTATCGAAAGATGGCGTTAAGTGTCTTTTGAAACAGTGTAGCTTAAAATTTATATCATAAAATTAAACTATCTTGGTTTTGAGTAAATTTTTTTTAATATGAAGCGTTAGTTAGTACAAATTTGATATTTATAATATCATTTATCATTAACAAAAACCGTTAAAAAGGTGTAAGTACATAAGTTACATGTTTAAGGTTAACCACGAAAAATGTTTTTCAATTACATGCATTACATTTCTATATCTTGTTTTACATATTTTTAGGGTTCCGTACCCAAAGGGTAAAAACGGGACCCTATTACTGAGACTTCGCTGTCCGTCCGTCCGTCCGTCCGTCCGTCCGTCCGTCCGTCCGTCCGTCCGTCCGTCCGTCCGTCCGTCCGTCCGTCCGTCTGTCACCAGGCTGTATCTCAAGAACGGTGATAGCTAGAGAGTTGAAATTTTCACAGATGATGTATTTCTATTGCCGCTATAACAACAAATACTAAAAATAAAATAAAATAAATATTTAAGGGGGGCTCCCATACAACAAACATGATTTTTAGGGTTTCGTACCCAGTATCTCAAGAACGGTGATAGCTAGACAGTTGAAATTTTCACAGATGATGTATTTCTATTGCCGCTATAACAACAAATACTAAAAATAAAATAAAATAAATATTTAAGGGGGGCTCCCATACAACAAACATGATTTTTAGGGTTCCGTACCCAGTATCTCAAGAACGGTGATAGCTAGACAGTTGAAATTTTCACAGATGATGTACTTCTATTGCCGCTATAACAACAAATACTAAAAATAAAATAAAATAAATATTTAAGGGGGGCTCCCATACAACAAACATGATTTTTTTACCGTTTCTTGCTCGATACTAATAACGTGCCTTATGTTGCATAGATAATGGTACGGAACCCTTCGTGCGCGAGTCCGACTCGCACTTGACCAATTATTTTCATGATGTCCAGGTGTATACACGTGTGAGGCGTTTAACGATGCTGGTGAATCATTCTCATCATGTTCGTTGGTGGTTCGAGTCCCGGGCGAAGCTCCCACCACTCCTCAGTACACTTCCTTCCCCGCCTCCACCACCATCAACGCTGCTGAACCTGCTGTATTCACCACTGAACTGGATAAGGTAGTTATTTATTAAGAAATAACAAAAAAACTTAATAAAAAACTTTCAAGTTATTAAGTACTTTTTATCTTCTAACCAACTTCATTCTTCTATAGCAATTCATCAAAATAAGCCAAGTCGTTACTTTTGAACAAGCAACAAACATCGGTCACTAATCTGAGCTTTATTTAATAAATTAAATTGTAGTGGAAAAGGTGATCACCGCAAGCGGGACTTGAACCCACGACCTCGGAATAAAAAGTAAAATTAATAAATTACTTTAGTAATAAAAGTCGCGTCATTATTTTCATCCCAATTGTATTCTGTAAAGAATACTAGGTGGCTGGTCGAGATTGTTGCAATCTCGATAGGTGGCGTTGTACATCTAAATGCGATGTAGACTCAATCGAGTGCCATTGTAGTGGTCAAATTGGATACTGTTAGCACGACCGCAATAAGCTCAGTTGGCAGAGCTACGGAACGGTATTCCGAGGTCGTGGCTTATAAGGTTTATACACTCTATGTGTGTCTATGATACGTCGCAGGTTATAATGAACCATAGACTAATAAAATAGGTATTCCCTTTCCAATGGAATATTTGTTTTATTGCTTGTAAAACTGATGTTTGAGGTTTGTTATCTTCTGTCCGTGTTGTGATGGATTATCATTACGCCATTTCCTTCTCAGGCTGCTGTAAAAGTCAGATATAGTAACATTTTCTGTGTGAGACGGAAAACTTGAAGTGAAATCTATGCCAGTACAATTGGTCAGTGCGGCATAGTAGACTAAAAATCCCTAGCGACGTGGAGGAAGCCTGTGCGGGCACAGGAGGAGGGGATATACAAACACCCCTTTCCCAGCCCATGCTGGGAAAGGGGTGTTTTTATGTCGACATTTTAGTTTTTGGGTCACTATAACACTATTTTAATTATCTGTACATTTCTCTAGAATTAACCTTCTAATGAATTAATATCTTCCAACAGCCACCACTCCAGCTTCAATGGTTGAAGGACGGCAAACCAATCGACGAGACATCGGCCCGTTACAAGTTCATGATGGAAGGTACATCCAGATACCGTCTGGAGATCGTCAAGTGTACTACAGATGATGCCGGCCAATATCAAGCACGTGCTGTAGGCTCTAAGGGAGACTCCCTAGCAGCCTTCTATCTCAACGTTGTCGATAACTAAACTAAAAAAAACAATGGACTGACTTAGGAGGCCCAGACGAGTACCCTGTGGCACTCCCAACAAAAAAATCTTAAAAACTGGAATTTTAACAATATATTGAGTATGAATAACGATTTTTATACGATTCGGAGTCTAAGTGTGTAAAGCAGTTTTTTATATCGTAAATTATTTATTAAAAAATATATTATTTTAAGTGTTAAACCCTGTCGAATGCCTATGATGAAGCCAGGAAGGAATCCTCGCTCTCTAGTCAGTGTTAAATGTTATTTATTTATTCGAATAATTATCCGTTGTTATTCTTTTTTGTTTATTTATTGTCCAAACCTAACAGATTTTGCAGCTTATTTAAAAAAAAAGCTTGAGTTTAATATAAATGTTGAAAATTGCGGGTCTAGGGTTGCGTTCCCCGCCGAAGCCACCTCGGCGCGGCTCACATCTCTTGCCAAAACAAAACTGTATAATTATTTTTATATAAATTTAACTATTATATAATTGTACATAATTTAATTTATATCATGTGACAGCGTAATTTATAAATAAATATGTATATCTAAAAATAAATAGTGTGTTTTATTTTATAAACGTTTATTATCTCTGCGATAAAATCTCCGTTTAAACCTCCGATAAGTCATTATGAATCAGACCATACGTAGGGTTTAAGATATGAAAATCTTAAACCCTACGTATGGTCTGATTCATAATGACTTATCGGAGGTTTAAACGGAGATTTTATCGCAGAAATAATAACGTTTTAGTGTAAAAAGACTATTATGAATAACAAGTTTTGACAATTTTCGCAAACCGATTTTAGCGAACTTTTAAACCTCCGATAAGTCATTATGAATAAGACCAAGATAGATATCGTTAAATAAATGTTAATTGTTGAAATTTTAACTCAAATTTGTTTTTTAATTATGGCATTGTTAACGATCTAATTTTAGATCAATCTGAATACAGCAAGTGGGTGAAAATCACTTTCAAAGATCACGTTACATAGATTAACACAATACATGCGAACCAAACTAATAAAAGCATGATAATTTATACTTATTAAAAAATGAAGTCGTTTTTGCATGTATGTCCCTATGTGAGCTTATATATTCAAAACTACACGACGGAATTTGATGCGGTTTGTTTTGATAGATAGAGTGATTCAAGAGGATGGCTTTTTTGTATAATTTCTTTAGATCTGTCATTAATTTCCAAGCGTACGAAGTGGCGGGCAACAGCTAGTAATTATTGAAATGAAACGACAAACAATATAAATTGTCCCGGTTTAGAATCAAAGCTACGATCTAGTACACATACACCCGTATTCACAAACAATATTTACTTAAGAGGATACCAAAATAGCTTCGCGCATTTTTCTATGTACGAAGTTTTCATTGTTTCTTTAGATTGAATGGCTAGAGCTCTAATTTTTAAGTATATGTTTTTTCAATATATGCTCTAGGATCGCATGAACTCAGAAACGCGATTGAAAAAAGTTTTCTCGATAGAAAATCTTGGCGAAACAACCTCTCAATTTTTTTATTTTTTTCATTTGTCGGTCTATTATCGCGTATTAAATAATGAAATAACTTTCAAAACATAGGTAACTATTATGTATAGAAACACGTAAATCAGAATTAAAATATATTTAGTAGATTTTGAGTAAATAGGAAAAGTATCCCTAATTCTTCATTTTCTGTGCCTACTGGCTGTGTTAATATGTACGTGTCGGCGATGATATACGATAATATTGATGTAGGCCCTTAAGTAAGTACTTACGTGTTGATGCACTGTGCAAAGGGTAACACTTCTCAGTGCGTTCCGTTCATCGAGCCTTTGTATTCATAGACAAAACTTAGCTATGCGTTCAGTTTAACAAACGCATAGTGCGCTTCACCACCTATGTATTGTTTGTGAAATGATTTTGCTACCCCTGTGCGTCCATGCCTACTATGAGACTAGAGAGAGAATACGGCTGTTAGTCATTATAATTGCCTACACCACGAAGCCCTTCCAAAGTACAAATAAGTAATTAAAATAACCTTCATATATTTTAGATAATATTACATAAGTTTACTTAATTTGAAAATAGATGGCATTGTAACATGATGAATAGCTATGTTATTATAAAAGTATGGTATGATGTTAAAGAGCTTCTTACACTTATACTAATTGAAGACGACTAGGTGCGAATGTAACAAAACTAGGATTGAGAGAGACAGTCTTACAGCAATTTTCAATAATTAATCTACGATTGGTCCGTGTGGTGACGGATTAAGAATACAAGTATCAGCACCGCATTTCTTCCCCAGGGAGCTGTAAAAGCCAGCTAAGTGATATTGTACACAGATAATATCCTCGGTGAGAGACGGAAATCTCGAAAATAAACCCTATGCCAATACGCCTGGTCAGCGCGGCACAGTAGACCATAATCTCTCCAAAAGTGGAGGAGGCCCGTGCCCAACAGTGGGACGTTAATGGGCTGGAGGAGGAGGAGGAACCTACGATTACGGATAGATTGTAATCTTTGTTTATCAGTTAGGTAATGCTATCTCCTGTCAAATTTTCAATAGATAATGATTTGATCAGTAGCTTATTGATAGGTAAGATGTATGTTACTAAGGACAAAAGTTTTGATTTGTCTGACTTTAATAGCAAGGAATCGAGGACAGACAAAATATTGAAAACTAGCTGTTGCATGTGGCTTCGTACCCGTGGACATCCTACTTACTTGACACCTTTCGTCACATTTTTGACAATTCACACAATATCTTTATAAATTGTAGCCTATGTGTTATTATGATGTAAGTATAAGACATTTTTCACATTATTGTAAAATTTCATTAAAATCTATTAGCAGTTTTTGTTTGAAAGAGCTACAAACCGTGATATGGCCGTCATAGCATATGGCTTTATCCTGAAAGATCCATGTAGATAGGGACTAAACGACGACGGAGAATTTTTCTTCACATTTAATATTAAATATTAAACATTTAATATTATATTTCACATGATTAGTATTAAATATTACACATTTGTCATGGATCGATGGTAATGCATTAAGCGCGCTTTTGTCCCTTATTTATGTATAGAAGTGTTAAATAAATAAATAAATAATGCAATGTTGAACAAAAATATTTCAGGAACTAACTTGAAAGTGTGACGAGCCTCGTGGTTGAGTGGTTCAAGTAACGGACTGCCGATCAAGAGGTCGCGGGTTCGATTCCCGCTCGGAACAATCATTTGTGTGATTTTTCTAATTGTCATACAAATGTTTGTGCTGCGTCTGGGTGTTTCTATATATTATAAGTATGTATTTACAAAAAAAATAGTATATGTATTACATCCGTATTGTGGTAGGTACCCATAACACAAGCATATAAGCTTAGCTTGGGACCAGAGGAAGTTGTGTGAAATGTCCATGAAAATAAAAAAAAATGTGTATTTCTCAAAATAAAAAGTTAGGTTACGTAAAAACTACGTTACAAAAACAATGTTACAGTATAATGTAATAAGCGCTTTTATTGTAGTTAATGCCGCGTCACTCCGAACGATCTGATTCCAAAATAAAAACTTATAAACTCGTTTCTCAGGATTTCATATTTTATAATAACATTATGTTTTGAACATACGTTGTGCTAAGTCATGTTCCAGTCTTGTGTGATTGGTAACACACATTTTATTCATATATTTATTATCTTTATCTTAAGAATGTTGGCTTTAAATTAATTTGGTAACCTGCGGTATTCACTGATACCTACAATAACAGATGGTCGGTTGACGTTTAAAATCAAGGACAAAGTAACCTAGTAACTTCAGTCTTGCTAAATAGTACTTCATAGAATAATGACGTACATTTTCATGCACACATCGATATGTGTGTGGTTTCCAGCAGACTGAGTGATGTAGCCGTAGGCTTTAAATGAATTTGGTAACTTGCGATTTTATTGAAAATTATTTTTGGCTTTTGCATTGTATAGGGTGACCGATAAAAAGAATACAAGTGTCAGTCCCCATGTCTTGCCAGCGAGTATTGTAAGAACCGACTGAGTGAACCACGTCGCATAACACCTGTATATGACGGGCTTCGTGGTCTAGTGGTTCATGTAACGGACTGCCGATCAGGAGGTCTCGGGTTCGATTCCCGGTCAGGACAATACTTTGTGTGATGTTTATATTTGTCATACAAATGTTTGTACTGCGTCTGGGTGTTTAATATGTATTATAAGTATGTATTTACAAAAGAAAAGTAGTATATGTAGTATATCCGTATTCTGGTACCCATAACACAAGCATATAAGCTTAGTTTGGGACCAGAGGACGCTGTGTGAAATGTCGATGAATATTTATTTATTATTATTATATACCCAAAGGGGGTTGTCAGGTAGGAGGCCACGAGTATAAATCAGCTAAAACCCACAGCAACAATACCTAACTATTATACAGTCATGTTATGCCAACCCCAAATGACGGGATAAGGTCAGAAGAATGATGTTTGTGAATAAAAGAATCTGCGTTTAGTCCATTTTCTTTTATATTCTCTTTTAAATAATACATCCATCGTTCCTTCGGTCTTTCTCCACTATTTATTTTCATTCACTCGTTAAACATAGGCATTATTAATAAAAATAAATCGTAAAAACTAAATATATGTAACTACCTTAATTTATTAATATTTTGCGATTGACTCGCTATGCTTTTTACTAAACATATTATATAATTATATATTATACTAGCTGACCCGGCAAACGTTGTTTTGCCATAGTAAAAAAAAAAGTATGAAAAATAGATGTTGGCCGATTCTCAGACCTACTGAATATGTATGCAAAATTTGAGAAGAATCGGTATAGCCGTTTCGGAGGAGTACGGTAACTAACACTGTGACAGGTGAATTTTATATATTAGAAGATGTAACTAGTTTAAAAGTCAAACTACATTAAAGTTGTAATTATATCAAAATATTACATAAAAATATAAATCCGTAATTAAACATTGGTCACGATAAATCCAACTGGGCTGTTAAGTCCATCTATATCCGATATTAATAAGGGCGAATTCACATTTGTGTTACCGTTTGTTTATACTATGCGCATTTTTTTGCCGTAATTTTCCGACATGACGTCTCCGTCCATTTTTAATCATTTATTAGATTAAGAATAAATGTCCTCATCTCAATTCATTCAGAAAACAAGAGACCTCGAAAGTAAGTCCTACGCCATAACCATTGCCGGATTCTTCTCTAATTAGCCATTTATTCGACTTGCTACTTATTAGTTACGCCATAAACGCCAGTTACAACGTAAGTAAATAAAAAAACTGCACCTACCTAATATCTATACTAATATTATAAAGCTGAAAAGTATGTTTGTTTGTTTTTTGAAAGCGCTTATCTCAGGAACTGCTATTGCGAATTGAAAAATTCATTTTATGTTGGATAGTCCACTTAATATGGAAGATTATAGATTATATGATATCACGCTGCGACCAATAGAAGCCAAGCAGTAGTGAAAAATGTTACAAAATCGGAGAACATTTTCAAAATTCGAGTATGATGTCGCAGGCACAGCATAAGTACCTAGTAAGCTAACAATGATAAAACTTTATTAAATGTTTTCTTCATAATAATTGCTAAGAACCTTCCAAATAAAGACATCTTAAAAAATGGCTTAAGGAATGGCTCTATTGACTTAGATATATGGGGACACATCCTAATACTAGAGCGCCATGGCCACTAAAATTAATAGTCGATAAAACGGTAGCGTTCTCCGCAGGATTCAACCATTAACCCGTGTTCAACGCCATTAGGAAACGAGAATTATAAAATACAACAGAAAAAAAAAACAATCATGGCGGTCGTAACAGGAACAAAAAGTATTCATATCTCCATTCCATTCCATATTTCAATATTTATCACAGCATCGTTCGTTTTCGAACGAAAATTTTATTTTCAAAAAGGGTACGCTTCAGTTATTTTATTTTTTTATTTTGACTGTTATTATAAATGAGGTCGGATTGCGTTGTTGTTGAAATGAAGGAGTTTTTGGAACTCTGTGGTTAGAGGTTTATTGTTTCATAAATATTATATGATTGCATTCTTTAAATGGTTGTTATCGCAGACTTTATTGGCAAAACAAAAGTTGTATAACATACCTACACCGCTCTTTCTTCAGCCCATCAACGTCCCACTGCTGGGTGGCTTTCCTTCGTCTTGGAAGGTACTTGGAAGGTCTACTTTGCCGCGATGTCCGGGCGTAGGTATTAGCACAGGGATTATTATCCAGTTTTCCCTCTCTCACAGAAGATGTTATCTGTGTACAACATTCCTTAGCTGGCTTTTTCAGCACCCTAGAAGGAAAAGGGGTGGTGACACTTGCATTCTTAATCCGTCACCACACGGACAGTTAACATTATTTATTTATGTATTACTATTTGTTGAATATACTATTAAAAATTTTAATTCTTAGAGTAAAAGGGCTGTTTACTCTGATCATACTTCTTCATTTTTATTATTGTAGAAAAAAAATGTGTATTTAAATAAAAATTATTTTTACGGATTTAGACGCGTGTATTTGTTTTAAATTCTGCCCTGTTATAACTGATTGTAGAGGACACTACAGCTCAGTCTCACCCATGACCATGGTTACTGAAAGTCTCCGAAACGTCGGGACAAAATTTAAAATAAATATACACGTCTAAATCCGTAAAAAGTAGTTTTATTTAAACAAATGAGTCGCGCAAGTGTTCGAGATATATTTCGAAGTATTTAGTTAATTTGTTTGTCCCTCCCGTTATCTCATAATTGATAAGAATTAACTTCAGACTATTAGGTACTAACTTCAAGGTGTCAACTTATTAGGGGGGAGTGCGCGTGTATTGTTAATAGAAAAAATAACATTTTGCGCTTATAATTTTTCACATACGCGCCATTCCCTTACATAAATACAAATACTTTGATCAAAACTATAAGTAAAATTAATTAACATGCGCGCAAATGTAATGCATTCGTGCTCTTAGATATTTATAACACATTGTAAATTGGTTTTCACAAAGAAATAATAGAGTGTATGTGTTTGGTTGCCAGACTTCCTCGTGCACTGTCACAATAATAATCATTAACCTCATTACAATATATTTACTTATAGCATAGCGGTTAGATTGTCTATGCTAAGTCTCAAGTTCTATGCATATTAAACGCTCTATAGTTTCTGTTAACCAGAATGGAAAATAGGCTTAAAACCAGAATGGAAAAGAGGAAAAAAGTTTGAACCGACTTCATTTGCTTTTGAAATTTTAGGGTTTTCCTCGATTTCTCAGGAGATAACTATCAGATCCTGACCTGGTGCCAATGGGAGCACACGGGAACCACCGATTCTCCCAGTTAATAGTTATGAGGTAAACAACATTAAAAAAACAATAAAAAAAAACACACACAAAAGAATTGAGACACTATTCCTTTTTTTAAGTCGGTTTAAAACCAATACCTATCTAGATCATCAGTTATCATCACTCAAATAATTATTTATGTTCTGACTGGGAATTGAAACCACTACTACTTGTGTACTAAAAACATACCACGTGACAAAACATACGAATTTAGCCGCGTATATTTGTAATTTTAGGGTTTTCCTCGATTTCTCAGGAGATAACTATCAGATCCTGACCTGGTGCCAATGGGAGCACACGGGAACCACCGATTCTCCCAGTTAATAGTTATAAGGTAACCAACATTAAAAAAACAATAAAAAAAGAACACACAAAAGAATTAAAATAATTAAATTAAACATACCACGTGACAAAACATACGAATTAAGCCGCGTATATTTGTTTTAATCTATTTTTAACTCGACGTTTCGTTACTGTTACCAAAAAATAATAATATACCTAATAATGAATCCGTAAAAAGTGTTTTTATTTAAGTTATATTTTACTTAAACGAATGATAATTTACGAGCACATAATATTGTTATTAATATAATCGCTATGACATATTTTATTGCTTTACTTCGACCGGTAATCGAACCCACAGCGTTTGCACAAAAAGTTACAAGCACAAAGATATCCTTTTTGTAAGGTTTTAACTCATTTTTGTAAGTTCAAATCATTTCTCGATTTTAGAGTTCCTTGAGAATAATTTCGAAATAAAAACGTGTCCTCAAAATAGATTGCCCACCATGTGGTTTATCTGGTTAAGAGCCATTTCACGTTTTCGCACGAATTTCTAATATTTTGGGCTCCTAAATCACCATAGTCTGTAACACCTAGAAGCTATTGAATATGCACAAAAAATGGGCTAAGGTTTCGTGTTGACGTTTAATGAAACACATTTATTAAAGATGACTTGTTTGATCTATAGTAATAAATTTCCCACAACCATTTTATTGAAAAACCACCGCAGAGTTGATTTCAGAGTCGTATTTCAATCAAAAATACTTTTAAAATAAGTTTCAAAAAATACATAACGCATAGGACACATATTTTAATCGTCCTTTAATGTACCAGATTATTGAATTGTATTACCATTATTTAGTAAAAAAAATAAACCAATAGGCCAATTTTTGAGGTTAACGTTGCAATTTTATCGTAATTTTTGGTTTAAATACACAGTAATTATGGAAATATAATTATTCCAAAATAGACTACATTCATTAGAGAACCGATTTAAATAGAAATATTGGAAATTCTTGCATTTTTTTATGTCAAAATATTGATAAAACTCCAATCGAAATTCCAATAAATTACGATACACAAGTGGCTACCGCTTAGTCCGGCGCGAGCGCCCATCGACGAAGGATCTGTCTCTGTTTCCCGCGTCGCGCGTGGTACAGTAAAGGTAATATTGTACTGCGACTACCATATTATTGATTCACTTTGTATTTTTTCATAAGGTAAATCATCCTCCTGCCCTTATCCCATTATTTGGGGTCGGCGCAACATGTCTTTTTCTTCCATAGTCTTCTATCAGCCGTCATGTCTGTGTTAACTCCTCTTTCTTTCATGTCCTCTTTCACAGAGTCCATCCATCTTTTCTTAGGTCTTCCTCTAGACTTTTTTCCTTCCACATTTATACTCAGAACTCTCCTAACGACATTACGTTCCTCTCGTCTCATGACAGTTTTTCATAAGGTAAAGTTTGGTTTATAATCAAGTATAATGTATGAATTTGTAGAATAAATATATAAATAAACTAAATTATAGTGGAAAAAATGATAACCTTGAGCGGGACATCATTTTTTCCACTATAATTTAGTTTATTTAGTAAAAGCATAGCAAGTCAATTGCAAAAATTCATAAATTAATGTAGAATAAATATATGTTATAAATATATGTGTACGCACACATAAACAGTGCTGCAGTATTTTACCTAAACTCGAGCGTAATCATTTTGTGAAATGGCTCTTAAACACAGATAAACCATATGGTAGGTTGACGTTTAAAATTAAGGACAATTAACTTTACCCTGGCTAAATCGGACTTCATAGAATAATGACGTTTCATATGACGTATAGCTTGTATCATAGACACATAAATATGTGACTGGCTTCAAGCCGACTGAGTGATGTAGCCATAGACTATATATTTGGTAAATCTGTGTGGCTAAATATAACATTTGGCGCAATAATTTCATGTTAATAATATAATAACTAATGTTTAATAGTCACATGATCACGTCAGCGGTGGTAGACATCATAAAAGTGGATTTATTTATTAAGTTCTGGATAAATGTATTAGTTTTCGTGTATATTTGCAGTAAGCTTATGAGGACAAGCATATAAAATATATACTAATCGCATTCACGAGGTCGCGGGTTCAATTCCCATTCGGGACAATTAACTATACTAATATTATAAAGCTAAAGAGTTTGTTTGTTTGTTTGAACGCGCTAATCTCAGGAACTACTGATCGATTCCAAAATTCTTTTTGTGTTGTGTAGTATTTTTATCGAGGAAGGCTATTGACTATATATCATCACGCTGTGACTAATAGAAGAAAAGCAGTAGTAAAAGAGTTGGCATGCTGAAGTGGCAATAGCCAGGCCACAACACTTCACGATCTGAAGACCGTTGGGGATGGTCCTCGAGTAGCGACTACGCATCGGACGATGCCGCGTGGAGTGGCCTCCAATAAGGTGGACTGACGATATCGTCAAATATGCCGGGGGCCGCTGGATGCAGTTAGCGCAAAACGGCGCGTTGTGGTGTTCCATGGCGGAGGCCTATGTCCGGCAGTAGACGGAGAAAGGTTGATTGATGGATGGATGGAAACTTTATTTTAATTAACCGTATTAATTACACATTGCTTTGTTAAGAGTTCATAAGATAAGTGTTTATTACTAAGTTACTGAACGTAGAAGAAATACTGTGACGTTAATTGTACGTAATGGACATAAATATAAATTATATGCGGAACCCAAGTGGTAAATACCACACACGCACTCCCACTGCTTTCTATATCTTATTTGAATCTCGAACTGAGAATAGAAATGATGTAGAGTCGTCTTTATTTATCTTTTCGTTCTTATATCTCCGTGTGGTGGCGGATTAAGAATATAAGCGTCACCAACCCATCTCCTCCCAAGGGTGCTGTAAAAGTCAGCTTAGGGATATTGCGCACAGATAACACCCTGTGTGAGAGACGGAAATCTCGAAAATAAACTCTGTGCCAATACGCCTGATCAGCGTGGCACAGTAGACTATAAACCCTCCCAAAGTGGAGGCCCGTGCCCAACAGTGGGAATTAAATGGACTGGAGAGAGAGAGTCATCTTTTATATTCTTTTACTAGCTATGCTATTATAAGATGACCCCATATCGCCAAGGTGGTCACGCGCGGTGGATCACAGTTCAGACCTGTCGCGCAAATTTGGGAGTGGGCCATATTAGAACTGCGGCGGTGGGTCCCCGCCACCGACTTATATAATAGATATTGATATATTCTCAGACGTAGTCAATATGCACATTAAATTTCACAAAAATTTGATGAGTCGTTTTGGAGTAGTTTGGTAACAAACATCACAACACGAGAATTTTTCATATTAGATTAAAACTTAACAATTTTCCAACACTTGTGTAATTCATTTATTTTTATGATTGTATGAAATTATTTTTGAGAAATATCAATTTGGTAATTTTATTAAAAGAAAAATGAATGAAAAGAAAAGAAAGAAATCGTCTCTACAGTTTTCTGTATGTTTACAAGTCGCAATACTTTATTACGTTGTCGACGCGTCGTTTATTTGCGCGTTCAACTTGTACTGATTTAAAACGCATGTATCTTCGGTTCGATTCCCGGGTATGATCACCGAAACTATATAAAAGGTGTGAAATTTACACAATATTAGCAGCATACTATAAAGATTCGTGTAGTAATGGATTAAGAAAATACATGTCGCCAACTGAGTAAAACGAAATTAGTATTTTAAAGAAAAGTTCAACCGACTTCATATGTCTTTGAAATTGAAGGGTTTTCCTCGATTTCTCAGGAGATAACCATCATATCCTGACCTGGTGGGACCAATGGGACCACACGGAAACCAACAGCTGTCAAATAAAAAAAGAATTATTAAAATCGCTTCACCCAGTTAAAAGTTTTGAGGTAACAAACATAAAAAAAAATTTAAAAAAACATACCGACGAATATAATAAAAATAGAACCACCTCCTTTTTTGAAGTCGGTTAACAAGTGTCACCAACTGAATCAAAACAAAATAATAATGAAATATCAAACTTGAGTAACACAAAAGAATAAACTTGTCATCTATATAATCGTCGCCTTAGGTTGTTAAACCCTATATTATTCGCGGTCAGTCTGTAGAAAGGATTGCGGTTCGATTCTGACGCAAATTAACCGAAGCGAACTATCTACGACTGTCGCAGAGAACCTATAGATGCATTTGGTATTAATAATTTTTACAATGTATATGAAAAATCAAGTAATTGCCAAAATCAATTATACACGGATTGTTATTTTGGATGTAAAAGTAATTAATAATTATTACGATGATATTGAATCAGGTATTGATATTGTTTTTATTATTTATGTCTTTACTTTGTCTTGTCCCCAAATTATCTTTTATAATATGCATGTTTTGTTATCCTATAATTAATTGTTACACTTGTTTTTAATTTTCTTTTTTCCTTTATATTGTGATTGTATCAGTGTAAACAATTGTTGGGTAACCTAATAAATAAAATGAATAAATTAATCTTGTGGAATATGTATCTAAATAAGCACATAAAAAAAACGACATATTCATCAAAACCTACAAAGTACATAATTATGTAAATGGATGTTTTGAACTTCTAATTCTTTCACGTCAATACATTGGCCAGTCAACAAAATTACTAAAAGAAAAAAAAAAGAGTTGAGTTTCTTACAAGGTACTTACGTTTCGTACTTCACAGTGAATTGTGAAAAAAAAGTACTTTTTTATCTTTTCCTTCAATCTGAAGGATTGGCTTCCCATTGGATTTGCCAAAAATACTTTTTATAAGTTTCGATTTTTATATATATCTTCTTATATATAAAATTCACTTGTCACAGTGTTAGTTACCGAACTCCTCCGAAACGGCTTCTCCGATTTTTATGAAATTTTACATGCATATTCAGTAGGTCTGAGAATCGGCTAGCATCTATTTTTCAAACTTTTTTTTTAGTATGGCAAAACAACGTTTACCGGGACAGCTAGTAACCTATAAATATATATAACCTACCTACTTACATTTTATTTATGCCTGCTTAATACATGAGATTTGATTTGTTATATTTCGAGTACCTAGTTGTAACCTAGAGGAATATAGTTAAATCTCAGTGTTAGGAGATGAAGTAGAGGATGTTATTCTATCACTACTTAATCAGAATAATACAATTATGCTAGAATCTAAGTAGCAAGGCTATAATCATGAACAGGTGTGAAGAGATAGCTAGTGAACATTAAAAGAAAAATACAAAATCAAATAAATTCCATTGAATTCCAATGTAATTTCCGAACAATACAAATTAGCACAAAATTAGTAACTACATTCCTTTATGAGGATAATTTCCTCAGTCCTCTAAAATTAGAGGACATACGTGAATTAGGAGTTCCTTAAAGATACATGTAACCTTATCTTAACCTCACGTCCCTTAGGCCGAAGCGCGACGCTTCCTTTACAAACTTTTTTAAAATTAAAAAATAAAATTAAAAAATAGCTGTTCGAATTTCGAACCGTCTTCAAATCATGGTATTTGTGAGTTTTTTGAAAAATGATCAATGACAGGCTCGAAGTGACGTAATATTGGAGCATTCTTTTTTTTAATTTTGTGCTTTTTTCAAATGCCTTTCGGCCAGAAACAATAGGGATGTGGGGTCATTGGCCACAGATTATAAAGATTTTTGAAAAAGACCTCCGAGGTACCACCGTGACTTATTATTGTTCGGGCGAACGATTTTAAATTTTAATTGAACAATGATTTAATATTAAGAGATAAAACTTTTGTGGAATTGTGCGTATTATTTTATTTCTTTTGTTTTCTTTAGATATCGTAACAAATCTTAAATTTATTTTCATTTTAGTATTTAGGTAGGTATTTATCGTTAATCACGCATAACTGAATTTGTTAACATGCGCCCGTAAGTACACAAGATACTACGAGATGAAATAGGGGGGGTGACACTTGTATTCTTAATCCGTCACCATACAGACTGAATAAAATAATAAATAAATAATTTTTTTTTATTAAATTTTGGACATTCACACAACGTCCTCTGGTCCCAAAGTAAGCTATATTTCTATGCTTGTGTTATGGGTACTAGATACGGATATACTACATAAACTACTTTTCTTTTGTAAATACATCTTTTATTACCTAGAAACACCCAGACGCAGAACAAACATTTGTATGACATTTATAAACATCATACAAATGATTGTCCCGAGCGGGAATCGAACTCGCGACCTCGTGAACGGCAGTCCGTTACATGAACCACTAGACCACGAAGCCTGTCGAAATTATTAAAATTATAATATATTAGAAGTATTATTCAGGGTTTTTAAAAATTATTTTCAGTGGTACCAACTCTACGTGCACAACTATACTTAACTAAATAATAATCTACTTAGTTTAAAAACTAAAAAACACGCTTAAATATCCTGAATATTTTTTAAATGATTGCATTGTCATCAATACTCAATTCTATGCTACCTACTTACAAAACGTTGACAGTTTACGTTGTCAGAGACATAAGTTTCTGTTGTCACATGTTGTCACAATCGTAGTAAACATAAGTAAACAATAAAACTACTTTTTACGGATTTAGACGCGTATATTTGTTTTAAATTTTGGCGTAACGTAAAAAGTAGTTTTATTTAAACAGGTGAGTCGCGCAAGTGTTAGAAAATATTATAAGTAAACAATTATGATATTTTTACCTGATTCTATAAACAAAGCGTTTTATGTGAAATTATCTGATTGTATCTGAAAGGCATACACACACAATAATCTTGGTGAGTCTACTCATATACAATTAAACTATTACGTGCATAATTAAAAATACAAGTGTGGTCATAGTGATACTTCAACATGCTATTCTAGTAATTCTGATCAAGGAATTGGGATTATTCTTTTAAATTATTGCATTATCATCGGTCCTTGTTAGGTGTGCAAAATTTCAGATCAATCCGTCTACTGCAAGTGGCTGAAAATCGCTTTCAAAGATTCCGTTACACAGATTAATACATTGATAGATGCATACCAAACATATAAAACATCTGTGGCTTATTTCGATTAATTGTCTATTTCGTTGTGCACGTTTTTGTTAAGTAATATCGTTAGTCTGTAATATACAGATTTTGTAATAAAAAAGTTGTGTTAACATTGCCGAATGGTGTTATTGAAACTAACAATTTTAATTTTTTAGATAGGTTTAGTTGTGCATATAGAATCGATACGAGTATAAGTCTCGACATTAAGGGCCTACATCAATATTATCGTCGACATGTACATATTAACACAGCTAGTAGGTATAGAACATGAAGAATTAGGGATATTTTTTAATAATAGATATAATAATAGAAACACGTAAATCAGAATTAAAATATATTTAGTAGATTTTGAGTAAACAATACTCAAAATCTACTAAATATATTTTAATTCTGATTTACGTGTTTCTATATATAATAGTTACCTATGTTTTTAAAGTTATTTCATTAGTTAATACGCGATAATAGACCGACAAATGAAAAAAATAAAAAATTAGAGAGGTTGTTTCGCTAAGATTTTCTATCGAGAAAACTTATTTCAATCGCGTTTCTGAGTTTATGCGATCCTAGATTATATATTGAAAAAACATATACTTAAAAATTAGAGCTCTAGCCATTCAATATAAAGAAAAAATGAAAACTTTGTACGTAGAAAAATGAACGATAATATTGATGGAGGCCCTTAATAATGACAATGAAAGTGAGTGAAACCGTATTTATTAGGTAGTAATAGCAGAAAAACATGTTTTAGTTAGTTGCAAGAACTGATCTACCGTCGCTTCGCGTCTATCTAACTAAATACTAATTAAACATGTAACACAGACTTAGAACGCAACAGATACGTATAAATACCGCGGGGCATTGACAAAGCTGATATACAGACGGACACAATGTATCGTACTCAATGTATGTACGTGCTATGCAATGTCTGTACACATACATATATGAATTTTATGAATCCTGAACAATAAATGTGTTGACACGATATTGTTTATAAAAACATGAAAAAATTTTTTTTTGAGTATTTATCTTCACTCACAAATCAAACCCTACTCAGTTTTTAAAAGGCCGTAGTACCTAATGTATTTATGTGACCATATTTTTATGCATAGGTACATATTATAATATTTATTAGTATTTTTTATTGTCATTCAATCTATTTTGTAGAATAAGTGAAAAGTTACCTAGTTTAAGAGGCAGAGTTCAACCGTAGTTTAAGTTCAGATTGTTAATTATTACATTTAAGTTGTAAGAGTAGCTTAGTTTTAAGTATAACAACTATCTTTACTGTAAATTTATGAATAAATCTTTACTTTATTCTTTCACTTCACTTTACTTTACTTTGTCTGTCCATTTTTCTATTGAGCGTGAGATTCCTCCAGCACAGAAAGGTTGTCCAACGTTGATCAGGCTTGCTGGCAGGAGGTTTAGTTAGGTATGTCTTTTCTGACTCTCACAGACAATCTTATCCGCTTATTATCTCTTAACTGGGGCATATATTACCCTGGGAAGGAATAAGCGAACTCTAGTCTTGTATTTTTTAACATTTGATTAATCCGATGTGGCCAATGAATGGCTGAAACTACTCGACCGGTGGGCGGTGACGTTATCACCATGCCTTTTAGACAGCTTTTCAGTTACGTGACTGTGGTGTCATAGGTAAGCACCTATGACACCACAGTCACATAACATCATATCCCAATTTTTTTTTGTGCCCAAGTCTAATTTATTTATTTATTTATTTGAAAACAACCAACAAATCACACAGCGAATCATAATTAAATAAAGTTAAAAACAAAATATTACATAGCATACTGCTGACTTAATTAAAGGTTGCCCTAACATGCATTAACAATAAGAAAGGTGTAATAATAATATTTGATGAGAAAGTAGATATAACATTAAGAAAATAAAATAAAATAAATAAAAAACTTGTACCTAATAGACAAAAACAATAATTATATGTAATAGACAATTAAATAATACATGTCAATATATGAAAAAGAACAAAAATGACAACATAAATTTAGGATCATATGAAGTCAATAGTCTTAAAAAGAGCAGATTTAAATCTTCTAAGAGAAAAGCTGAAATCAACGTTGACTTTGGCATGGCGTGACAGGCTGTTGTACTGAGACTGAACCCTAATAACCTACCAAATCAAAAAGAAACCATACTAAAACAAAACCTAATAGAAGCCACTCTACCCTCAGCTCTACTAATCTCCTACAATTAGAATCTTTACTTATTATAAAATAAAGTCGTCAATTATGTATGTATGTCTTTATGTTAGATTATATCTTCAAAACTACGCAACGGATTTTGATGCAGCTTTTTTTAATAGATAGAATGGTTCAAGAGGATGGCTTTTTTGTATAATTTGTTTAAATTTGGTTTTTAAATACCGCGCGTACATAGTTGCGGGCAACAGATAGTATAATATAAAAATAATAGTAGTGTTTCTACTCGATAGATGCGCCTGCGCATCGCACCGGCGGGCCCGCGGCGACGCGCATCGATTTATGCCGATACTCGATAATTAAAAACAATCCGCCATATTGTTTTTTGTATTTCCTTTTATTCCCCTTTTCGTGCATCCCTCATTTGATTGTGTTTTTTTTTTACTTTTTATATTGTTATACAAACGGCCCTGTTTTTGCATTAACTCGACTATCTGCGCGTACGTTCTTGTATTGAGACGTTTTAATTTATATTTTTATAGTTGTGAGACCGACGAAAAGATTTATCTTTAAGTTTCTCAATCATACATTTTAAGGACCAATACCATTAATTCTTATTTAATTAATGATGAAAATGTATAAATCAAGCTCTAATTTAGTAATAATAACACACATGGTTTACATTATTGTAAGTACAATTTATAATTACACCCAGACCTAGGGGTAAACATACATAATTATCTTAGATCAAATTCCAGTTAATCTTGCCATCTTTTTCTTCCATACTCTTCGGTCAAACGTCATATTTACTCCATTTTCTTTCATATCGTCTTTCACAAAGTCAATCTTTCTTTTTTTTTCTTCTCATCACTCACAAAGGGATAGCTTCCGATTGGATTTGCCAGCGTCAATAAATAAATAAATAAATATTCAAGACATTTCACACAACGTCCTCTGGTCCTAAAGTAAGCTATATTTCTATGCTTGTATTATGGGTACCAGATACGGAGAGACTACATATACAAGTAGTATATGTAGTATATGAATATTATAGGCATTACACACAACGTGCTCTGGTCCCAAAGTAAACTTGTATTATTGGTACCAGATATGAAAATACTACATACATACTCTTTTTGTAAATACATACTTATAATACATAGAAAACACCCAGACGCAGTACAAACATTTGTATGACATTCAATGACTCTTTTTTCTTCAAATTTTCATCGATCATCTTTTTATTCTGTCTTCATTTATCTTTTAACTACAAATAATAATACCATGTATGGTATAATCCAGTTTCAATAATATTATGTATGGCAACACTATCTTGATGTCAATACACATACTTTTATAGTCATGCTATTTATAATTTCAAAGATGGTATCATTAAAAGGTTATTATTTCTCTCATCTTGTTTATCTATCTATTCTAATATTATAAAGCAGAAGAGTTTGTTTGTTTGAACGCGCTAATCTTAAGAACTACTGGTTCGATTAGAAAAATTCTTTCAGTGTTGGATATTACATTTATCGAGGAAGGCTATAGGCTATATAACATCACACTGCGATCAATAGAAGCGAAGCATTAGTTAAAAATGTTGTAAAACAACATTTCTTTGTATTCCACGCGTACGGAGTCGCAGGCAACTGCTAGTAAGACATAATGATATATTTCATCTTTTTGTGCGAAGTCTTGTTTGTATTGTTTTTGTTCATATTTACTTGTTTAAAACCAGCTAATATACGTGGTTTTTCTTGCTTTTCTGTTACTACTTAAAACTCTTTAGATTTAGTATTAGTAACAAGGGAGTAGAAGTAACAGTAGGCTTTAGTCTATTGATAAATAGGTAAAGCTTTTAATATTTAGAGAAAGAGGTCATACGACGAATTCACCTCGGCGGGGCAGCGTTCGGGAAGCTTAGCCATATCCTTACGTCAAATATTCCGTAGTGCATAAATACAAAGGTCTATGACCAGTGTGTGTTACCAGCGATGACTTACGCAACAGAGACGTGACGTGGTCTTTGATTGTCGATCTCCTATCTATGCTCAAGGTTGTACAGCGTGCAGAGGGCTATGCTCAGTATTTCCCCACGGGATAAATACTGAAATACGGAGATCCGTAAGGGAACTGGCGTATCTGACATAGCCCGAAGGGATAGTACTCTAAAGTGGCAATTGGCACGCCACATCGCTCGTAGGACTGATTATCATTGGGGAAAAAAAGTCCTATAGTGGCGATCACGTACCAGATGATGCAACGTTGAGTGGCTCCCGAAAAGTTGGAGCGACGATATCGTCAAGGAGGCATTGGATGCATACGGCAAAAAACCACGCGTTGGACGAAGAGAGGCTGATGGATGAAAAGTTTTTAATATATATGTCCAAAAGTAATGGTCCGGTCAGAATTCTCTTCCCATTGTTATACTTGTTTTATAACCTTTACCTATAAGTGACGTTTGTAATACGCGTAAATTAAATGGAGAAAACCTTATGTTATTATACCATAGGTGTTATTATTTCAACACCATCTGCTCTGATTTAGTAGTAAAAAAATGCAGTTCGTCACAAAGTTATAATAGGAAGCAACAGATAATGTCAAAATTGTCACATTTTGAGGTGAAATCTAATGGCCTCATTTAAACTCAGTCAGATAACGAATTTCTATTGTACCACCATAACATTAAAAACCCGAAAAAATCAATATTGACCTCCAAACAAAAGGAAATTTTGCACTTTTTTAAATTTCGAACACAAAAACATGTAATAAAAAACGTTCCAGGTGCGGCAAAAGGGTTATGGTATAATACTGTCTTTGTCTAACTCCGTACAAAATATTGCTGTCTTGCTCTATAACCCTTTGATAGAGGGTGAGTTTTTTTGGGTCAAATCTGGTATTTTCTCATTGATTATTTTTTTTTATATAATGAGATATTGTATTTCGGGTTCTTTGTTAAAATTTTAAAGTTCGGGAGTTGTGTATGATTTAAAATCTGTTGTATTTTATAGTTTATGGGGCACGCCGTGGTTGAATACTGGACTATATTCGTGGTTTTAAAAATAGGGCTAAATATAAATTTGAATTGTATTAGAAATTGCATTTAGCTTATATTTATAATAAAATCTAAGATCATTATTGTAATATTTATTTTAGAAAGGGAGTACTCATCTAACCAATTAATGTTATTGATTTAAATTCATTAACTTTTCATTGATCAATCACACCTATCTCTCTGCACCATCTTAAGGTTGACTGTAAGAAAATGCCTGTGGCATTAAGGCCGCCTTTGTACAATTAATGTTAATGTATATAAAGTGTGAAATAAATAAATAAATTATTACTCCTTCTTTTCTCAGCGTATTAGTTCGATATGGGGCTTTTACAATTCAGAAGGGTAGATACCCTATATAAGTTTGTAGATGTGATGTGATGTGATCTACAAACTTATACCATGCTAACTAAACGTATCCACTTTTGTTTCGACTTTTCCCTCTCGATCTTAAGATGTCATCTGAGTATATTATCCCATAGCTTACATCACCTGGGAAATAAGGTGGTGACACTTGTTTTCTTAATCCATCACCGTAGGTATAGGTGCTTTTGATTAAACTGAGGACCATAGACAAAAGTGGTAACTCTATGCTGAGGACATGTTATAACCAACAGTCATTGCCCTATCAGCACAATAGTACCGAGTTGCAACAACTTCAAAGGCTTTCACACACAAAATGTACAAATAATAAATTAAAAAAATGGTCAAGTGCGAGTCGGACTCGCGCACGAAGGGTTCCGTACCATTATCTATGCAATATAAGGCAACGTTATTAGTATCGAGCAAGAAACGGTAAAAAAATCATGTTTGGTGTATGGGAGCCCCCCTTAAATATTTATTTTATTTTATTTTTAGTATTTGTTGTTATAGCGGCAATAGAAATACATCATCTGTGAAAATTTCAACTGTCTAGCTATCACCGTTCTTGAGATACAGCCTGGTGACAGACGGACGGACGGACGGACGGACGGACAGCGAAGTCTCAGTAATAGGGTCCCGTTTTTACCCTTTGGGTACGGAACCCTAAAAACCACCTACAAATAAAAATTAACAAGTCAAATAGAATATCGCACAACTAACGGAACGTATGCCATGACATTTCGAAAACTCGTCGATTGTTCTACCTCTAGGCTGACTAAACCAACGCCCACGCCTAAATCTTAACAAACGATGAGAAAAAAAAATAATTAAATAGAATTGTAATTGTGTAATGTGCTCGCCCCGCCATCTGTACATCTGTTATTGTCAAAACACCTGAGAGCTCGGCGATTATATCTATCTTTATTGCACATAGTTATATTTTTAATGTCAGACAAAGATAGCAGATAAAAATCGGTTCAAGCGAGATGTGGAAGTGACAAAAAACTGATGCTTCCTGTGTCTTTCGTATCATTTGAAATAGGAATAACGCGACTATAGTAAAGGCAAAATTTGTAGATATACGGAAGTTGGTTTTCTTCGTTGTCTTTTCTTGTCAGTCTTAAAAAAAGTATTGTAGAGTGAAAAGTACAAAAGAACCATGTGGTCATCTATTTTTGCTGAAATCGAGATTTAAACTCACATGTACATGTACCTACTACAACAATATAATGTAGAGCGTAAAAGACGGAAGCACAATAAAACTTACATGAAATATTAATACTTAATTAAAAGGTACGTCGTGGTATAATGAATAGAAACAAAACAAGTAACAGATCTGATAAAGAAATTCAATTTGCTACTTTGATGCCGAGTATAGACATTCCGACTGCAATTAAATAAACCTATATGTAGTTACTTATTGAATTAAATGACAGATTTAAGAATACAAAAGTCAATATATTAATAACTCGTTTTGTGTTCCGACATGACACACATGCAAATAAACTGAGAACATCTGCAAATCTGAGATTGAATGTTCCGAAGCATAGTACCAACTTTTATAGCAAATCCTAGTGTGCTTATGTATATGTATGTTATTTATTTTTTGTTTTATGCATTTGTTCATATTTTCAATATAATTTATATATAACGTAGAATACACCAACAACCTCCGCAATGTCTATTTCAGATTCTATCCATTATACGGTTGCCTGGAAGAAATCACAGTAGTGATAAGGCCGCCTTTTGTACAATAGCTTTTAAGACTGTATTTTTAAAATTCTGTGTAAAATTGGTGTTTGTGCAAATAAAGAGTTATCTATCTATCTATCTATCTATATTTTTCCCTAGGGGACTGTAAAAGCCAGCTAAACGAGTATCTTGTGCTTATGACATTTTTGTGTCGGACACGGAAAGCGCGAAACTAAACCCTGTGTCGCACTCCTGGTCAGGGTAGCATAGGAGGCCAAATAACCTGCCCAAGTGAAACAGCATACCCAATAGCAGAATAGTAATTGCCAGAAAATAAGACAAATGTTCGAATTAATGTTAGGTCAAATAATATTTTTATGTGTTATCTTTACGTATACTATACACACGTTGTATGAAGTTTTGACGTATTCCATACAATGTGGACTTTTTAACAATTCGAAAATAGAACGTTTTTAACTTAACCCTTCCATATTTGACAAAAAAGAACTTTTTTATATTTAGAACGCAACGCGTTCCGAACAGGGATTTAACTCTTTTGAATTTAGAAACATTTCGAATATGGAAGACATTTGAAATATGGATTAGATTAACGGACTTTGACAAGTTTAAGAAATAACTACGAGTTCGACTCTCGCATGACAGATTCCGTATCATTGGTACCACTTCTATAGCACAACTAAACTAAACTTAACCAAAAATAAATTTTGATAGTGTTGATAACACAATTTGGCAATGTTAACTGAACTTTCTTATTATATTCTTCTCTTTATTATAGACTAATAGAGATAATAAACGTTTTATCGTAAAAAGACTTATGAATAACAAGTTTTGACAATTTTCACGAACCGATTTTAGCGAACTTTTTAACCTCCGATAAGTCATTATGAATAAGACCATAAAGATTTTAATTAATATAAATGTGCACAACAAAATAGCCAAATAATCAAAATACAGCAATAATAATAATAATAAATAATAAATATTCATGGACATTTCACACAACGTCCTCTGGTCCCAAGCTAAGCTTATACGCTTGTGTTATGGGTACCAGAATACGGATAGAATACATATACTACTTTTCTTTTGTAAATACATACTTATAATACATAGAAACACCCAGACGCAGTACAAACATTTGTATGACAATTAGAAAAATCACACAAATAATGATTGTCCCGAGCGGGAATCGAACCCGCGACCTCTTGATCGGCAGTCCGTTACCAGAACCACTAGACCACGAAGCAATAGTTATTTTCATTTTTTAGTTAAGTTATCTTTAATCTTTAATAATAATCTTTATTGCATAAACATTGTATACCTGCCTCACTGTAAGCACCTTTGCATCGGCATATAGTTGTGTGGTCGGAAAGTCTCGCTTTTTATAATGCATCACTTTAAGGATTGCCCGCTGGGCCCTTTCTACCTTTATCATAACTGTTTTAAATGTTCCCCCCCATATGGTAATACAATAGCTAATGATAGATTCACATAGGGCGCGATATACAGAGGTCAGGGTTAGTTCGTCAGCAGAATACCTTAGTTCCTTAAACAGGTATATTAATTTTCTTATACGGGAGCATACAATATCAGTATGATCTCGTCAATCTAACTTTTCGTCTATGGTGGCACCTAGGTACTTATGATTGGGAGCCACAGTAATGCTGGGGCAATCGCACGCGGGGAAGTCTTTACAGGTATGAATGGTTATGTGTTTGGAATCAGAAGGAGATGTGGGGAAGCCTGGGGGCGAGAACTGAATTATTTTAGTTTTTGTGATATTGAGAGTAAGTACATTATTAGATAACCATTCGTTGACCTTTCTCAGGATATTCTCCGTTCTTTCTTTGCATTTGTTCCAGTCTTTATCGTATACCAAGAGCGCTGTGTCATCTGCGTATGTAAATATCTGGCACTAAGAGAGGGGCAATTCACACAGATCATTGATATATATCTGGAACAAAGTGGGACCTAAAATACTCCCTTGTGGTATTCCAGTAGTTAATATTTCTTCCGTGCTGACTATGGAGTCAATCTTAACATACTGTCTACGTTCATTGAGGTAGTCTTTGAAAAGTTGCAATTGCAATCCCCGTATTCCAATACGCTCCAATTTAGAGATTAGGGTAGGGATATGGACAGCGTCGAAGGCTTTCCGGAGGTCCAAAAAACCCCATAACATTTGTTACGGTTATCCAATTTCTCCACTAAGGAATTTATAAAGTTATGTTTAGATGTGCACGTAGAATTGGCAACAATATCATCAAAATATATTTTTTATCATAATAATATCATACCGTTATAAGCCTGGTGATAAACATATGGACAGCTAAAAGTCTCAGTACTAAGGTCTCATTTTATATTTTGGTGCATAACCCTAAAAAAGGTGGCCATATTTGGATGTTTTATTGTATAAGAACGTTGTAGTTTTAAACTGTAAAACTAATTTACATTATAGAAATACTAGCTGTCGCCCGCAACTTCATACGCCTGGAAATTAGAAACCAAATCTTAACAAATTATACAAAAAAAACGAATCTATCAAATAAAAGAAACCGCATAGAAATCTGTTGCGTAGTTTTAAAGATATAAGCTCACATAGGGACATACATACAAAAATAACGACTTTGTTTTATAACAAGTAAATATTTTGCGCTAATTCCTGGCCCTGAGTTTATTTAAAGCAGCGTTCTGCTTATCATTACTTTGAAATTGTACATTACGGAGAAATCAATCAATATCAACCAACGCATTAAGAATTTTGATATGGAATTTGAAATCACTACATTTAATGAGTTGATTCATTCTTAATTTCAAGGGCAAATAGAGATCAATTGCTTTTTTTTAAAAATAATCTTTAGTATAGCATTTTTTTCCAAAAAAAAAACTAATGGATCACGATCAGGAACTCTATTCCCCGAAATGGTTTTCGAATTAAGAGTATAAAAAAATATGAACAATGCCAATTGCAGTTTACACGCAATTAATCAACCTTAATATTAACAAATCATTTAAATGGATAAGTTTTAATATCATAAGAGCAAAAACATGGCTGTTCTGTGACACCCATTTTTGACACAATAACTTTAACAAAAAATTTCTTACTTTTACGCGATATCTAAATTTTTTTATTTATTTAAATTTATTTATAAATTATTGTCTATTGTCTATATATATAGTCTAATATGTTATTCTAATAATTATATTAGCTTTGTTATTTGAAAGTTTCATGATAATCCATCCAGGGCCCTGAGGTAAATGAATGGCGTCACAATGGCACCACAATGACACATTATAACCTCAAAAAATTAACAGTAGACTACCAAACTGGATAAAATTCGCCACTAAGCAATCAGTTATTGCATTCATTCATTTACCGGACTCGAGGGCCAGTTTACATTTATACACCCAACTCTAATCAAACAAAGATCGAAGTATGGATAGAAAACCCAAAACACGTTCGCATTGCTAAGCTAACTAACTTAGGTTAGCCAGTTTAAGTATTTTATTTAGTAGTTAGTAATTATTATTTTATCATATCTTCTAAGATATTCATTTAAATTGTATGCTGTAAAGCGTAATTATAATCTATATGAAATGTATAAGCTAACTAATGTATTTAATTTGATAATTTTTTAGACAATATTATGGGTACAGCGGGTTTTATTAGACATATTATGCTCTCGCGGACTTTAAAAGAAAGATCTACAGCTATTAAACAATCCCTCCATACATTACTTTGTTCCACAAATGGATAAGGCAGCATTTTCGATTTAAAGCCCCCGCGCGTGAATATTTTCCCCGTTTTTGCAAAATTTTTCGCTGATGCTCCGCGCCTATTGGTCGCAGCGTGATGTTATATAGCCTATAGCCTTCCTCGATAAATGTACCAGCCAACACTGAAAGAATTTTTCAAATCGGACCAGCGGATCCTGAGATTAACGCGTTCAAACAAACAAACAAACAAACTCTTCCGCTTTATAATATTAAATTTTTATATTTTCTTTCTTTTCTTTCTTTTCTTTCTTCTTCTTTTTTCTTCTTTCTATAATATTTGTATAGATAATCTATACTCTTGAACATGTAAAAAACGCTGAAAAAACCGCGTAGTTTTGAAGATACAAGCTCAAAAAGGACATATATACAAAACAACTAAGTACTTTGTTTTATAGTAAGTAAATATATGTCTACATATTTTTCACTAGTTATATCGCTAATATAAACACTTTACGAAATGTCATCTAGTCCTAAATTAAGCCTTTGTAACACAACTTACAAAAATATAATATACGCATAGGTACATAACAAATTTTTTTTAATAAATCATAATGTTGCTGAACAGCTTGCGCTCAAAAAATCCTAATATATTAAAAATAAAATTACGAATAGTTATTTACCTACCTAATACAAATTATGTATCTGCAACTCAAACTAGAGTAATTATTGTGGAGAATGGATAACAGTCCCGTTAATATAATATGAGCAAAAAGAATAACACATTCTTATAATTTGACAAAAAATAAAATGTAACAAGGATACAGTTTTGAAAATGTGGATAACGGAACGTTACTTATATTTAAAAAAGGAACTACATAAAACTTATAATTACGACAGTTATCAGCTAAGATCTTAAAATATCAGATGTCATCGCGCAACCCTTCCGTTAAAAAGGCAAGAGAAAAAGGGGTTAAAAGGTGTAATTTTTGAAAAAAAAAAGTTTATACAGTGTAATATTTTGACAAAACTGCCGACTCATGTTACCCGGTCTCTATGGAGAAGAAAAAAATAAAAGTTTTTTTTTCAAGACTCGTTTCTTAGGAGTTACAATAAAAACGACAGATGACAATATTTTTGTAAAAAAGATGAAAAAATCGTATTTTCTGTACCTACTATTATTTTTTAAATTTACTTTCTTAATGGTGATAGAATTAGAGGTTGCTTTTTTATATAAATAAATATTGATGGATATATCACACAACGACCTCTGGTTCCAAGCTAAGCTTACATGCTTGTGTTATGGGTACCAGAATACGGATATACTACATAAATTATATACTACTTCTCTTTTGTAAATACATTAATATAATACTTAGAAAACTCCGAGACGTAGTACAAACATTTGTATGACATTAAGAAATATTACACAAGTCAGTGTCCCGAGCGGGAATCGAACTGAATTAAATTTAATCAAATTATACACACGTTATTACTCCATTTACTTCAATAAGTGCTGTAAAAGTCATGGTTAAGAAGATAAAACGCCTATAATGGTAAGTTGGCTTACTTTTTAGCGTACTATGATGCGCTAGCTAGAGACTACATCAAGACTGAATAGAGGCTAGCATTTTGCCGTACGACTACCTACATATAGTGCACTTTTATCAGCACATCGGTATTAGTTTATATTTCAAATTCAATTCTGTGATTTAAGCCTATATAGCTATTTAGCTATATAGCCTATATAGCTAATATGTTAGAAATTTTATGAAAATAATATTAACATATTTGAAATTCCACACAATTTTTATGAACCAATAAAAGTATGTCAGACAGCGGTTACAAAATGAATAAAGTATACAAAAATGAAAAACAAAAATTCTAAATCTCCAAATATTTCTAATTAAACCTCAACTGTTTTGGGGACCAACAAAAATTTAGCGGCGGCTCGTTATTAATTTTGCCAAAATTTGAACAAAACTGACAGACATATCTCAGTTTGACAACTATGTAGGACATTTTGCTGAATTTTGCACGCGAACATTGTTACGTTCCATTTTTAAAATGATTTTGTGCGAATGAGATAGCGATTCTAAACTGTCATTTAAAAACAAAAATAGGATAAAAAAAAATCATCAATAAAACCATGAATTATTCCCATTGATTTTGCTCTATATAAAGTTTACCATTCACTAACCTGTCATATAATGCAAAATTTAATAAGGTATTTATTCACAGACATACGAAGATGTTTATGGCTACATCATTCAATCGGCTTGAAGCCACTTAGGTACTCAAACTTTCCGTGAAATATGTATCTATGTATGATCTATGATACAGGCTATACGTGATATGAAAGTTATTCTATGAAGTACGATTTCGTCAGGCTAAAGTTACTTGTCCTCAATTTAAAACGTCAATTCACCATCTGTATTTATCTGTGTATTTATCTGTATATTAATTATAATGCAGGCCGGCTGGCGAAAACAATACTTCTCCATACTCTACACGCAAAAGCGTGAAGTTAAGGACAATAAAACGATAAAGCATTATTTTGAAATTCAATTAAAGAAAATTCAGAAAACGACTTAAATCGTTCCAATAACTTGCTAATGATAAAAACATAAAAGTTATCATTAGATTGAAAAACATTCATTTGACATATGTACGCGCTACCAACCGGACGCGACGAAATTTCCGAAAACGTTCCGTTTTTGCTCGACGTGGCGTAATTTTCGGAAAATTTGTAACCCGCGCCCGCGCACCGGCCTGCCCGAAACTGTAATTATGCCTATTTCGATCGACGACTTTTTACGAATACTGAGAGATCGGTAATCGAAATTTATTTTTGTTCCGAAAATATTGTCGGTCACTTTGTTATGAGGAATTATGGTAAGATTTTTGTAATACCTTAGTAATTTAGTATAAGTATACGGGTTTAAAACGAGTAAATATTTCAGGAATGTTTCTTATAAGTAAAAGATACATACACGTAGGATATTAGGAATTTAGATGTTTTAAAGGTACTTATATTGGATGCAAGCGGCAATTATCGCGCGTAGTGGCGTTCTATCGGGGAAGCCTATGTCCAACAGTGGATAGAGAGTGGCTGATGGATGGATGGACGGAAAGGTACTTACGTATTGTGAGTTTCAACCAGTGACGGATTTATGTCACCACCCATTTCCTGTCCTGGCTGCCGTAAGAATCAGGTCAGGGATAATCTTACTAATATTATAAATGTGAAAGTTTGTGAGTATCGATGTTTGTTAATCTTTGACGCATAAACTACTGAATGGATTTTAATGAAACTTTACCATAATGTAGCTTATACCTCAGTATAACACACAGGCAACAATTTATACCTAAAGATATTGTGTGAATGGTCCAAAATGTGACGATAGAGTCAAGTAGGAATTCCACGGGTACGAAGTCGCTGGTAACAGCTAGTATAGCAGAATTCTGCATAATCCCTAAACTCTAATAGATTCAAAGTTCTAATCTTTTGTAAAATTAAAGGCAGAATGATATGCGTATTACAATAGAGTTTCTCAAACTATAAAATCAAAATTTGAACAATAACTGTTAAGAAAGTAATCATTTTAAACCTTAAAATGCGTACGGGGTACGATGTGACCCACCTGCTAATATTCGCGGCGTACAATACCTAAGGGCCCGACCCTTCGCCTCTCGCAACTCATCAACAAAATGACATTACAAAAAAACGGAAAGATGGCAAAGGTGTCTCAATTTTTGACAAAAAACCTCTACCAAGGTTAAGACCCATGGGAAAGAGTTAGATACGCTGTTAAATCTCCCTATTTTTACTAGAAAGACGATATCTTCCGCGTTTTTTTTATCTAACTGTTTAGCAAGGGTACCGCTATTGTATGATTTTTAAAAAAATCGCCAATATCAAACCCCTTTAGCAACAGATGATGGCAAGACGCGTGAGATAGTTTTTTTTCTAATTTTTCGTAGTTTGATTTATAACTGTTTGCTGTAATTTGAGAGTTTTATAGACATTGTGTTGTCGTAGGAGAATCATCTGTGGATTTTATAACGGTTTTTTCGATAAAAAAATATCTTAAATCATTTTTTATGTATTGCAAAAACTCGCATTTCTGATAAATTGAGACAGTCTAAGCCTAATAATATTAGCTTAATAATTATATATTTAAGCATATCTATGTTAAAATACCTACAATTCGTGGAATCTATTATCATCATCATCAATCAATTTTTATGTATTGCTACCGTATCTATATTATTTTTCTTCAGCCCATTTAAGTCTAGTGAGACTTAAATGGGCTGAGGACCAAAGTGGAGGAGGCCCGTGCCCAGTAGTGACTGGGCACGGGCCTCCTCCACTTTGGTCCAATTATGGTCTGCTGTGCCGCGCTGACCAGGCGCTAAAGTTGTTGGCACAGGATTTAATTTCGAGTTTTCGGTCTCTTACAGTAGACATTAATGATCTCATTCATATTGACTTATCGGAGGTTTAAACGGAGTTTTTATCGGAGAGATAATAAACGTTTCAGCGTAAAAAGACTATTATGAATAACAAGTTTTGACAATTTTGTCAAAACTTGTTATTCATAAGACAAGTCATTATGAATAAGACCATAAGTGCTTATATTGTCCCTTAGCTGGCTCTTACAGCGCTCTGGAAAAGAAATCGGGTGGTGACACTTGTATTCTTAATCGTCACATTACGTTATTTACTGTTTATATAATTTTCATAAATTTGCTGAGAAATAAAATATTTTTTTATTAGTATTTATTTATTCTTTGAGTATTAAATAGTAGTTTAGGGCGATATAGGCGTAAAGTGACCAAGCCCTTTAAATAAAAAAAAAATTGTTGTATAAGTTTAAAAGTGGTATATGTAGTATATCCGTATTCTGGTACCCATAACATAAGCATATAAGCTTAGCTTGGGACCAGAGGATGTTGCGTGAAATTTCTGTGAATATACATACATTGTTACAAGGTCACTTTAGTGCTGGAGGTAATATCAAGGTTACAGTGGCATTGTTGAACAAAAACTATAGAAGAACGCAAAATAGTGTACAGTATCATAATAAAATTAACATAACTAATTTGCTTAGTTAAAAAAATAAAAAAACACGCTTAATAATCCCAAAGACTCGTATTTTTTTAATTATTGCATTGTCATCGGCCTTTAATAAAATGTATGCAAATTTTCAGATCAATCTGACTACTGCAAGAATGTGAAAATCACTTTCCAAGATTCCATTACATAGATTAATAAATTGATAGATACGTATCGAGCTAAAAAAACGGTGTTAAAATTACTTATTTACAAAATCACGCTTGTAACAATATTTCACATTACTAACCAATAAATATTGCGCGTGGTGACGGATTAAGAATACAAGTGTCACCATCCCATCTCCTCCCAAGGGTGCTGTACAAGTCAGCTAAGGGATATTGCACACAGATCACATCTTTTGTGAGAGACGGAAAACTCGAAAATAAACCCTGTGCGAACACACCTGGTCAGCGCGGCACAGTAGACCATAATCCCTCCCAAAGTGGAGGAGTCCCGTGCCCAACAGTGGGACGTAAATGGGCTGGAGAAGAGAAGAGAAGAACCAATAAATTATTAGTAAATAGTTTCCTTAATCTTCTACGGCTACTATAAGTCCATCACGAATAATATAAAAAAAAACTGTAGTAATAAAACCAATCGTCTTAAAAAAACACACATTTAAGTTTTTACCGTACTTAACTTTTTGCACGGCCAATCAGATTCTATTGTAATACACAATTGTGACCAAGATGCCCCTATTTGACCACGGCTAGTAAAAAAAATTTAAAAAAGGTCACTGGGGTCATAAGTCACACGTTTTGTACATCTTAAAGGTATTGTATAAGTCTATTTTATTAAAAAGAGGTCAAAGAATTTGATATGCTTGCGAAATTTGAGGGTTGATTTTTAAATTCCGGGAATTTGTTTCTTTTCCGTAATTCGATATGTGTGTGACCTCGGGTCAATCTTAAAAGGTCACATTGTTATGTAATGAATACGCATTGATAGGGTTATGAATAAATCGATTCATTTTTGACCTATTGGCTGTACTTTCTTTGATATATTATCCAATGGCGGAATATTTGTTGTAGTATTTGAGGTATTTACGTGAAAATTTATGCGATTTCTTATGTTATAAATCGTAAGACTTGTTGATTTTATTATACCTATGATATTTTTTCTAATGCTTTACTTTTGGCTGTATGCTTTTTAGGTCAAAAAATATTTTGTTGCAAAAACTCGCATTTCTGATAAATTGAGATAGTCTAAGCCTAATAATATTAGCTTAATAATTATATATTTTAAAATACCTACAATTCGTGGATTCTAAGCAACCTTTTTTAACTAGTAAATCATATTTACGACAAATTCAAGACAAAGTAATAAGTTCACCGATAAAATCTATAAAAAAAAGTAAAAAAAGCAATGGTACATAGTACATACTTACATAATAGTTTTAAAGCAAAACAAAAAGTTAATTTCAAATAAATTTTATTCTCTAAAATTATTCCAAATTCAAATGATAACTTTTTCTAAGCGCATAAATTAATTCGTTTAACCCTAAGATGCTTCATCTCTATGTTGGATGTGACAAAAGATTTAGTTCATTCAGATTAACCTTGAATTTATAATATTCGCGACCTCTAACATTCCCACGTTTCACCCCAGTTTTTAAATTTAGGGTTATCTTTTTACGCGGAGTGAGCATCAAAGTAGATCACTTTAGAATTGCCATTATTCTCTTTTAGAATTACCAACAATTTTTTTACTTTTTTAGGGAAATCTCTAAAAAATGACCCCATTTTGTGATGAGGTCGAAAAATCGTGAACCTGGTTTAACCCTGTGTATTTGTGAAATTCGATCCGGTTGCATTTTTTTTATCTTTTGTAGTTTTTTATTTTTGTAATTTGATGAATTGAATGTTGGGAGTAAATTTGGAAATTCTTGTGAGAAGATGACGCGAAGATAATAATAAATAAAATTCTATATTATTGAAATTGAACGTATTTTTTATTTTACTTAAACACTTTTTCTTCTTCAACTACTTAATATAGTTTTTTGGATTGCAGTATGGATGAAAGAAATTAAGTTTAGAGAAGATCAAAGAAAAGATGAATAGAATGTGTGAAAGAAGATATAAAAGAGAGAGGAGTTAATACAGATATGACATCATCCTCCTGCCCTTATCCCATTATTTGGGGTCGGCGCAACATGTCTTTTTCTTCCATAGTCTTCTATCAACCGTCATGTCTATGTCAACTCCTCTTTGTTTCACGTCCTCTTTCACACAGTCCATCCATCTTTTCTTAGGTCTTCCTCTAGACTTTTTTCCTTCCACATTTATACGCAGAACTCTCCTAATGACATTACTTTCCTCTAGTCTCATGACATGCCCATACCAGGACATCCGCTCATTCTACAATACAGGTATGACGGCTGACAGAAAACTATGAAAGACCATGTTGCGGCAACTTCAACCAACGGCATGAGAGCAGGAGAATTATATGTTCTCTTACGGATTCAAATCGACAGATCCAAAATCTAGTAATCCTATGTTGAAATTCTCCAAATAATACCTATTTTTATTTAATTTACTTAAATGTTCACTTATATAAAATAACTTTATGTGATAAGGCCGCCATTTTACCTAATCTTATGCTTTTCTTCGTTTTAAGTTCGTTATAAAGAGTACCATTAGGAGTTAATCTTTATATATATGTAAAATGCCAAATTGAGTGAACTCGCAAAAGTTTTATTATTTGTAATTACTTATTTAAGTTAATTAAAGGACTGAATTTAATTAGATAGGTATGTTAGTATGTATAGTGATAATGTGTTTCATATATTTTATTGATTTTTGAATTTATGTTAATTTTATTTTTTATAATGTTATAAAAATATTGTATAGTTTAATAAGATTTTAGTTTAAGAGCGACACTATCGAATTAGGATATCCAGTAATGGTAGATGTTAAGATTTTAAATAAATAAATACATGATTTTTCTGTGTATTGTTTTGCCAACATTTTTCACTAATGCTTCACTCCTATTGGTCGCAGCGTAATGTTATATAGCCTCTATAAATAGACTACCCAACTCAAAAATAAATTTTAAAATTCGAACCTATAAGTTCAAACAAAGAAACAAACAAACTCTTCAGCTTAATAATATTAGTATAGCATCACGCTGTAACCTAAAGAGACAAAGCAGTATCCGAAATGTTATGGTATTTGATGCAGGTGAAACTACTAAACCAGTATATTAATAGTTATAGTAATTAGTAAATTATTTCAATAATTAAAGTCTGCTGTACATAAATATGTAGGAATTGTATTTTTTTGTGTCTAATGTATCCACACGTATTTTCAATTTACATTATTTTGTATAATCACCTCGAGCATTAAATTAATAGGAGTGGTTATAAACGTTCTTTTCTTTGTCGAATATACTGCCAAGGTCCGACCCCACATGGCGTACTGCTATCATCTTTGGGAGGGTGTATCACGATACCAGCTTGGGCTTTTTAACTCCGATTAAAAGATTCTTTCAGTGTTTAATAGTACCTACATACCTACCCATATGGGGTACTGCTGTCATCTTTGGGAGGGTACATCACAATACCAGCTTGGGCTTTGGACTCCGATTTGAAAAATTCTTTCAGTGTTAAATAGTACCTACATTTGCCGAGGAAGGCTATAGGCTATAGGTATATAGTTTCGTACGTGTGGAATCTTGAAACTTTCCCAAATCCCACGCGTAGGAAGTTACGGGCAACAGCTAGAATGTGTATAAGCATTGCTCCCATGCCTTTTTCAACGTAGGCCGGCCGTCTGATATTACCAACTCCTGTTGTGATTCATGCTCTAAGTATTTTTTACATTTCTTTATACACAATGTCCTTTTTATTTTTTGTTATTTCAGTTATTATTTCAATGTCAAACATTTCAAGAATTAATTGCAGAATTAAGAATAAATAAGAATAAACTAATTATGTAATTAAAGTAAATAGTTAATTCTCGTTGTTTTTTGCATAATTCATACAAAATATTAGAGATTTTTATACTCTACAACTTTTGTGTTGGTGCAAATCTCACTTGAGAATAGAATAGAAAGCGAGATATTCCCGAAAAACTAATTTTCATGACCTTTGACCTTCAATATCTTAAGACGCAGGCACGAAAGCACTTGTGACTTTTGAGACAACATTTAGAACGACAAAACAAAGGTTTATATCAACTACTTACTATATTTTTTCTCCAAGGTAGACCCCAATTTTTCTCTTAAATGGCAAGTCTATTTGTCAAAACTTGTGTGCTATGTACTGAAAATAAAAAAATGGCGATAGTACAAAATCTACATTGCAATTTACCCCATTTTTATCAATTTCATTTCATGATTTCCATTTTGGTGGTTGGTTGTTTGTGATTGGAGTTTTCATTAATTCTTCCTCTAGTCGTCCAGATAGGTAATTCTTTAAATACTCAAAAATGGCTTTATAAGTAAATTATTCTGAATAGTAACTATTGAAAACATAACTAAACTATAATAAATGTTAAAAATAGTAGTCATTAAAGTAAATAATAACATACAAAGGGACATTCTATCATATATAATACAATATCAATGTAAAAACGAGACAACACATTGTCTGAAAAAAAACCGGTCAAGTGCGAGCTGGCCCCGCCAACGAAGTGTTCTGTTCTGTTATTATCATAATAATGGAATAATCTCTCTCTCCAGCCCATTAACGTCCCACTCCTGGGCACAGGCCTCCTCCACTTTGGGAGGGACTACGGTCTACTGTGCCGCGCTGACCAGGCGTGTTGGCACAGGGTTTATTTTCGAAATTTCCGTCTCTCACAGTAGACGTTAACTGCTTATATTGCCCCTTAGCTGGCTTTTATAGCACCCTGGGAAAGAAATAGGGTGGTGACATTTGTATTCTTAATCCGTCTGTCTTCGCTTGACACAATGGAGCCAATAAAACTCAATATTTGTTACTATTTAGGCTATAATATCTAGCAAAAATACAATTTAGTATGTGCGTCTTGATGGTGCTGAGACGTAGGTTAGAATGACAGGTCAATTTACAATATTAGGTAATTGGCGAGAGCGCCTAGTGAAAAAGTTATATTAACAATGGATTAATGTTTTCCCTAAAAACTAAATAGCAGGCATTGGGCCGGAACATCCTCCCGCCTCGTTGAAAGTATGACTTCAACCGGTGAAATCTTCATTTGGCAGAGGACAAAGACGAACGAGTGGTCTTCTGATGCATCCTCTTATAGTGTTGATATCTGCCACACGTGAAACTCCATCTGGACCATAAAATAATCGGCTAACTCGCCCCAATCTCCAGTTTAGCGGTGGCAAGTTATCGTCGCGAATGATCACCATGTCTCCAATATTCAACTTAGAGGTGTCAGTTTTCCATTTTGTTCTCTGTTGTAATTCTATTATATACTCTTTTTGCCACCTGCTCCAAAAGTGCTGGCGGAGCCTCTCAAGACGTTCATAGCGCTTGAGATTGATTGCCTTGGTGCGTAGCAGGTCCGGTGATGGCAGCGCAGTCATTGGTCTTCCAATGAGGAAGTGCCCTGGTGAAAGAGGAAGGAAGTCGTTAGGAGAGGAAGAGAGAGAATACATAGGACGACTATTTAATATTGCCTCCACTTGTGCAAACAACGTTAACATCTCTTCGAATGTTAAGTGGCTATTCCCTACTACTCGTTTAATATGAAATTTCGCGGACTTAATCCCGGCCTCCCATATACCGCCGAAGTGAGGAGCGTATGTAGGAATAAAATTAAATTTAATGTTATTTTGATTAGCATAATCACACAGAGATTTCGAATTATGTTTCAAAAAATTGCCTATCTCCTTTGAGGCGGCTACGAAGTTTCGACCATTATCAGAGAATATTTCGACTGGTTTTCCTCTGCGCGCGATAAATCTTCGAAGTGTCATCAAAAAAGCATCTTTTGACAGATCACTGACTGCTTCCAAATGAACGCATTTGTAACGTAAACAAATAAATAAGCAAAGATAGCATTTGATTAAACGGCTACCACGACCTTTACGATTAATAATGTTGAATGGTCCGGCATAGTCTACACCTACAGACATAAAGGGGTAGTCAGGAGTAATTCTTTGAGAAGGAAGATTGCCCATTTTGGGATTTAATGTTTTTGCTGCTAATTTTCTACAACACACACAACGATTTACCACGCGCCTGGCAAGCCTCCTGCCATTTATTGGCCATACAGTCTGTCTAATAGAATATAATAATTGCTGCGGACCAGCATGCATGTTATGAATATGTTCTCGTTCAAATAATAGCTCAGTAAGCCTGTGAGCTGCGTGTAGCAACACAGGATGTTTCTTTTCATACGCACAGTCAGAAGCAGAAATTCTACCGCCTACACGTATTACATTAAAAGTTTTATCAAAGAACGGAGACAATGAAATAATTTTAGATTTTACACTTAATGGCTTATTATTAATTAATTGATTATATTCAAGTGGGAACGAGTGACGTTGCGCAATAGAGCATAGTACATAAAATGCAGTATTTAATTCGTCTACAGTTAAATCTGTTAGGATTTTATTGTAAGGATATTTTAAATTATGAATGAAACGCCTCACATAACATATTGTCCTTAATAGCCTGTTAAATTTTGTATAATTATTAAAATTAATTATCGATTCTAAAGTTGTAACTGTATTGCATTTTATTTCTGGCACTACGTCCAAATTAATTTTATTTAAAGTAGGCCATTCAGAACGATCTTTCGATAGGAAATCAGGACCGTACCACCACAGCTTCATAGGCACTAATTGATTGGCATTAACACCACGTGAAATTAAATCTGCCGGATTTAATGAGGTAGGTACATAACGCCACGATTGTGTATTTGTCATTTCAGAGATTTCTAATATTCTATTTGCTACAAAGGCCTTTAGTTTTTTTGAATCATTATGTAACCAAGCCAAAACAATACTTGAGTCACACCAATGATAAATACGTGAGGGTTGGCACCTCAGAGCATCTGTGACTGATTTACACAGTCGAGCAGCGAGCAGCGCGGCGCATAACTCGAGCCGCGGTATTGTAGTGGATTTGACCGGCGCAACCTTAGACTTAGCGCACAACAGCTTGACACTAATGTTATTATATGCGTCTACCGAGCGCATATAAACACACGCGCCGTAGGCATGCTGCGAAGCATCACTGAATGTATGCAATTCTATACATATAGGATCGGCACACAATACCAATCTTGGTATTTCGAGATTTTTGATAGATTCTAAATTGTTCTGAAATAATTTCCAACTATTTTCTATGTCTTTAGGGACAGGTTGGTCCCAATTTATTTTTAGAAGCCATAATTTTTGTAATAATATTTTGGGCTGTATAACGACTGGGCTTAGAAGTCCTAAGGGATCAAATATTTTGAAAGACTGTGATAATATTGATCTTTTGGTGACATTTATATTATCTAGATTATTTTTGATAGGAAAATGTAAATGATCAGTTGATGGGTTCCACCCGAGACCTAGCGTGCTTGACGACTCACTGAACAATAGGCCTGCATTATTGTTCTTAACATGCGAACCTTCAGAAAAAATCGGTAAATTACTTTTAAATTTTCTTAAATTAAAACATGCAGAATTTAATATTTTAGTGACAGAATTTTGTATATACTGTAATTGTTCATGATTAGGAATGCTTGTAATCAAATCATCTACATAAAAATCGTGTTGAATTATATCCTTTATCGTTTCATCTTCGCATTCTTCACCCAGTTGATAAATACAACGGGTGCTTAAATAGCTGGCACTGGTTGTACCATATGTTAAGGTATTTAGCTTAAGTATTTTTATTGGTTGTGATTCATGACTTCTCCATAATATAAGCTGTAAATTGCGGTCAGCGTCCGTAACTTCTACCTGACGGTACATCTTCTCGATGTCTGCTGTCAGGAGATACTTATACTGCCTAGCTCTAATCAGTATGGAAAATAATGAGTCTTGTATATTGGGACCTGACAGTAATATGTCATTTAGCGAATATCCAGAAGATGACGCTGCAGAGCCGTCAAAAACCACTCTTAATTTTGTGGATTCACTAGACTCTTTTAGTACAGCATGATGGCATAAAAAATAGGAGGGATCAGGCTTCACCTGGACCTCGGTAAGATGACCTAACCGCTTGTACTCTTCTATAAATGCAGAATACTCGGCCTTTAGAGTTGGATTTCGTTTAAAACGTTTTTCTAAATTCAAAAATCGTTTTTTAGCAATTGAATAGGTGTCACCCAGGCAATCAGGTGAATCTATTAAGGGCAGTTTCACACGAAACCTACCATTGTCTAATCTTATTGTATTTGTTATAAAATGTTGTTCGCAATATTTGTCCTTTTGACTTAAAATAGGCCTTTGGGGAACCTCCTCGAGATTCCAAAACATAGGAAGCATTTCGTCTACTTCATTGTTAGAATTTTTTGACAAAGATATATGATTACATTGTATTGATTTCGAATTTAATTTATTCGCGTATATAGGGCCAGATATTAGCCAGCCTAATTTGGAATTAAGCAATTTTGGTAACTGGGGACCTAAGGAACGTTGCTCATTCCCTAATATGTCCCAAAATAAATCTGCCCCGATCAAAACATCAATTTTAGCAGGTTGATGGAAGGTAGGATCGGCCAGTGTGATATTTTTAGGTAACTTTAGATTTTGAATGCTAATAGGAACTTTAGGTATTTCCGATGTTAGCTCAGTTAATACGAGACATGATAATTGTACAGTGAATGGATTATTTAAAGAATTTATTTGAGCCGTGCAGGTTTCTACTACTTGATTCGAACGAGTGTTGCCTATACCTATAACCTCTAAATTGTCGAAACGATTTGATTTTAATGCTAGTGTATTTTGTAGCGATTTTGTGATAAAAGTAGATTGGCTACCGCTATCTAACAACGCACGGACCTTTATTCTTTTGTTTGTGCTTGGATTGCAAACTTCAATAATAGCTGTTGATAAAAGTACTTGTTGATTTTGTGTAGAATAATTAGCAATTGTATTAAACTCGCCTTCACTAGTTGAGGTACTGGGTAACGCAGTGACAGGTGTATGGAGTAAGGTGTTGTGTCGCCTTTTACACTCTCGACATGGTCCCATACGACACTCGTTTAGTTGATGTCCCTGACGAAGGCAATTTGAACATAATTTATATTTTTTAACATCATTTAATCTCTCTTGTATGCTCTTTGATTTGAACACTGAGCAATCATAAATTCTGTGAGTGTCCTCACAAATGATGCATAAAAAACTAGTGGTCTTTGGTGTGTTAACTACTGTGAATGTTTTAGTATGTAAAGACTTGCTATGAATATTATTTTGTATATTATTATTGCGCACCGTTGTTGGTAAGACTTTGGAATTATTATTTCTACTTATGGATTCTATGACATCTGCACGATCCGTCAAGAATTTGTGAAATATAGCTAATGTAGGTACGTCATCAAGGGTATTTCGGTACTCTTCCCATTTAATGAGTGTTTGATTATCTAATTTTAAAGAGAATATATAAATTAACAACATGTCCCATTTGTCTGTAGGCTGACCAAGGGTAGCTAAAGCACGTAAATTTTTTGTCATGTGATCTACCATGAATCTAAGAGACCTCTCTGACTCGCGCATTATTGGTTGAATATTTAATAAACACTTAAAATGATGATTAGTGAGAACCCGTTTATTATTGTAGCGATCACACAGAAGTTTCCATGCCTCCGCGTAATTCTTTGATGACACTTCAAGATTACTTATTATTCTAGCCGCTTCGCCTTCAAGATAAGAAACTAAATAATGAAATTTATGAACGTCAGAAATTTTGCAGTTTTTATGAATCAAACTATCAAATGTGTCATGAAATTCCAACCAGCGAAAGTAAGTGCCGTCAAATTTAGAAATTTGTATTTGTGGTAATTTAAAACCCATATTATTATTATCTTTGCACTCATGTGAGCACAGAGCACTCATATCATGAAATATTGATTCACGCCGCTGCAAACTTTCAGCATTGTTATAATCATCAATTATTTTTTTTGCTGCTGCAATATTTACGACAAAATCACTTTCGATACTATCGCGTTCATCAAGTTCCCTAGATAAATTTTCGGAATTCAAAACCTCTATCTGATTCTGCAATTCATCATATCTCAAAGACAAAGCTTCAAATTTGCCAAGCTTAAGTTTTAACTCTGCCAAATCGACACCCGTCATGTCCCCTTTCTGGCTTAAATTAGTTAAATAGTTCTTAAATTTTGTTATTTGGCCCTTGATTGAGCTGCGTTTTATATTTAAATCCTTTAGCTCCTTTGGATACATTTTGTCTGTATCTGCAAAGGTAGTCATGATAGTAATAAAATAAACTATTCAAATAATAATTTAAGCAAGATAAACCAGTAGGCAACAATGAAAAATGTCAGAAATGACTTGGTAAATAATTAATTATAAACTCTCACGCTCCTCGTTTCGTCGGCATACACGCGCCACAGCCACTGCAATCAGCGTAGCCGCAGTAGGCGTAAGCAGGATGGAACCAGTGAGCAGCTTCGGGAACCCTGAAATGGTTCGGCGTACACAATGTGAAAATTTTGATAACAACTGGTGCGATATATTTTGTTTGTGGGTATACACGGGCCACCAACTTGGCGCAATTTTTACTAATATTTATACAAATCACGATATGCCAAGTACTTTGTATTATATTATAAATATAATATACTTTGTATTATAAGTATAATCGAAATATCCGAAATGATACGAAAATAAACCAATTCAATGTAGAATAGAAAGAAAAAATAATATATTTTTTTTAAGATGTGGGTAAGATTTTTTTTTCACATATGATGCAATCTTAATTTGTTGAAATTTTATATTTATTGGCAATAAATCACGTTTAATTAAGTTTATTAGGTGAAACCTATAAATAAAACGATAGTTTGCAACAAATTTTGGCAATAGAAATAGAATTTCAAGGGTTTTTGTTAGGGTTGGTGTAGGAACAAAGGATGAAATGGGGCACTTATCTCATGAAATCCGCCGACGGTGCGCAGCTTTAGATGCTCCACTGCCCAGGACAGATGTCTGCAATCGCGCCTGTACCAGTTTCTTCCCCTTGTCGTGATATTTTGTAATCTTCTCTGCACCGACGCCTTGTAACTTTTCTTCGTAGAATTTTGTTATTTTGCTGTTCCCCTCATGGGCCACCAATTTATGTCTTCGCTTGACACAATGGAGCCAATAAAACTCAATATTTGTTACTATTTAGGCTATAATATCTAGCAAAAATACAATTTAGTATGTGCGTCTTGATGGTGCTGAGACGTAGGTTAGAATGACAGGTCAATTTACAATATTAGGTAATTGGCGAGAGCGCCTAGTGAAAAAGTTATATTAACAATGGATTAATGTTTTCCCTAAAAACTAAATAGCAGGCATTGGGCCGGAACACCGTCACCACACGGACTAATCTACTAAGTTCAAAAACTGAAAAATACGCTTTTTTTTAAATACTATATTTTTTAGCTATCTCCGTTCTTGATACAGCCTGATAGTAGACAGGCCGTTGTCCGTGTGGTGACGGATTAAGAATACAAGTGTCACCACCGCATCTCCTCCCAAGGGTGCCTTAAAAGATCAGTTAAGGGATATTGCACACAGATAACATCCTCTGTGATAGACGGAAATCGAATACGCCTGGTGAGCGCGGCACAGTAGACCATAATCCCTCCCAAAGTGGTGGAGGCCCGTGCCCAACAGTGGGACGTAAATGGGCTGGAGAGGAGAGAGAGAGAGTATCAATATCAACAACAGAGTCTCGTTTTACCATTTCGTACGGAACCCTAAACCCTATACAAGTTCGCATCTGCAATATACTAAAAATAATTTTCAACGTTTAATACAAAAATCGTAATAATTAACTTCGTTACACACTAATAAATTACAATACGAGAAAGAACTGCAACATGATACACACACATACTTATATCATTGTGAATATACACTCACACATGTAATAATAGGGCGGGCCATAGGTTGGTCGCGAAATGAATCGGATAATATTTAATTTGGAGATATATAGGTATATTCGTAATTCGAATTTTTGTTTAATTTCCCTTCTCATTTTGAATTTTCAATAACGTGAAATGTCTAAGTTGTAAACAAATAGATGTTTTAGGTATTGGTGCCAATTCCGCGTCCACAACTAAACTAAAAAAATAAAATTTATAGTGTCAATAACACAAATGTACTTAATTAGGTAATTATTATTTAAGTAATGATGACAAAACTTTTTTATTAGAAAATTCGTATATTATAGACTAACGATTTTAATTAATATAAATATGCACAACGACATAGCCAATTAATCAAAATACACCCAAGTTGTTTTCATGTTTTAGTTAAGATTAGTTGGGTACGTAGAATTGGTACCAATGACTTGAAATGCCTAAGTTGTAAACAAATAGATATTTTAATGACTTTTAAGTTAGTACGACGACTATAATTTTTTTTTTCTTTATTTAGCAATATATTATATAGTTCTTAAGTTCTACGTAGGTATCGCCAAACTGTTATGACAGTTTGTCGGCGAAAATATTAACTTCAGGTTGTTTGATTTTTTTGTAATGGTATATCAAGGAAAGTAAGGGTAAATCGTGAAAAAATATCCTTTTCGGATATGTACCCAACTTGTCCGTGTGGTTACAGATTAAAAATACAAGTATCACCACCCACTTTCCTTCCCAGGGTGCAGTAAAAGCTAGCTAAGGAATATTATACACAGATAACATCCTCTGTGAGAGAAGGAAACCTCATAACTAAAACCTATGCCAACACGCCTGGTCAGCGCGGTACAGTAGACCTGAGTTGTTGTTGTTGTTGTTGACCAGAGTTGCAAAGTTAAGAGGCTCCAGCCCAGTAGTAAAAGAAAGAGATATGAAACTAAGCCATCGAATCCATTAAGAAAGCTTACTTCGATAGTAATTAATTCACTTTATGCAAATATCGATAAATAGTATCGATAATGATGTACATCCTTATATCTCGAGCGGTCACAAATACATTCATATGATTTATTGTCAACACGAACAACAACTTGTGTGTGGAGTGTATCAGTCGCACACGCTCGCCGATCGCATAGGGATGTCACACTACAGAAAATTTTATCTATATAGGTACTCTTTAACGAATAAACTTAAAAACTACTGGACAGATTTCGGTTTTGGAACGTATTTCCTTATCGCGCGTTGCGAAAGGGGGTTAGACTGAAAAATTAAGACCAAAAGTTGTAACGACACTTTGTGCTCTAGTTGTTGTAACTGTGCGACGTGCGCGTGTTTCTCTCTCTCTCTCTCTCTCTCTCTTTCTCTGTCTCTCTTAACATGAATAAAAATAATAATATTAGATTATTATTTTATTATGATTTGTTGAGTATCTATTATATAATATAATAATTTATTATATAAAATTTGATTACAATTTCTTTACTCATTAATCGAAAAGGACTTTGTTCCATCCGGGTGTCACTTGACACCTCACAAGTTTTTTCTATCTCTATTAATTTCTTATTGTTTTAAAAAATAATTATATTTTTAATTTTTAACAAGTGGTCGCTAATCTATACTAACAATATAAAGCTGAAGGGTTTGTTTGTTTGATCGCGTGAAGAACCACTGGTCCGATATGAAAAATTCCAATTCAGTAGTGGATAGTCCATTTATCGAGGATGGCCATAAGCTATATTATTTTATTAACACCACGCTGCGACCAATAGGAGCGAAGCATTACTGAAAAATGATGCAAAAGATCCGCGTGGTGACGGATTAAGAATACAAGTGTCACCACCCCATTTCTTTCCCAGGGTGCTGTTAGAGCCAGCTAAGGAACAATATAAGCAGTTAACGTCTACTGTGAGAGACGGAAAACTCGAAACCAAACGCTGTGCCAACACGCCTGGTCAGCGCGGTACAGTAGACCACAATCCCTCCCAAACTGGAGGAGACCCGTGCTCAGCAGTGGGACGTTTGGGCTGGAGAAGATGCCAAAAAGGGGAAATTTTTTCTAAAATCTACGCGTAGCAACAACTTGTAGATTACATACAGATACATTGAAACATAAGTGACGAGTTGAAAAGCGTGTTAAGAAAATATTTATTTTTATGTGACAGCCCTATATAAAACAGCCGGTATAAGATACGTCTGAAAATGTACCATTTGTGCGCATGCGTGGTTATTACTTGTTCATCAACCTTTTAATTTCGTCAATCGAATGATCAATTATATGTTTTTAGTTAAAACTCGATGTTTACTTGTAACTCGATTTTTTATTAACAATTCCTTTTGGCAAAGGAATTTAAAGAAGATTAGCTCAGTAGATGTATTAAAAATAAAAATCAGCTTCTTGGGCGGGAATACTGCTGATTACATATATCTAATATATAAAATTCACGTGTCACAGTGTTAGTTACCGTACTCCTCCGAAACGGCTTGACCGATTTTTATAAAATTTTACATGCACATTCAGTAGGTCTGAGAATCGGCCAACATCTATTTTTCAAACCTTTTTTTTTAGTATGGCAAAACAACGTTTGCCGGGTCAGCTAGTATATTATAATAAATAAATAAATATTCACGGACATTTCACACAACGTCCTCTGGTCCCAAGCTAAGCTTATATGCTTGTGTTATGTGTACCAGAATACGGATAGTCTACATAATACTACTTTTCTTTTGTAAATACATACTTATAATACATAGAAACACCCAGACGCATATGTCGTAGGAGACATGATTAAAATAGTTTAAGTTTAAGAGGATACCAAAATAGCTTCGTGCATTTTTCTATGTACGAAGTTTTCATTGTTTCTTTAGATTGAATGGCTAGAGCTCTAATTTTTAAGTATATGTTTTTTCAATATATTATCTAGGATCGCATAAACTCAGAAACGCGATTGAAAAAAGTTTTCTCGATAGAAAATCTTGGCGAAATAACCTCTCAAATTTTTTATTTTATCATTTGTCGGTCTATTATCGCGTATTAACTAATGAAATAACTTTAAAAACATAAGTAACTATCATATATAGAAACACGTAAATCAGAATTAAAATATATTTAGTAGATTTTGAGTAAATAGGAAAAGTATCCCTAATTCTTCATTTTCTGTGCCTACTGGCTGTGTTAATATGTACGTGTCGGCGATGATATACGATAATATTGATGTAGGCCCTGGATTTTTAGTTTTAACTTAGCTTCCAAGATTGTGAATGATTGAATGGTGACCCGTTGAATATTCATAAAAGGATCCTTCCAAACCAGTTACACGTGTCGTAAGCCACGGATCAATATCATCGTAGTTAATAGAATGTTGTAGTTAACGTAGTTAGTTTGTCCAGTATTACAAGGTCTTTAGATAGACGATTGCTCTGGCTATAATTACAGGTAATGTCTACGATGTTTTCTCCGATATATAGTATTTATAATATATATATATATAAGACTATGTGTTAAAAACTTTAAAACATTATTCAAAACGTGATTCTTAAATTCTATTCGTTTGAATTTCTAATTGACGTTTCTATTCGTCGTTCATAAAACATGTAGTTTTCCTCGACAAATCGTAGATCAAGTCTCAACCAATCACAATACAGTTAGCACAAGCGACACTAAAATAAACGCTGACATTTAAATGATGACAATCCACAGTTACTGTTTCTTAATAAGATTTACAATACTCTGGCTACAATAATATTTGTATCCTACTAATTTATTATAAATGTGAAAGTTTGTCATTGTATTCTCCGTGTGGTGACGGATTAAGAATACAAGTGTCATTACCCCATCTCCTCCCAAGGGTGCTGTAAAAGTCAGCTAAGGGATATTGCACACAGATAACATCCTCTGTGAGAGACCTCGAAAATAAACCCTGTGCCAATTCACCTGGTCAGCTCGGCACAGTAGACCATAATCCCTTCCAAAGTGGAGGAGGCCCGTGCCCAACAGTGGGACGTAAATGGGCTGGAGAGAGAAAGTTTATCTATGGATATTTGGATATTTGTTACTCTTTTACGCAAAAACTACTGAATTGATTTTAATGAAACTTTACAATAATGTAGCTTATACATCGGAATAACATATAGGCTACAATTTATAAAGATATTGGTACCAATTCTAGGTACACAACTAAACTTAACATAACTAAAAAATTAAAATTGGTAGTGTCAATATAGCTATTACTTGCTATTTTGTTGTACACATTTATATAATTAAAATCGTTAGTCTTTAATACACAGTTTTAATAATAAGAAACTTCAGTAAACATTGCCGAATTGTGATAATGACGCTATTAGTTTTAATTTTTTAGTTATGTTAAGTTTAGTTGTGCGCTCAGAATCGGCACCATTGTGTGGTTTTGTACAAAATGTGACGATAAGTGTCAAGTAACAGCTAGTTATTTAATAAACTTTGTATAAAAAAACCATCTGCGAGTCTCACCCGTGTCGTTTTATTAAGCCCTCTTCCCCCAAAAAGACAAAATCTTAATAAATTATACAAATCTAGAATCACTCTATGTATTAAAAAAACCGCATCAAAACTCGTTGCGTAATTTTGATGATATAAGCTCACATAGGGATATACAAAAATGATGATATAAAAAAAGATGGATATAAAAAAACTGAATTGAAAAAAAAATCCATGGAGTTTCTTGTCTGTTCTTTTCCATAGGATTCGCGTTTGGAACAGACACCTAGTTTCTGACGTTTCAAAAGAGCTTGTAATTCATGCCATCTTGAAATAAAAATTTTTGACTTTGACTTTGAATAAATATAATTTCTTATAGCCTTGGAAATTTTTTTATGGGCTTATCTTTACCCTCGGAGGTTATCCTTTACACATCTTTAAGATACTCGACAACCTACAAACATTAATTTTCAGTCAAATTTATGTGCAAAAATTACAAACATTCATACAAATCTCTGTCCAAAAGGCAAAAAACTAAGAATAAAAGATAATAAAAAATACAGACAAGTAAACTAAACTAAATTTAAACATATCGTTATAGAACATAATTATATTTAACTTCTTGATTTCTATGGACACTCTTTCGTTACCCTTCCTGCACTACTTAATCGAAAGGGACTTCGATCCATCCGTGTGTCCTTTGACACCTCTTTTTTACACACCTGCATCTTGTATTTCCGTACCACCCATGGTTGACTGGCAGAAATTGTTTTAGGCATTAAGTCCGCCTATGCATAAATGTGTGTGCAGTGTAAAAATAAAAATATATAAAAAATTGTGCTTCGTCTCGCTGTCACTAAAACCCTTACAATTAGCAAATATCAATTCCTTAACTCATATCCGGCAGTACGGATAGATCGTAGACTAAATATTTATGGTATAATGTTTATAAACTGTTATAGTAATCGTTTGCATTCTTTTTATGCTGTGGTATTGCTTTTGATTGAGTTTTAAGAAGTAGAAAAATACTTCGATAATTAGTTTTATGGGGGTTTTAACTAACTACTGTGTATGAGGTCTTGGGTTTGATCCAAATTTAGTATAACAATCTGTGACGATTAATATTTTGAGATTTCATGAATTACGAAAAATCCTGAAAACATCGAATGTTTTATTTGAAATAAGTCTGAACAAAATTGAATGAAATCTCAATGCAATTACATCAAAACTAAGTAGGCCACCTATGTCATGAAAGTTGAAATATTTCTGAATAACAGCTAAAGCTATTTTTAAATGTCAGATAGGTACTTTAAGTGTCTTCTAGAATTAACGTGAATCATAACGTAAAGAAGTAGTTTCTAGTCTGTTCTAAAAAAGTTTTTTTTATTCCATATTAATTTTACAAGGATGGTAAGTATGCTTCTGAGGCCAGTTGATGCAATGTAATATACTTAATAACTTGGATAATGAAATGATGACATAGAACAGGATTACGACAGTTATAATTTTTTAACTATTTTAAGGGTTAGTTCGTCCGAAATACTTAATAAAGATTAAACAGAAATATTTTTTAATATAACCATTTATTTCAGAAAGAATTTTAGGATATGTCTTTGTACAAAAGTTTTGAGTCACTTGGTAAAATAATATTCCAGATTGCTCTACATTCCATTCCAAATATTAAATAAAAAAAATCAAGTTTGTTTTAAGCATAACAGATTCGCCAAACTCTATATAGTCTGCGTGACATGTCGAAGGTCATCTCGCGCAATTCGCTCCAGTTTTGAAAGAACTCACAAAAAAGGCATCTCCGCATTGTTACCTTACAGTTAACCCTAAACTAAAGATCCTTTCTTGGTTTTTTGGCAGAAAAAAACAGCGAACGGATACAGCGGGCGCAGCTCGACGTATTCGTGGCCGAGCGGGCGAAGCGCGCGGTCGCACTTATTACTTAAACTTGTGACGTCACAAACGAACTCGGGAGCGCGGGAAAACTCGACACCAACCCGAGAGCTTTCCCATTTAAAAAAAACGTCGGACATTGATAATATTGATATTTTCGATAACATTGTAACACGAATTGTTTATTGTTATGATACGACACAAATTAAATCGCGTATTGTTTTAAAATATTTCGACATTGTCGGAATTCTATTGTGTGAGTCTTAATTGTTTAATGTTATGTTTAATCTAGGGCTTTGTCGAGATGAATCCGTTTAGATTTACATTTTTACCGTGATATAAACAATTGTTAAATTCGCGGAGGAGTTGAGCGTGGTTTTTATGAATGTTTTTGCGTGTTGAGCCGATGGTGGGGGAAGGGTGGGGCTACAACAGACTCGTCCCTCTCCTAGCCAGTATTTTGATTTAGTTTCCGAGTCTTACGTAGATGTGGCAATTTTTTCAGTCGCGTGTGTCAAGCGCGCGCGGCTGTTGCTATATTCGTAATTCGAACGTTATTATTTTTTTGTTTTGCTTTTTCCCGCGTATTTTCATCGACTTTCCGCGAAGTTTGTAATAAAACTTTTTAATTTCAGATGTAAATAAATTATTTTAAGACTTGTTGTGTATAAACTTTTGTGGTCCATATATTGTGATAGTGACACTGGATATATTGGTGACAAACAGAGTGACATTGTGCCTAAACACCGCTGTTGTTTTCAAAAATTCAAATTTGGATGTCCTATAATAAGGTAAGATTTGCAAAATTTTTTTTCTATATTCATTATAACCTTTTTCATAAATAAAAATAATTATGTACTAACATTGTTTTTGCTGGCTATGTTAAAAGGATTCAGAATAATTTTTATATCTATGTGGAACGTGATTTTTTAATTATTGATTAAGTAAACAATAAGTTTGCTGTACCTACCTAATGTATTTTTTTCTATCACTATAGGATTAGTTACATGGGCATAGAGGTAGGATTAAAAGTTCCTAAATAACTTAAAAAAATACATGTATTTATTGCAATGATAGGTACATACGTTACGACGTATAAGTAGTAATATTTGCTTACATAAAGTTTATTGTATAAGCTTAATTATAATCATTACGTGGTTATTAAATTATTTTTATTAGGGAAACAAAGAGTTATAACATACACACACAATAATAAAATATTTAGGTAATATTAAACAAAAAAAAAACAAAAGGTTAAAATTAGGCACCAAAAAATTCATTCACATCGCTGTCATTGAGTAACGTTCCCAAAAGACTGGTCACATTGCCACTTAATTAAAATTTAATTTTCATTTTACATTTACATTGCGTAGTTAAATTATTATATTATAAAAGAGAGATTAAAAGTTCAATTAACTTACACTTGTACAAATGACAGAGTTAATAAATACACAAAAATATTTGTTTTTAATAATAATAAACTTTATTTCAGACAAAATTATCCATATGTAGTTAGTAGAAGGTTAATAATTATTTAATTAAGGTTAATAATTACAATAATTCTCCGTGTGGTGACGGATTAAGAATACAAATGTCACCATCCCATCTCCCAAGGGTGCTGTAAAAGTCAGCTAAGGGATATAGCATACATATAACATCCTCTGTAAGAGACGGAAAACTCGAAAATAAACCCTGTGCCAACACACCTGGTCAGCGCGGCACAGTAGACCATAATCCCTTCACAATGGAGGAGGCCCGTGCCCAACAGTGGGACGTAAATGGGCTGGAGAGGAATTAAAATAATTAATTCAACTATTGACAGTTCTTTATAGTTACAAATTTAAATAAAACATTTGTTGATGTCAAGACTAGAATAGGAATAATATAATTCAGGAATAGGCAATACTTTGACGGGCTTTGTGGTCTAGTGGTTCACATTAACGGTGCTATAATATTTATTTTATATGATATTTACTTTGATTAAAATTTATTTGGACAAAGATTGTTAATAATTTGTTACCGACCTTAATCACAGTTAAAAACATTATGACTATTATTAGAAACACTGATATATTTATAAATAGTTATATAATTAAATTAAAATAGCATGCCTAATCGATATAAATATTAGATATATTCACGTAATTAGATATTGGATCTTTACTTAAAATATCATTAAATATCTGTAGGTATTTACTTAAAGCGATTGAAATAATTTACTTATCTATATTAGGTATAATAATTGGATTATTTTATTATAGTCATTTAATTATTATTTTTTAAATAAAAGCTAAAATTAACTCTCTCTCTCTCCAGCCTATTTACGTCCCACTGTTGGGCACAGGCCTTCTCCACTTTGGGAGGGATTATGGTCTACTGTGCCGCGCTGACCAGGCGTGTTGGCACAGGGTTTAGTTTCGAGCTTTCTGTCTCTCACAGAGGATGTCATCTGTGTGCAATATTCCTTAGCTGACTTTTACAACACCCTTGGGAGGAGATGAGGTGTTGACACTTGTATTCTTAATTCGTCACCACACGGTAAAATTAACTATAAAAATAAATTGGTTGAATTTTCATTATTTTACTTATTTACATGTAAAACTGTTTTTTAAAATAAAATAATCTATACAGTTAGTTCGAGAGTCACAATTTTGTAAAAACTGATTGACAGACAGACAGACGCACCCTGAATGGATTCTATAAGATTTCTATGATTTCTTTAAACCCTAAAATTCTAACATAATATTTTATCCCGATTTTAGTAGTTACACTATGTAAATAGTTTTGAATTTACAAAATAAAAAGGATTTACGTAATATACCCATAACGAAAACATAGAAACATAGCTTACTTTGGGACCAGATGACGTTGTGTGAAATTTCCATAAATATTATAACTAATATTAGACTTTTATTAATATATTTAAAGAACCTTAAAGATTCTAAAAAAATCACTTAAACACTTTACCCATCTTTTGTTCCAGTAGGTTAAAACATTTAAATATCAATTTTATTTTTCTACATTTAAAAATTTAGTTACAGAAAGAAACGTGAATATTTTTTCCTATATCTTTTATCTTATATCGGTTTAAGATTGTATCTTATAGGGTCATAGGTCGCGTGGTTAGAAGATCAGCCCACCGTGTATCCGAGTACGATATCCGTTTGAAATAATCTAGACATATTATTTTTATCTATGACAAATGATATTTTAGAATTTTAAAAGTTAATTTAGATAATCGAACTAGAATTTTATTATTGGACGAAATATAAAGAAAGAAGGAACAGTTTCATTCAATTTTAAAGTTATTGGTGCCAATTCTACGTGCAAAACTAACCTTAACTTTTAGTTAAAATATAAAAATTGACAGTCTTAATAACACAATTCGGCATTGTTAACAAATTCTTTTTATTAGTATATCTGTATATTGTATACTAACGTTTTTAATTAATAAAAATGTACACAACGAAATAGCCAAATATTCAAAATACAGCAACAGTTTTTAGTTAAGTTGTGCACGTTCAATCGGTACCACTGTCTCGCTCCTTGGCCTTTAGCGTGATAAATATATGATATTGCCTGTATCACAGACACAAATAGATACATTTTCCCGCAAACATAGATATGTAAGTGGCTTCAAGCCGATTGAGTGATGTAGCAATAGACTATTCATCTGCTATATCTGTGGCTTATACATTATTAGGATAAATAAAAGAAATATAAACAGATATTCATGGACATTTCACACAACGTCATTTAGTCACAAGCTAAGCTTTTATGCTTGTGTTATGGGTACCAGAATACGGAGGGAGTACATATATATTGACGGGCTTCGTAATCTAGTGGTTCATGTAACGGACTGCCATTCACGAGGTTGCGGGTTCGATTCTCGCACGGGACAAACATTTGTGTAATGTTTGTACTGCGTATTTACAAAAGAAAAGTAGTTATATTTATGTATTCTATCCGTATTCTGGTACCCATCACTCAAACATACCTATAAGCTTAGCTTGGGACTAGAGGACGTTGTGTGCAATGTCCATGAATATTTATTTATTTATTTATTATTATTAATTTACATATTAGACATAATATTTCAAAATACATAATACATACTTATAATTCATAGAAGACACACAAACGCAGTACAAATATTTATCTGACAAGTGCAAATATTTGTACTTCCCGAGGATTAAACTCGCGACTTCGTAAACGGTAGTCCGTTACATGAACTTCTAGACCATGACGCTAAAGTATGAGGTTTAATAAGACATTATCAACCCTTTTACTTCATTTGGCAGGGCTAATTACAGTACATTGTATAAAAACTAACCCTAGTTGAAAATACTGAATACATACTAACATTATGTACAGAATAATTAATTATGTATATATTATGTTTAGTAGAGCATTAAAACACTAAACTTATAATTGCATTACAAATTCAATATTGAATTACTGATTGATTTCTTATTGGAATTTATAAATATGAAATAATTAATTATTAGTTTGTAATTAGTTAAATTCTATGACGAACCTTGTGGTCCAGTGGTTCAAGTAACCGACTACCGTTTATTAGAGCGTGGGTTCAATATCCGTACAAAACAGTACTTAATGTGATGATGTTTAGTATTTAATCGATTTCAAAAAAGTAGGAGGTTCTCAATTCGTGTTTATGTTCTTTTTATTTCTTTTTTATGTTTGTTAACTCATATCTTTTAACTGGATAAAGCGATTTAAAGACTTTTTTTTTATTTGAACTTGACCAGGTCAGAAATCAGAATCTAATGGTTATCTCCTGAGAAGTCGAGGAAAACCCTCAAATTTCAAAGGCCAATGAAATCGGTTGAACTTTTTTTTGAACATATTTACATCCTTAACCTTATCCTTACTAATTTATACATGCGAAAACTGGATGATAACACAATAATAATTTTGACGAGCTTAAGTGTTAAAGTGTGGAACGAAACGTAAGCGCGATTTAATAAACGTACAACGCCATCTATTGAGCAAAAGAGTAAACTTCTGTTTGTTAAGGGCCTACATCAATATTATCGTCGACACGTACATATTAACACAGCTAGTAGGTATAGAAAATGAAGAATTAGGGATATTTGTTTTGTTTACTCAATATCTACTAAATATATTTTAATTCTGATTTACGTGTTTCTATATATAATAGTTACTTATGTTTTTAAAGTTATTTCATTAGTTAATACGCGATAATAGACCGACATTTAAAAAAAAATAAAAAATGAGAGAGGTTTTTCGCTAAGATTTTCTATCGAGAAACTTTTTTCAATCGCGTTTCTGAGTTTATGCGATCCTAGATCATATATTGAAAAAACATATACTTAAAAATTAGAGCTCTAGCCATTCAATCTAAAGAAACAATGAAAACTTCGTACGTAGAAAAATGCACGAAGCTATTTTGGTATCCTCTTAAGGATTGATTTCTAAATTTCACGCGTACGAAGTCGCGGGCAACACCTAGTAGATTATAAGTGTAGGGTTTACAGAATTTATAGAATGTAATATATCTCTATACCCTTCAGACTATTAACGTCCCACTGTTGGGCACGGGCCACCCTTACTACGAGAGCGATTATGGTCCACTGTTCCGCGGTGACAACTGGTACAGGATTTATTTTAGATTTTTCGTCTCTCACAGAAAATGTTAGGTGTAAACAATATTCCTTAGTTGGATTTTACAGAAACATGGGAAAGAAAGGGGGTGGTGACACTTTTATACTAATGGTCTTATTCATAATGACTTATCGGAAGTTTATAAGTTCGCTAAAATCGGTTCGCGAAAATTGTCATAAGGGGCCGTTCATAAATTACGTAAGGGGTTTTGAAGAATGATTTGGCCCCCTCCCCCCCACGGTAAGACATCTTAAGATTGCAACTACTCCCCCTGCCCCTTAATAAGAATTTTCGTAAGAAAAGGCCCTATTGATTGAATATAACTCCGTTTATTCTAAAAATATCTTTTATTACAATCTTCTTACAACAAGTATCATTGATTCACTGCAATAACATTAATCTTATTAATCTATCACAGTTTTGACCAGAATCAGTTAAGTAAAACCTGAGATGTTGAATAGAATAGAAAAAAAAACAAAACTAACTATTATCACGATCACGAGGTCTCGGGTTCGATTCCCGGTCAGGACAAATATTTGTGTGATGTTTTTAATTGTCATACAAATGTTTGTACTGCGTCTGGGTGTTTACTATGTATTATAAGTATGTATTTACAAAAGAAAAGTAGTAAATTTATTATAGTAATTTATATCCGTATTCTGGTACCCATAACACAAACATATAAAGCTTAGCTTTGGACCAGAGGACGTTGTGTGAAATGTCCATGAATATTTATTTATTATTTATTATTAATTACCGGAATGACTGATTCAAAATGCTATTTTGCGGGTACAGCCAGGAAAGGGTTAAAGAGATGAAGTACAGATGGCGTTCTTCAATAACGTCAATTCTTAGCGCGAAAGTGGTAAAATTTTCAATTTAATATCTTACGTAATGTCAGGTTCACTACCCCCCCTGCCTATAGTAAGAAGTTATAATATTCAGTCAACACCCCCCCACCCCTAAACGCCTTACATAATTTATGAACGGCCCCTAACTTGTTATTCATAACAGTCTTTTTACGCTAAAACGTTTGTTATCTCTCCGATAAAATCTCAGTTTAAACCTCTGTTAGGTCATTATGAATAAGACCATTAAACCGTCACCACATGGACTGAATTGTAACCTTGCTTAATGTTAATTAAGTCAATATTCTATACTGATATTATAAAGCTGAAGAGTTTGTTTGTTTGTTTGAACGCACTAATCTCAGTAACCGCTTTGGTCTAATTTGAAAAATTCTTTCAGTGTTGAATAATACATTTATTATGGAAGATATATAGGCTTCATAATATTACGCTGCGACCAATAGCAGCAAAGCAGGACCAAAAAAAGATGAAAAAGCTAGTTAAATAATAATAATAAATAAATATTCATGGACATTTTACACAACGTCCTCTGGTCCTAAGCTAAGCTTGTTATGCTTGTGTTATGGGTACCAGAATACGGATATAATACACAAACTACTTTTCTTTTGTAAATACATACTTATAATACATAGAAAACACCCAGACGTAGTACAAACATTTGTATGACATTTATGAATATCACACAAATGATTGTCCCAAGCGGGAATCGAACCCGCGACCTTGTGGATGGCAGTTCAGTACATGAACCACTACGCCACGAGGCCCGTCATGTTGTTATTATTTCTACTACATTTGAGTGTATCTATCTAATTATTAATTTCAAATCAACATTTCAATTAACATTTGAGTATAAATTTAAAACGATAAAGACATCTAAACTAGTACTAATTAGAGATAAGTATCTCTATTTATTTTGAAATACATACAAGGTTACGTATCATAAATATATTTGTATAACATATGTATTAGAAATGAAATCAAGTATATAAAAGTAAACGAAACAAGGTCGAGACATATGTATTGCATAATTATGTTTTAAAAAGGCTTGCGCTGTAAAAAAAAATTATTTCATTATTTTTTGCGTAATATCAAATCAGCGATTGTGAGAGATGGCAAACTCAAAATTAAACCCTGTGCCAATAGGTCTGTCCAGCGCGTCAGTGGACCATAATCCCTCCCAAAGTGGCGAAGAGAGACGTTGTGTCCGTCTGTCAGTCTGTCTGTCCGTTCATTTTAAATTATAATCTTAATATTACCTACATAAGAGATGGAAAACATACGGCAATTTAAGAGATTATAACGAATTTAAAATTCTCAGATCTCGCGGAAAGGCGTTAGAGAGAGATGACCACAAAACCTACATAAAAAACGTTGAAGAAAATATTGCGAAGAACCCGAACCGCTTTTGGACGTTTGCGAAATCAAAAGTAGGTCACAACAGCATTCCCGATAGAATGACGGATGGTGTGGTAACATATGACGACGGTGAAAAAATATGCAACTTGTTTAATACTTACTTCCACTCTGTCTTTAACACACAAACAAATACTTGCAATCGTAACACTGCTATTGTGCCTAATAGCACATCAGTCGATATCTCGACCATTTACGTCTCCGAAGACTTGGTCCTTGGGCAACTGATGGATGTGGATACTAGAAAGGGTGCCGGCTTTGATGGTGTTCATCCACTGTTCATTAAATCATGTGCCAAAGTTTTATCGACACCACTCTTTATAATATTCCAAAAATCACTGACAGATGGCTGTTTCCCTTACGTGTGGAAGAAGGCGATTATAACTCCAGTTTTCAAGGGTGGCGATAAATCAAAGGTAACTCAGTATCGTCCAATTTCCAAGTTGAGTATTTTCGGTAAAGTCTTTGAGAAAATTGTTACTAAACACTTAAGTGAACACGTTCGGCTGCACATATCTCCTTTCCAACATGGTTTCGTCAAGGGTCGAAATGTCGAAACAAATCTTCTTACATTTACTGATTTTGTTCTCTGCGCTCTTGAGGATGGCCACCAAGTGGACGCCGTATACACGGATTTCTCGAAAGCATTCGATAAAATCGACCATGTAATATTAATAAATAAACTCGCCCGTATAGGGATACATGGGGACCTTCTGCGTTGGATCCAATCATACATAGAGAGAAGATCGCAGGCGGTTGCGCTCAGGGGATATCTGTCCAATTTCTTGGATATAAGTTCTGGCGTTCCTCAGGGCTCTCATCTTGGACCACTGCTCTTTATACTGTACATTAATGACATAGGAACAGCTCTGAAACAGACGCAATGTCTCCTGTACGCAGACGACATGAAACTGTACAGTGTTGTGAGGACCGTTGACGATCAGATGCGTCTGCAAGAAGATCTTAACAGCTTAGTGCACTACTGTGAGTCCAACTCACTGTACCTAAACGTCGCTAAATGCCATACTATTAGCTTTTCTAGAAAACACAACATTCTCGTCTATGATTATAAGTTAGCTGATAAAAATCTATCACGCGAGGACACAGTCAGAGACTTGGGTGTCTTACTTGATACTAAAATGCATTTTAATAATCACATAGACTTCATTTTGAAGAAGTCTTACAGGATGTTGGGGTTTATATTGCGTATATGTCAACCATTTCAAAGTTCCAGTACATACAAGACGCTTTACTACGCATTTGTTCGTAGCGTATTGGAATTCTGTAGCATCATTTGGAACCCTTATTACATTGTGCATGTGGACAGAATAGAGAAGTTACAAAACAAATTTTTAAGAGTACTAGAATACAGAACTTGTCACGATTTCATAGATTACGAATCAAGTCGTGACCGCCACAAAGTAGTCTCCTTAAATTCTAGGCGAGCGCTAAATGACGCTTGCTTCCTATACAAAATTGTCAACAATCACTTCAATTGTCCCGGTTTACTGAAAAATATAAATTTCGGTGTACTGCGAATCTCCTCACGTAACAAACAATTTAATTTTTATGTGGGCCTTGGTCGTACCAACTATGCAAAATACAGATTCTTTATCCGCAGCCCTGATCTTTATAACACTAGACTTGGTGGTATAGATATCTTCCTGGAGAAATTAGGCTCTTTTAAAAGTAAGGTGCTGCCAAACCTGTAGTCTTGCTTGGCTGTAGCTTGTACGACATATTAAATTTAATTCTTTTTTAGTTGTGACATTTCTGTTAAAATTATCTTTTAATGATTGGTAAAAAGCGTTACTTCTGTAGGTGACCCGTGCTGTTGCAAGAGATGCAAGTAACTGTAATCTATGCATGTTCAACATCCATAAGGGCCAATTACTAACTTCCTGATCCTAAGTTTTCATCTCTTGTAACATCACGGAGTTGATTAAGTTATAATGCATGACACTATAGGTCTTATTGTATTTGACTTTTATTGTTTAATAAATGTAACATGACTGTATGCTGTCTGAATAAAATAAAATAAAAAAAATAAAATAAAAAATTACCTATTTGCCAAAGTAAACGACATCCGGTTGTCAAGGCAAGGCTCTCTAAATAAAATAAATATGGCCAAATTATTCATAAAACGTATATAAATATGTACTTATATATTGCAATTACTTTATTATTAACTAATAAATATGTAATGTGAAATTTCTAGAGTTCCTTGACAGTAGAAAACCTTGACTTAATTAAAACTACGCAAATTTTTAGGTGATTTGAATGATAAATGCCAACATTTATGGTCATATTAATAATGACTTATCGGAGGTTTAAACGGAGATTTCATCGGAGAAATAATAAACGTTTTATCGTAAAAAGACTATTATGAATAACAAGTTTGACAATTTTCGCGAACCAATTTTAGCGAACTTTTAAACCTCCGTTATGTCATTATAAATAAGACCATTAATATCTAAGATAAAATTTATGTTATAAATTATCATTATCATACATCACGCCTGTTTACGGGTAGGCAGATACTATAGAAAATCATCTGCTACGGTCCAAACAGAATAATGTAATATTTTGACGGGCTTCGTGGCGTAGTGGTTCATGTCACAAGGTCGCGGGTTCGATTCCCGCTTGGGACAATCATTTGTGTGATATCCATAAATGTCATACAAATGTTTGTACTACGTCTGGGTGTTTCTATGTATTAAAAGTATCTATTTACAAAAGAAAAGTAGTTTATGTATTATATCCGTATTCTGGTACCCATAACACAAGCATAATAAGCTTAGCTTGGGATCAGAGGACGTTGTGTGAAATGTCCGTGAATATTTATTTATTACTATTTATTTATTCGCAAAAGTGACTTTATCGGTCTGTCTGTTACTTTGCGAAAACTATTTGTTGATATCTGACGACTATTTTCGGAGATTATCTTAACAAAATGTTGTATACTGTTACTACAAAGTTTAATTCTATTAAAGGATAATACTTGCTTATAATATGAAATAGCTGACTACAATACATAGAAACACCCAGACGCAGTACAAACATTTGTATGACATTTATTAGCATCACACAAATGATTGTCCCGAGCGGGAATCGTACCCGCGAACTCGTGAACGACAGTCCGTTATATGAACTACTTTATTAAGCCTGTCAATATCAATAACTATCGACAGATAAGTAAATAGTTCTTATAATGGTCACCGGATGGCGCGTGACGACGACATCCGTAGACAATTACTACGGATATAAACTTGATTCATAAACACGTGGTTAATTATATTATGTAATATAATAATTACATAATTTTGTTATACTATCTTAATTATGAACTAAATAATATTAATATTCATTAGACTTTATGAGTTGCACAAAATTAATAGATATGCGCAACGCATAAAGATATGATATTATTTTGGACGTTCTTATTTTTACTTATCTTTATCTTTACTTATAATAAAACCATGGTACCGATTCTACGCGCACAACTAAACTTAACTAAAAAATGAAAATTGATAGTGTCATTCATTTTTTATTTTTTATAATTTTTTTTTAATTTTTTTTTTTAATATTTTTTATATTATAGACTAACGATTTTATAAATACGATATATTCCAAATCATCAAAATACGCTATAGTTGTTTTCATTTTTTAGTTAAGTTTAGTTGTGTACGGAGAATTGGCATCAGTGTCAATATATAATATATTACTTGCTATTTCGTTGTACACATTCATGTTAATTAAAATCGTTAGTCTATAATACACAGTCCGTGTGGTGACGGGTGTCCGTGTGGTGACGGATTAAGAATACAAGTGTCACCACCCCATTTCCTACCCAGGGTGATGTAAAAGCCAGCTAAGGGATATTGTACACAGATAACATCCTCTGTGAGAGACGGAAAAGATAAAGATAAGTAAAAATAAGAACGTCCAAAATAATATCATATCTTTATGCGGCTTGAAGTCAGTTACATTATCTACGTGTGTGTCTATGTCATATGAAACGTCATTATTGTATGAAGTAGGTTATAGCCAGGCTATAGTTACTTGCCCACAATGTTAAAAGTCAACCCACCATTTGGTATATCTTTGAATATAATTTTATTTTGTACCTTGTCATATTATTCGGGCATGTATGACCAGATGTATGAGTGTGGATGAAGCCAAGGAAGTATGTTTGGATCGTAGCAGATGGCGCTCTATAGTCTCTGCCTACCCCCATGGGAAAAAGGCGTGATGTTATGATGATGATGATGATGATGACCTTGTCATGTTTTGGCTTCTTTATCTTTGCATAAAATTTAAAATGAATCATTTTTATGTCCCTATGAGAGCTTAAAGCCGCAAAACTACTTAGATTTCAATACGGGTTTTTTTAATAGATGGCATGGTTCAAGAGGATAAGTTTTCCTCTATAATCCGTAAAGGTTTTGTGTATATTGGGGAACTTGGGGAAGGATGGGCTTAACTATAAACGCGTAGGAAACCGCTGGCATTGGTTAGATAGATAGACAGATCATACTTTATTTGCACATTAATTATTTACATTTATTCCTTCGTGTTAAGAACGCATTAAGAATACAAGTGTTACCACCCCATCTCCTCCCAAGGGTGCTGTAAAAGTCAGCTAAGGGATATTACACACAGAAAACATCTTCTGTGAGAGACGAAAAACTCGAAAATAAACCCTGAGCCAACACGCCTAGTCAGCGTGGCACAGTAGACCATAATCCCTCCCAAAGTAAAGGTGCGTGCCCAACAGTGGGACGTAAATGGGCTGGAGAAGAGATTTACATTTCATAAGAATTAATTGATTACAGTGACAAATGTACAAAGGGCGGCCTTATCGCGAAATGCAATCTCTTACAGGCAACCTTAAGATGGACAAATAATTGAAAACATAGTAGTTGAAAGTGTTATTTATGTTAGTTCTTAGATAAATAAATGTCCCGTGAAATATCTCTATTTGAATTGTGAAACTTCTTTACCATTAAAATAATGGAATTACCAAACTTTGTATCAAAATTAAACTAACATACTCGTAGCATTGAATAAAACAAAAAAATAATTAAAAAAACATGGTTGGCAATGTGAGTCAATTAGCCAATATCTTATTTAGCTATTTTTTTTAAATACATTGTTGTGCTTAGGTCTATTAGCATTGAAGTATTTAGTCTAGTCTGTGATAAGAACTTTTTGTTGGTACTGAATGTTTTTATTTTGTTCACAATACATGTTAATCTATGTCAGCTTTATTTCTTTTTAAATTTAGAAATTTTGAATATAGAATTTGAATTAATTTCATAGAACTTTTGCTGCATAGAACCTTTACTGAACTTTAAATTGGACTTTTAATAGGACCCTAAAATATTAGCGCAAATGAATGAGTGAATCTATTTCTAATGTTTGATGTCTTTTATAGTCCTAAACAAAGTTTTTTCACTGTTAATACTAAGTACACAAAAACTAACTTTTTTAAATGCATACCAATACACAAAAAATACCCATACGATTATAATAGGTAATAATATATCTATAAAAATCGAACCCAAGACCTTACACAAAGCCAGGTACAAACATCTTTAGCACGCAATAATTACAGTTACGTTACACTAACTCTTTAAATGAGTTTCAATTTATTTTAAGTAAATATATTAAAATACGGAACCTTATTTTAACAACAATAAGTACTTGATTAGTTTTTGTTAAAATACAAGAGTTTTTGTACAACAGTTTCTTGGAAATTTAACATTCTTAGCTTAAGGAAAAATCTACAGAATGTCTGTGTAACTGTTTGTTTTTGTTATGGCAATATTATTGATGTTTAAATAATCATAAATTTGATATATTGTTATGTTGGTATTCGATACAAACAAAAAATCAATCGAGTACAAATTGTTCTTTGGCTACGCATACATGAGTAATTGAGTACGTTTTAACATTAAATTCTAATTTCAAATTTATTATTGTTGTGTTACATCTTTACTTAATTTGTGGAAAAAAAAGCTGACAAGAAAAACATAAATAGGCTTTGGTCATTTACCAAACAGCCTAGACAAAGTTTAACCGCGATCTGTTCCATAAATTAAAAAAGGTATTCGGATTTCGTTTCAAAATCGAATTTATTTGTTTCTTTTTTTTCTTTTAATCTTATTAATTAAACGCTTTACCCATTACTAAATGATTAATTTTGTAAATGTAGGTATTGAATAAATTGTAATTGTATACAGCGTTTTGCCAAAAATAATCAATTGTATTCCTAAGTACATAGGAGTCCAAAAAGTGAAGGAAAAATTCGTCCTCAAAAACAGATAAGGCCGTTCATTCGGTCAGTCATTCATTGAACCATTCGGTCAGGATTTCGACCGGAAGCGTTCCTTATCAGGCGGCGGAGGTGACGTCACACCAATACAATCAATATGAACCGAACGTGATTGTTTTATAAATAAATTATATTTTTTCTTTAACTTCTGAGTAAAACAATATGAAACGGGAAATGTTTGAGTTTACGCAAAATAAACATCTCGTTTAAGAGGAAGTTATAATTTTGTAATTATGTTAATAAACGATAATAATAAATACTACGGTTATACTAAGTACTTACTATTTCCATGGTTTCATTTACGTCAGAAAACATTAGAATTTATAATTAAATCTTACAATCTGCAATACTTTGACTACGACTAGACCGAATTAAATAAAATTTTGTATAACATCATTTATTTAAGTAGGTTAAAAGTAGTTAAAACTTAATTAGAATAAGGTATGCTGTCGTTAATGTGTCAAAATTTATTTAAATAATTGACATTATACGCACTTTTCCGGACATCTCACTCAAGGTAAAAAAATACACTCTAAAAAGGTTTAAATGCAAATGGAATGTGGATTCTTATAAGATTGTATTACTACAGGGTTATAGGACAAGAGCTATATTTAATATAACTAAAGAATTATTCTTGTTTTCGGTATAACTTACCTCCGAAATAACTCTAGAAAATTTTATGAAATTTTTTGTACCTATCGGATAGGTCAAGATCAATATTTTAATAACCTTATGGAGAAGGAAGTAAGTAAAACTGCGAGATACAACTAGTTAAATAATAAAATCCTCATAAACATTTCATATATGCCGACATAGAAACATCGTATTTAATAATATTCAAATAGTATCACGCCGCTAACTGGAAATCAGTACGTGTGTCATATATTATTTCTCCAATTGTAATTCCGAGTGGCTTTCCAATAAAAAACACATTTCCTAATTTACTCGGAGTAGACTTAAGTATTGTGTCGGAACAATGGAACTGACTCACGTCACGTGATTCATTCAAATATCGAACGCTTACTTAATCGGTCATAATAGATTTCCATTTTCAAAATTTTGCATTTTTTATTATTTGTATTTTTGAGTTAGTAATGTTGGTAATAAGTTCCAAAGTTAAATTCTAATAAGTTATCTAAGAATTCCAAATTCAAAATTAAAAAAAATTCAAAATAAACTTTATCTTCATTCAAGCGTTTCCGTACGAGTGAAATTTAGAAAATTTAACCCGTTTTTGCAACATTTTTCACTACTGCTTCGCCTCTTTTGGTTGCAGCGTAATGTTATACAGCCTATGGCCTTCCTCGGTAAATATACTATCCAACACTGAAATAATTTTTAGAGGTAGAGACATTCATTTACGTGTTTTCAAACTATACTTATAAATTTATAATAATAATAATAAATATTCATGGACATTTCACACAACGTCCTCTGGTCCCAAGCTAAGCTTAAATATGCTTGTGTTATGGGTACCAGAATACGGATAAAATACATAAACTACTTTTCTTTTGTAAATACATACTTATAATACATAGTAAACACCCAGACGCAGTACAAACATTTGTATGACATTTATGGATATCACACAAATGATTGTCCTGACCGGGAATCGAACCCGAGACCTCGCGATCGGCAGTCCATTACATAAACCACTCCACCACGAAGCCCGTCATTTACTTTTATACAACTGTTTAGTTCAGTTAGTTCAGCAACTGCATAATCCCGTCCTTAGTAGACACTTGTCCGTCTGTCTGTCACATCAAACGTGTACCGTATAAGGGCTATATTAACCATTTAAGAATATAAACAGGCAATATATCTATTGATCACGTCAAATTTGTTACACAAATGGTAATAATAACTTTTTACTGAATATTAAATTGAAACTTGATTTGTAACTCAATGTGAAATTAAATTCTTGGTATTAAAAATCCAAGGAAGTGTGTTTATATTGTAGCAGATGGCGCTTTATAGCCTCTGCCTATTCCTATGGTAAAAAGGCGTGATAATACCTGTGTGTTCTAGGTAAGTAATATTTTTTAAGTAAAATTATGCTTCTCTCTCTCTCTCTCTCTCCAACCTATAAATGTCCCACGCTAGGGCCACAGGGGTCATGGCCCGGGGCGGCCAGCCTGGGAAGGGCGACAAAAGCCTTCAAGTTTAAAATTTTGCTCTCTCTCTATTAATTTATAGGGCGGCTAATTAAATTGGCCTGGGGCCAGGGACGTCAAAGCAAATGGCCCGGGGCGCTAATTTTCAAAATACGCCTCTGGTCCCACTGTTGGGCACGGGCTCCTCTGCTTTGGAAGAGATTATGGTCTACTATGCTGCGTTGGCCAGTTGTGTTGGCATAGGGATTATTATAGAGTTAGTTTTTATTGAAGAGATTACATCCTCTATGAGAACAGAGGATATGATCTGTGTATAATATCCCTTAGCTTGCTTTTTACACTTTTACTAGGATTTAAAAGAGTGGTGTTGTATTATGTAAAGAACACTAGGTGGTTGGTCGAGATTGTTGCAAAGCAATCTTGATAGATGGCGTTGCACGTAAAAATATACAAACTCAATCGAGTGACGAATGTGGTGGCATAATTGATTACTGAAAAGCACGACCGCAATAAGCTCAGTTGGAAGAGCTTCGGAACGGTATTCCGAGGTCGTGGGTTCAAGTCCCGCTTGCGGTAATCACTTTTTCCACCATAATTAAATTTATTAAGTAAATGCATAGCATGTCAATTGCAAAATTAATAAATTACTTTAGAGTGGTGACGCTTGTATTTTACCAACATTGTACAAATTATCGGGTTATGCCGTCCTTCAAAAAGAATACTTGAATGTTTCTCTTCCATCCTTTCTCTTTCATCCAGGCTCTTTTAGAGCTATTAGATATGTTTAACTACTCTTTTATTAGTTTGGTACGTATCTATCAATGTATTAATCTATATAACGGAATTTTTGAAAGTGATTTTCACCCACTTACAGTAGTCGGATTGATTTGAAATTTTGCACAAATATTTTAATCATCTTTTTTAGTTTTTGAACTAATCAAATTATTATTTTACTCTTAAATTAGGTAGTAACTGTATAATTTACGTTACATCCAATATATAAAATTCACGTGTCACAGTGTTAGTTACCGTACTCCTTCGAAACGGCTTGACCGATTCTTCTCAAATTTTGCATTGGTCTGAGAATCGGACAACATCTATTTTTCAAACTTTTTTTTTTTAGTGTGGCAAAACAACGTTTGCCGGGACAGCTAGTATTGATATATAATTTGGAGCACACACATCTGTCAAATATGATGGCTGACGGAAATTATATCACGTGAGCGGACCAAAATTGGTGTCACATTCAAAATAATGATCGCTTTTAAATTTAAGTAATATATTAATTCTTATTTATTTATGTTATTCTTCTTGATAGATAATGTCCCAATGTTGGACACGTGTCATCTCTCTTACAGAAGGATATTTAGTTTAAAGAGTAGTGTGGCTTGTATTTTTAATACTCCACCAGACGTACAAGCACTCCTTGATTTTTTCTTTCCTTTTTTTTATTGCGTAATAAATAATGAGCTTAATAAATATCGTTGGACTAATGATTTCGTCAAATTTCCCGCATCAGAGACGTATTTACCCTATGGCCATAGGGGCCATGGCCCGGGGCGGCCAGCTAAAGAAGGGCGGCGAATGTCTCCAAGTTTAAAATTTTCCTCTATCTCTATTAATTTATAGGGTGGCTAATTAAATTGACCCGGGACGTCAAATCAAATGATTAGCGCTGGGCGCTGATTTTCAAAATACGCCTCAGAGCCGCATGATGCAGATAGCACAGGACCACGCGTTGTGACGTTCTATGGGGGATGGCTATGTCCAGCAGTAGACGGAGAAGGGTTGATGGATGGAATAAATAATTAATAGTATTATTTGTTCTAGGATTCTGTGTGGTCACGAATTTTATTATATATTTTAAAAAACAGAGTAAAAGATCATTTTATTGATTATAAATAATTGGATTTTGTCGACGCATAATTATCATAATAAACGTACACATTACAAAATCGTGCATTACGCCATCTCTTTCTTATAATATAACCTTCCCTTTCATCATATATGATATTCCCGTAAACTAATTACAGACTATTTAAACCCTTTACAGCATCCAGATAAGATCCAGTTTCCTGTAAGAAAATTATTCAAAGAACACAGCTGCTCTTTTATATTACAAATAAATAAGGACTTTATGTTGTAAAGCAGACGATTCGTTTTCCTTTCTGCGAATGTAATCAATGAGGCGCTCGCGATGAAATGCGAAATGGATTATTTTTTCAAAAATGGAATTAAGAAGAGACAATAATGTTCATTGTTTTTAAAGATGGCGGACAGGACGCGTTCAAATATGAGATTATTATTTTTGTGTTTCGCATATGATAATTTTATAGCTTACAATACACAATGGTGACTTTATATTAATGCAAATCGTAGTTATGAGTTATTAAAATGGATATCCATCTTGTAATTCCAGTTGTTGAAGAAAAAAAAGTTAGTAAATTTTTTTTTAAAAACATCACTCAAAAACAGGAAATGCGGTGTTAAACTTCTTTCTCCGTTCAAACTCAAATTAAAACAAGTTATTTATAACATAGTCATGATTAGTTTAGCAACGCAAAGGAATGAAATCAATTTATATTTAACCATTTATTACTTTACACAACATTTCATTACTATGAGATAATAAATATACAAAAAACCGTAATTTTTACATTTCCAGGTCCATATTATTTTAGATGTTTATTATTTAAGATTTTAGCTTTCTGCCCGCGATTTCATTTGCCTAAAGTTAAATTTGGAAAAAAATACACAGCTCTACCGGAGACTGTAGCTTCCGATTAGAAAAAAAAATTGCATCGGACCATTACTTTTAGGGATTCAAAACGAAGAACGAAGAACCACCGCATGCCTACATGAAAATTACAAACTTTACTTCTTTATTAATAGTATAGATACTGGCAACAATGATGTAATTTCCAATAAGAAAAAAGAAAATAAAAAAATGACTAAGGAGGTTACATCGCGCAGCTGCGATATAGATTAGTGACGTGTCACACGCTTCCAGAAAGCTGAATAGTGCGTTACGAGTAATTTAAATAGAGCGGTCCCTCAATTGGGGTTAATTCTCGTGTTTAAGGAATATATGGAGTTTAATTATGAGGACGTGAGGACGCCACCAGGCGATATGGCGCAACATATTTTAAACACGCTATTGATCAATACCGTATCATTGTTCCCGATTATGACCCAAAAGTTATGTATTAAGATTGTAAAAGAAATCACATCTGATAAGAAATACAATAAAAATCAATTTACCAATGTACGAAACAGTTCGCGTCCGTTAAAAACTTTCAAATCAATCCGGAAACTTCAAATTCTAATAACATAAAGAGCACGTTTGCTATCTACTTACATCACAAGACTCGTTTCAACTTTTTACCGAATCGTGATCCAACTTTTTGTGAAGAACACATATTCAGATGTGTAATGACCAATCTCCGGGCGTTGAACAAAAAAAACATAACAGATCATTCGAGGCATTAATGCATCAGTTACTAAACCGTCAGACGCATGCTCTTGCGCATCCTTATCGCATTCATAATAAGAACAACAAGTTCCACTTTCAAACAGACGAATTACAAACACAAGGAGCATTCTACATTCAAATGCTACGATCGGTTCATATTCAAATTTATGTTTTGAAAATAGAACGGGAATGTTTCTTTATGATGTACTCGTGAGAAGGGATGATTGATTTTTTAGTTTACATGTAATCGACTTGGTTCTTTAGTCGATTTGAAACTTAAGATATCGAGTTGCTCATTATGATTAAGATTTCACTCTGCATACATTGTTACTTATATTTTAACGTATAGCAGATTAACTTTCTAAAGTAAGATAATCGATTTGATAGTTCTTAAATAATAGAGTAGATATTTGCTAGTCTTCTAAGATCCGTCGTAATAATTTGTTACGATCAAAGATTAGTTTATTACATAGTTATAATATAGAACTGTGTAGGAAGTGCTTTATGTAAACAAGTGCTTTAGGCAGCTATAAAAAATAATATTAGGTGCCAATACTTATTTGTGTTGGTTACGTAGTTAGATGTTCGATCGATAATTTTAGTTTCAATTCCATAATATCCGTCTTATTCAAACTGTTCTTATTAATTTTGATCGGACTTTAGACTTGTGAAGCCCATTTAAAATTAAGTTTAAATGAGTTATTATTGTTCCCCCATCACTAAAATATTCCCCAAGATCTGACTCAGTATGACAGACACCCGACACTAACAGGAAATTAGATAAATACCAAGAAAACATTCACAATTCGACTTTTTTAACACACACTGACAACAAAATTGCCCTACATCTTGTTCAATTGGTAGTAATTAGAAAAAAAAATCTGCTCAACAAATACGGGGGCGTTCTTGACGCGCAATAAATTCTTTATACATTTTTAATTAAGTTCAAAACATTGTAGAGACTAGTCCACGCCACGGTCCGGGGTCAACACACTTGGAAATCTAACCACCATTACAATAAGACCTCTACGTTAATAGAAAATAGTAGAAAGCTCGCGTGAGCTTAGGGCGGCTGCCTCCACTCCTCACGCAGCATGGTCACCCATCAATCAATGGGATCATATCGCCGCGCCGAAACGACCCAACCACGTCTAACATTATGATTTTATAAGTTTGAGTAATATTTTATTTAAATTTTCGGTTGATTGAATGTTTCGGTTTAGAACGCTGTGGTTTTACGAGTTTAGAAAAGATCAACTAAATAGCTGATGATTAATAATGTTAAGTATTTGCAATTCAAATACTTAACGCACAGCAAGATAAACTGAGTACAAGTAAAAAAAAAGAAAAATATGATTTGTGTAAGACATGCTCCAGCGTACGTCATCTATCTACAGTCGTTCGATATTTGAATACGTTCGAATTTGGAACAGCCAGAAATATGAACTTAGTTCGGTTCGTTTTTCAATTGCTTCACTTATATTTTGAATTTAGAACGTCGGTATCGAGATAAGAATTCTGACGGACGTTGTATTAGTTTTAATACGAGTATACATGAAGTATGTTATAGTATGGATATGCTTTTATCTATGGTTTTATAAAATACTACGCCTGGCGCCTGGTTTTTTTTTCCGTTTTTATACTAACATTCATATTAATATTTTTTTCGAAATCATAAGTACCTACATCAGAGTAAATAAACATACTTGTATTCGTAAAGATTAGAACCTTAAATGTATTTATTATCTCTTTCTCTCTCTCTCTTAGTAACGTCTCATAGTTGGGCGTAAGCCCTTTCTATGTGGAGGAGGTCTCCTTCACTAAGAAAGGGATTATTGTCTACTATGCCACGCTAACCAGGTGTGTGGCATACGGTTTATTTTCGAGTTATCCATCTTTCACAGAGTTATCTGCGTACGTAGTTCTTAATCCGTCACCTCACGCGATCTAAATACCTTTACTATTGGCATTTTTGGCGCGAAATGAAATGTCATTTTTCACATGAGCTTCTGCTACACTTGAATGAGAATACCTGTTTATCTAGACCATAAGTACAGTATGGATATGCGTTTATTTTAACGTCTAGACATTTTTAATAGGTAATAAATTTTAGTAGTTTGTATTGTCATGGGTATGAAAAGAGTGATAGAGAAATCGGGTTTGTGTAATTCTGTTCGCGTTCCGTGTTACGTAAGCGAATGTATTGTGTATGCGAAGTGTTAGCACGCGCCACCTTTACGTATTCGCAATAGCGCGCGGGGTGGCCGCCACATTCTTTTACGAACAATTCATAGATGAAAAATAACAATCCATTAAACTGTATGCTAATATTTTATGTGCTATTTGAAACTGAATTAATGTCTATATTGAATTGATATATCGTAGAAATTATTTGCTGTAAGAAATGCTTTAAGTGTACGTATATTTGATTTTTAGATACCAGTCTCTCCTTGTGGGGATGGATTAAGAATACAAGTGTCACCATCCTATCTCCTCCCAAGGGTGCTGTAAAAGTCAGCTAAAGGATTTTGCACACAGATAACACCCTCTGTGAGAGACGGAAAACTCGAATATAAACCCTGTGCCATGTGCCAATACGCTTGGTCAGCGCGGCACAGTAGACCATAATCCCTCCCAAAGTGGAGGAGGCCCGTAGCCAACAGTGGGACGTAAATGGGCTGGATAGAGAGGATAGAGAGTGTCTTACAAAGTAAATCTCTGGCAATTAATTATTATCTTGTTACTGCGGCATCGTTCGTGTGGATTTTAGAAAATTTTCCCTCTTTTGGAACATTTTTCACCGCTGCGTCGTTCCTATTGGTTGCAACATGATGTAATATAGCCTTCCAAAGTAAAGTTACAAAGAAAGATAAAGATCGGGAAAAATAAGGAAGAAAAACTTCTTCTTTTTTCACAGATTTATCAGACACTAGAGCCTATGGCTACATGACTCTGCCAGCTAGAAGCTACTCACATATCTATGTGTGGGTAAAATATGTATCTATGTGTGTCTATGATACAGGCTAAACGTCATATGAAACGTCATTATTCTATGAAGTACGAATTGCCAGGATAAAGTTACTTGTCCTTAATTTTAATCTCGCCTCTGATATATCCATGTTTTTATGTTACAAGTACTCATAATTTCTTTTACTTTAAAGATGAATGTAGTGACATATACATCTTTCCTAGAGGATAAGCAGTGACTATATGAAAGCTAAGATGTGATAAAATTTACATCAAACATCAGAGGTCAAACTATAACATATTATTCAATGATCAAAGAGGTGGGCAGGTACTAGATTTTAGGGGAAAGGGGGGGATAGTATGGAGGTGTAATTATTCGCCGCTATGTTGAGACCACGCCCGCCATTGTGATATAAACATCACCTTGAGTTGAAAACCCGAAGATGTTGACATGCCTTATTAGGTGAAATGTTTAACTTATTAATAATTTAAATATTTATAAGATAAGATATGTATGATTATAATTCATACAAATGTTTATACTGCATCTGGGTATCTTCAATGTATTATAAGTATGTGCTGTTCTTGTTGTTGTAATATAGAAAATTTACTCCGTTTTTGCAACAATTTTCACTACTGCTTCGCTCCTATTAGTTGCAGCGTGATGTTATATAGCTTATAGCCTTCTATGATAAATGGACTACACAAAACTGAAAGAAATTTTCAAATCGTACTAGCGGTTTCTGAGATTAGCGCGTTCATACAAACAAACTCTTCAGCTTTGTAATATTTGTAAAGATTAACAAAAGTCAAGTGTTTATTTTGTCCGTGTGGTGACGGACTAAGAATACAAATGTCACCACCCCATCTAATCCCCTAGGGTGATGTAAAAGTCAGCTAAGGGATATCTTACACAGATAACATCCTCTGTGAGAGATGGAAAACTCGAAAATAAACCCTGTGCCAATACGCCTGGTCAGCGCAGCACAGTAGACCATAATCCCTCCAAAAGTGGAGGAGGCCAGTGCCCAACAGTGGGACGTTACTTAATGGGCTGGAGAGAGAAGAGAGAAGATTTATGTAATACTAGCTATAACCTGAAACTTCGTATGTATAGAATTTTAAATATTCACCAAACTTTAACAAATTATACAAAAAAGCCAGGCTCTTGAACCACTCTATCTATTAAAGAACCGCATCAAAATCCGTTATGTAGTTTTAAAGATTTAAGCTCGCATAGGGACATACATACGAAAATAACAACTTTGTTTTATTAAGTAAGGATGCAAAGTCAAAATAACTCAGTAGAATTGTAAATAATACACTTTAATCTTCAAATAGCCTGTGATAATTTTTAATACGTATCTATCAATTATTTTAAACTTCGTTCCAACTTTTAATCTTCCACCTATATATTCTAAACCGAAACAGTCATAAGCACAACATCTAAACGCATCTAAAAACACTTAAAAAACATCGTTAAAACACAGCAAGGATTATATTATTATCATAAGCGGCGGTATCGACGACGTCGGCGATGGACTTTAAACAAACAAAAGTATTAGGTATGCTACAATGTGAATTTTTATATTTACTAAATATTAAGAAGAAGAAAGATTTGTATAGATTTATGTGTGTAACAATTCGTCTCAAAAAGTAATGGACCGATTTTATAAATACTTTTATCATTTTAATAAAGCAAATAAAAAGTCATAGAGATTTTACACAACGTCCTCTGGTCCCAAGCTAAGCTGCTTGTGTTATTGGTACCAAAACATGCATGAATGAATGCTACATAAACACTCAATATAGGCTTAAATGCCATAACGCCAAATAATTTTTACCCGTGCGAAGCCGGGGCGGGCAGATAGTCGTGGATATTTTCTATTGCTGTTGGTTACAATATGATAAGTTAATTCTCATTTTTACCTATCTAAGAGAGCCTTGGGCTTCGATTCGATAAGGAATGAGATAATTAAAATAAATAAACTAAGTAATAAATGCAACCTCTTTGTTGTACGCTATTGTTTTTTCTAGCATTCAATCAACCATTTTTCTAAGTTTATTCTTAGAAAAATGGTTGATTAAACACAATATTTGCTGGGAAATAAAAACTTAGAAAATTAAACTTGCCGACGTCAAAATTTTGTCTACCGCCACTGTTTATAATATTGAACCCTAAAATATGAACCGTACGTCTGTTCGGAAACCATCAATATAACTTATCTGTATCCACTCAAAATGTCTATTTTTAAACGAAAGCAAATGTAAAAATCATATCGATAAATGATTGATTTTATTACTGAACGGAATCAATGTTTTACATTTTAAAAATTATTACGTTTTTATTTTTTATGATTCAAGAAATATTTGTATGTTGATGAATATATTATTATTAACTTCTGTAAATAACTAATTTATAAAAACACTCTTGCTTAAGAGGGCACGATACCAAATTATGCTCCATACAAAAATATGGGTATCGTACTTGCTTGCCATTTCTCTTCGCGAAAGTTAAACCGATTTTAATTGTTTCTACGCTATATTATAGATGAAGAGTATATCTATGCTTCTGTCACTTTCTTCTTTTTGATACATAATAATTAAAAGAAATATGACCATCCGAAAATCCCGTTTTTTTCGGTTTTCTTTAGATAAAGTTACAGGGTTTATCACATATATTTGGTAACGTTTTACCAAAAAAGAAAGTGATACAAGCATAGATATACTCTTCATCTATAATATAGCGTAAAAATAATTAAAATCGGTTTAACTTTCGCGAAGAAAAAAAGGGAGTACAGAACGTCTTTTTTTCAAAGAATTTGTAGGTAAAATCTGTTTCAGCTATATTTGTCCCTTTCAGCACGGTGCTCGGGAATAGGGATAGCAATACCTAAAGCAAATACCCAAATTAGGAGTACAGTACCCTCTTAAGTTGTTTAGTCTGAATAATATGGACGATGGCCGGGGGCTGCTGGATTCTGATAGCGTAGGTAGCGCTTTATGACGTTCTATATGAGAGGCCTATCTCCAGCAATGGACGGAGGAAGTTGAGGAGTTGATGGAATGATGGAATATGGATCATCCATCCTCCTGCCTTTATCCCATTGTTTGGGGTCGGCGCAACATGTCTTTTTCTTCCACAGTCTTCTATTAGCCGTCATGTCTGTGTCAACTCCTCTTTCTTTCATGTCCTCTTTCACACAGTCCATCCATCTTTTCTTAGGTCTTCCTCTAGACTTTTTTGGAATATGGATAATAGATGATTAAAGAAACGCATACCTATACTCGGTAGAGGTGTGTCCGTGTTGTGACGGATAAAGAATATAAGTGTCACCATGCCTTAGCTCTCCCAGGGTGCTGTTACAGCAAGCTCAGGAATATTGTCTGTGAAAATAAAATACTCCAGAAAGAATACTGTGTACCAAGATACCTGATCAGGACATAGTAAGACCAAAAACCCTGCCAAATTGGAGGGGGCCCGTGTCCAAAGGTTCAATAGTCTGGAGAGAGAGATAGAAAATTTTAGCTACACTTAAAAGAAAGTAAATTAATAAGTAAAATTACGGTGGAAAAAGTGATTACCGCACGTGGGACTCGAACCCACGACCTCGGAATACCGTTCCGTAGCTCTGCCATCTCTATTATTGCGGTAGTGCTTTTCAGTAATCAAATTAGGCCACCATAATCGTCACTCGATTGAGTTTATATCGTATTTCTACGTGTGCTTGCGGTAATCACTTTTTCCACCGTAATTTAATTTATTATGTAAAAGCATAGTATGTCAATTGTAAAATTAATAAATTACTTTAGATAAAGTAAATGTTAAAAATGACAAAAGATTAAAAACTATCTCGTGCACGCGACTTCGTACGCGTGGATTTTAGAAAATTTTCTTCGTATTTGCAACATTTTCCACTAAGGCATCTCTCCTATTGATTGCAGCGTGATGTTATATCGCCTTGTCCGTGTGGTGACGGATTAAGAATACAAGTGTCACCACCACATTTCCTCCCAAGGGTGCTATAAAAGCCAGCTAAAGGATATTGTACACAGATAACATCCTCTGTGAGAGACGGAAAAAAAGAAAATAAACCCTGTGCCAACACGCCTGGTCAGCGGGGTACAGTAGACCATAATCCCTCCCAAAGTGGAGGAGGCCCGTGCCCAACAGTGGGACGTTACGGGGCTGGAAGAGGAGGAGAGTTATATAGCCTTCTTCAATAAATTGACTATCCAACACAACTTAATCGCACTAGTCGTTTCTGAGATTAGCGCGTTCAAACAAACAAACTCTTTAACTTTATTATTCTAAGTACCGAATAGTCATGGATTATAAAACAACAATAAAATAATATAAAGTATATAAACCTCATCAGCTGACATAGTTTACATATAAAAATGTTAAAGTATACAAACATGGTGGCCATTAGTCATCGCATTGGCAGCTCAGATCTGTTTCATCTCAATTATTATATACACATATGCCACTCTTATTATATGTTATGTTTTGTTATGAATATGTTTGGTCCCAAATTAAGCTTACACAATTTATAACACACAAACAGTTATTTAAAATCACTTTTTACAGATTATTAGCGTTTTACCCGTGACTTTATCGATTCAAGTCAGATTTTCAAGAATTTTGTAGTCATTCGCATTCGCGGAGACTATTCTTAGCTTCCTATGCATGAGCCTTCCTAAGCTAGCTAAAGGTTATTTTAAGCAGTTAACACCCGGAGCCGGTTAACAGAGCCGGAAAATTCGAAACTAAACCCCATGCCAACATGCCAGGGGGTCAAGCCTGCTAATACAATGTTGTCACATTATGAGAACATTGTAATATGATTGTAATAGCAGAATTAGCAGACTTGGCCCCCTGGTCAGCGTGGCACAGTAGACCATAATCCCTCCCACAATAGAGAGTGGGACCCTAATGGGCACAGTCATGGGTTGAACTAATAAATAAATCGAAGAGTCATCGTAAATTAATTCAAAATTAAATGAATTCGTGTTATACATATTATTTGTTGTTTTATAAGTAAACATAAGTAGTGACATCCTTAAACCGTCTAATAAAATGGACCCAAAGCTAAGATTTCATTTAACATTAAATAAAATCAAAATTAACTTCAAACATTAATATAAAACAGCACTCACGATATCGATCTATTATTCGATTCTAAATGAACTCATAAATCGCCAACGCTTAATTAAAAATAATATTTGAAAGTTAAAATAATAATCGATTGCATTTAAAATACTTTTAAATTTCAAAAAAAGAACACAGGATACCTTTTTTGTATATAAAGCTAATTTATTCGAACAACTTGTTCCTAGATCAAAAGTCTCAGTAGCTTTTTAATCTTTCTGACACCAAAACTAATTAAATTACGTCTACGCGCGCCTTATGCGTTCAAGTGATAAAGACAATAATTCATTTATAATATAAAAGTAATTAATTTTATACAAAAATCTATTTATTGGTCAGCAAAATCGATTTTTCATATAACGTATATTCGTTTTCGCCACACTAAATCACAATCTGCCGAGTCGCTTATGAATCTGGAATTTGATCGTTTTTAGCCCCATTCCATGCTACCAAATTAAAAATGTAAGAATTCTCGCTTGCAAAAGGAATTTATATTTTATTTCATTTCATTAAATCCGCCATCTTTTGTTTCCACGGCCCGTTCCGATTGGAATTCATATTTTTCTGTGTTTTGTTTCGGTTTGCGAGCGGCGTATTGTTTTATTGTTATGTCCGTTCTAAATGTTTCGTTTCTCGTTCCGAACTGAGTATTAATTATTTTCTTATTTTTGATGAATACGTCCGATGAATTCTCAAGGAGACTTTTAACGATTCAACAACCAAATCGGGTGCAAAGCATTTTCATCTACAGTTTTTAATATAAAACAGATTGAAGTTTTGGTGAAATCGGTATTGCCAGTCAAGATTAGTCTGCGGCCGACCGAATACTTACTATGCTTAAACTATTAAACGCAACGCTGAATCTTAACAGACAGAGATACGTATCGTTTACCGAAAATAATACCGGCCTTTAATCTGACATTCTCATACGAGCGAGCCCGGAGAGTTACGCAAGTGACTTTCCGCCTTCCGACAACAAGAGGGATTATTTGTTACTCATCAATCTTAAATAGACACGGACACTCCATTGTTCTTGTGACATTTAGACGAATTTATAAATATCGCAGCTAAATAAATTCTATCACTGTCATACGTAAGTAATTTAATTAATAAGCGTACCGTGTATAATTCAAAGGATTTAAAAATCGAATGGTAACGCTGCGTAGTTATGTCTGCGCACGCGCTTCATTGATACAATCTATAATTTATTCCAAATTAGTTGTGTCCGCGACATCCTTTATAAAATAGTGACTTTTGATTTTTCATTTCTACTGTGCTTCCATTGGTCGTAGCAAAATGTTGGTTGACCTTCTTCGATATACGGACTATCTAACACAAATAGATTTTTTCAATTACAACCAGAAGTTGCTGAGATTAGCACTAACAAACATTTTCTAAGGTTTATTAAAGTAGATACAAAATGACAGGACTCGCGTAGTGCGATAGGAACATTCCTAATTGTTGGCATACACTCTAGTGCTATCGACCGATGCGTTTTCGTATTTCGAACGTCTCTTTGTATTCGAATTTAGAAAAGCGTTTTATTTTTCTCTGTTTGTTTGACGTTATTGTGTGCAAATGTAATTGTTGTTGCGTTTAGTTATTGCTGTAAGTATGAGCGTTGTTCGTCGATGGATAGTTTTGTCTCGCATCGCATCAAATGTCCATAAATATTACGTCAAAAGCGGCTCGAGATGATGACGTACGCCGCCCGCAAACTGTTTTTAACACGGCTCATTTTTTTTCTTTTCTCTGTAAATAAAACTATTAAAGATGTTTTGCAATATGTTATGCGATTGATTGAATGAAATAGGTCACGTTTCGTTGACGCGTAGAGCAGTAAGTACTATAGAAATGCAAATAAACAGAATATGCATTTCAGTGTATTGTAACATTGCCAAAGTAACATATTGCCAAAATTCACGTCATGTCATCAGATTTACTATAATTAGGGCAAATGATAAATGTTTTTTATTATTATATTTTGGTAATTTAAACACTTCATAAACATGAGTGTGGTTGCATGAGGTTTAATCAAGAAGATTAAACCTCAGTTACAATATTCATTGATTTCACACTGGCAATTCTCATTTTCAAAAGTAGAACGAATTCTATTGCTTTTTTTTCTTTTTATAGTATGTTTGAGGAAAGAACCTTTTAAGAAAATTAAAAAAGAATATTGCAAAAGAAAATAAATCCATAGAGTTTCTTATATGTTTTTTTCCAGACATCTAGCTTCTGACTCACACACGCCTATACTTTTAACACATGAGTAACTGTAGAAGTTTCCATTTTAAATGTTCCAGAGATATAGCCTGATGACAGACGAACAACGAAGTCTCAGAAATAGGGTCCCATTTCACCTTTTTGGTACCGAAACCCTGTAAATACTTAGTTTGGGATACGTATGTAGGGATTAGGGACCAATTCTCTTTTTCATTATTATGAAGCTACAGTTTCCAAGAGTACTATAGGCTATATGTTATGTCTATGTAGTAATTTTAAATTCCAGACGTACAAAGTCGCTGGCAATAGCTAGTATTATATATACCTATTGTCACATCATCATGAACACCCATTAAATATATCCAAGTTAAAATAAACATACTATAATTCTTAGTAACCGCCATTACGAGCCGTTATAAACAGATCACCATCCGTAGATGCATTATAAACTTTTGTTAAGAGGGTAGGTACATAAGGTAGCCATGCTCCATACAAAAATATGAAATTCGTACTCCGCTGTTTTCTTCGTAGATATTGTCTCTAGAGGAACCATTTTTTCTCACAGTATTAGGTCTAGTAGTAGATCTTATATATCTATGCCTCTATTATTTCCAAAACACCCAAAAAACCCGTTTTTAACGGTTGTCATAAGATGAATTTGCAGCGTGAAGACAAGTTTTGTAATTTGATTTTCCGAAAAAAAGTAGAAAAAGCGTAGTTCATCTGGCGTAATTTTTTATATTGGTCTATTATTCATGAATAAAACAACAGAGTACGAAACGCCTTTTTTAAGATTTTGTAGATAAAATCTGGATGAACTGTAGTTGTCCCTTTCGGCGCGCGCTCGGAGATTTTTGGGGTATAGAATAATGTATTTTCATTGGTCATAGCAAAATCACACGCTAAGTTCTCCTTGCTTATGCGAGAATAGCGCATACATTTAGCGTACGTTGATGATTGCGTGCGGTATCTATTTGTGTGTAATCTGTGGCTGACATATCATCTGTAATCAGATCAAAGCTTTGTTATTTAAGTTTTAGTTATTGTAGTGTGTGCAAATACTTTAGTTCATCTTACATTAGTATATATTCTACTTGCAATACTGAACTAAACTAAAAGATAAATATGCGAGTATAGGTGTATATATAGCTCAAATTAAGGGCCTACATCAATATTATCGTATATCATCGCCGACACGTACACATTAACACAGCCAGTAGGTACAGAAAATGAAGAATTAGGGATATTTTTTTTGTTTACTCAAAATCTACTAAATATATTTTAATTCTGATTTACGTGTTTCTATATATAATAGTTACTAATGTTTTTAAAGTTATTTCATTAGTTAATACGCGATAATAGACCGACATATGAAAAAAATAAAAAATGAGAGAGGTTGTTTCGCTAAGATTTTCTATCGAGAAAACTTTTATCAATCGCGTTTCTGAGTTTATGCGATCCTAGATCATATATTGAAAAAACATATACTTAAAAAATGCACGAAGCTATTTTGGTATCCTCTTAAGTGTCAGTTTCAGATTATAATGTCTCGTTACTGGGCCTTAGGACCACATTTTTTGGGTTCCGTGCAAGAAAAACCTTGTTGTAGTTGTCAAAAAGATTAATGAAAACATTAGTCTAACTATTAATAAAAAGAAATCAAATTCTATTTTTTAAATTTGAATTGTCTTTGATACAGCGGCTAAGGGAACCACTTTCCTTACTTTTTTTGATATGGCAAAAGTTAACACCTACGTAGCAATGCCAAAAAATAATGTTGTTGATTTAAATCTAAGACAAAGACAAATTCTAGATCGTAGACTTTACACTTCAATTTCTTTTGCTATTTTGTTTTTTTTTTAATAATTTTCCATTTTTAATCGTCAATGGAACAAGCATAATGTCGAATTGTCTAACCATTATTAAATTAAGAAAGAAGAAAAAAATCTATTCTATATTTAAAATTTAAATTGCATTCGATTCGACTACAGTTACGTGGCGATGAACAGTTTAAAATAATGTTCTAGATTTAAATCGCAAACTATAGAGTATAGTGCAACGCTCAAAATAGGGCGGGATTGTTGCAATTATTTTAGCTCTGTCTTTCTGAAAATTGGCAGCCGTGTGAGATCTTTTGCAAACGGTATTCGGTTGAGAAACAGTTGTAGATACGTCCAGCTAACAAAGAACCACTATTTGATCATTACACACTAACATTTTATAAGAAATGTAGTAAATTAGATATGTCAGTGTTAATTAGACGAGTTTTATAAATAAAGTGTCTGATATGCGAATAATAGGTAAGTCTGATCAAGTGCGTTAGTTGTGCGTAGTTCATTTTGTTAGTTTATTTAGGTCTAACTTGCATTAGATGCTTTGTTAGGCAGTTTAAAATAATAATAACGTTTAACGTTAAAAGTAACTTAATTGTTTTAAAATTTAATTTAAAAGGTTTAAAGAAGATTTAAGTTATGGTAGAGTCGATTAATAAGTCTCTAAGGTCTACCATAGCTTAGCTAGTAGGTATTACAAGAAACCAGGCTACGTTCAATGCAAGGTCCAATAAAAAAATAACAACCTTATATGTGCGCTATTAATTTCTGCTACAATTTAATACCATAGAGAGAAATCGAACAGAAAAAGTTCGACCAACGCCGTCGCGCGCTGAAAATTTACATTTGTAATCAGAACCATTAACGTCGACAATAAAATGCATTGACATGCGATAGAAAGGGACGAATGTATTGCGTATAAACGAGAAGGCATATCATCGCCGAGCACGCCAGACACAATAGCGGCGCGTGCACCGCAAGACAAGGACACGCGTATTCAGTAAGAAAGAGATAGCATACAATCGTCTGCTCCGTTTTGATTCAATAATAGGTGCGTTAGGATTTTATGCGTTTGCGAAAAATGCACGCAGATTTATCGTTTCGCTTTCCGCGTAGTCTAATATCATGTACAGAGTATCGAGGGAGTTGTTTTTTTTTATTGTTATTTAACTTTTTTATAATATGTAATGAAGGCAATTGCATAGATCTAATATATATCCTTAGTATATGCACCTACGTTCATAATAATAGAGGCAGTAAGTCTATATTAGATATAGAGAGAATGGAAATAAACATCAAATATTTCAGATCTTCAAATAGGGCTTTTGCATTTTTTATACATTTTACAGCTGCAATTTTTTCATCGTAATACATATTATCATTTTACAAGAATCCACTTAGTATTTTGCAAGAAAATTAAAACAAAAACCAAAGATTTATTTCAGTCGCACTTCATTTATAAATCAAAAGAATTAAAAAAGCTCAGCTTTGACACATATTATCACACAATTAAATTTAAAATTCAAATTTATATCATCGCTTCAAAATTACGTCAAAAAATGTTAAATTGATATGAATGTATGAATTCCATTATCATCATAAATTCAAAATAAAAAAAAAACAATAAGTTCTAAGTCCGTGGTGTGCATAACATTACAAAACGAAGCACAGAGTAATAGAGTGGGGGACAGGTGCGCGCGCATTCCCGCGCGTTGTGCGAAAACGAGAAATGTCGATTAAAATAAAATACATGACGTAAACAGGTTAATTATTAATAAACTATTTTAGTTGCAGACGAAATTATTGTTGTTATTTATGTGGTCAGATGTACATTAAATTAGTTGGAACGGGTGTAATTACTTACCAAGTTTTGTCATAGAGTATCTAATAATGTAGATCCAAGGAGATTATAAGTAGGGAGGAACAACTCGGGAACATAGATTTGTCCCAAGGCCCGGCCCGTTTACGGTTTAAAAGTAAAATAGTAGCATTGCCTTCTCTTTTCTTCTTACTAGCTTTCTCTTTTACTCCAGCTCAAAAAGAAAGAGTTAGAAAGGCTACTAAATAGGCTCTTTGTCATTTATTTTTCCTAATGTGTTCAACTAAAAAAAGAAGCAGGCCGGATTTGTTGTACCGAGTGTTACGTCTAGATCTATATCGTAAGTCTATGTGTAGATCTGATATATATATATATTTTAAATTCATTAGCTGACCCGGCCAATGTTGTTCTTCCCTTAAGCATAAGTACTTTAGTAAATATTTTGGTCACCAAAATAGTACCTAACTTATTTTAGAATCTTTTGTGTTGTATGTGTTTTAATAATAATCCTACAAAGGAAAATAAAAAAACATTTAAAAAGAAATTATTTTTATTTTAAAAATTAATTCTACGTTCTATTTTCAGATCTAAAGAAATTTATAAAAATCGACCTGTTTTTTTTGTGCGTGTGAGCTTATTATAAAATATACTTAAATCTTAAATTACCATAAAAATCAGTGTTGACAACCGTACCTAAATACAGAAAAATAGCTATGTAATTGTAGACAAATATGAGTGTTATATTTGCAAGCATACGTAACAGCGAATTGTTACATTTAGATTGGAATAACAAAACTATCTCCGCAAATAGCCCGCCGTCTGCAATCACTTCTATTGCAGAATTAAATTAACTACACAAGAAGATCACAGCAAGCTTTATACAATTGTAATAATTATATTTTATACCCTAACTGAATATTTCTTAGCTATAATCAGCCACATTTATTGAACTAAACACCGGGCTAACGGGGTCCGAAATCAGGAACGTTTTTTTGGATGGAAGGTGTTTTCTACATTACATTACTCCATTGTTTTCTACATAATATATTTATTGTTGCACATTGTCATAGTATACCTATGCCGCGCTGACAATGTTTTATTTTCGAGTTTTCCGTCTCTCACAGAGGATGTCGTCACAATATTGCTTACCGGGCTTTTATAGCATCCTGGAAGGGAAAAGGGGTGGTGACACTTGTGTTTATAATCCGTTACCATGCGGACATTCATTCTATTGTACGGACATTCATTCATTCAATTTTAATTCAGTTTTGCATTTTTCTTATAATATACATACAAGTACTACAGACATAATTAATTAAAATACAGATAATATTATCATCTTGTACGTAATAGAAATAGACAACTATGTAATAGCAAATAGCTATTACGATTGTCGCGTTTTTCAATATTTTACTACAAGAAAAATTAAGATAATAAAGTGCCTTTAAGAGGGTACTGTACTCCTAATTTAGGTATTTGCCTTAAGTATTGCTATCCCTATTCCCGAGCACCGTGCTGAAAGGGACAAATATAGCTGAAGCAGATTTCACCTACAAATTCTTTGCAAAAAAGACGTTTCGTAGTCCCCTTTTTTACATATTTGGTAATGTTTTACCAAAAAAGAAAGTGATAGAAGCATAGATATGCTCTTCCTCTATAATATAGCGTAAAAACAATTAAAATCGGTTTAACTTTCGCAAAGAAAACACACTCTCCCTCTCTCTCCAGCCCATTTACGTCCGACTGTTGGGCACGGGCCTCCTCCACTTTGGGAGGGACTATGGTTTACTGTGCCGCGCTGACCAGACGTATTGGCACGTTTATTTTCGAGTTTTCCGTCTCTCACAGAGGATGTTATCTGTATGCAATATCCCTTAGCTGACATTTACAGCACCCTTGGGAGGAGATGGGGTGGTGACACTTGTATTCTTAATCCGTCACCACACGGAGAACAGGGGACTACGATGCCCATATTTTTGTATGGAACATAATTTGGTATCGTGCCCTCTTTTCAAGTATTCATTCATTACTTAACCACACAGTTTAGCTTCATCAACATAAAGAAAAAACAACCTAACAAAATACAACCTAACTTGAACATACATAGAGTATGAATTAATTTGTTTGTTTGATACCTAACAATTTCAGCAAATCACAAGTTGTAGAGACATAACAATGTGTAAATTGTTGTGTTTATTGTTACTTCAGAATAATAAAACATTTACAACTGTTTTATTAACACTTATCTCGTAAACTATGATGATTTACTTATTAGGGTTCAATACGAAAAGAAACGACTCTAGGTGTCTCTTTCTCTCCAGCCGCCCATTTACGTCCCACTGTTGGGTACAAACCTCCACTTTGGGAGGGTCTGTGGTCTTCTGTGCCGCGTTGACCAGGCGTATTCGCACAGGGTTTATTTTCTAGTTTTCTGTCCTCTCACAGAGGATATTATCTGTGTGCAATAACTCTTAGCTGACTTTTACAGCACCCTTGGGAGGAGATGGGGTTGTGACACTTGTATTCTTAATCCGTCACCACACGGAGAGTACGACTCCATCAGTTGTTAGTTTGTGTTTAATGAACGGTGATATCTAGAGTTGAAATACAGATAATGGTACCAATTCTACGCGCACAACTAAACTTAACTTAACTAAAAAATGAAATTTGATCGTGTCAATAACACAATTCCGTAATTTTAACGATTCTTTCTTCTTAGCAAATCTGTTTATTATAGATTAACGATTGTAATTAATATAAAATTACACAACAAAACAACCAAATAATCAATATACAGCAATAGTTGTTTTCATTTTTTAGTTAAGTTAAGTTTAGTTGTGGACGTAGAATCGACACCAATATATTTCATTTGGCGCTATAATAATAAACTAGCTGTTGCCCGCCGACTTCGTACGCGTGAAATTTAGACAATTTTCCCCGTTATTGCAACAATTTTCACTAATGCTTCGCTCCTATTAATCGCAGCGTGGTGATATATAGCCTATAGCCTTCCTCGATAAATGTTCTGTCCAACACTGAAAGAATTTTACAAATCGGACCCGTGGTTCTTAAGATTAGCGCGTTCAAACAAATTAACTCTTCAGCTTTATAATAATTCATAATGACTTATCGGAGGTTTAAAAGTTAGCTAAAATAGGTTCGCGAAAATTGTCAAAACTTGTTATTCATAATAGTCTTTTTACGCTAAAACGTTTATTATCTCTCCGATAAAATCTTCGTTTAAACCTCCGATAAGTCATTATTAATAAGATCGTAGATATTTAAGGGGGCTTTTTTATAACAAATGATTTAGTTAGACTTGAAAATACGCTTAGATGACATGACTATGCCTAGGTACGAGTACATGAGACAATACCACGGAACCTTTCGTGCGCAAGTCCAATTCATACTTAGCCGCCTTTTTCGTAAATGAAAATGCATTAAGATGTGTATCGCCAACTTAACAACATTAAGTTTGTAATAAACAATAGACAATTTAGCGTGTTTATAAAATGTTAAAGTTGTAATTGGCTTGTTACATGGATTTAAGAATAAAAAAGTATATGGCAAAAAAAATGCTAAGAATTCGAACCAGAAATCTCAAGAAATCAACTTATAAACCACTAAAACAATTAATTACCTATTTTATGTTTAGGACTTTTTAATTCAAAGTTGCCAACATCATTTTTCATATAATCCGATTACAAAAAAAAAACAAAGGCTTAAAAATACCATAACAAAACCAAATATTATGGAATTTCGAAGGAAATATTAATATTCATCTTTCTACCTCAGCCGGTAAAGAAATACACAAAAATCGGAACACATCTGTACCGCTTTTTTTCTTTATCTTAACAAAGAGAACTAATGTATTATGAAACCGAAACTGATCGCGTGTTCTACTGATCTTCCTTTAATGTAGTAGAAACTTTCTTTATAAACATTATCCATTGCTTTGTTACGTAATAAATTTTATTTATCATGTGCACTCACTCGTCGATGTATTAAATGCATCGATATAATCGTATGCAACATCTCCCTATACAAGGACATTCACCCTACTTTTTTTTACGAATCCGTTCTCATTCTTTTTTCGAATCGTTTTTATTCGATTTTAATTGTGTAAGGGTTTCCTTTTTAAATAATGTTGACAAGTCAAAGGATTAATTGAACTTGTTTTTGTAAAAGGAACAAAGTGTAATAGATCATTTTCATTTATACTTTTTGATTTTTTTCTCTTTGAATTTGGAATGTTATTAATTATGTTTTTAATTTCAAACAAAGAATGTTAATTGGATTGTTATAAAATCTTTTTTATTTTGTTTTATTTTTTCTTAAATTCGTATAGTTAACTCAAATGTTTGCTTTTCTTTTTTTTTATTATGTGTGAATTTTTTTTTGTAACCTTATTTCGCAATCTTGAAATTAAACTCTTTTCTTTTCTACTAATAATATAGGTGCCTATTAAAACTAATAGTAGGAAATAAAATAGATGCTTACCAGCCAGTAACAGAATACTTATCGTAGAACTTTCAAGTGCTTTCCACTTCAAAACAATTTATATTTAAAAGAGTTCTATTTTTGAAAGTAACGTTCTTATTAAAAAAAATAACATCAGTACCAACATAATCCCTATAAAATCGTAAGCCAGACCATAATGAAATCTTTGAATCCTTTCAATAAAACACGATTGTATGAAAAAAAGAAATAAATTAAAACACCCGCCCGCATACACTACACAAAACTAAAAATATCGAACCCCTTTTATATCAAAAAACATTACCCTCGCCCCAAGCTAAAATTGTTCCAGAAATATTAAAATAGTCAAAAGAGTTAAATTTAAAATGGAGGGTACACAAAAAAAATATAATTATCCCAATGCTAACACAGCTGACGATCTCACAATAACTATTTAGTATTCGAGATATAATTTTATTAAAGTTTTAATTCTTTTGGAGGTTAAGGAAAAATTATATGAGTAAATTTTGCGACACCGTCATAAAAAGCCCGATATCTTGAAGTTAGTTCTACGAAAGTTACCGTACGTTTGTAAAGTTTTCATCCATCAACTTTCTAACGTCCACTGCTGGACATATATCTTCTCTATTTAACACGATAACGTGCGGTCTTGTACCCCTTGCATCCAATGGTACCCTATATTGACCATATCGTGGCTCTAGGACCTTCTTTTCCCAACGGCCATCAGACTTTCGAATGATGCAGCTTGCCCATTGCAACATTAGTGTGCTAATCCTGTTGTAAAGTCTATTGTATTTTAATCTATCTATTCTAAATCTTTGACAATAATTAATGAAATAGTTGTAAAAAAATACGTTGTAAACATCAACAGAGGCAAGAGGAACGACATGACGAATGCAATTTAAAAATGGAAGGGTTTCACTTTTCATTCCAATTTCAAAAAATGAACTCGCGATTCCCGCGTCGCATGATTTGACGTTTTGGACGGGAATTGTACCACGAACTTATTTTATGATGCGAGAGAGAACTAGTAATTTTATTTTTGACCAACCATTTTTTAATACTTACCTACGGCTGAATCCTTCAACTGTTTACACAATGTAAATAACATTAAATCAGTTAGTCGTTTAAAAGCATCACATAAATTCGAAATTTATGATATAACTGTTAATAAACTGTGATAATAAATTTGAAAACCAAACATGTGATACTAAAATTAAACTGAAAAAAAATAAGTTCTGAAAACGTTCCCATCCACTTGAGGCGTATTACTTTTAAGTAATTTCACTTGTGTACATAAACCTTAGAGCACAAATCCAACAGGAGTTAAAAGTGTAATGCGACGAATGCTAAAAAAGTTACGACAGAAATGCTTAAAGAAATAGTAATCTCTTACCGTTTGTGTTGTGAATGAAATTAAATTAGTGGTTTTGTGTACTTGGCAGTATATTTGATAAAGATAACATCGTGTGTTTTCACTCTTGTCGGTTTAATACTCAAAGACATAACCCTCAGAGCTCGCTCCCACTACATGCACGCACACATCGATACAGGCGCAGATGTTGATTCCATAAAATAATATTTCATGTAAAGCACTAACCGCTCCACTGAGGGCGGAAGGATTGCATTCTATTTTTAAAATTTTATATTTCGAAGCAATTCAATATTTATAGGAACCGGCCGTTATATTTTATATTATTGTGCATATAGTAGAGTTATTATTATCCGTTTTTAGGGTTCCCCAGCTAAAGATAAAACGGGGTACTATTACCGAAACTTCGTTGACCGTCCGACTGTGATCTGGGTATATCTCATGAATAGCGGTATGTAAATGAAATCCAAACAAACGTGTAATTGTATGATGGTATGCTTAGACGACATTATTATGATGATGATGTACATACTCTGATGGTAGAGAACCCTTCGTGCGTAACTCCAAATCGTACTTAGCTGGTTTTTGTTGGTAGAAGTTTCGTAAGTTTTAGAAAGTAATTAATAAATTATTAATAAATTAGATACTTATTACTAGCTTACTGAATTGAAAGTTAAAAGTGACCTCTAAAATTGTTTGAACAATTCGCTCGTGACCATTCGTCAATTAAATCCGGCGCTGGGACTCGTTATTAAAGTCGTATAAAAAAGAAATAAATCTTGTGGCGAGTTTTAAAAAGCTTCGTTTCGAAGTAAAGAATGTTGTGTACAATCTGGGTTCGGACAAAAAAGTGACAACAAATAAAAAAGGTCCCGCAACACGGCCGACCAACAGATTATCAGCGCTAAAAGGGTTGCTCCCGCGCTCTCCTTCTTTTGTTCCTTCCAAATTCAAACTTGGGATCCGTACAAGGAGCGTTCGAATGCGAATTCTATTTTTGAATATTCTACCGAGAATTTTTAATTAATGCTGCTCCAGCAGGCTCGTATTTTTAAAATTCGTATTCTGTTTTAAATCGAGTTCGATATTCAATTTTTGCATTCGATTTCTGCGTTTTTTATTTATGTTGTGCGATAATGACGTTTCGCTTTAAGTGCTTTATTTCGATTGCCGATTTTATTCCGATGTATCTGCTTGAAGGTCGGTAGTTTTAGTGATTAATGGTCCAGATATGTGGAATGCTTTTTAAACGAAATATTGAATTTAATGATGTTTTGTGGAACTGTGCGATCTGTTTTTGTTTCGACAGGCGTAGGCGTATTTCTATAGGCAGTCTCAATGACAGCGATATTACCACACATCATAGATACATCGGCTGCATTATCGATCATCCGTGCATTGCGGCATTATGTATTAATAAAGATTTTTTTGGTATTACGACGATAAAATTTTATAGCTGATGCTTAAATTGACAACCAGTTTGTGTTTATGGTATCATTTACAATCCTTTTAAGATATCAATAAGACATTTATAAGTCAAAACACGGAAAAAACCAAGTATCGCTATAAAGTAAACAGTAGAACATATTTGTATTATTTTTAGTTCGTCTGTGTGATCGTATGCACTTTAAATGAGTAACCAATAAGTCGTATTAAGAGGTCACTTGACGCATAGCATCACACGCAGCCAGCATACGCAAGTCGTTGACCTCAATACGCAAATGGGGACTTCTTATTATGATATTATAATCGATATTGTTTGAATGGAATCAACATTTGATTTGAATACGGTTGTTAGAAAACTTCAGTTATAAAAATAACTACTTACACTAGCGGAAACAAAACGAAAATATCATAATGTACCTGTACTAAAATTATAAAGCTGAAGAGTTTGTTTGTTTAAACGCGATAATCTTAAGAATCAATAGTCCGATTAGTTTTTTTTTCAGTTTTGGATAGTACATTTATCGAGGAAGGCTATAGGCTGTATAACATCATGCTGCGACTAACAAATTATATTGGTACGTAACTTCACTTAATGATGATGAAAAGGCTACATGAGCTTAGAAGTAAACTGCTGAAAACAAAAAAAAATTGTGGGTTGACGTTGCCACAACAATAAAAAAGTTGTGTGTAGTCTTTACTTTGTAGTGTTGGCTGTTTGTTTTAGTTTTTCTGCTCTGTAAAGAAAGCGCGTATAGAAAAATTCATAATTTTTAAATTTTTTACGTAAGTTTCTATAGACTCTAAGTACGTACTTATTATTATTTGACAACAATAAGTATTAATAAGTAACAAGTTTTGATAACAATATTTTGAAATCGTAAAACCAATGTGCCAACCAACCTCTATTCACAAAAGCGAAAAGCTAACTGTTCCCATATCAACATATTCAAATTTACTACTTTTTATATACACATTGTATTCAATACGTCATATTATTAGGGTTCCGTATGCGTTTGACGGCCGTAGTGGTTTAATGGTTCATATAACGGACTCATTATGAGATCTTGGGTTCCATTCCCGTTCGGGACATTCGTTTGTGTGATATTTATAAATGTCATACAAATGTGTGTAGGTATATCTATGAAATATCTCTAAAAATTTCAACTGTCTAGCTATCACTGTTCATGAGATATAGCCTGGTGACGGACGGATAGTCTCAGTAAAAGAAGCCAGTTTTACCATTTTTTTTAACAAATAAATATATATTCATGCGTCCTCTGGTCCCAAACTAAGCTGATATGCTTATGTTATGGGTACCAGAATATGGTTAAAGTATATATACTACTTTTCTTTTGTAAATACATACTTATAATATTTAGAAAATCTCGATGTGATCATTGTTTGATTGAATTATCATCGAAATGACTATGACGATGTGATTATTACAGCATTACGGAACCTTTCTTGCGCTAGTCCAACTCGTACTTGGCCAATTTCTGTTTTATTATATACATACATGGATGTATTTTAATAATACGTTACGTCTAGTAATCATTCGTTCACATAATGGTGTTCACTTAATATTCCATTTTCGAAAATATTTGAATCGTCATGCTCGTTCCATTCCATTGTGTCGGCGTTCGGCTATCTGATTTTAAATTTGGAAGGCAATCGATATCTTATTGGTATGAACGTTTGAATTTGGAACTTAATTTTAGTACCAACATAATATTAATTAAATTAATTGAATTCGCGCTTCACGAGTTTTAATAATGTTGAGTTAAACTTATAATACTCATAAGCTCGTAATTAATAATTTTATATATAAACTTGCTAATACACGCGATTTTCCATTTATAGTTACTGCCTCACTCCTTGACTTTTAGCGCCATGATATATAAGCCTATTTGTTATTTTTTATTTGCTATGCTACACATCTGCAAAGTTTAATTCAAATCCATTCAGTAGTTTTTGTGTAAAAGAACCAGAAACATTCATACATATCCTTACATTCTTACCAATTGGGCGGGTCTCGTGGTCTAGTGATTGATGTAGCAGACTGCCGTTCACGAGATCGCGGGTTCTATTCCCGCACACTACAATCATTTCTGTGATATTTATAATTGTTACAAAAATGTTTGTACTGCGTCTGGGTGTTTACTATATAATAAGTAGGTATATATTTACAAAAGAAAAATAATTTATGTAGTATATTCGTATTCTGGTACCCATAACACGAGCATATAAGCTTAGCTTGTGACCTTGAGGATGTTGTGTGAAATGTCCGTATAAAAAAGAAAAATTAAAATACGTTTGTAATAAGATGTAGGATATTATTACTAAGATCTATAATTGAAACAAATCGATATAAACTGTTTTCATTTCATTTTCCAGGTATTACCTATGGCTGAACACTGTGTTATATTTGGATCGAGATATTTAATATATTATATATATATACGGCTGTTTGTCACGAACATACTCGGCAACTGTAAGTCCTTATAAGGTACGGTTAAGATATCTGTTATATTTTTATATCTGTGAATTATCTATAGAAATCATAATAAAACATGTCACCACTGCATTTCTTTTCAAAAACGGTGCTAGATGCTCTAACATCATAGCACTGGTACACCATTTTGTAGATGATGTTGTGTCATCAGCAACACACTCATTACAGATGGAAGGAAATGGGGTGGTGACATGTTTCTATTATAACTTCTATGCAAGAATCAGTTGAAGGAATATCTAAAGTGCTATCGTAAGAGATAAAATACAAATTATATTATAAAGCCCGATCGGCGTGGTGTAAAAGACTAAATAGCTTTACTTTGAAGGATAGCCAATTGCCCACAAGTGGGATGTGTATGGGCTAAGGATAAGAAATAGTGCAGTAGGAGATTTCTAATAATTCGTAAGTAAAAGAAAAATAAAATCGAACCATGGGTACATAAAAATACGTCTTGTACGACAGCTGATTGCAATTTTAAAAATCGAATCATTGCTTCCAGTTTCAATCATCAAATCCTTGCTTTCATATTTATAAACAGAATTTTTGCTTCCATTTTTAAAAACCAACGCCATTTTTTCTTTTTCTTGGACAACTCCGTTTGAGTATTGCCATTTTCCAAACCAACTCTTTATCGTCAAAATAAAGTAGGTACTCTTGAAAAGTTAATACGTTTTGTAATATTATTGTGGACTCTACTGGCTGGTTGCAATTTTAAAAATCGAATTCTTCTATTTTCAAAACCCGAATTCTCGCTTCCATTTTTAAAAACCAACTCTTTATCGTCAAAATAAAGGGCTCTTGAAAAATTATTATTAGAACGTTTTTATCCCTTACCCCAAAAATAATTTTATTAAAAATCCCCTCTATATGGATATGGAGTTTATTTTAAAAATGGAAAGCTTAGCCACCGGGCAACCCTCTCGTAATCACATCTCTGTGTAGTATTGCCGTATATATGCGTTTATGCTATCTAGGGCAAACCAAAAAGTATACTGCCGATTTTTGTGTTTTGGCAATCAGGGTTGACAAATTTTAGTTTAGTTATTTTTTGTAACATAGCTACTCACTCTCGCGGCTTGGACCCACATAAATATCAATGTGAGCGTGTATTACGAGTATGTATCAATGTGTGTCTATAATACAGACTACACGTCGCATTAAACATTATTAGTCTGTAAAGTATGATTTAGCCAAGCTAAATTGACGTGTCTTCAAAACGTGTACTCACTGGTAAATCTGTGGTTATAACTAAATGGTGTCTTTTAAGTTATTATTTGCAAGTGCGTTTAGAGCTCTACCTGTTATCGAAACCTAATTACAGCAAAAGTTATAGAATTTCGCCTGTTAAAACAATTTTCGCCAAAAACTTAAAGTATGGAAATCTTTACATCAATAAAATATCTTTTAATTTTTATATGTTTAAACGGGTCTGTGCGAGTAATTGCAAATTTTATTTCAACCATGATGCTCATAAAAAACTCTATTTAATAATGAATTTAGCAACGTAAAAAAAACTAAATAGGATCACAAATAAAAAAATTACGTAGAAAATATTCGACAACCCTAACAATTGCAGATCTGCCTTGACCATAGTTATTACATTTTTAATTGGACTTACAGCTTTAACTATATGCATTAACGGAAGTTTGTCATCTACTAGTGATGGGAATTTAATATTTACACTCGAGTAGAAACACTAGTTAGACTTCGGTTATCGAGTTGATTTGTGTCACTAAAGAGTCAAATCAATTAATTTTATTTAATGACTTTTTCATCCTTACTATTTTTTAATTTGCCGTACGTTACTCATTTAATATTTTACTCGTAATTTTTTTGCAACATTACCGTGTAATAATTTCACATAGCCATAGGAAAACGTAGATTTGACTAACTTGTCATATGATTCGTTTAATTAATAGATAGTTTGTGTTTAAAGGAATAAAATTTAAACAAAAACACAAATAGAATTATAATTTAATCAAACCTAATAAGTTATGATCATAATTTTATAATGAAACAAATACCCGTTTAAGCCACTGTTTACATCCAATGAGCACAGCTTGATACCTATTTACCTAATTTATTTACCTTTCGCATTTGTATAATTATGTGCAAACATGATATACTTATAAGAATTACATGATACAATGAATAATGTTCAGTTTTTACTCGAGTAAGGTTTCTACTTGAGTGAATATCGATACTAGAAATTAGACGCCCCTTGCCTAACTTACGTGATGCGATGGAAGGTGTACGATGCAACATGCACAGCATGGCGTAATTCACTTAAATGTAATGCAAAAAGTAGCACAATGTAAATAAAATTGCTAACATTTTAAACAAGGTCTTGCGACCTATTGGTTAACACGTTATTGACATTCCTAGGCTTTATAATGATGTGACATTATTAGAATTCCAAATTCGAATTTAAAAAAAAGATGTATATTACAAGCCAGTTACCAATCGTCCAAAAATAGTTTGTATTTCGAATAAAATTTATAAAACGCAATGCTTTTAATTAACAAATATGGAATTTGTGTGGCGTTGAACTTTTTTTCACAGCGTTCTTATGGAGCATCGACACTTTAATTAGAACGTAGCTTTATTCGTTCAATAATTATAATCGAATGTGTATAATTACATTCGAGTATCGAATCTGAACCGGGCGTATTGATATTAAAAATGATGTTTTTGTCTGTCGAACATTGAAACAAAGAGGCAGTAATTCGTATGAAGTGACTTGCGTTTAGTTTATTCTTTGTCTGTCCATCTGTATTCACAAATTAAAGCTTTTATTTTAAATTTATTTTGATTGTTATCATTCTAAATAATTGTCTATGGAGATCAGATATTAGTGTTGTGCTTTAACGATACATAATAGTTATACGTTCATCATATTCATGCCCTTATCCTATTTTGTCTGCACTATATTATATCGTTTTCTTCCGTACCTAATCTTCTATCAGATGTCAAATATGTATTCATAGTTCTTTCTCTCATATCCTCTTTCATACAGTGCAGGTATAAAAATGCTTAATAAGAGATTTTAAGGGAGAAAGTTATATTAAAAAATATTACGGCGTATTTTACGGTAACTTTTTAAGAGTACTGCAATGACTAAGTCCCAAAAATGTATGATGAATAATTTATGAAGATCTTCATATTTCTTGGGGCCCCGTTTCGCCACAAAAGCGGTCGATTTTGGGAATAAATTCATCGAAAAATATCTTTTATACAACATTAACATTATTTATGTTCCGGTTGAGAGACGGTCGCTTTAACCATAATGTTGCTATAGAAGTTCGTTTGCTCATCTTATGGATTTCATATGAGAAAATATTTAGCATTATTATTCAATAGATACTTTTACTAAAAACTTTTACTTTTAAAACCATTGTTTAAGGATTTAGACGCGTATTGCTACCGTGACAGCAAACTCTCCGAAGCAACGGGCTAAAATAAAAGAAAATACTATTTCCTATGTCTTGTATTATTTACCTAGGGGAGAAAAGGGGGTGGTAATACTTGTATTTGTAATACATTTCCAGACGATAGCTTTAGAATACTTAAATCCATACTATTAATTTAGAAATAAATGTATAAGAAGTCACAGAAAATAGCTATTCAATAAATAAAGTAACTAACAATCCAAATAACTGTATACAATGCAATATTTTAATTATAAAGTTTAACAGAATCGAATCGATGACTGCTTGGTGGGACATTGTAACAATCGCATTGTTCTTATGTAAAACATATTGGGATAGTGTTCATATATAAAAAAACATGTTTATTGTTATCAATAAGATGTCTCAATTGGCTATTTTGTTGTTTACAGTTATTGCAGACTTTGATTTTAAAGTTCTTCAACGTGTCATTTTTGTGTGAATTTTTACAATGCTCGCACATCAAAAAGTATGCCAAATACATACCTACACTATATTTTTTATTATATTTTCAATATATTAAATCATATCTCTCCAGCTTAATAAGCTGGAGAGATATGATTTAATAGACGTCCCACAGCTGGGCATAAGCCTCCACCACTTTGGGAGGGATTATGTCTACCGTGCTGCACTGACCAGACGGTACAGAGTTTATTTTCGAGTTTTCCATCTCTCAGAGAGGATGTTATCTGTGTACAATCTTCCTTAGCTTGGCATTTACAGCACCAACATCATCACAACATCATGCCTTTTTCCCATGGGGGAAGGAAGAGACTATAGAGCGCCTTCTGCTACGATCCAAACATACTTCCTTGGCTTCATCCACACTCACACCCTGGGACTGTAAAGGGGTGATGACAATTGTATTCTTAATACGTCACCACATGGACAAACAAATCAATTCATATAGTACCCATGACATGTATATCACAAACATGAAATATTTCATTTGGAAATTAATAATCATGGTGTTACGGTAACGCTTTCAACACACCGCCAGGATGCGCTTTTCTATTTAAATATCAATAACAGTTACTCAATAAAACTATCATTAAACGGATATAAGTAACATCACTAAAAATATTCATAAAAAGAACAATCGGAAAACGCCAACACGTCGCACCGATAACACAAACGGATTCGAAATTTTAAATAGTTCCATATTCAAACGGCCGATTTCAAATATGGAACGGCGATTGTTTCCCGTTTTCGCTCGTAGTTAGTGTTGGTCCTTAATATGCGGGTTACGCATGCGCACAACAGTTTCACAATGGATCAAATGGACAATCATTTTCTATTATTTTTATTGATATTTATGTACATATAATATTAGATATTATATTCATAACGTACCTAAGCAACGGAGAGAGCTTTGCATTTTGTATGTTTTGCAACATACTTAATAAGAAAGTTAACTGCATTTACTAATTACAAAAATCGATATATTGTAATATTTGTAATCGGTCTTTATTTTTTTTCATCTATTTTACATTAATCTTTTCTTCACGGACTACTTATACACTGTAACTCCACTTTATTTAAGTCCGTAAATCTTTGCATAATAATGGTTTCCTGAAATTGACCACTTTAAACGTGTGATAATGCTGCCATAAGTTTTCGTCTCCAATTTTCTACTTGTAAGTATACAATGGTACCAATTCTATGAGCACAACTAAAATAAACGTAACTAAAAAAATATGATTGTGTCGACAACATAATTCGGCGATGTTAACTGAACTTTCTTGTTATAAAAACTGTTTATTATACTTACACTAAACATTATAATTGATATAAATGTCCACATCTAATCTCCTGCACTGCCAATTAAACAAAATACAGCAACAGTTGTTTTCATTTTATAGTTAAGTTTAATTTAGTTGTGCACGTAGAATTGGCACCAATGAAGAGTTAATCTGTCTATTTATTTATCACCAAAGTATTTATGTTTGTTATGACAGTAGGCGTATACAAACAAACCAAAGTATCGATAACTTTAACGTAATTAATCGAGTCAAAAGACTATATTCAGTTTCAATCCCTACACTAGTAAGTACTTATGAATAAATTTCACTTGAGCTCCGATCAATGAATGTTACTGGCCATAAACACATCAATCAATATACCTACTAATAAGCATGAATAGAAGCTCACTGTTGCCACATAATATAATCAATTAAAGATGGACGCTAGTTAACCCTGCACGCGCTCATTGCTTGCATTCACAACGCAACGCGTCAAACAGCCACGGTTGCGACTTAAAATCACTCGATTCTAAAGAAAACGTGTTGTGGAAACATATGTGTTCGGAAAACTTGCAATATATCAATCAGCAATCAGTATGCATGGTTCCCGCTCACGTTCCATTGAAAATATTCGTTCGTGATGCGTCAAATATAATATTATTTTCTACTTTCTACACCGTTTTAGGTGTAACAGCCATTATTGATTGAAAATATGATTTTGTAGGTTTTAGCGATGTCTTTTTAGGGATTGTATTTATTGCGTCAATAAACGATGTTTGAATATAGATGGTTGTTCAAATTAGAAGTATTATTAGTTCGCTTATAAAATAATAAATAGGCACGTTTTTGTACTATGTCCTATTTTGTAATTTATTAACCAATCAATTAAATAGATACATTATTGTCGCCTTATAGAGTCGTGATGTTTACAATTATGATGTAAGCTATAAAATATTTTTATAGTCATCCTAACTATTGGTTTGGTAACAGAGTAACATAATGTTCATGGACATTTTACACAATATCCTCTGGTCCTAAACTGAGCTTAATATTAATAAATACTCTTATCAAATTAAGAATAATGTAATACTTGTTTATTTACGAAAACTACAAAAAAAAGAACGGGAAAGAGATCTAATTACGTCATCAATGTAATATTTATAGTTTTTTACTAGCTGTTGCCCGCGACTCCGTCCACTTGGAATTTAGAAAATTTTACCCGTTTTTGCAACATTTTTACTACTGCTTCGCTTCTACTGATCGTAGCGTGATATTAAATAGCCTAAAGCCTTCCTCGATAAATACCCTATCTAACACTGAAAGAATTTTTCAAATCGGTCCAGTGGTTCCTGAGATTAGCGCGTTCAAATAAACAAACAAAAAAACTCTTCAGCTTTATAATATTAAGTATAGATATAAGAAAATTTCATATTTTATCGACAAAAAAAGAAAACCTCTAATATTATGTTAAATTCCTATTATTCCGTCTATTTTAGTTTGTTTGTTTAAAACAATAAACTATTTTCTAATAAAAGGTATAATAATACCATTATTATACCATGAAAGGGCCGAGCACCACGCCGGTCTGATAAAAACATAACAAAGTATAAAAACTTCAAGTAGCACCAATAAACAGAGACCATCAATAAAGTACTAATTTAATTGATTTCACAATCTATCATACAATATTCCTAATAAAATTGAAACCTTACTCTTTTATACAGAGTCGAGATTTGATTGTCAACAATCACCATCATGGTACGGCCGAACAAATTGGTGACTTCCTCGAAGGATTTTTATTTTTATTGATAAAAGCGTCTCTGACGACAATTGATACGGATTTGGCCTTAAATTGGTCGAATCACAGCGGCCTCGGACTTAGTTACTATGTTATTGAACATCGAGTACTATAGGGTTAATGTAATGTTCTTATATTGTGTCATTTATTTCTTACGTATGATTTAAAATTAGAACTTTTTTTTTTAAACTGCTATATGGTTTTCGTTTATTTTTATTAGCTAGCTAGAGTCATGCTTAGGACATTTCTATTCAGCCCATTAGTGTTCCACAATATTGAACATAATCCTCCTCTAATTTGGGTATTTGTTCTACTTATGCCACGTTAACCAGGTTAACATAAAGTTTAGTTTGGAGTTATCCGTCTCTCACAGCGGATGTTATCTGCTTATGTTATCCTTTAGCAGGTTTTTACAGCGGGAGGAAATAGGATGGTGACACTTGTGTTCTTAATCCCTCATCATCATCACTTGTAGGAATACCATAAACAACACTTTACTTTTAAATTACGATACAGTTTGTGACGGTTCAGACTTTGAATAAGCTTTTAAGTATTTGATAGCTTTTTTAATAAGTATTTAATCCAGTCTGCGCTATTGCGGATTGCTAGATATTAAATTAAATCTGTCGTTTTCCATACATTGTAACAATTTACAATGCATATTTCTCCATTGTGATCGATATAAGAGTCCCCTATAACTAATTTTGAATGCTGGCTGGACACCAACATGCATAACTTTCACCCTACATTTGAAACACTGTAGTGTCAAATTTTCCATTCGGCCTCCAGTCCACTTACGCAGCCCTTCCCAAAAAACTAAAAATAAAAAAGCAGGAGGGGAACTTTTAAAATCGTTATTATAATCTCGGACGCCATTTTCCCTATATGGGGACGCGCCCTTCAAATTTTAAATCTTTTTTTAACAAAAACCCCTTTGATGTTTATGCATTTCGGCAATATCTCCCGCTTCGCTAGATACGCGACATTTGGCCATTTCGGGGATTTCACTGATGCATATTTTAGATTAAAAACTTTAATACTCTCAACGGCGGCCATGTTGCCAATTTATACAATGACAATATATCATATCGATGTTTCAAGTTTGTTACAGGGCCCACTCTATCATGTCATGAGAGCTTATAGTAATTAAAATCTAGTCGGTACTACGTTTATACGATTGTTATAGATGTCGTAGAAGACATTGCTTATAAGATCGCTACGCGGACGTTTGCGACACGAGCACATCACAAACTAACATGAACTAACATCCAATTAATCAACTCATTTAACTAAAAAGTCGTGTGGGAAAACGTTACGATGTAACAAACCAACGCATTCCAAATTCGAATGAATCTGAAAGGCGAACAAGATTTGAAAAGAGAATGAGATTTGAAAATAGAACACGCCATTAGGAGTGAACACAATAGTCTCATTGGTCGATTTGAAAAAGGAACAATTTGTTAAACGTCAAATATGAACTTTTTTATTTGAGATGTAATGAAACGCTCGCTGTGTGATGTCTACTATGTCTAGTACTCACATCTTCTAACGTTTTTTTGTGCCGGATCAGTGCGCTCGTTTTTCATTTGTTTTGTTATACGTACCGCCGCACTTATTAATGTCAAAATTATAATAAGAATTCGAGCAAAAGTTGAAACGCCACCGGCGACAACGTTATTACGTATTGAAGCAAGTTTGGCTACAGAACCGTTCTAATTAATAGCTTACTATGGCAAAACATCTACTCCATTTCAAGTGCCACCATTTGTATCATTTGACTATGAATTGTGAAAAATTTCAAAGAGACAATATACCATAGACTTGTAAAACAGATGGGTGAATCGTTTGTTTTTTTTTGCGTTCACTGCCTACACGCTCAACTCTCGTGCATTCAATTTAGTTCTGTCAAACTTTCTAACTCCGAAACGTTTATCGGGTGATCACAAACACGAGCAATGACATGGAACTATCAATATTTCTAATAACGTTTAAAAACAAAGTTATATTAGTTTCTTATAGGAATAAGGCGGCTATATTAATCATTGGAACGAATTTCCGTGCGCCATGTCATACGGAGTTCGTTTATTAAAAATGTGACGTATCAAGATCAACATCTCTACGTGTGAGTGATTCAGTTATATACATGAGTTACTCGTGCGAGAGGGATAGATATATGCTGACATTTCAACGGGTCATCAACCCTACAGGCGTCCTACTCTAACGAGAATTCGAAGATTTGATTTGAATTGTTCTTAATTTGAAATATTGGTCCGGACAACAAAATTTTTAATGTACACATTTTTTATTTAACATGGTTTATTAAAATTTATTTGATTGATATGGTTATATGAGCTTCCGTTTTATATTTTTAATAGTTCGGCTACTCGATAGAAGTATTTTAATCGTAAAAAACTTAATTTCGATGACTATAAAGGTTGTTCGCTTTGCGTAAACTGTTCGGTTCAAAAAACTTTTTTTTTGCTTGTAATATTACGGATATAGTTCTTGTATCATTATGAATAATAAGTTTTATGATTAATAACATTAATATTCTATAGAGTTTTTTGTCTATTTGTTACTTGATTCTGATTATAGATAAGCTTTACGAATATTTTAATGTATATATTGTGATAGAATCGATATCCATTGTTCTCTACTTCCTACCAAAATTCTTGTTACTAAGTAAATGTATGATCAACTCTATCTTAGCCCATTGGTATCCCACTGTTGGGCACGGGTCTTCTCTAGATCGGTAGGGTTTTTGCTCTACCATGCTGCGCTGAGCAAGGTGTCTTGTCATTATGGTTTATTTAGTTAAGAGTTCTGCGTCTCTTACAGATGTTATCGCTAGGATGGCTCTTACATCCCCTGAGGTAGAAATGTGGTGGTGACACTTGTATTTTTTCCAGATAAATGTGTTACAAAGTTATAATAATGACATCATCATGGCGACTAAAAAATCTCAATTAGCGAGACCAATGAATTGGGTGCCTTAATTACTCATTTCTCAATTTACACGCCCCTATTAAGACTTGTTAGAATTATTACGAAATCGTCTAATAACTTATAAAGTTCTTTTTTAGGGTTCCGTACCCAAAGGGTAAAAACGGGACCCTATTACTGAGACATCGCTGTCCGTCCGTCCGTCCGTCCGTCCGTCCGTCCGTCTGTCACCAGGCTGTATCTCAAGAACGGTGATAGCTAGACAGTTGAAATTTTCACAGATGATGTATTTCTATTGCCGCTATAACAACAAATACTAAAAATAAAATAAAATAAATATTTAAGGGGGGCTCCCATACAATAAACATGATTTTTTTACCGTTTCTTGCTCGATACTAATAACGTTGCCTTATGTTGCATAGATAATGGTACGGAACCCTTCGTGCGCGAGTCCGACTCGCACTTGACCAATTTTATTTTAAATGTAGAGTTCGTTGTGGTTTATATAACTTTTAAATAAAATTACTAATTTGCTAATGTTTTATTCTGTTGGCAACACTGATTTATTACCTACTTGTAATTCAGATGTTTGCGACTTATTAAAAATTAAACAAATGTATAAATAAATGTTAAACAAATCCATAATTATAGATTAATTCTATGGTCCAACGTCTACAAACAAAGATAGAAAAAAATGAAAATTGCTACCGAACTGGTGTTCTAAATTTAAAATATTTAGATAGGTAGGTATTTGAAATTTAAAATTTAGATTTCTATATTTAAAAAATACATTATATTTTCAATTACAGAATCTCGGTTTGTTTGCCTATAATTGCTTAAAATGTTATTTAGTAAGTAGGTATTGGTTCAAGGAGACAGTTTTTACTTATTATAAAACAAAGTCATCATTTCTGTATATTTTAGCCAATAGATACACCATCTGGTAAATCTCTGTTTTGAAATACCACGCATACGAAGTCGCTGGCAACAGAATAATCCTTACATTACAAATTCAATACTAAAACCGAATTAAAATGCACGTACACAGCGTTCTATTGAAAAACAAAATGGATGAAAATGTATTAAATTGCAGTCATATAGCGTTCATAACTGGTCTGTTGTATCATTTATGGGCATGTTATGCTATTGTATGGATTCTTATGGGTTTATATTATAGATATACATTGCTTTATTATCTGTACGCATCTTTATTTTACTAGCCATGAAATGATCCGTGTGGTAACGGATTAAGAATACAAGTGTCACCACCCCATTTCCTTCCGAGGGTACTGCAAAAGCCAGCTAAGGGATATTGTACACAGATAACATCCTCAAACCTCAAAACTAAACCATATGCCAACACGCATAGTTAGCGCTGTATATTAGACCATAATCCGTTCCGAAGTGGAGTTGAAAGTCTCCCAGAGGATTGGGATAGGGTTTGGTTTCGAGTTCTCTCACAGAGGATGTTATTTGTGTTATTTGTGTTACATTTAGTTATTCTTAGTCCAACCGATTTAACTTCTTAATATTTTAAAATAACAGATTTTCATCTATTCTAACACAATTATAAAGATGAAGTGTTTGTTTGTTTAAACGCGCTAATCTCAGGAACTGCTGGTATGATTTTAAAAATTATTTCAATACTGGATAGTACTTTTATCTAGGAAGGCTATAAGCTATACAACATCACGCTGCGACCAATAGGAGCGAAGCATTAGTGAAAACTGTTGCAAAAACGGGGAAAAATATGTAAATTACACGCGTACGCACTCGCGGGCTACAACTAGTAAGATAATAAGGTTTTTAGTTTCAACATGACAATGTCACACATAAACAACAAAGTAATAAATCAAATGTTAATTTTTCTTGCGGTTTTGCTCGAAATCTATACTTACAATGTTTTAAAACCATATTTTCTTGTTACTGTGTTTTTACGACAAATTACAACTAAGTTATATAAAGAAATCAGAACCAATATGTTAGTTTGTCTGTAAGAAAATACTCAAATACAACTACAAAGCTTAAGCTTAAAAGTTTATACAACAATTTCCAAAAATAATCGTTTGGTATTTTGTTTCGGTTTTGAAGAAACGAAAGAATTTTGAAAATCCATAACTGATGAAGAAATCGATGAACATGCATAGAAAAAAATACACAGCCGAACATAGAACCTTATCCTTTTCAGCGCACAATTTTCATCTATGCGTAAAAAGTGATTTTAATTTGAATAAAGGAGTCGTGCGATAAGAGCGATTCTTTCATTTGGAAGTCAGTTAAAAACTTATGGCCTTATTCATAATGTCTTATCGGAGGTTTAAACGGAGATTTTATCGGAGAGATAATTAACGTTTTATCGTAAAAAGACTATCATGAATAAAAAGTTTTCACAGTAAAGTCGCGAACCGATTTTAGCGAACTTTGAAAACTCCGATAAGTCATTATGAATAAGGCCATTAGAAGATACCTACTATGTTTTGTAAAACCAAAAAGGAAATAGTCTGTACCATCGATAAAAATAAACTACCAATAAAATCAATAAAAAAAACCTAATAATCTAACATCAGCCCAGTAATTTGAGTGAAGTTATCATTCAAAGATATAAATGAATATATAACTATAAGATCTTAACAATAATTATAAAGAAAGTTAAATAAAATACCATTCGATAATTACTATAAAATGTCTACCGTATTCATCATTTATCTTAGTTCGACATCGGCTACTTGGACATACACAAATAGGGATGTCGAAAAAAATATATCGATACTTCGATATAGTTAGTTAAGTTAAGCACACAAAAGTAGCGCCCTATTTCCTGTCTAGGCTGTAAAAGTCAGCTAATACCACTAGCTTTTACATCCTAGGCAATTAAGGTAATAAGCAAGAAAACTCTCTGTAAGAGCCTGTAATAATCCTGACAATAGCATAAGCAACTAAGCTCTAATAAACAAAATTATGGTGGAAAAAGTGACTGCCGCAAGCGGGACAGCATCAGTCACTTTTTCCACCATAATTTAGTTTATTAAGTAAAGCATAGCATGTCAATTGCAAAATCAATAAATTACTTGACTAAGCTCTATCCTAGTAAGTCTGACTAAGTACCAACCCAAAGTCAAGGAGGCCTAAGCCCAACAGTGGGACATTCATAGTCTGAGAAGAAAAAGAAGATATTAAGATTAAGAATATTTTTTTAACTGACTTAAGTAAAAGGCAGGCACTCAGTGGAATCTTGTAAAACGAAAATTTTGGATGTTGTCTTACTTCCCAGGTTGTTAAATTTTTGTTACAAATATAAAATATCGTTTCGCAAATCGGATATTTTGTAATCATAAATCATTTATCATCATCAAGATCATGTTAAATTTACGTCTTTTCCTCATGGGGGTAGGCAGAGACTATAATGCGCTATCTGCTACTCAAACATAATTCCTTAGCTTCTCTTACATACATACATCTCATGCATGCCCGAATATATACCATCGATACATTGTTTTTGAATTTATCGATAATAATATCGATATTAATTCCACAAGCCTAGTCCCCAGTTCTATTATTCATTAGCCATTGTTACAGCAGCGAGCCGAAATTCAGTGGCCGATATTACATTAATAATTACTTCTCAAAATAATGCTAAGTTTGATCCACGATTTTGATAAATGCCACAGACTAAAATGTTAGCAGTATGACAAGTTTTATACACCTACGGTAGTTAGTTATGCTTAACTTCTATTGATTTATATTCATAATAAATTGAACTACATTTTATAGACTTTAAAAGCATATATTTTTAACACGCTTTTATTAATACATAGTAACGGAATCTTTGAAAGTGATTTTCACCTACTTGCAGTAATCGGATTGATTTGAAATTTTGCACACATATTAAGGACCGATGACAATATAATAAGGTAAAAAAATATTATCAAGCGTGATTTTTTAGTTTTTTAAGTAGATTATTAACACGCCTATATTAGTTCGGTACGTACCTATCTACCAATGTATTAATCTATGTAACGGATTCTTTAAATGTTATTTACACCCACTTACAGTAGTCGGATTGATATGAAATGTTACACACATATCAAAGAACGATTATGACAGTGCAATATTTAAAAAAAAATTTCGGGATTTTCATACGTGTTTTTAGTTTTTCAACTAAGCAGATAATTGTTCTTTAATTTTATTTTAATAGCTTCGTTTATTAAGGTTTCATATCAAAAGGGAAAACGGAACCCTAGAACTGAGACTTGCGAATTCCAGAAACTAAAGTTTTTTTAATCAATAGAGTGTTTCAAGAGGATGCTTCTTTTTGTTTAATGGCTTGATAATTACAAACGCAGTTGGAACCGCAGGTATTAGCTAGTATATATATATTATAATTAATTTCATGCATTGTCAGTAGTTATCATATATTATTTGTATGTCCATATATCAGTATAGTTGAGTAGGCCATGACAGTTCATGATATGTGTAGATCTTGTGATAAAAAATAATGGTCATGTATACTTGCGTAATATTGGTATGCTAGCTTTTGTCCGCTTCTTCGTACGTCTGTGATTTAAAATATGTATATATATAATATACAATATATCATATTATAGACATTCTCGAAGACTGTAGCTTTCAATTAACGAGCTTTTTGTAGAATTTGCGGACGTATTACGAGCTTTTTAAGAATTATGCGAGTTCCAGTAGGCCGTACACTGCCTGGCAAAAATAAGTATTATGGCAGATATAAAACTTTTAGTTGTACCTTATCTTTATCCTACTAATATTATAAAGGCGAAAGTTTGTATGTATGGATGTTTGTTACTCTTTCACGTAAAAACTACTGAATGGATTTGAATGAAACTTTACCACAATATAGCTTATACATCAGAATAACACATAGGCTACAAATTGGCTGGACCGATTTTGATGAAATTTTATTTTATACAGAATTGTATGGCAAAACAACGTTTGCCGGGGCAGCTAGTACATAATAATCTATGACTGGTTTAGCGAAGTGACTGGTTGGGAGTCATGTTCATACTACCTATGAATTTGCCAGGCAGTTCAAATCACAACGTAACCTGCCTGGAAATAAAAGCTCAATAATACGGCTGCTGGCTTTTAAGAGGCTACGACAGAAAGCCACAATCTATACAAAACTATGGACATCGTACTCCGCTGTTTTCTTCATGAATATTGCCTTTAAACAACGAATTTCTCACAGCTTCTAGATCTTATATATCAACTCCGCCTGCGTGTTTCTATGTATTATAAGTATGTATTTACAAAAGAAAAGTAGTATATGTATTCTATCAGTATATTCTGGTACCCATAACACAAGCATGTAAGCTTAGCTTGGGACCAGAGGACGTTGTGTGAAATGTCCATGAATATTTATTTATTTATTTATTTTAACTAGCTGTTACCCGTATCTTTGTATGCATAGAATTTAGAAAACAAACCCTAACAAATGGTACAAAAAAACATAATTCGTACTTCATAGAATAATGACATTTCATATGACGTAGGTATAGCCTGTATCATAGACACACATTGATACATTTTCACTCACAGATAGATATGTAAGTGACTTGACACATCTAGTATATCTGTAGCTGTACACTTTAAAGTCTAAATTATTATTCTATTATGGTCTTATTCATAATGACTTATCAGAGGTTTAAAAGTTCGCTAAAATCGGTTCGTGAAAATTGTCAAAACTTGTTATTCATAATAGTCTTTTTACGCTAAAACGTTTATTATTATCTCTCCGATAAAATCTCCGTTTAAACCTCCGATAAGTCCACAAGGTTGAAATATAGTGATACTGGCTGCAAATGTTGGCAAAAGTCAAACTGCGAGTGACCTTTCATCAAAACGCTACCGGTGCTTAATCAGGGCGGGTCCGGCAATCGATATTTAAATCACTTCTAGTCGAGTAAGCATTGCAATAATTATGTTATTAAAATACTTAGAACGTTACTAAATATTTGCATAACATATTTTGATAAAGTTCATGTGTGAACAGGAACGGTTTTTTTTTTACTTAGAGAGATCCGCTTTGTTCGTGAATATAGTTTTAATTTGTGTGTTCTGTAATTTATCTTTTGGTGACTCTTATTATTTTGTTTTTATCTATATCAATATAGAACCGCCGGATGCAAGCCGCACAGTACAATGCGTTGTATAGTTCTGTAGGGTGGCGTATGTCCAGCAGTGGACGGATATCTTATGAGTATGGAGTCTTATGGATGGATATTTTCTAATAAACCACCAATTTAATTAAAACGTCCATTTTCTTAACTTGAACTACTCCTAAACAGTTAAACCGATTTTTATGAATGTCTAAAAAAAACTAAATATAATTGTATGATTTTTAACCGACTTCAAAGAAAGGAGGAGGTTCTTAATTCGTCTGTAACTTTTTTTATATCTTTAGATTATAGAGTTAGTTTACTGCCTCAACAAAAACAAGAGAAATTACGAGCCGAATTTAGTATTATTATGCGTATTAATCTATGTTAAATTAATGTAACAATGCAAATACTATGTCGTATCTAGTTCAAGATATTATGTATAAGATAAAACTAATTACTGCCCAGATTAGTCTGTCTAGGTTAAAAATTTCTACAACTATTGCGAAATAATTGTTCAATTGTATATTCGATTTGCGGTTTAGGTAATTTTGTGTGGAATTTATGTCTAATGGTTTCTACTTCTTTTTACAAACACCTCAAGCTGTAGTCCTTTAAAAAATCTTCTGCAGGTTGTTCTTGTCGATTACAGTAAACCTTTTATCCTATGCAAGAATCAAATCCAATACTTAGGTATGATACTTAGGAGAGTCGTTCTTACGTGTACCATTGAATATTATAACATTTCTCTTCCTCCTAACCTGCAATATTTAGATTAATTTCTTTTGCTCGTATCTATAATCGCTAAATAATTACTTTAAGATGTAATATTATTTTCCATCATAGTGTAAAGTATTTAGAACGTCCGAGTACCGTAATAGCTAGAAGGCAACTACAAATTGTGTGTTGGAATGATTGTTCACGATTATGGCGGGAGAGATGACAGTTTTTATCATGTTCGAAATTTAAAATGTTTTAAACAGACTACTATTTTTTTAACACGCTTTTATAAGTTTGGTATGTATCTATCAATGTATTAATCTATGTAACAAAATCTTTGAAAGCGATTTTCAGCCACTTGCAGTAGACGGATTGATCTGAAATTTTGCACACCTAACAAGGACCGATGACAATGCAATAATTTAAAAGAATAATCCCAATTCCTTGATCAGAATTACTAGAATAGCATGTTGAAGTATCACTATGACCACACTTGTAGTTTTAATTATACACGTAATAGTTTAATTGTATATGAGTAGACTCACCAATATTATAGTGTTTCTATGTATGCCTTTCATATAGGTACAATCAGATAATTTCACATAAAAACGCTTTGTTTATAGAATCAGGTAAAAAATTAATTAAAATAGTCCTTAAACACAATCTTTATAATAACAAAGTTCAGTTAACATTGCCAAATTGTGCCATTGATGATCAATTTTCATTTTTTAGTTCGATTGCGCATGCAGAATTGGTACTAATGTCTGAAAAACGAATTTTCTCGAAGTTACGAGTCTTATTTTAATGTTTACTTTGTTATTTAATATTCAAGTATCACTTCTATATTTACCGTAATTACACAATGTGAAGTATTTGTTAAAATCGAGTGTTTCTTTTGTCTTTTCAAGAACATTAAAATGACAAAATCTTTGTGTCAATACGCGGGTATATGTAAATTTTTTAATATTGAAGTGTTTAACATTGTTGAGATTCGAGTACTGCTAGGGCTGTCATCGTTCGGGTTTTTTTTTCGGATTGATTATAGTTCAAATGCCGTCTGGGAGCCGTCTAGAAGGACTTCAAAAAAGTTAGGAAACACTTTAATAACCAAGGGACAAAAAAAAACAAAAAATATTACGATTGTTATTTTTTCTTCAAAAAAATTTTTTTTAATGTCTCAGGAAATCACCCATGTATTGCTAAAACATACGAGATTCTTGCCGTTTTTATGCGACATCAGGAATTTAGGAGTGGCAACCCTAAATACAGCTATAAAATGTACTCAATTAAGATAATTTTAAAGTACACGGGTGTTTTTAAACGGTTATAAAAAATAGTAGTACTGTTTTTTAGGGTTCCGTACCTAAAGGGTAAAAACGGGACCCTATTACTGAGACTTCGCTGTCCGTCCGTCCGTCCGTCCATCCGTCCGTCCGTCCGTCCTTCCGTCCGTCTGTCACCAGGCTGTATCTCAAGAACGGTGATAGCTAGAGAGTTGAAATTTTCACAGATGATGTATTTCTATTGCCGCTATAACAACAAATACTAAAAATAAAATAAAATAAATATTTAAGGGGGGCTCCCATACAACTAAAATGATTTTTTTACCGTTTCTTGCTCGATACTAATAGCGTTGCCTTATGTTGCATAGATAATGGTACGGAACCCTTCGTGCGCGAGTCCGACTTGCACTTGACCAATTTTTTTATACCATACCAAAAGGGTACAATAGGATTGGATTCTGTTAGTGAGACTGCTGTTTATCTATAACCCAATGGTACCTACCACACAACTAAACTAAAAATAACTAAAATATTCATTTTTAATTAAGTTATGTTGTGCTCGTAGAATTGGTACTCGATTACCTAAATTTAGGTGTGTGTATCTAGGGCATATAGGGTAACATACATAGAGTAATAATAAATATCATCTTAAAATTTAAATAAAACGTGTTTATGTGTTTGTACTTTTTCTCTTTATTGTATCGTACATTTTCTTGATAACATATAATTCTAGACCAATCATAATCAAAGTTATTATTACAATACATGTGTTCAAATAGAAATCGTCAAGAACAGGATTCGAAAAAGAACTAACAATGTTATATCTGATAAGGTACTTGTGGGTTCTGGCCCCTGAGGCAACTTACCACTCACTGATCGAATCGATTCTAACTTCAAAACCTCACGTATGTTGTGGAATTCGAATTTCAAAAAAACGGCCAAGTACGAGCTGGAACACGTAACAAAAGTTCCTTAAGAGGATACCAAAATTCTTCGTGCATTTTTCTACGTACGAAGTTTTCATTGTTTTTTTAGATTGAATGGCTAGAGCTCTAATTTTTAAGTATATGTTTTTTCAATATATAATCTAGGATCGCATAAACTCAGAAACGTGATTGAAAAAAGTTTTCTCGATAGAAAATCTTAGCGAAACAACCTCTCTAATTTTTTATTTTTTTCATTTGTCGGTCTATTATCGCGTATTAACTAATGAAATAACTTTAAAAACATAAGTAACTATTATACAATATAGAAACACGTAAATCAGAATTAAAATATATTTAGTAGATTTTGAGTAAACAAAAAAAAATAATTCATTTTCTATTACTAGCTGTGTTAATATGTACATGTCGACGATAATATTGATGTAGGCCCTTAAGTCACTTATTAATGCTTACTTACTTTACTACTAATTATTTTAATGTGTATGTCTCTATGTGAAATTATATCTACAGAACTACGTAGAGGATTTTAATTCCTGTTTTTTAGGGTTCCGTACCCAAAGGGTAAAAACGGGACCCTATTACTGAGACTTCGCTGTCCGTCCGTCCGTCCGTCCGTCCGTCCGTCCGTCCGTCCGTCCGTCCGTCCGTCCGTCCGTCCGTCCGTCTGTCACCAGGCTGTATCTCAAGAACGGTGATAGCTAGAGAGTTGAAATTTTCACAGATGATGTATTTCTATTGCCGCTATAACAACAAATACTAAAAATAAAATAAAATAAATATTTAAGGGGGGCTCCCATACAACAAACATGATTTTTTTACCGTTTCTTGCTTGATACTAATAACGTTGCCTTATGTTGCATAGATAATGGTACGGAACCCTTCGTGCGCGAGTCCGACTCGCACTTGACCAATTATTTAAATAGTATGTTAAATCATCAAATTTATAAAAATATTTTTTGTTAAAAAGCTCCTGAAATATTTATTTTATTTTGGGTTTTATAATTGTTTTTATAAGAAAAAAAATTACTCATACAGCTTGGTGATAGACGAAAATACGGCGGAGTTTCAGTAATAGACTCTTAGGGAACCCTAAAAACTATAATGATTGATTGTCAACCAATGACAATCGCGTATTCAAATTGTATTCCAATAATTTGAATTTGGAACGGGTTCTTTTTCCTGTGGCGACGTGACGCGTGCCAGTAACAATTCCATAGATTATAACAATGAGCTATTACTTTATAACGATTTTTTTTAATAAGTTTTTTTGTTTTATTGTCTATAGGTTTTGTTAAAAATGCTGTAGATGGCGCTACCTATGGCTATAATATGTATGACGAACATTAATCTGTTTATTCAGTTAAGACACTATAAAACTGTAATATTTTTCGGGTTCAATACCAAAAGGTAAAACGGAACTCTATTACTAAGATAGCCTTCCGTCCGTCCGTCTGTAATCAAGCTGTATCTCTGAAACGGTGATGAAGAGCTGAAAATTTCATTAGTTTTTTAAAGAGCACTAATTTCATTAGAAATATTATTTTATTTATATAATATTATTATTAAACTAGTTTATACCTACCTTCGGCTCTCTCTAAACATGGTACTATTATATATTATGCCATAAAACTTCTCATTATGAGCTACTTAAACGAGCTCTGTATGTTGACATTTATATTGAGATGTGACAATTAAGTCATAAATAAATAAGCAAAACGGAATAAATTTGTTTTGTATGATAGCAAGAAATTATGAAGTAATAAATTTAAAAAACAAATGTACGTAGTTTAAGACAGAAGTGTCATCACCCCATATCCTGCCCAAGGTTGCTGTAAGAGCTAGGTTAAAGATGATTTAAGAAAAAATCTTTTGTGAGAGACGGAAAGCTCTAAACTAAGCCCGAGTAGACTAAAACCCTCTCAAAGTAAAGGAGGCCTTGCACAACAGTGGAATGATAAACTCATAAAACCTAAGGTCATAATTTTTTTTTAAATAGAACACAAGAATTTTGGCGAACGAAGTCACGCGTTTGTAGCTAAGCTAAGCTGATATCTTATATTTTTGTAAGCACAGGAAAGTAATCTTATATTCCTCTTGGAGTAAGCCATATGTTTATTTTATAATTACTCCGCGTCTGTGTGTGTTAGGTTCCATGTGGGCGTATAAGTACGTAATTAAAGTATGGAAATAGTAATATAACTTTTGAAGTGTTTTCACTATAAAACATTCGAGTGGCTGGGAACGTACAAGTGAACGAACTCGCTAGATTTTTTCCCCCCTTCTGTTATAATAACAGCTCTGTTTACCAATGGCGTCTGTTATTCCTTTTTTAAATTACTTCAAACTGTATGCCTTAATATCAAGAACGAACAAATGAATGATCGACTCAACATACTTGTGTTCGTTTTTCAAAAATTATATTTTTAATATAACTGTAATTCAAAACAGAATATTGATGTAATCATGTTTTTGGTCCTGATAATCGACTTTTTTTTTCTAATCGAGTGTTCAGATTGTTTATTGCCAAAGCGGTTTGTACCGGTAATTTGTATGTTGCGAAATTTGACTCGGTCTGTTAGTGAGATCATTAATCTTTCGTTGATCCGAAACTGTCTGTTTGTTTGAAAAATGTGCGCTCTTGTTGAAACTGGAAAGGTGACGTCATATACCTCCAGGTGATAATTAACTAGATTAGAATAAAATAATTCGTTATTGTTTATCAAGTATCATATGAATTATATATGCAGTAGCTAATGTCAGATAAGGAAAATAATTTAAACTTGCTTAATGTCAGACATGACTACGATCGATCACAATTAGTTGCATTGTATTTTATGTCTCCATTTCTTGTCGATATTTTATAAATTGTATGTACTTGAAATTATGCGCAATGAATATGAGTATAATGTTCGTAAACCTACGTAAAGATTTCACTATTCAACCAACGCCCAAGCTATAAAGTAAAATAAAAAAAATATGTAGGACAATAGCGCAAGCAGTTGGGCCGCGGGCTCAGCGGTAATTGAAAATAATAATTGAATTTGCATTAAGCATACGAAATTTGAATAATATCCAACCATGTTAAAATTGTAATGACGTGTTCTAACTGAACGCAATATTGGTTATTTAATAAGATAAAAACGTATTAGCAGTGTGAAGGAAACTTTATTGTATAGTTTCTAAATATATTTAGGTATACAAAAGATAAGTTTTTATTAATAATTCCTAAACTAAGACCTGTAACTGCTTTCTGATTAATAATTCTATGTTCCTAATACAGATACTCTATTTTCGTGATAGAGCTAAGTATTTATAGTTTATCATCATCTATTCCTATTCTTCTTGCCTGTTATTTTCTGATGTATATAATATATCTAAATAATAATATGTATTGACGAAAATCCTTTGAGTGCAATTCAGTACTAAATAAAAAGTCACATAAATGTCGAATCAATTTGAATATCGCTTTACCTATACATAAACTATGATCAGACGATCTTGTTTTACATTTCGCAAGATCATATTCAACACAACTTACCTACGTAATTTATTCGAGTATATGCATACTCGAATAAAACTGGATTGTCGCAACACTAAAGCAGTTCTTTTTTTATAAAGTTAAAATTTGAATTTGGAATCGTGTGTGCTCTATTGTGTAGCAAATGGAATTCATTGTACTATACATTTAATACCAGCCAGTATAACATGAACCCTTGTCACACTTCATTTGTTTGACATTAAGCTTTTAGTAAACTGGTTAAGGCATATGGCTGGTACCATTTTGCAAAATATTGAATAGATCTGCTGATTTTTTTTTATTACGCGAGAATTACAAAATATTGCATGTAGTTAGATAGTTACTAGTTACACAACGACCTAGTTGCGATTTTTATAAAACAAGTTTTTGATATGTAATAAAATTGTCAATTACTCGTAAAAACATTTATTTTGATAGATAGGTTTCGTTATGAGGTGCAATAGTACAATTTATTAAAAAAATAATCTAGTTTGAAGTAATAAAACTTTTCGTTTCTAATGCCACTCGTTTTAATTGAAAATAAACTCGATATGTTACTTTCAATTATTTGACTGAATGGTATTACAGAGATTCTAAATTCGAATATTTAAAAATCGACGGTCAAAAAGTAAAGGTGAGTGTACATTGTACAATACGTATTAAATATATTGCTTTTATGAATGAATGAATGAACTTTATTTCACTTAAGATCGTTTTGAAGTGCGTTTGTACTTGTAGCTTAGAATGTGTGTTTCTAGGTATGCGCGTGTGTTTGTGCGCAATCGGTCGTACGTGAGTGGTTTGCCAATAACAATATACTTACACCGGATATTTATGAATTTAAATAAGAAAGTGTTAGGAATTTAATGACAGTAGTTCGGAGTAACCGTGTGCCTTCCTGGTGTTCGCATGGATATCAATATGTAGTATCCATTTTATTGTGACAACATAATACTATAGATGACACTTGTATTCATTTATAAATTACAATTATGTCACGTTTCTAACTTTTATGTGTTCAATGCTTTTTTTAAATCTATTTTATTGTTCCTGTCAGTTAATTTTATGGTAGAAAACCATAAAATTAACTTTAAAATTTTAAAATTAAATTTAAATTAACAACATTTTTATATGATTTCTTTTATGTTTTATTTTTGTATTGACTATCGCTGTCACTGTTTAAATTTAAATCGCTTTCTTTCTGAACGTCCTACTATTGGACACGTGTGTCGTCCGCTTTGAGAGACACTAATAACACAAGTTGGGATAGGCTTTAGTTTCGAGGTTTTCGTCTCTCACAGAGATTATTTTGCATAAATTGTCCCTTAACTACCTCTTACAGCATGCTGTGACTAGTTGTGTGTTGTGCTCAGCGATGGTGACCAAAGTATTTTAAATCCATCACCAGACAGAACCAAATAAACGGTAACAAATTATCAAAAGTTCAAATCTGTACATTTTTTGTGACGTTCTTGTCTTTCTATAAGCTCTGTGATATCATTGTATACGTATACCAGTATTAAAATTAAGTTCTCAGTATTTTAATAGTTGAAGATTATTACAGGAAACGTGTACCGTTAACAAAAACACTTTTGTAAAACGATACCGCACTTAATTTCATAATAAAATCTAATAGTTACTCAACACAACAGCAACTCATGCCTAATTAGGCTACATATGACAGCTACAAGGCGTGGCCTCTTATATATATAAACTGTGTGACATACGGACGCACAACTCGACCGTAATTCTCCTTTGTATGCTAAATAGTGAATTATCTAGCCTCTCGAAATTGTAATCTTAAAACTTGCTTGGAATTTCTTCATCTGTTGTTTAAATTGTGGTTGGATCGTAATACCGTGATGGGTATTTGTCAGTTTGTCGTTTGATCTCTCTTGAGTCGTTTTATTTGGGTCAATTTTAAGCTGAGATAAAAAATCTTCGATATTATTGACTGCTCAAATGCTAACAATGTATCACATTAGTTTATTGTTCAAGCTTTTGTGTACTTTTAGCTCTTGTGACATTAATATATTACATAAACTTTATTTTGCATACTTGTTCATGCTCGCGGTTTCAACCGCGTTTATAGTTACTGCTGCCCTTTGTCTTTAAGCATGATGATTATGTAATGAGTAATTACATATCATAGATCAGGATAACACATCGTTTATTACTAATAACCTATGTGTTATTCTGATCTATGAAGTATATAACTGTTAAGTTTTATTAAAATCTAGTTAGTAGTTTTTGCGTAAAAGAGCAAGTTCATATTTTCTAACAAAAGAAAATCGTTGTACTTTTTCAATTATACAATTGTTTTATTACTAACCCAAATGTGAAATACTCTTTACAATAAAAATAAGGAACTAAATACTCAATTTAAAAATGGAATACTAATAATTTGTTTAAGGACATAATTACAACACTGGCCGTTTGCGTATTCAAATGTCATTCTTAATTTAAATTCCAAATTTAGTATTTTAAATTATTCAATTGAACATTGCAGTTTTATGTTCCAATTTCAAAACTACTTATATTTGAAAATTTACAATCAAATATACATTTACAATGAAAAAATGCCGTGAAAATATTTAAAATATTTGAATTAAAACCTTAAACCCAACATAAAAAGTAATTTTAATCAAATAAGACTACATGTGCCACAAGTATTAAAAGCTCCATTCACTGACCTGTATGTAGTTTGTAGAGCAAAATGTAATGTGTCTTTAATAAGTGTAGGTAGAATATTATTGTAAGCGCTTCGTGAATGGCTAGCTTTATGGCACAGCAATGTCATGTATTTTATTATACTATAGGTAATTAGTTTTTACATGAATGCTATCACCGTTAAGACCCGCGCGTGACCTGAATTTTAAACAAAGCCTTACTTCTTTTTATTTAATGAAAACATTACCAATTAGAAATTACAATTCTTTATTAGGGTTCCGCATAAAAAGGTTTTAACCTTTTTATGCGGAACCCTAATAAAGAGGGAAAAGGGGACGCAAGACCTAAGAAAAAGGGACGCAACTATTAAGACATCGTTGTTTGTACATATGATACCAGCTGTATCTCAGGAATGGTTATAGCTAGAGAGTTGAAATTTTCACAGATTATGTATGTCTGTTGATGCTATAATAACAAATACTAAAAAACCAGAATACAATAAATATTTAAGTATGCTCCCTTACAACAAACGTTTTCAGTGTAACTTGATGATATTCCTTGATCAGGAGCTCCCAAACCCACTTTGAAACTAAATTGTTTTTACCGTTCCCCTTTTAAACCTACTTAAAAACCACTATGACCCCTTTTTTCTAAGTCTCTTACCACCCCCCTTTAGCTCTTTAGGTATGAAGCACCCACTAGGGGAATTATCGTCCACTTTGGGAATGAGTACCAAAGACAATGTGATTATATCGATATCTTGATCTTCTATATACCAATACTAGCTAACCTGGCAAAGCTTGTTTTGCCATAAAATATCAGGGGTCACCCTTAACACTTAGGGGGATGAAAAATAGATGTTGTCCGATTCACAGACCTAACGGATATGTACGCAAAATTTCACAAAAATCGGTGGAGCCATTTCAGAGGAGTATAATTACAAACACCGTGACAGGAGAATTTTATATATTAGATAATAAAGCTAAAGAGTTTGTTTGTTGTACGCCGTAATCTCAGGAACTAGTTACCGGTTAAATTTGAAAAAGTCTTTCAGTGTTGGAAAATACATTTATCTAAGAAGACTATAGGCTATATTACATCACGCTGCAACAAATGGGAGCGAAGCATTAGTGAAAAATGTTACAAAAAATGACTGCGACTGAATAAGTAAAATCAGTACCGAACCTTTTATGTTCGGGTCCGATTCGCCCTAGTTTCATATTCATTTGTTTAACAGATGGTCTGAAGTATATCTAATGAGCTTTCTTATTTTATAACCAGTTAAACTACTACGTGCTTGATACCGGAACTTACAAATATATTTGATTTTATTGTTCAGATTGATATACTAGCTGTTGCCCCCATCTTCGTACGCGTGGAACTAAATAACCAACTCCTAACAAATTAAGCAAAAATATCATCTTTTTAAACCACTCTCCGTGTGGTGACGGGTTAAGAATACAAGTGTCACCACCCCATCTACTATGTATTATAAGTATGTATTTACAAAAGAAAAGTAGTTTATGTATTATATCCGTATTCTGGTACCCATAACACAAGCATATAAGCTTAGCTTGGGACCAGAGGACGTTGTGTGAAATGTCCATGAATATTTATTTATTTATTATTTATTTATCTCCTCCCGAGGGTGCTGTAAAAGTCAGCTAAGGGATATTGCACACAGATAACATCATCTGTCAGAGACGGAAAACTCGAAAATAAACCCTGTGCCAACACGCCTGGTCAGGGCGGCACAGTAGACCATATTCTCTCCCAAAGTGGAGTAGGCCCGTGCCCAACAGTGGGACGTAAATGGGCTGGGGAAGAAGAGAGTCTATTAAAAAAAACCGCATCACAATCCGATAGTTTTGAAGATTTAAGCTCACATAGGGACATACATACATAAAATAACAACTTTGTTAATAATTATACGCATCTGGATATGTAAAAAGTAATTTGGATTAAACTCTTTTTTAACCGACTTCAAAAAAGGAGGAGGTTCTCAATTCGTCTATGTGTTTTTTTAATTTATTTTGTGTTTATTACCTCATAAACTCATAACTTTTAACTGGGCGAAGTGAATATTATTATTATTTTTTTATTTGAAAGCTGGTGGTTCCCGTGTGGTCCCATTGGCACCAGATCAGGATCTGATGGTTATTTCCTCAGAAGTCGAAGAAAACCTTAAAATTTCAAAGGCACGTGAATTAGGTTGAATTTTTTTTTTAAATCCTTATTACCAAAATTGTACATAAATTTTTTATGCTTAAAAACGGACAGTACTACTATAAACAAACCTTTTAAATCTCTTTAATGTTAAACTATAGATGGTTAAAAAATAATTTATCGCATTTTTATCTTATTCTTTATCGCATCAATTAAGATTGATAAGTTTAAGTCAATTAATTAAATAAGGAGATCACTCCATCGTGTGTGGTTGCGAGAGGTTGCGAGTGGTTGCGAGTGGTTGTTGCGCAACCCAACAACTAATAACAACGTGATTTGAGGCTTAACTTATTATGATAAAATCTTCTTAATATTAATAGCGTTCTTTAAAAATAAGGTTAAAATAAACCTTAGTAGTGTCACAGCCCATATTAATATTTTGTGTTGACATTTCTCACAAAGTCCTCTGATCCCAAGCTAAGCTGATATGCTTGTGTTATGGGTACCAGAATACGGATATACTACTTATACTACTTTTCTTTTGTAAATACATACTTATAATATAATAATATAGAAAACACCCAGACGCAGTACAAACATTTGTATAACAATTATAAATATCACACAAATGATTATCTCAAGCGGGAATCGAACCCGCGACTTCGTGAAGGGCAGTCAGTTACATGAGCCACATGACGAAGCTTGTTAATTATAGTCATGTTATAAAATCTTTACATAGAACCAAATTTATTATTTCAAATTCTTTTTGTTTGGATCGTCCATTTTTCGAGAAGTATATAGGATAGGTACTTAACATCATGCTATCAATACTAACATTTTAAAGCTGAAGAGTTTGTTTGTTTGTTTGAACGCGCTAATCTCAGGAACAACGGCTGGTATGATTTGAAAAAGCTTTTAGTGTTGCATAGTACATTTATTGAGGAAAGCTATAGGCTACATAATATCACGCTGCAACCAAGAGGAACAAGGTATAAGTGAAAATTGTTGCAAAAATGGGGAATATTTTTTTCCACGCTAATAAAAGCGGATCACAATTTAAAATCTTATTCAAAATCACTATTTTAAAGGTATGATGTAACACAGCTAGTAAGTTAATAAAATCTTAATTTGAAACTGGCGACAAAATTTTCATTAAAATAAAAGAAAAAAAAAGAAAAAATACGAGTCACTATTCTAAGCTACAGCTTTTTTTCAAATTAATTATACTAAAGTTATTACTTATCACCAATTTATTTTTCTTTTAGGGCCAAAAATATTATAACGATTTCACTGTTTACAATATTTCAAGTGTTTGTTAAAAATATAAGAATTGAAATTGAAAGAAAAATATTTACGTTTCATACAAAATTGAAGTGTCTTTTAATAAACAATAGCGTCAGTTTACATATTAACTTTGATTGTTTCATTGTAAATAATAAACTGTGTGGTGACGGAATAAGAATACAAGTGTCACCACCCCATCTCCTCCCAAGGGTGCTGTAAAAGTCAGCTAAGGGATATTGCACACAGATATCCTCTGTGAGAGACTGAAAACTCGAAAATAAACCCTGTCACAACACGCCTGGTCAGCGCGGCACAGTAGACCATAATTCCTCCAAAATGAAGGAGGCTAAACTTTTATCAATGACTTAAAAATTTACGTTAATACTATCTGACCCAGCAAACGTTGTTTTGCCATAATAAATGTTAGGGTGGGCAACCCTTATCACTTAGGGGTATGAAAAATAGATAGTAGCCGATTCTCAGACCTACTGAATATGCATTTAAAATTTCATAAAATCGGTCAAGCCAAGTATGAGAACGAACATTGTGACACGAGAATTTTATATATTAGACTAGCTGACCCGGCAAGCTTTGTTTTGCAATACAAATGTCAGGTAGGGGGAGGAGGAAAAAAAGATGTTGTCCGATTCTCAAACCTACTGAATACGCATATACAATTTGGTAAAAATCGGTAAAGCCGTTTCGGAGGAAATTTTATATATTAGATGAACACATACTTGATATATGAATTATTAATACTTTTGCATATGAAACCTAATTTAGTATTATTATTAATATTTTAACATGGCATCCGTTTATTATATGTATATATTATGTACATATTTAGGTAAGTAGGCGTCAAATCGCCATAATATAATTACAATTCAATACACAGTTCGCAATCCAAACACATTTCTACGTATCTGTCACTCAATCGTTTCAATGACAGGAAAATGGCGACTGCTAATGTGGAAAACTTCTTATTTAATATTAAATTCAGGTCTGTGTACTACAATATTAGCACTTCGAGCTAATCGACAACCAAACTACATAATAGATAGCGTATTTCCGCTTATAATTAATATTAAATTATTGTGGGAGATAGCAGTCTTGTATTTTGATTAAGGGTATGCCTTTTTACGTATTAATATTCGTGGCGTATGCTTAAAAACCTAGTTGGCTATTTCGTTGTACACCTTTATATTAATTAAAATCGTTAGTAACATTACCGAATTGTTTATTGACGCTACTAATTTTGATTATTTTGTTAAGTTTAATTGTCCATCTAGAATATAATATTTAGTCATAATATCAAAATAATTTAGTTTAATTTAAAATACGCAGAATTAGCGATATCACAATTTCTATTGTTATTTTTTTTAAATATGAACACAAGCAAATTGCAGTTCCAATTTCAAATTTAAACTTTTAAATTACCACAAATCATTACAATATTAAACATTCATACATCTATAAATCTATAATAGACTTTAATACATTGATTTAAGGTATTTAAAGTATAATATTGACAGTGTTTATAACTTTGTATGTGATGTTTTGATATGGAGTGAGCTTCTTAGAAGAAACTTAAGTTCCGTATATAGTGTTGTTATAACAATAACAGTTTTATAATGTTTACATTATAACTGTTATAACAGTATTATATTATGTTACGTTGATTCGCAGATTTGTGCGTAGGATTATGTTATTATTAATGGCGGTGTGGTCTCAGTATTTAGGTGGTCTTTATCTTTGGTGTTTTGTATCAACTTGTAAAAGTACCTACAAGATTAAACAATTTATTTTAAACGTTAAAACTTCATTGTTCTTAAGAAATTTTAAGTTGTTTTTGTTGAAAGCTAAAAACTAAAATTCGCGTAAAGTTTTGGATAGTTCATTTATCGGAGAAGGTATATAACATCACGCTGCGACTAATAAGAGCGCAGCATCAGTGAAAAATGTTACAAAAGGGGGAAAGTTTACCGTTTTACCGTATTTTCGTACCAAGTCGCGGTCAACAGCTTATTATTAATTTAATAATTATGGTCCAAACGTTTAATAAAACGACTGACATCTGAGATAAGAGTATGGAAGAAAAAGGTATATTGCGACGACCTCAATTATAGGAATAAGGGCTAGGGAATGATTATAATTAACATAAGCACATGAGTTGGTCTAGACGTTGATACAATAACGTAGCTTTACAAAATGCAAAGATTGCTCTACGTATCACAAACACAGCAGATTCCTTTACTAAATAACTTACTGGTAACATGATAGTATCAGATTTCATAAACAAATCTTATTTAAATTACTACAACGATTGTTACTGCGAATCTCTATCATTTTAAAGTATTAAACCAAAAGGAGTAGGTATAACTACTGCTATTAGTTTGTCTTTGTCTGTCTCCAGCCCATTTACGTCACCCTGTTGGCCACGGGCTTTGGGATTATGGTCTACAGTGCCGCGCTGACCAGGCGTATTGGCACAGGTTTTATTTTAGAATTTTCCATCTCTCACAGAGGATGTTATCTGTGTGCAATATCCCATAGCTGACTTTCACAGCACCTTTGGAAGTTGATGGGGTGGTGACACTTGTATTCTTAATCCGCCACCGCGCGGAGAATAGGTTTATACTCTGTAAATATGCATTTTTCTTTGTCAGTTATACTGTCATGTCAGTGGTGTCGATATACCGCAAACATTATAAGTATAACGTATTTTACTTAGACGAGCCTCGTGGTCGAGTGGTTCATGTAATGGACTGACGTTTAGTATTGTTAACTCCTGTTGGGTTTATGCTCTAAGTCTATTATAGATCTTCAGATAAAAACAAAAATAAGAGAAAAATAACTATAATTATGAGAAATTTTCTCAAACAATAAAGGGCCGACGTCAATTGGAAATGAATAAAAAACGAACACACGCCGAACACATTTACATCTCCTAATAAATCTTAAAGCACAAAAATTCTGGTTGAAATGAATAAAGAATAAAACTTGCTAAGAACGAATTGTACTCGTTTCTTAAAGGGTTCCGTCGTGATGTTATAATAATCACATAGTCATAAGCATATCAAGAAAAGAAAAAAAACGTGTTTTCGATAGGAGTCTCCAACATCTTTCATTAGATTATTAGCGTTTTTAGTATTTGCTGATAAATTGGCATCAGAAATAATTCACCCGTGAAAATTTCAGTTCTCTAGATGACTGTATAGCGTAGTGACAGACGGACGCACAGTAATGTGTTAATAATAGGTTTTAATTTTTTGATACGGTACCACAAAAATAGTCACAAAGCCAGTAGTCGAATCGAAAAAAGAAATTAAAAATTCAAATAAAAGAACCTATTCCTTAAGATAATGCTTATTCATTCCACATTTAAAATCAAATTTTCAAATAAAGAACTCGCGGCGGTCGATCGGGCGCGTATGATAAAACGAGATAGATATATGTGCGACATAACTGTGTTAGACAGAGATAGATAGCTTATTATGATTGACAGCTGAGAACGGTTAGCCTTGAAATATTTGAAACATTATATTATTATAAAGTACACTGTCTTCGTTAGACACGAGAGCAAGCCGGACATTGAATTTTAAATGTTTGTTAGAGATTGGATGTTGGAATTGAAAAAAACTTTCAAAGTATTTTTTTTTTTAGAACTGTAAATGGTCTACTAAGTGTATTAGAAGGAGAATAGTTTAAGATATTATTAAAATTATTGTAGTTTCAGAACACCTTGTGTTTATTTTGCAAAATAAGATAATCATTTTTGGTAATAAAATAAAATCTACCAAAGTACTGGAAATTTAAAATTAATCGTATCCATTTTTGCGCATAACATTGTCTATATTGAACTTAATTGAGAAGATGTCCTTATTACTCGCATGTATACTCATTACCGTAGATTTAATGCCGCTAGATACGTACGACGGCCAGTTTCACCGGAACACGTTTTAAATCATAATTCGAACGTTTTTTTTTTATGAATTTAGAACGTTGACTTTTAACTTTTTATTTTGTTAGCCTCATGTTATATCTCAAGGAAAGCTACTGAGAGTGGCCGTTACAAATAGTTTTAATTACGTAATTGCAATTTTTTAATTATTTTGTTTTTTGTACAACTCGATATGAGTATTGCCATTACAAGTACATAATGGTTATTAAATCTTAGCCTTTTTTAATAAATAAGTGTGAGATTAGAATATGTGATGTCACTTATATGGCGTTTTGTTAAGATTTTATTGATGTTAGCAGAAATAGAAAATCTGCCAATAATGAGATACAAAGAATAATAATTTTTATTAGTAACAACGAAAAGTCCTTAGGAAATGGCAATATTAAAATAGTAATGTTTATTGTACAATTTAACACTTTATAACTACTGGTTTTGGCGCCAACCAATTACTATTTTGACACCTTCAATGATTAACTTTATATCTTAGAAACAGTTATTCAATTAAAACTACTAGGTAACTTTAATTGCACATCAACTCATATATCAACTTTGATTAATTCATCGCTCTAATGTTTTCCACAAATGTATAGAAACTTTTTGATTAAAAAAAACTTGATTTGATTTTTAAAAGTAAAATTATCTTAAGAGTAATTAATATTAAAAGGTGACTGATATGTGGAATTTTATAAACAAACAGTTTTATAAATGTATCAATAGTGCTATTAAGATAAAGTTAAAAGACTCTCAATTGACTTTTTAACAAATAAGCGGGAGACTATGCGCATGCGTGGTGCGCAGTTCCGCTTCTGACGCGTAGAGCTTAAATCTCGTAGACGCTACGCGACGTAGATAACGTGACTTTCCAGGCGTTAAAAATATTATCTGTTTGAATATTAATACACAATTTGTTAACTTCATTAATATTGAAATTTTATGTTAACTAGCAAGACAACATTTTTTATAAAATAATAATGTTATTTTACACGCGTTTATTAGCTTCTTTCGTATACCTAGATACTTCTAGAAATAACTTTTCAAAAAATATCAAGAACAATCGATCGTGATTTTTAAACTAATTCAATTCTTCTCCAGCCCATTTGTCCCCTGATTTACTGTGGCGCGCTGACCAGGCGTGTTGGCACAGGGTTTCTTTTCGAGTTTTCCGTCTCTCACAGAAGATGTTATCTGTGTGCAATATCCCTTAGCTGACCTTTACAGCACCCTTGGGAGGAGTTGGGGTGGTGACACTTGTATTCTGAATCCGTCACCACACGGAGATAATTCAATTAATCAATAATTATTAATAATATAGTATAAAAGCCATCTCTATACAATTGTAGCTCTATACTAACAACTAACACAATTCATTTACTTTTTGGAAGCGGCATTCGAAATTTGAATATTCAAATGGCTGCTAATCGTTTTTATTGGTGACTTTACGGCCTGTAACGATCACTTAAAGAACGCTTTTGAGTTATCGCTTGCTCCCAAACATAATCGAATATATATACGATATTTAAAATAGAATAATTTGACATCAATATTCGTCAAATTAACTATATTTTACTAATAATAGTTGCTTTTAGAAGTAAACGGAGAATATTTAATGGAATTCGTGAATAGAATTTTATGTTTTTTTTATTATTCTTTAACTTGCCGCCATTTCTTGCATTTTTATAAGTTGACATTTCGAAGGTTTTCTAGAACATTCTTACTTGCCCTTCAAACTATCATTCATATAAGTGATAAAAGATAGATTGCGTTACATGACCTTCTATTTATAAACAAAATACTAAGTAAATAGATGTAATTACACGTCTAGACATTGTAAATTAATCAAATTCCTTGACATATCAAATATATATTAGAATTTTATCAGAAAACAAATCGACTTCACTCGATTATATATTGATTTAATAATTTAATTAGGCTTACGTGGGTGTCGCTTGTCATTTCGTATTCTTTTTATGTTTAGTTAACTATATGCGTAGTTATGAGTCTCTTTTAATACCAAACATACATACATAACATTTTCTAATATTTTCGCGACTCATTTGTTTAAATAAAACCTCATTTTATTGATTTAGTCGCATACGGCATGATTTATATTTGAAAAACCCTGGCCGGAACTCTTCGTAATCTTGGGATAGAGTAAAATCAATTTTAAATTTTAATATTAATATTCAATAATTGCTTAGATATAATTTGATTAGTTCACAAACTAAAGAACACACTTGAAAATCCTGATAATTTTTTTTTAATTATTGCATTGTCATCGGTCCTTAATATGTGTGCAAAATTTACGACTACTGCAAGCGGGTGAAAATAACTTTCCATTCAAATACCAGATAAATAAATTGATAGATACGTGCCGAGCTATTCAAAGCATGTTAGCAAAATTTTTCATGTTTTTACAAACATACAAGCAAATATACAAAATATAGATATAAAATGTGGAAGTTTATCATAATAATTAATAATTTATATTTAGCCGCTGGCGAGGTTTTTATATCTTAGACATAATTGAGCGTTTTATTTTGAATCGTGTGGGTGACTTAGATAATGAATTTTTATATTTATAGAAATTAAATATATTATAAAGGTCGCGTAACGTAACGACACATTAACAAATTGTGTAATTGTATAGTCCTGTCTTTTTCCGATAGAGATAGGTAGAGACTATAGAACATCTGCTATGATCTAAATATATTTCATTATACTCATACATTTGGCCATACAAGCAGAAAGTTTGTCATAACATGACTTCTTCCAGCCCATTAACGTCCCATTATTGGGGACGGACCTCTTCTCCTTCGGGAAGGTATCGGCTCTACTTATGCTACTCAAACCAGGCGTGTTGGTATAAATAGAGCATTATTTTCTGTTACAAATCAGATGTTGTGTTTAGATAATCGGTAGTACAATCCATAATAACCCGAATATTCTAAAGTAATATAAGTATTCTAAACTTGAATTTTAAATAGTATTTTTAAAAATTAAATTTATAAATTTAGAATTCTAAATTTGAAATTTAAAAAGTATTAGAGATTTAAATACACATCTTCTCGTCTTAAAAAAACTTCTTGAATAGTTCCAAATTTAAATTTTAAAAGGTGAAAATATTTTGTTATGCGTTACTCCAAATTTGAATTATTAAAAAATGTTTCTTTTTACACACAAAAATACAGTTGGCAAAATAAATTCAACATGGCGACTACAACATCTACAAATGTTATACTATTGTTAAATGATTAATGATACTTGCGCTAGTTTTTATTTAAGTTTCGTAATTTACTTGGGCTGTATTAGTTTTATTTGATCTGATCTTATTTATGATAAACGATGTAAAGGAGTTATTATTACTTTTTATCGTTTGATTTGATTTACATGTTATTGTTTCTAATACTTTTTGGACTTTTATATTTGACCAGTCTTAAGGCGTTATAGTAAAACCGGTCAAGTACGAATTGGATTAAAATACGAAGGGTTCCGTTAATGTCATAATAAATCGTCATATTTATCACTCCAAATAACGGGATAAGGGCAAGGGAATGATAATGATTAATATTTACTGTTATATCATCAACTGATATGCGCAAACTGTGATATATTCATCTCCGTAATCACCAATGCAAACGGAACTCTAAAAATTAGCAAAACATTACAACATTATTATCTATATAAAAATCATTGTTCATTTGTCCGTATTGTCTCTTAAATTACAACAAAAGCAATGCCAAAGGTCACAAAATATAATTATAATGTAAAACTTTTAAAATATAAAATTACGCAATTCTTTTATACGCGTAATTACGTTTCGTAGGATAAGATTATATGATAAACTTTATCTTATAATGGGTTTATAATGAAATAATAATTATGATAGTTATTGTGTTATGTTATAAACGTAAATAGTTGATACTATTGATACCAATTCTATATGCATAACTAAACTAAACTAAAAAATTATAACAACTGTAGTGTATTTTAAACATGGTTAGTGTATTTTTAGACTTAGTGTATTTTTAGACTTAGTGTATTTTTTCTACTGTGTAAATACGCCTGATCAGCGCGACACAGTAGACCATAATCCCTCCCAAAGTGCAGGAGGCCCGTGCCCAACAGTGGGACGTAAATGGGCCGGAGGAGAGAAGATGGTGCATTTTGATGAACTGGCTACTTATTTGTACACATTTATATAAGTATAAAATACACAGCTTTTTTATTAAAACAGGTCAGTTTATATTTAATCAATAACACAAGCATATAAGCTTAGTTTAGGACCAGAGGACGTTGTAAAAATGTACATGAATATTTATTTATTTATTACAAATGGTATTATGATTACATTCCATAATTAAATTAAGATTTAAACATAATCAATTTCCGTTAAGCCGCCATTTTGAATCCTGATCAATATTAACATGTTGGCGCGCATAATTATGTTTATTGTTATTATTGGATATTGTTTTCATCAAGGCTGTATCGAAAATGGTGTGGTTGTCATTTTAAATAGGCTGTTAGCGGACAATTGTTTTCGTTAAGGACAATGTGGCCCTTTGCTTGTGTCTTCAATATTATATTTTTGAGTGCAATATCTTTTTATATTATCGTGCTTTTTTGAGACTTTATGCAAAGTTAAACATTAAATAAATTTTTACGTACTTGAAATTTGTTGATTATTTAAATAACAGAATTAAATCTAGAAAACAAAAGCTTTCAGACTTAGAAATTTCTTTCATTATTTTTTATTAAGACTTTTAACAAATTATTCAATTTTTACCTCAAAATTTACTAAACAAAAAATATCATAATCTAGTGTTGTAAATAAATTTATCGATAGAATGCAATCTTCATAATGACGTCACAACAGCTGAGTATCGACACTCAACTAGGGTTGTCAGATGTCCGGAACTAACCAGACATTTTTTTTCTTTTTACGAGCCGGCCATGTTCGCCTCCAACCATCTCCGGGTTTTTGTTAGAATATTACCTAATTAAAAATATACAAATATATGGTTGATTTTAAGGTAATATAGGTTTTAAAAGAGAAGTTTGATTTTTGTATTTTTAATTCTATGTGTGTACCATATTACAGATATTATTATGATACATAAACGGATATACTATAAGATACACAATAATTATTAGTATAAAAGGTTTGTGTTCATTACATAATTAAATAAATGCCTGTTCGGCAATCGATCCTGTGTTTAATCTGTTACAATATGGATACGCCACGAGAGACCAATAATCATGGATTTTTCATTGAGAATTCTTTCTCCAACAAAAGGCAATACTTGTATGCAACTTATTAATATTATGACGTATATATTCGTCTTAATTTTATTCTATACACTGGCAACCCTACACATGTTATCGACAATTTACAACTGTCAACAGTGTCACACTACGACGCGGTAGACGCTCGTAAAAATATATTTATTGCGTTATACCTATTAATGTTAATTGATATCATTAGTTTTTTTTCATTCATGGCTATCTTCTTTCTTTATATTATGTTAACAAAACGTTATGCATGAACATAAAGTTTAGAAACTAAGTTTTAAAACAGGGGCGTAGAGTGCCTTGGTGGGGCCCCATATAAAAATTTATTTGGGGGCCTTTAAGAAAGGTAAAAAAAATTGGGAAGTATTTATTAATTTTTGACTACGTACGTCGGGGGCCCCTTTAGCCTGGGGGCCCCGTATAATCGATACGGCTGATACGACGGTAGCTACGCCCCTGTTTTAAAACTATTGTTGAAGAAGTAATTGTATGAATGAATGCTTTAAAATCAAAGCAACGAACGATATTATATCAATGATCAACTATAAAGATATTTTTATCTTCTTTTGGCAACGTGATAAATGACTGACAGGGGTTGACCTAGTGCTCCCCCCGTAGAGACGGGCCCAACTTAAATAGGCCACCCTTAAAGGATGATGGTAAAGCGTAAGGCAGTATGAGAAATTTAAACTTGATGAAATAATTTGATTGCCAAATAAGAACATTGCCAAAAATATAAAAAAGTACATTTATTAACTTTTTCATAAGGTAATGGCATTTGGTCCCTCACGGGTCGTATTTATAAGTCTACCAGGTAGCCGGCTAGTGTTGTACCCTTTGATGTAGTAGTGACGTGACACCAGCTTTAAGCATTTTGTCAAGTTATATAATCAACAATTCAATTATTACAAATACACGTGATCATTAAAGTCAATGTCTTACACAGACGTTGTATATTTTTTGTTAAATTACATACACGCTGTTTATTAGATCATTCACTTAATATCAATGTCAAAATGGAGGTACAAACAAAACCGGATAATTACAAATAATTCTACTACATATTCAAACGGCAATTATATCTAGCGATATTATTATGGTAAAGCGATAAAATTTGTAATATTTAAGGGTTATTCTCCAAAAATATTAGTCAGACTTAAAAAAAAATGTCACTAATAGAAAGCTACAGTCTTCGTGTGCAGGCTAAAATGTGAAGATTAACGGTCTTATTCATAATGACTTATCGGAGGTTTAAAAATTCGCTAAAATCGGTTCGCGAAAATTTTCAAAACTTGTTAGTCGTAATAGTATTTTTACGCTAAAACGTTTATTATCTCTCCGATAAAATCTCCGTTTATACCTCCGATAAGTCATTATGAATAAGACCATTAAAAATTTTGGGCATGAAACCGCAAAAGGCTATTTTTGTTTATATACCTATATGTCATTGCTGACTTTATTTGATCTAAATATGAGAAATGATCCCTTTTAACTCAAAACTTACCCCATATAAACAGGGCTGGTCACACAGCACGGTTCCCAAAGTGGAGGAGACACGTGCTCAACAGTGGGAAGCTAATGGGCTAGTGAGGAGAGGAGGAAGAAAAGATTACTTCATATTTAATTATAATCTTGAACTTAAAACGTTTTCGAAGTAAGCTCCTTCTCGTGTTGACATAGAGTCTAGTTTCAGGATTTACGTCTCTTAAAGTTGATATTATTAAGAGGATACCAAAATAGCTTCGTACATTTTTCTACTTACGAAGTTTTCATTATTTCTTTAGATTGAATGGCTAGAACTCTAATTATTAAGTATATGTTTTTTCAATATATGATCTAGGATCGCATAAACTCAGAAACGCGATTGAAAAAAGTTTTCTCGATAGAAAATCTTAGCGAAACAACCTCTCTAATTTTTTATTTTTTTCATTTGTCGGTCTATTATCGCGTATTAACTAGTAAAATAACTTTAAAAACATAAGTAACTTTTATATATAGAAACACGTAAATCAGAATTAAAATATATTTAGTAGATTTTGAGTAAATAGGAAAAGTATCCCTAATTCTTCATTTTCTGTGCCTACTGGCTGTGTTATTATGTACGTGTCGGCGATGATATACGATAATATTGATGTAGGCCCTTAACTATTTTTTATATCCCTTAGTTGCCTATTGGGGTGGAAACACTTGTATTCTTAATCCGTCCACCACACCTACATCTATCACCTTACGGATCTATTATTTTAAACCGCATAACTATTTATTCAGTAGTTTTTTTTTAGTTTATCACGAATTATTCACGCGGTGGCTATTTTGTTTTAAAAGTAATGATAAAGATCAAAGACAATACATATTTAAGCTTTTCTAACGAAGCTGAACTAAAAAACAACTACAAAGAACCAACTAAAGCGACGTAAAACTTTAGTTAACTAAACAAGTTTAACTAATTAAACCAATTATGTGTCAACTTGTTGTTCATACCAGAATATGTACTCAAATACATCAAAATTTACTCTAAATTCTTAGAGCATTTACTTAACAGGAGTTATCACCGCTGAAAAATTGCGAGAGCAATGTTTATTCCTATAGTGTAAAGACAGTGTTATCTCTGATTGTGTGTGGGACAATATTTGTACGGTTCGTACGTAGTAACTAACAACCAATGGAATTATATTAGATTTTTGCGTGTCATCCTCTCACCTGGAAGTATATTTGATAAAGAAAACAGCGCGTGCAATCATTAATCTCTAAAGTTGGTTTAAAAACCTGAAATAAATAAATAAATATTCATAGGCATTTCATACAACGTCCTCTGGTCCAAAGCTAAGCTTTTACTTATGCCTGTGTTATGAAAATAGTTTTTACATTTTTAATCATTCTTAGAGCACATTAACTAAAGTTCGTTGCCTACTAATGACGGGAATTTGATTAATTTACACACGTAAGAAACACTAGAATAGACAAGTCCTGATAGGTTTAATGCTCATGACATAAAGTCAATGTCCGAAATCAAAAAAGTAGGGTAAACTTAAGTATTCTGAGACGTTCTAGTTAAGATAACGTGAGATCGATAGTTATTGTGACCCACGAATGAAGGCCGTATCTTTGTATAAGTTTTTAATAAGTAATTGTACACCGAAACCACGTTACCAATTTCAACATGAATACACGTTTTTTTTTACTTGCCTCGCTCCGAGCAATCTCGTTTTCTCGAAAATAGATCTAATATGTTGAATATAATTAATTTCATACCGACTCCACTTGATCGATGCGTGTTACTTTGCAGTTGTTTTTTTTTTTAACTATAATTATTTTTAAATTACCAAGTATTACGTCAAGTCAACTAGAAAACGGATCGCTTTTTTTAAAGCAAATTGGTTTACGCGAAAATTTGATGTTTGAAGAATTTTTTGTACTAAAAGTTTCGTCTCGCACAGATTTTTCGCTTCTATTTCATTATAAAAGTAATTTTATAGTAATAACATAGAATTAATGACTAGACTAATTTATCTAGCGTATAGTTTGTATATGTAATATGTAATTTTACTCAATTTTGATACAAAACTTGTTTGGTTACCGCTCACCGATGTTTTTACTTACACGTTTTTTTTTTGTTGCAGAGTATGCACAGTTATTGGCTGATCTAGAAGACTGATTACAAAATATTTATTAAGCCAGTTAAGAAATGAGGACTCCATGAAGTCTTATCCCAGGTAACCAAATTTGCCAATAATCAGTTTATTTCTTAAACAATGAAGTGAATATTTTAATTCAAAACATTCCACAGTATTCAGCTAATCTTATTGTCAACAAAAGACTATTGTTTCTTCTTAACACATTGTTTCAAATAAAATTAAACGAAAATGAATCACTGTTATGATTATACGTTAAAATGTATTGAGTTTAAATTTGTTTAAATTTGATTGTTTATATTAAACTGAACGTTGAACCATGACAGCTCAGTCGGTAGAGCGACGGAATGGTATTCCGAGGTCTTGGGTTCAAGTCCCGCTAATTGTGATAGATTTCCACTATAAGTAATTTAGTTTATTATGTTAAAAACATAGCAAGTTGATTGCAAAAATTAATAAACGTATTCTTTTTACAGGAAGGACTCGTTTCAGGTTGTAATCCTTGAAAGAGTCCAAATATTGCAATGACTACTGCGATGGCAGCTCACCAAGAATCTATCCACGAGAGATTACAACCAGCGCCAGAAGAACCGCTATACTTACACCATGAGTCATCATCGTGGCAGGAGTCATCTGATCATCAGGAAGAGCACAGTGCGGATATGTCCCCTTACTACAACATGCCAAAAAGAAACAAAAGAAAGAACTTCAAACCTAGGTGTGCTCCTAACGCTACCACATTTTCTGATGACTCAAATGGAGTCAATTGCAATGAAGCAGGTAGTCCACTTAACGGAAATGATAGAACTACCCCAGAACAAGTCTGTGATGATAAAGATGGGAACTATGCTAAAATTGGTGTCAAAAACTTTAGTCTACTAAAAAGTGGTGCTGTAGATCTTAGTAGAAGACTAAGCACTGATTCCAATGAGAACATAGATTTAAATTATCAAAATAGGTTACCAGAAGATAAGAAACTAGATTCGTTTCAGCATTCTTACATACATAGTTTACAATTAAATCAGGGCGAAAGAGATCGAACCGTCCTAAACTTTAGTAATTTACAAAATAAGACATTTTGTGCCAAAAATCCTTTTGCGATATCACAATTAATAAAGACTAATTCACCACCGAGGAGAAGGGATTCTGATTCTGATGAAGACAAGAGTCATGATATTAATGCTAATGAGAGATTAGAAGAAAACCAGGAACCAATGGACACATTGGAGCCACAGCAAAATGGCGACGTATCAAACGCTACAAATAGAATTTTGAGGGACTATGCTATGAACACTATGAAAGAACTACTTGGAATTTATGGATTGTCATCAAATGAAGTCGCTGATGCTATTAGTGGTCAAATACGAGCTTTAGAAGCTTTGCAAGGTGAGTTTATCAAATATTAATAAAATCATAATGTTATACACTTTATTACAATAAGCTGCTTACTTTTACGACTTTATATTAATAGATGTTATAAAAAGCAAGGAATGAGGTAATGTGTGTTTTAGGTAAACCATTTACACAGTTGCCTTTAAGCTTAAAGCGAAGACATGACTCTGCTATGGAAGATGGAACAGACAGAAGTATGAGACGGTCTTCTTCAGCAACTGAAGATGAAGGATCAACAAATATTACTCCACCGAAGACACCTGACAATGATATTGAAACTCAAAGGTATGAAGTATGGAATAACACTTTTTGAGGGTAAACTACTTTGGTTTGAATAAAAAACTAATGTTAGTTTGTTTTTTCAGACAAAGAGCGTTACAGATTATAAATCAGCAGTCAATGAGGCTGTTAAATAGATCACAAGCTCATGAGGAAGATGGAAGTGGATCTGATGATGGAGACCAGACTCTTGACTTGAGCTTATCAAGAGATATGGATGGACAGGTAGCAAACACATTATTACTACTTAAACTCAATTTTTGTTTAATAAAACCAAACTTAGTTCTTTTTTCTTCTACTTTTAGTATATGGCTTTTTTATTATACAATTTCGCCAACGTCGCGTAACAGGATAGGACCCAAACTTAGTTAAGAAATCACCAACGCGCATAAATAAAATTCGGTTTTTACTTTTTATAGTGACAGCATTTCAATGTCATTTGAATTCTTCTGTAAAATTCTTTGAATTTGACAATAATCCATACATTTGCACATATATTATGTTGGTATGCGGTTATAGAATGTAAATTTAGATTGAATGAATGATAAGAATGAGTTGTTTTTTGTTAATAAGGAACAATCAACGACCTCGAGCGCTGCCAACAGCGTCTCGGAGTTTGAACAACAAAACCTTCTCATGAGGAAAAATTTAGAGGATCTAGCCAACTTACAGATGCAGGTGTGTTCTGTTCAATAAATTGCATCCATTGTCTTGCTTTTTGATGACTTGAATTCAAAGAAAATAGTTTTCTGTTTGGAATAAATCGCTCGCAATTATCTCGGTGCTATTTACATAAACAATTTTCTTCTTAATCTGCATATACGAATAGATTATAATAATATACAGGCGGACTTACTAAGGCATTCTCTAATAGTCTTTTTATAGTAAATATTTTGACATACTTATGACGAGCCTCGTGGTTGAGTGGTTCATGTAACGGACTGCCAATCAAGAGGTCGCGGGTTCGATTCCCACTCGGGACAATCATTTGTGTGATTTTTCTAATTGTCATACAAATGTTTGTACTGCGTCTGGGTGTTACTATGTATTATAAATATGTATTTACAAAAGAAAAGTAGTTTATGTATTATATCCGTATTCTGGTACCCATAACACAAGCATATAAGCTTAGCTTGGGACCAGAGGTCGTTGTGTGAAATGTCCATGAATATTTATTTATTTATTATTATTTATTTGTTTTTATTATAGGGTTTCTTTCAAAAATCATCAATGGACGCTGACGATTCACAAGAAAGAAAACTGCAAGCTGGCGGTAAGTAACATCTTATACAATTGTTGCCTGCGACTTCATACGTCTGGAATTTAGAATTACTATATCTAGACATGATATATAGGCCACAGAACTCTCGGAGACTATAGCTTCCTAATTAGAGTAAGATCTTTAGGAATAGAACGACTACTTTCGGAGACCCCCCCTACCTACATATTCCAAACATTACCTTTTTTTAGATAGTTTATTAAAAATGATAAAAAACGGGTCTGAAAAAAGTACTGGCCTAAGATTATTTCTAAATCAACTTATTGTTTTTTCTTTTTTTTTTTAACTACCATTTTGCCTCTCATACCGCCATTTTGTTTTCAGAAACTAATCCAATAAAATTTGGGTGATTATTTTAATCTGATACCTTCATTATCGAAATACATACATTACATGCGAGCTAATAAATAAATACATACGAGATAGGGCAAAAAACAACTTTTTGACGTGCAAAACAATTTTAATAACATCTGCATCTTTCACTAGATCGCCATATTTAATTAAAACGATGGACAGTAAGAATTAATGGTTATATTAAATAATCTTCTTAAATGATTTATAGAACAGTATAAAACATATAAAATGTTAAAGTTATTTAATTACCTATATTAATTATCTTTGTAGAAGAATAACGGACGATAACTGGCCCATCTTTCCTATAGTTTTCAAAGACCAATCTTTAAAATTGGCACACATCAATCGATTAGAATTTTCCCGTTTTCTTCAAACAAACTCTTTACCTTTATAATATAATATTTAAATATTTATAATATAGATAAAGGGATCTCTTCAGTTATTCAAGTAAAACTGCGGGGTACAGCTAGTTTGAATATAAGTATGTATTGTATAAAATACTAGCTGACCCAGCAAACGTTGTTTTGCGATACTAAAAAAAAAGTTTGAAAAATAGATGTTGGCCGATTCTTAGACCTACTGAATGTGTATGCAAAATTTGAGAAGAATCGGTCAAGCCGTTTCGGAGGAGTACGGTAACTAACACTGTGACACGTGAATTTTATATATAAGATATTACGCGTAAATAATGTCAAAATGTCGTAATAAAGTCATATTATTCCACTGTATGACAGTACATTACATAGTGCATATGAAATAGGTCATTTAGTAAATATTAACATAAACATTAGCGTTTGCAGTTTACGCTAAATGTCACTATATACTATTATTATGAAAATTAGCAATACTTAAGTGTTGCTAATTTTGCTAATTCTCCGTGTGGTGACGGATTAAGAATACAAGTGTCACCACCCCATCTCCTCCCAAGGGTGCTGTAAGAGTCAGCTAAGGGATATTGCACACAGATAACATCTTCTGTGAGAGACGGAAAACTCGAAAATAAACCCTGTGCCAACACGCCTGGTCAGCGTGGCATAGTTGATCATAATCCCTCCTAAAGTGGAGGAGGCCCGTGCCCAACAGTGGGTCGTAAATGGTCTGGAGAGAGAAGTGTTGCTAATTTTAGCACAGGATGTTTCAGAATGAAGAAATGACAATATACTCGTAGTTATGAAATATACGAGTTATTTTTAAAGTAAGGATTTTTCATTAAGAGGATACCAAAATAGCTTCGTGCATTTTTCTATGTACGAAGTTTTCATTGTTTCTTTAGATTGAATGGCTAGAGCTCTAATTTTAAGTATATGTTTTTTCAATATATTTTCTAGGATCGCATAAACTCAAAAACGCGATTGAAAAAAGTTTTCTCGATAGAAAATCTTGGTGAAACAACCTCTCAAATTTTTTATTTTTTTCATTTGTCGGTCTATTATCGCGTATTAACTAATGAAATAACTTTAAAAACATAAGTAACTATCATATAGAAACACGTAAATCAGAATTAAAATATATTTAGTAGATTTTGAGTAAATAGGAAAAGTATCCCTAATTCTTCATTTTCTGTGCCTACTGGCTGTGTTAATATGTACGTGACGGCGATGATATACGATAATATTGATGTAGGCCCTTAACACGCTCTTATTAGCTCGGTACCTACGTATTTATCATTGTGCTAATCTATTTAACCGAATCTTTAAAAGTGATTCTCAACCACTTGCAGTACTCGGATTGATCTGAAATTTTGCACACATATTAAGGACCGATGATTATGCAATAATTTTAAAAAGTATTCAGGATTTTCAAGCTCGTTTTTTAGTTTTTAAGCAAACTGTTGGCAAAAACACGTGGCATGTTGATGTGCATATTTCTAAATTCTTCAAACCCTTCTTCTTCTTCTACAGCCCATTTACGTCCCACTTTTGGGCACGGGCCTCCTCCACTTTGGGAGGGATTATGGTCTACTGTGCCGCGCTGACTAGGCGTGTTGGCACAGGGTTTATTTTCGAGTTTTCCCTCTCTCACGGAGGATGTTATCTGTGTGTCCTCCCAAGGATGCTGTAAAAGTCAACTAAGGGAAGTTGACTTTTACAGCATCCTTGGGAGGAGATGGGGTGGTGACACTTATATTCTTAATCCGTCACCACACTTCAAACCCAACCTTTTGTAATATAAGCATCTGAATCCGCAAAGACTGATTATATCTAAATAGAATAACTTTATTAATCGAATTATTCGTATCGTGAAATAACTAACTCTATCTATCCAATATTTAATCCGATCTAGAAGTCATTGACCTAACAAACACTACAATTACCTAGTATTTTGTTAAGACCTTGTATATCCTTATACGGTTCATAGACTAATAACCGATGAGTAAGCTTCAAAAATGTACTTTTTTTTTAACTCAAACATAAGTATTTTGTAAATCAAGTGCGAGTGGGACTCGCGCACGAAGGGTTCCGTACCATTATCTATGCAACATAAGGCAACGTTATTAGTATCGAGCAAGAAACGGTAAAAAAATCAGTTTTTTGTATGGGAGCCCCCCTTAAATATTTATTTTATTTTATTTTTAGTATTTGTTGTTATAGCGGCAATAGAAATACATCATCTGTGAAAATTTCAACTGTCTAGCTATCACCGTTCTTGAGATACAGCCTGGTGACAGACGGACGGACGGACGGACGGACGGACGGACGGATGGACGGACAGCGAAGTCTCGGTAATAGGGTTCCGTTTTTACCCTTTGGGTACGGAACCCTAAAAATATAGAATAGATTAAATTTTGAAGTAGATTGTTTACTTTCTAAAGTAATTTGTTAATTTTGCAATTGACATGCTATGCTTTTTACTTAATAAATCAAATTATGGTGGGAAAAGTGAATTGCGTAAAAATATATAAACTCAATCGAGTTACAAATGTGGTGGTTAATTTGAATGTTGCAAGCACGACCGCAATAAGCTCAGTTGTTTTCTTTCTTTTAAATGAAAAAAAGAAAAGAAAGAGGAAGTATATTTGGTTTTTAACGGATGGCTCTCTATAGTCTGTGTCTACCCCCATGGGAGAATTTCAAGATGCTATGTTTAAGATGATGTTTTCTTTCTGGCTATACCAAAAAGAACAGGCCTATTGATTAGTACGTAGCGCAATCATACTTTTTCTGCTCTCCACCTATCCTGTGTATGTTTATTTTAAAAAGTATTAATAATTGCGATAATATTGATAACTTATTGTATTTACTTCGTGTGATACTTAAAATATTACGGAAACATTCCGATTCACTTCCATTAATATCCATGCATTATAGTAGGTAAGTCTCTCTAAAAGTTTAACATAAAAATAATATTATGCATACTCCTTTAAGAACTTAAAAATAATAAAATCTTTTTTTTTTAATGGTTAATATGCCTACTGTTTGAACCTACATTTGGAACATTAAAAAAAAACTGTCACAATTTTTTCATTTATTATTTGAGTAGGTATTTAATTTTTTAAAGAAATGTGCCTTTGAAATTTCCTCGATTTCTCAGGATTGAACCATCAGATCCTGACTTGGTGCCAATAGGACTACACGGGAACCACCAGCTATCAAATAGAAAAGAATCGCTTCGCCCGTTAAAAGTTATGCGGTAACAAACATAAAAAAGAAAAACATACCGACAAATTGAGGAACTCCTTCTTTTTTTGAACTCAGTTTAAAAATGGAATACGGCTTTCAATGTCTTTGCCTACAATTGCATCAATAAACACACTTTGAGTCAATAATATTATCTGTTTATAAATTGTTTTCTTCAAATCTCATAAATAATGTATGTTCTAAAAGAAATGAACAGTTTCTATAATGAGATGCGTTTCACAAACATTGTAAATCAACATTAGCTATCCACAAAACAGTAACATTCTTACATAGATGCGTGAAAAGTGACATGTCACTAATTTATTCCATGATCGCCACCTATTTGGTACTTTTCTGGTCTTAATTACTGATTCCTCACTAATATTTATTGATAGTTCGACGAACTTACTGCAATGGCGTGTTTTGAATTTAATAAACGGTAGGGAGTTAGTGAAAGCCACGCTACAAAGCTTATTTTATCCGATATTAATGTGATATCCTATAATTCTTTCAATTGAATTCGCCATTTTTGTATTTCAAGAATTAAAACGTAAAATCTAGGTTTTCTGTTTTTTTTTAATTGATTTAACAATGCTGGACGCTTTATCGTATTTTATACCGTCAATTGTTTAGTTTCCAAACTCATTTGTGAACTAAAAAAGAAAGACATGAATTCCAAAATATTATAAAAAAATATTACATCCAAAGATTATTAAAGCCATTTTCCTTCATAAAATTCATATTTGGAACAAATATTCTTTCCAAATTCGAAATATAATTTCTAAATTATTTTTACTTATTTTTTCTTACATGTTTACAGCCAGTATTACGCGTAAATTTGACATAACAATCAATGCTCCGTTTCTCCCGCGTGTCCCCTTCTAGTAATTGTAGAAACCTCGGCGCACTAATCTGCTCAATAGAGGCGAATTCACTCAATTGAGCGAGCCGAGAGCTCGGGGTGACGTTAATAGACTGAATCTGTTATGTACGCAACGCTTTGTAAACCATTTACGTAGCGTTTGTTAAAAATTAGAACGTATAAAAATAAGTAGGCATTGTTATTTACTGTTCTTATTTCATGGTTCTTTAGGATATTTTTCTACATACAGTTGAACCTCTCTTTTAAAGTCTACCATAAGACTTTATAAGTAGGTAGTCGTTACGAGGTTTGGAAGGAGTGTAAATAGAATGTTCAGTATGTCTTACACAGAAAATTCTATCACAAATCCATCAGTGGAGACCCTGAGCTCCGTGGTATCATCACTGTGTATTCTGACTTCCGTAAATAAGGTCGTCAGTAGTATATTATTATTCTAATTAAGAGATTTTATAAAATTCACGCATCGGTATGATCTAATAGCGAAACATTTTGTACGTTCCAGAAAAATGTTAAGTTTTTTTAACGAAAAATTTTGCTGGAATCAATCTCGCCTGTTATTTCAATAAATATATGTCGAGTAATATGAAAGGGACATAATATTTTGTTAGATTAGAATATTGTTTGGTTAAATAGATCGGTAATAAGTTATTATTTACAAAAATAAAAAGCTCCACCAATCCATTTATCTATGGAATAATATCGGTACATAATCGATTTTTATAATGCTTATGACTTTTTACCCCATTATCCCCAATATAGGGAGGTGTACTACATAAATAGACAAACGCTGTTTCCCATTTACTTATAATAGTTTGGTTTCAGTACGTCCTGTGAACGTTGATTGTCGTGCGACTAACGCGCCTCATACAATCGCACTCGAATCAGGTCACAACACTATTTTAGAAGGAAGTAATCGCATCACTAGTACAGGAAGTTATTTTGATTTAATAATATTACAAATGTTTTGAATTTGGAATTTATATTTGGAATACTATTTAAAAATATTAATTCCAAATTCAAAATGAAGAATAATTTGCAAGTTTTCTTTTTTAATAATACTGTTTAAAATCAACCGCACGATTTTTGGAAAAAAAAAAAACATTCATTATTTTGACAACTTGTTAATTAATAGTAAACTAAACATCATCATCGAATTATCTGTTGCTCTTTCAAGTAAACTACGGAACCGATTTCAATGAAATTTGGCATACGGATATTCTGAAGAAAAAGAAAATCTTTAAAAATCTGCCTACACCAAAACGAATTATTTGAATATATTGTACAAAGCTATAGAAGTCATCGCTAATTTATAAATAGCTCTCTGACTATAATTCAATACTAAATTCCACAAACTATAACAACATAAGCTTTCGCGTAATACTCTTATTTATATCGAAAACCATAAAATAAATTATCGAAAAGTGACAATCGATTGTCCGATTATAATCATCGATTATTTTGATATCTTCCATCTCTTTTTAACACATATTTTGTTATATATTCTGTATCTGTCTGTTCTTATTGTGTTCTCCGTGTGTTCCTAAGGCTATAGAGTTATAATTTATACAAAAAAACTGATGTTAATTATTGTAATTAAAGTTATGTTGTTTATAACGCGATACCTGAATTTATTTATATTTTATCGAATTATTTTGTCGATTGAACAGATTTGGGTTCCGCATTGAAATAATACTTTTCATACACTTATTATATTTTATATCTTATATATAAAATTCACGTGACACAGTGTTAGTTATCGTACTCCTCCGATACGGCTTTACCGAGTTTTACCAAATTTTTTATGCGTATTTATTTAGTAGGTCTGAGAATCGGCTACTATCTATTTTTCAAACCCCTAACCTCGTCCTGACATTTGTATGGCAAAACAACGTTTGCCGGGACAGCTAGCATAATATAATTTTTATGAAACCGTTGCATATGGTGACAGATAAAAAAATCAAATGTCCATCACTCTATCATTATAGAGCTGAAGAGTTTATTTGTTTGTTTGTTTGAGCGCGCTAATTTCAGGAACTACTGGTCATATTTGAAAAAGTCTTTCAGTGTTGGATTAATGGATAGTAATTATCGAGGAACGCCATCCCTACTAATTTATAAATGAAAAAGCGAAAATTTTGACGAGCTTAAGTGTTAATGTGTGTAACCAAACTATAGCGCCATTTAAAAAAAAACTGCTGGCGCCATCTATTGAGCGGCATAGTAATCTTCTGTTTGTTAAGGTTTGTTTTTTAAATTTCACGCAGACGAAGTCTCGGGCAACAGATAGTAAGCTATAAAAAAAAATTCAACTGAATTCATGTGTGTCAAATTTAAAGGTTATCTCCGATTTCTTAGGAGATAACCATCAACCTCCGTATGGTGACGGATTAAGAATACAAGTGACACCATCCCATCTCCTCCCAAGGGTGCTGTAAAAGCCAGCTAAGGGATATTGCACACAGATAACATCTTCTGTGAGAGACGGAAAACTCGAAAATAAACCGTGTGCCAACACGCCTGGTCAGCGCGGCACAGTAGACCATAATCCCTCCAAAGTGGAGGAGGCCCGTGCCCAACATTGGGACGTAAATGGGCTGTAGAGGAACCATCAAATACTGACCTGGCCTATGGGACTACACGGGAACCACCAGCTTTCAAATAAAATACAATCTTTAAAATCACTTCGCCTAACTAAGTTATGAGGCAACAGACATAAAAAATAACATACAGACGAATTGAGAACCCCTCCTTTTTTTTCAAGTCGGTTAAAAAGCATTTAATATACGGAACTAGTTTATTAATAATAAAATCTAACATAACTGATATAGATATAAAATGTATGTGTTCACCTTTATGTTCTAATTTGGTGAAGGCGAGATCGAATCGTAACGATTCTAATCGATTAATTTATCGATTAGTTCGTTGTACATTTAATTAGATTTCTATAGAGAATAAATTTCTTTACATTTTTAAGGTAATGTAATAAAAATGATTGATATTGTAAACTTGTTTATTCAGCTATATCTGAAATTACTCGTTAATATTGCGTTGGATTTTAAACTATAAATACACGTTATATTTTTATGACTATCCACAATTAATAAATTTTTGTGATTTATTAGACAACAAAAATACTTAAATAAGCTACACAAATTGGTAATGCGCCTGGCGGCCATGTTGGTGACGTCATAGTGACGTATAGATGAAAATATTACATTTTGTTAGCTGTATTTTTTCTTTGCTGATGACGTCACAAGGGCGTTAATTTGACAAGGTTCCAGCGCATTACCAATTTGAGTGGCTTATAAATAATGTTATTATATGTGTTATCCAAGGAGGTTATAAGTAGGGAGGAACAACTCGGGAACACAGATTTGTCCCAAGGCCCGGCCCGTTTACGGTTTAAAAGTAAAATAGTAGCCTTGCCTTCTCTTTTCTTCTTACTAGCTTTCTCTTTTACTCCAGCTCAAAAAGAAAGAGTTAGAAAGGCTACTAAATAGGCTCTTTGTCATTTATTTTTCTTAATGTGTTCAACTAAAAAAAGAAGCAGGCCGGTTTCTTTGTATCGAGTGTTACGTCTGGATCTATATCGTAAGTCTATGGTGTTATCTGTCTATACTAATCTATACTTATCTTTACTAATAATATTATAAAGCTGAAGAGTTTGTTTGTTTGAACGCGCTAATCTCAGGAACTACACTACTTTCAGTGTTGAATAGTACATTTATCGAAGAAGGCTATAGACTTTATAACATGTATGCTATGGATGCTATGGAGCGAAGTATCAGTGAAAAAAGTTGCAAAAACGGGAAAGTTTCTCTAAATGCGTACGATATCGCTGGTCTTGGCAGCTAGTTGTGATAAATATCACCACGCTAAAATCCAAAGATCGAGACAGTAACCGTACCGTACAGTGCTGAAATCGTTTGAAATCATAATTATTTTTGAAATTATCTATCCAATATGTTTACAAATTTTCTGATCAAAATAATGCAAGGTGAAAATCACTTTTAAAGTTGCCATTACAAAGAATAATTACATACAAGATAGATACGAACTAACACTTATTTTTAAAGTGGTTTCGATGTGTGTTTAAAACATTTGCATTATTGATGGCACAACAATTTCCTTCGCAGTCGAAGTGTGCAAAAATTTCTAAATCTAACGAAAGTATCGAACTCAGAACCGGTAATCCATTACAATATTGTGTAATACAATATTATTTAAACTATTTCCTATATAGCATGTTTTAATAATTTTTTGTTATTTATGTTTCACATAATGATACATAATTGCTCAATATAATCTGATTCATATATGTATTAGTTTTACATATAAACTACTTTTGGTAAAATATAGTTAAAATTATGTGAATATCAAGATTTGGATATGAAATGAAGGTTGTAGAATGTGTTTTGTTTCACATCCGTGGAATATAAATAAATAAATATTCACGGACATTCCACACATCATCCTCAACAATCAACAAATAAATACCTTATCACATCCATCTTGTATGCAATGGTAGTGTGTTTGACTGCGGTTGTGAGGACAATCTGAGAATCGTTCAGAGCAGTCATCAAGCGGAGAATATAGCATGAAACCATGTGCTAGAGATTCATCACGTTTCTTGTGCCACTGTAAATAGAAAAATATGATTAACCATTTTACATAATGTATTTATTCAGTCCATTGGGTGAGGGCCAAAAAAGATTACAGGAGTGACCTCCCCATGTTTACTCGCAGGAGTCGTAAGAAATGATTTAAGGAACCATATAGCATAACACCTGCGCATACACCCTAGGAGGATTGACGTCATGCAGGCAGTCGATGGCAAATCAGTCAAATCCCATTGCGATATGAGCAAGAAGTCAAATTGCGCTGACCCCGAACAACAAGATAAGGGCATTTTACGGGCATTTCACACGACGTATATTGTATATGCTTGTGTTATGGGTACCAGAATACGGATAGAATACATAAACTACTTTTCTTTTATAAATACATACTTATTATACATAGAAACACCCAGACGCAGTACAAACATTTGTGTGACATTTATAAACATCATACAAATGATTGTCCCGAGCGGGAATCGAACCCGCGACCTTGTGACTGGCAGTCCGTTACATGAACCACTAGACCTCGAAGCCCGTCAAACTCTTCTTTCGTGTGGTGACGGATTAAGAATACAAGTGTCACCACCCCATCTGGAACTGGGCTGGAGAGAAGAGGTTTAGGCTTGGTTTTGAAATTCCACACGTGCTAGGTCACGCGCAACTAGTAGTCCATAATTAAATTATTTTCTTACGATAGTAACAAATCTCTATAAGGAAATGTGTATCAGATACGAATATAAAGGAAGTGAATCCTTCCGTTACAATGTTCGCCCTACAGGACAGAGCACCCATTGAGACGCACATGTGCATCACAGCCTTCAATAATTAACTAGTTTCAAAAATGAATAGAGTCGATATTTATACTAAATGTTTTTTAATACAGATGAAATATGTTGACTAGATTTAATTAAAGAATTATTTCGAAAAGACCTAAAGCATTAATTTTAATGTTTCTTTTTATGTAAGTAATTCAAGAAATAACAAGTTTTTAAAGATAAAATTTAATATTAAATCCGACGTGAGTATGGATATTTGGATGTTTCTTACTCTTTCACGCAATAACTACTGAATGGATTTTAATAAAACTTTACAATAATGTAGCTTATACAGCAGAATAACATATTTGCTACCATTTATAAAGATATTGTGTGAATTGTCCAAAATGTGACGATAAGTGTCAAGTATGTAGGAATTCCAGAGGTGGGAAGTCGCGGGCAACGGCTAGTATTAAATATTTTTACACATATGTGCATTACTGTAAATAGTGATATGTTTTGATTTCTTTGAATTAATTACTTGATCGAATACTGTTTACCGTTGAACAAATATTTACAAATATCACATTAAGTCCGATATTGTTCTGAAGTTGCCGTTTCATAGACAATGTCTATGTAAACAAAGCTATAGAGTAGTTTAGCTCTAAAATTTATTTCGAAGAAAGTTCTTTATTCCAAATTTTGTAGTATTTTTAGAAAAGAAAAATTAGTTTCAAAAGGTCCTCCATTTTGAATGTCGTTAAATAATTAATAATAATAAATATTAATGGACATTTCACACAACATCTTCGGGTTCCAAGCTAAGCTTATATGCTTGTGTTATGGGTACCAGAATACGAATAGAATACATATACTACTTTTCTGTTGTAAATACATACTTATAATACATCGCAAACACCCAAACGCAGTACAAACATTTTTATGACAATTAATTATAACACAGTCTAATTATAGAGGTATTTTGTTCCCAATAACATACTTGATTCAAAAAGTTGTAAAAATAACATTTGTTAAGCTAAAAACAAATATTTCTTATGTATTTAAGATAGAAGATAGAACTATAATAATTATTACACTGTAAATTATAGTATCATTACTAAATTTACATTTTATATGTCTACAACAAAACAAATGAATGAATGAATCCTTTATTTGCCGAAAATAGGTCATACAAGGTATTACATAATAATCTGAGTTACATTAATTCAGTATTTTCTACCTATTAGGCATGCAAAAAACACTAATAGTAACATTTTGTTAATATCAGTCATTTATTACAAAAAACATCAAATTCTTAATATCAATATGCATACAACGAAATTAAAAGAAAACTAAGAAATAACCATCATCAGACATTATTATTCACGCGATCTTTTATTAAAAACCTATCTAAAACTCTTAAAGGTCACAGACGTAAAAAAAAAACTAAAATAAAAAAGTAACACCTCCACGGATTTAATGCGCGTATAATTTCTTTGTGGCACCGCTCAGAAATGTGAACAGACGTCATAAAATATGCATTTCTTCGGGTGCGTGTGCGCATACACTCACACTGATAAACACATACAAATACGGCACATGAGCTGCATTGATACTATTAAATAAATCGGAGTAGGTATTTGAACCGAACCGAACCGAACTTAATTTATACAACGTGTTGCAGAAAGGTGTAGTCATATTTGACCATCGTTACACATGGCCGCTAACTTGGCACTAGGCATGGATGTAATTACAAATATATTATTATAATATTATGATGTTATATTATGACTTTTATGTGTTCATACAAATTTAATTAATTTATTAAATTAATCGATCTTGTTTAATTACAACACTACTATGAGGTCATCTTTTATCGTAAGGTTCAATCGCATTCAATAAACCGTAAAAATCTCATAATTGATGCGCTCCTGGTAGTTATTCAATATTAGGCTATAAACAACAAAAAACTTAACAACTGTATTGTTCTATGTGTAACTGTTATATTTATAATATTTAAGGCCTATCCAATGCAACCTTAAAATATGACTACACCTTTTTACAACACGTTGTATATATCTATTTTCTTTCACCAATCTGTCTCATTTTCTCAATCTCTTGCTAGACATGGGACTAATATAACAATATAATACTCACTCTCCAGCCCATTTACGTCCCACTGTTGGGCACAGGCCTCCTCCATTTTCGGGGGGATTATGCTCTACTGTGCCGGGCTGACCAGGGTGTTGGCACAGGGTTTACTTTCGAGTTTTTCATCTCTCACAGAGGATGTCATCTGTGTAAAATATCTCTTAGCTGACTTTTACAGCACCCTGGGGAGGAGATGGGGTGGTGACACTTGTATTCTTAGTCCGTCACCACATGGACAAATATATATATATATATATAATAATAATAATAATAATCTTTATAATATATATATATACCTTCACATAATATAATACTTACAATGCTATTCTATAGGTGAAGACTTGTAATTGGCTCTTTGTTACTTAATGTTAAAATTCTATTATGTATGATTAGCTGTAAGTCTTCCATGCTTTATAAATAAATAAATATATAAATGCCATGACACGTGGTTTCCACTTATATTCAGCGGCTTTCTATGGTCATATGGTCAACTCAAATAGTTGTAGCATTTTAAGGGGACCAATCACCAGGGTAAAACTGCTATCAGCTAGGTACTGGTTGCTCTTTAGTCGCTTCTGACTACTATTTCTTTATTGGAGATGAATGATAAACTTTTAATCAATGCTTAAGTTTAATTTTACATTTAATAAATATAGCACTGCTTAATACGACACCCAAAGTAGTGTAAACTTTTTTTAATTTAACTGAAATACTTACTCTGAAATATTCCATAGCTCATTGCCATCTACGCACACAAACCTACCATTACAATAACTCAATCGTACTACACTCGCCCAACTTTTGCATATTCATTTGAGTCTCGGAGTATGTAACTATCTTTGTATAAAATTATAATGCATTATATTACCGGTACCCGCCATATTGCTCGTTTTTATAAAATAAATGTATGAAACATGCTCATTGCAAACCTCCGCCTATTTTATACGTTTTAAATTTCGAACATTATTTTATTCTAGAGCTAGTCAATGCAACTTCACACGCGTGGTATACATGTATACTAATACTAGCTGACCCGGCAAACGTAGTTTTGCCATACCAAAAAAAAAAGATTACAAAAATAGATGTTGGCCGATTCTCAGACCTAGAGGATATGTACACAAAATTTCAGGAAAATCAGTCGAGACGTTTCGGAGGAGTACGGTAACTAACACTGTGACACGTGAATTTTATATATTAGAAGACTAGCTGACCCGGCAAACGTTGTTTTGCGATACTAAAAAAAACCAAAAAGGTTTGAAAAATAGATGTTGGACGATTCTCAGACCTACTGAATGCGTATGTAAAATTTCGTAAAAATCGGTCAAGCCGTTTCAGAGAAGTACGGTAACTAACACTGTGACACGTGAATTTTATATATAAGATTATAAAACTGAAGAGTTTTATTGTTTGTTTGTTTAAACGCGCTAATCTCAGGAACCTCAAGTCCGATTTGAAAAACTCTTTCAGTGTTGGATATTCCATTTAGCGTTCCTCGCTAAATGGAATATCTATATAATAATATATAATCTATATAACATCACGCTGGGACTAATTGGAGAGAAGCAGTAGTGAAAAATGTTACTAAAACGGGGAACATTTTCTAAATTCTACGCGTACGAACAACAGCTGGTATATTACAAAATTAAATTATATACAATTAATTATACAAAAAGACAAGTTGAACCATTCTATCTATTAAAAGAAATCGCATTAAAATCCGATGCATAATTTTGAAGATATAAAGCTCACATAGGAACATACATACAAAAATAACGACTGTGTATGAAGCTATGAATGTGTAAAAGCTCATATTAAAGTAATTTATTAATTTTGCAATTGACTTGCTATGCTTTACTTAATAAATTAAATTGTGGTGGAAAAAGTGATCACCGCAAGCGAGACTTGAACGACCTCGGAATACCGTTCCGTAGCTCTGCCAACTGAGCTAATTGCGGTCGTGCTGGTTCAAGACCCGCTTGCGGTGATCACTTTTTCCACCACAATTCAATATATTAAGTAAAGCATAGCAAGTCAATTGCAAAATTAATAAATTACTTTAATATGAGCTTTTATCTTTATAACAATCAATGGATTTTTAAAATTTTAATGTTATAATGGTTCAAGAGGATGGCTTTTTTGTATAATTTGTTAAAGTTTAGTTTTCAAATGCCAAACGTACGAAGTTGCGGGCAATGGCTAGTTTAAACATTAAACTTGTTCTTACGGCTTTTAGCGGCTTATAATTAATATTATATTCAAAATAAGCCTTTTCATTACTAAGCTCGTTATTTAAATAAAACACCGTTGTTATATCAAAATAAACAATTTATTACATAATTTTTGCAAATTTCCAAAAGATATAACCATCTTGTGATCATAAATCGATAAACAGAACAATAAACTACATTCGATACATACATGCAAGCGTACATCACCTGCTTAAATAAAAATAAACGACCGAACGAGCAAAAAGTATCGATTATCGCCGCATTAATCCACATAATCGATCCGAGACATCGATGGCCGGTACTAGTCTATCCATCATTGTGCTGTTCTCTACACTTGTTTTTTCAATTAAAGTTTTCTTAAGTAATATTTAATCGTAGAAGCTTTATTTTAAACTTAGAACGTATTATGACAATTTTCATAGACAACCAATTTCTTTTTTCATTGCTCTTCCTACTTCACTCCTTCTATTGCTGTGATCACAGGCTGTGATTCATTTGTCGTTCGTTAACTTTTCATCTTTTATGATATTCGTAGAAATGATTCGAACCAGGTCATGATTAGGTAAATAGAATTACCTTTCATATTATGTTTCTCCTCATTTTTTTACCAAAAAATAATGCCTCAGTTGATTTTGTTATCCATAGAGTAAGAAAACAGTAACGGCTTTTTTTCATTTATGACCAAAACTAAATACTAATTTAATAGGTAGTTCTTTTTAAACTTCCCGAAATAATTTTTTTTGTCATAAGGATTTTGTAGTCACTTCTTAAAAGTAATTTAATCGTTAATACTGCTGTTACCATATTTAACAATGAAAAATTGTATGTCACACAACTTGAGACAAAAACTCTAATTGACTACCCGACTACAGACAACAAAACGTAAAAACAAAACAACCCATCAAGTAAGCCTGTGTAAACAGAGCAAAAACTAAACGAGATCATACGGAATCATTTACTCCCATCAACGCGTGCTCAGGGCGACGAAGAATCTCGAACCAATACGAAGATTCACGAACTTACCCGGGTATTTACGAACAAAGAACATTGTAGTGATGAAAAACTTCTAGAATTTTTTTTACTAATCTAATTTTGACCAATGTCCTTACATTTTACATTTACGTTAGCTCTAAAATAATTACAAAAGCTAAATTATAAATCTTTACTATAAACACATGCTCCGGGAAGCGGAATATTTAAAACTAATACGATTTACTAAATTAACCCGAGCATTGACGAACGACTCGGCATTTTAACGAACCATTTTTACAAAATAGACTTTAATTTATGTATTTATACTGTTGGTAAATAATTACATAATTAATTTGAAAAAATACATATCAAGCTAGCTCAATATTGTCTATAGGCACTCTAACTTTACACACAATAGTTCAAAGAAAATTAAAGACAGGTCTATTAAGTAACTATCATAGACTTAGGATATAGATCTAGACGTAACACTCGGTACAACGAATCCGGCCTGCTGCTTTTTTTAGTTGAACACATTAAGAAAAATAAATGATTTAGTAGCCTTTCTAACTCTTTCTTTTTAAGCGCGAGTAAAAGGGAAAGCAAGGCTACTATTTACTATTTTACTTTTAAACCATAAACAGGGCGGCCCTGCCTTGGAACAAATCTATGTTCCCGAGTTTTTACTCCCTATTTATAACCTTCTTGGTAACTATAGCAACAAATCAAAAATAAACAAAAGTAGAACATGAAGCAACGTTACATTGCACATAAAATTGCCTTCAGCAGACGTAATACGAAACAAGTGATCTCAAACAACATATCTAGATCCCTTATCGATCGATGAATCCCGATTTGATCTACGCATGCGTTCGTTCATAATTATCTTTGGTCTTTCATCCGCCGACTAAACTTTACGACCGCCTGCCTCATGTAAACGTCTGAAATCATTGCCAAGTAATTAATGATCATTACTAACATTAATATGAACAATTATCTACATTGTATATGTACATAATACAAAGTAATTATAGTAGAAATTATGGTCTTAATAAGGTGTTAGATTAAACTGCAGTTTTGTGATTGACATGCTTAAAGTAGTGGTCCCAAAATTGAACCTTGGGTGACCCTATAATAATAAGAAGTTTGGTTTCTATATAAGGTATAATAGGAAGCATAATTTATGGCATATACATTTAATAAAATTGTCTTTACTGAATACAGCTGCTCCCGGTGACTTTGTACTCTTCAAATTTGGAATCGCTGCAGAATATACAGCCTTAAGTACTCTTGGAAACTATAACTTCCTAATATTGATTTTTTTAGGATCACCCCCTACATACATATAACAAAATTGACCTCTTTATTAATAATATAGATACATTAGTCAAAAGCTTTTGATATAATGTTGTAGTTGAAACAATAAATATCTTTAGACGTATATTTTAGACTATTCCTAATGATGCATCAACTTCAAACATTAAAAAATAAAACCAGACATTTATATCGTTATCTGTACATCTTCGAACTAAATATTTTAATAAAAACTACTTAGAATATGACAAACTTTAGTTATTCACTCGTTAAACCACTTACGAACAATTTACAATCATAATTCTTAGACGTAAAGATCTTTGTCAAAGTTAACGATGTTTCCATCAGCAAACTTAAATTGGTCATCAATTGACGTAATGTTACAAGGAATGGAATGAATCATCTTCTTTCTGTACAAATTGGGATATGAGATTCATATTTTTATTCAATTAGATATTGTGGCTGCCATATGGTTTTAGTTTAATAACATCCTTTGTAAATATCATTCCTGTTTTACTCATTACTGTTTTATTTATATTATTTTCATGCCCAATAAGTCTTTAACGTTATAACTTGTTAATAAGATTTAGAATTCTGAGTAGATTCTTATAGTTAGTCGATCTCGGGTATGTCAATAGTAAGATCTTTGTCTGTACATACACCCATCGCCCCGCCTCATTACCTTCTATAAGATACAACCTTAATGTACTATCACAACTCAAGAACCAACCCAACTTGATCTCTCATTTCAATAAAAAACATTAATAAAGTAATCAACATTACATATCTGGGTATACTGGACACTTATTCCCAAAGATGTATCGAAAATACACTTGGTTAAATCCAGTTTTTCCTTATACAGTGGTAATAAAGTTGGAATCAGCATGATTGTTAGTTTTTTAATAGCAAAAACTTGTGAACATACGTGAATTGGTGTGTGTAGTAACCACATTTACATTTTAGACATACTTGTACAGAGTAAATGTCAATTTAGATGGAAGACGGGTACTGATGCAAGAAATTGATGCAGTTATTGAACTCTCGTACAGTGATCTGATTGCTGATCTGAAAGACAATGGTATAATTAATGGGAGATATCGAATACACTTTGAGAGTATCGATTTTTAATTTATAAAATGATTGGTGATTGGCAATGATGAAAAAGTTGTATTCAAAGTAGATTGATTATTGTGGTATTTAAATAGATATTATTATAGATTACTATTTTTTTTCAAAGAAGTTATCTTTTTGGTAATGCTGTTATTGTAAAGTTTGAGATTGATGCAAATTAAATAATTAATTTAAAATTAAATGTTCAATTATCCCAGATATTATATCTGGGATAATTGAACGTAGTTATGCAAAATGGATCCAATCCACAAAAACCGTTTTTTGAGGTTACTGTCACTATACACATCCATTTAGAAATATGCAAAAAATATCTAAGCCTCAAAGTACCTATTTTTTAATGAAAAACACATAGACATTCAAAAGAAACTATGGTCTTGTTATTTTAATATATCAATTTTACTAAAACTCCTATTTTCTCAAGAGTAAGTTTTTGTGGCTGGATCCATTTTGCATAACTACGTCCAATTTTTGTTGTACAATTAAATTAAAAACTGAAAATAACGGTAGTAATGCAAAAAGTTCCCGACATTTTTTATTACCGCATTGTCATCGGTCCTTGACGAGCGAATAACATTTCTGATTAATTCTACTATTGGGATAGGGTGTAAATTGTGTACAAAGATTCCGTTACATATAGAATAATTAATAAATACGAATAAAACTATTAAAACATTGCTGAAATAACATTAAATTTTGCTGAAATGGAAAATTTGCTGTTACGACACAATATACATGATGTTTGTATACCTTGTACTATAAATAATAGTAAACAATAAATAAATATTCATAGACATTTCACACAACATCCACTGGTCCCAAGCTAAGCTTATATGCTTGTGTTATGGGTACCTGAATACGGATATACGAGTACCTACTACATAAACTATAACTGTTTAACTGTGTGTTATTCAATAATAAAACATTATTTCTTTTCTTTCTTATAAAAGCGTGTTAAAATACACGTCAACTATTTTTTTCCACGAATAGAAACAGACACAAAAATACATTGTAGCGGCGATATTCGTGAAGTCAGTCCACAAATCCGTTTATCTAAATCTTAAGTGACATTTTAATTTCAATTAGTCATAGAACTGTAAATGTTGACCGAAAAATGAAGGCTCTATTCTGACATTTATTCGTTTTTCACTTAGCTAAATGCCAGGAAAGGATTATATGGATTCCAGACCATCGGTCACAGCTGTCTCAAGAAAAATATATTTATTTTGATCTCTAGGTATGAATTGATTTATAGTTTTGAGACTTAGTACAGATAAACTTTAATTTTCTAAGTAGAAATGAAAACTTGGACTATTTCTAAGCAAAATTAATGACGACGATAATAAGACTTTCTTCATAACTTCATTAAAATATAATTTCATCTGCTTAAAAACTAACCATTTTGGTTTAACGAAGAATATTGAGATCAAATATGAGTATCTAGTAATAGTGATCGTAGATGGTAACTGAAATCTCCGAGAAGTCGGGCTAAAATTTAAAACAAATACACGCGTCTAAATTCGTAAATAGTGTCGTGCAAGTGTTAGAGAATTTTAAGAAGAATATTGACTGAAATTATATTGAATATTTTTATTGAAATCGCTCTAACAAAATACCAAATACTTGCAAATCAACAACCAAGAGCTTGATAAAAAAATAGTAATACTGAGAACAAGACACATGAAAATGACTAATGTAATGTAATTTTATAGTTTTATAAAATAAACCTTGCAATATGTTCTATCCATCGTAACTGTAGAATCGTGTGAATTATATCGATTCCGTTTGTTTATTTTTTGCGTTTCATTCGTTGGTTTTTTGTTATACTTTTTATACATTATTATCTGTGAAGTCATAAGGAGATCGGTAAAGTCATTATATACATTTGTATCCATTTTAAGACTATATTTATATCTTGGTCTGGTATATAAATTATTATGTTGTATGCTTTGTTACTCATATTTTGTTACGATCCGAATGGAATAATAACTTTTGTACTATTTTGTAGTGACTGACTTTGTATCTTCGTTTTAGTTATTTTGTCAGGAATTCGAAAGAACGTAGATATTTGTATAACAGCATCTTAATTATTAAAGTGTCGATTTCTATAGTTGTTCTCAATATATAAGCCTCGGCGCATACCTTACTAATTAATAATATAAAGCTGAAGGGTTTGTTTATTTATTTTAAAGCGCTAAAATCAGGAAACACTGGTTCGAAATGGAAAATTATTTTTGTGTGGGATAGTTCTTTTATCGAGAAAAGGCTATAAGCTATATAACATCACGCAGCCACCAAAAGAAACGAGGCATTAGTGAAAAATGTTGCAAAAATACGGAGAAAATTTTCTAAATTGTGGGCGTAGAAACTCGCGGACAAGCTCTGAATATTTAGAAAGGGGAACGTCTTCATATTCAATAGTATATCACAATTAATATGTCTATCAATGGCAATCAAATACTATAGGAAGTCCACACCCAATTTCCTTCGACCCATAAATCCCTACTAAGAACTTTCGATCACTGGTTCCAGTGAATGAGTTCAAAAACCCATTATAATGTTATGAGGAGCCATTGTTTCGGCTGAATGAGCGGGCATAATATCTTACGAAATTTTCTAAAAAAAACCGGCCAAGTACGATTCGGGCTCACGAACGAAGGATTCTATACCAGTATTATTCATATTTTAAACTAACTGAAGTGAATTTCTGCCAAAACTTTGGCGAAGTCTATCAATACTAATATTATATAGCTGAAGAGTTTTTTTGTTTGTTTGTTTGAACGCTTTAATCTTAGAAACTACTGGTTCGAATTGAAAAATTCTTTCAGTGTTGGATAGTACATTTATCTAGGAAGGCTATCTATACTTATAATATTACTAGCTGACCCGGCAAACGTTGTTTTGCCAAACTAAAAAAAAAGGTTTGAAAAATAGATGTTGGCCGATTCTCAGACCTACTGAATATGTATGTAAAATTTGAGAAGAATCGGTCAAGCCGTTTCGGAGGAGTACGGTAACTAACACTGTGACACGTGAATTTTATATATTAGATAAAGCGAAATAGTTTGTTTGTTTATTTAAACGCGCTAATCTCAGAAACTACTGGTGCGATTTGAAAAATTATTTTTTTGTTGATTAGTCCATTTATAGGCTATATAACATCACGCTGCGATCAATAGGAGCAAAGCATTAGTGAAAAATGTTGCAAAAACGGGATTTTTTTTTATTCCACGTGTAGAATGTCGCGGGCAACAACTAGTAAAGAATAATAAATAAATAAATAAATAAATATTCATGGACATTTCACACAACGTCCTCCGGTCCTCTGGAACTAGTAAAGAATAAGTTTACTTTGGCTTAAGAAATAATTTATATTATTTTCGTACGTATCTATCTATGTAATGGAATATTTGAAAGTGATTTTCACCTACTTGCAGTAGTCGGATTGATCTGAAATTTTGCACACATATTAAGGACCGATGACAATGCAATAATTTAAATATGAATATTTATCTAATATCTTTCTTCTAATATATAAAATTCACGTGTCACAGTGTTAGTTACCGTACTCCTCCGAAACAGCTTGACCGATTTTTATGAAATTCAAGACATGCATATTCAGTAGGTCTGAGAATCGGCCACCATCTATTTTTCAAACCTTTTTTTTTAGTATGACTAGACAACGTTTGCCGGGTCAGCTAGTAATAATATAAGTTTTTTTTTGTTTTTTAATTAAGCCAATTACTTCTTACGGAACTCTAAAAACATACTATCATATTATGTATATTATGTTGGTAGTTATCTGATTGTATGTATACCATTGTCCCTTTGTTTCCATCGGTGTTTGAAATTTTAAATTGAAGTAACCACGTACGTTTGTAATAATTCGTTGAAATTTTAATTTGTATGTGCATTATAATTAGTTTTAAAGGAAGTTTGAGTATTACTGTTATCAAGTTATTTCTTCGCAGTCGAGAGAGAGGAGAGAGATTTTTCTATCTACGGTCTACTTTAATTTTATTTTCATGTCAACACCATTAGAAAGAAAGAAAGAAAATAAGTTTATTTGCTAGGTTACATTACAAAAGTTGTTAACAAAATAGGAATAGAATAAATCATAAGAGTAATGTATCCGTCACAAAACGGTCCCAGCTCAGCATATTGCTGGTTGAAAACCAGCGCTGGTCTTCCGCTGGGCCGCTTAGTGACGTCACAGACTACAAGTTTAATTTTAAATTGAATAGTAAGAAAATAATAATAATAAACTAAAATTACAACATTAAAAACAATTATGCTCATAAGTACAATTTTTTATCCCTACCACCGGTATTAAGCCACGCTGACCAGGCGTGATGGCAAAGAGTTTCGAGTTTTTCGTCTCTTACATTCTATGTGAGCTGCATATTACCTTAGCTAGCTTATTACAGCACCCTCAAGAGGCAATATGGTGGTATTTGTATCTCCAGCCCATCAATGTACCACTGTTGGGCACGGCCTCCTCCACTTGTGAAGGGATTTTCTACTGTGCCTCGCTGAGGCGCGTTAGTATAGGATTTAGTTTCGAGTTTTCCTTCTCTCACAGTTGATGTTAGTTGCGTAAAATATACTTAAGCTCACTATTATAGCGCCCTGGGAAGAATAATGAGTGGTGACACTTGCATTCTTTATCTATCACCACACGGATAATTTAATTATAATTTACAAACTGTTAAATTATAGCAGTTTGCGTCAATTGAATTCTAGTGAATTAAAGTAATCATTTTATATCAAAAACGTCAAAGTTTTTGTGCTTCTCATAATAAAAAACAAAAACAAGTACAGTCAAGTAAAATAAAAAATAAATCAATTTGATCATTATAAGAATAATTTACATATATTAACGGGCCTAAGCCTTCTTACGCGTCAATCATTTTTTTTTGGGGTTTCACACCAAAAGTTGAAACGGTACTACTAAGAGATCACTCTTCGTCCGTCTATTAGGAGGCTGTATCTCTGAAATGGTGATAGCTAGAGATCTAACAATTTCACAGTTTATGTATATCGGTTAATTCTACAACAATAAACAATAATCATCATTATTGTCCTGCGCTTATCCCATTATTTGGGGTACCGTTATCTCTGTAACGGTGACAACTGTCTCTCCAGCCCATTTACGTCCCACTGTTGGGCACGGGCCTCCTCCACTTTGGAGGGATTATAGTCTACTGTGCCGCGCTGACCAGACGTGTTGGCACAGGGTTTATTTTCGTTTATTTTCCGTCTCTTACAGAGGATGTTATCTGTGTGCAATATGCCTTAGCTGACTTTTACAGCACTCTTGGGAGGAAATGGGGTGGTGATGCTTGTATTCTTAATCCGTCACCACACGGACAACGGTGATAACTAGAGAGCTAAAAATTTCACAGTTTATGTAAATCAGTTGATGATATAACAAAAAATACTTATCATCATTATTGTCCTGCTCTTATCCCAATATTTGGTCCCCGTTAACTCTGAAACGGTGATAGCTAGAGATCGAAAATTTCTCAGATTATAAATATCAGTTGATGCTATAACAATAAATACTCATTATCATCATTCTCTTACCCTTATCTCATTAAAAGGGGACTCTTTATTCAGTTTGGGGGTCTGTTTAACGAAAATAATTTGATAATATCTTAGAAAATATATATTATGTTACCGGCTAACACTCACTTTTATGGGATCCATGATGTCGACCCAGGTTTCGCGTATATCCGATGCCCATCATCAGGACGAGTGGATTAGCCGGCAGCATAGATTTTCTATTCGTGAGAGACGGAAAACTCGAAAATAAACCCTGTACGGCAGGTCAGCGCAGCACAGTACACAATAAGCCCTCCTAAAGTGGAGGAGACCTTTGCCGAGCAGTGGGACGTAAATGGGCTGGAGAGAGATATATTTTCTAAGATGACTCTAACTCAGGAAAATTTTAATTGATAATTTCTGTACAGAATCCTACGTATATATACGTCCAACTCGTAATTTACGGGTTTTTTTTTACTTCTACATAGTTTCTTTAAGTTCCAATCATTATACACTAAATCATAATATTATTAATCAGTTCACAAATTCGAAAGTAGATATTAAAAGCAAACGTGTATATATATATGTGTACGTGTGTATATAAGCAAAACTTTAATATTTTGCCCTGATTTTTTATTACTATATCGTGTATTTGAATGTTGCTTCGCACATCCGCACTAGTGTTAACAATCTTCTGACCGTAATAAGCTAATCTCAATAAATTAAAGGCAATAAACATGATCTGTACGGTTATAATACAATTGTTTCTATTTTATTTGCGATAGACGTGAGCTATTAACGTTATAACATCTAATTCTATTAGGGATGCTCACATATTAAGCACTAGCTGTGCCCTGCGGTGTTATCCGCGGTAAAAAGGATAAAAATCGGTCTATCTATCGGATAAGTCTTTTATCATCCCACGGGAACATAGCATTCTTCCGGTAAAAAAGTAGCCTATATGTTATTCTGATGTTTAAGTTACATTATTGTAAAGTTGCATTAAAATTCATTCAGTAGTTTTTGCGTGAAAGAGTAACAAATATCCAAACATCGTCACAAACTTTCACATTTATAATATTAGTAAGATATTATATTAAATATAGCTGTTGCCTGCAACTTCGTACAACTTTAATTTAGAAACAAAACCTTAAGAAATCATACAAAGATACCATTCTCTTTTATTATATTATAAAACTATTTTTTACCCTAAATCCGTAAATAGTAGTTTTCGGAGTCTTTGCAGTCACCATGGTCACGGGTGAGACTGAGCTGTAAAGTGTCCTCTACGATTAGTTATTACAGGGTTTACTTACATTTGATTTCAATTTTACATTGACCATGGTGGCTGCAAAGTCTCTGAAACGTCGGGCTAAAATTTAAAACAAATACACGCGTCTAAATCCATGAAAAGTAGTTTTATTTTATGGAACTTCTCAAAAGACAAATAATAATAGAAAATGTCGGCAACCCTATAGCGTAGTTCTCTTATTCATTAATAATAACCAGCTATCACTAAATCGTTGTAACAATCACGTTTTATACATATTACATAACATACCAAATAATACATACGTATATATACGTCTATTGTGTTTCCAACACTAATCTACATAAGTATAGGTATTAATACGTCTTTCAAAAACGATTTTGTAAAAAAAAAACCCGCCACGTATATTTCGACATTGCTATCGTTTCTTAGTTCATAAGAGTTTACACGTTTCTAATACAATGGTATCGATTCTATATGCACAACTAAACTTGACTAAATATATGAGTATTTAAAAAAAAAAGTTCAACCGACTACATGTGCATTTGAAATTTGAGGGTTTTCCTCGATTTCTCAAGAGATAACCGTCAGATCCTGATCAGGTGCCAATAGTACCAGACGAGAACCACCAGCTTTCAAATAAAATAAAGAATCATTAAAATCGCTTCGCCCAGTTAAAAGTAGTAACGGAAAGGTAACAAACAAAAAAAAATACATACAGACGAATTGAGAACCTCCTCTTTTTTTGAAGTCGGTTAATAATGGTGTACAATAAAGAATATATAAAGAAATAAATAAATAAATATTGAAAACAACTATGTGTATTTTTAATAATTTAAACCGTGATGGTCTTATTCATAATGACTTATCGGAGGTTTAAAAGTTCGCTAAAATAGGTTCACAAAAATTTTCAAAACTTGTTGTTCATAACAGTGTTTTTACGCTAAAACGTTTATTATCTCTTCGATAAAATCTCCTTTTTAACCTCCGATAAATCATCATGAGTAAGTTTAATACACATAATTATGAGTAAGTTTAATAACATAAAAAAATTAGTCTATACACATATTTTATAATAAAATCAGCAACATTGCGGAATTGTGCTATTGACACTATCAATTTTCATTTTCAAGTTAAGTTTAGTTGCGCACATAGAATTGGTACCGTTGCTATTGTATCTTAGTTCATAAGAGTTAACACGCGAGTTTTTGATACAATACGTGTTCTGTAATGATGAGGACACAAGCGATTTAGTTAATTAGAAAAAAATGTATCATCATGCTGTGTAGGAACATCTAGGCACTTTAGATGTTGCCTGTGCTTGTAATAATAAAAAGAAACATTATATTATTACTAGGCTGTTGCCCGCGACTTCGTACGCGTGGATTTTAGAAAATTATCCCCGTTTTGCAACATTTTACACCGATGCTTCGCTCCTATTGGTCGCAGCTTGATGTTATATAGCCTTTCTCAATAAATGTACTATCTAAAACTGAAAGATTTTTAAATAAAACTACTTTTTACGGATTTAGACGCGTATATTTGTTTTAAATTTTGGCCCGACGTTTCGGAGACTTTGCAGTCACCATGGTCACGGGTGAGACTACCATGAGACTGACCATGGTGACAGCAAAGTCTCCGAAACGTCGGGCCAAAATTTAAAACCAATATACGCGTCTAAATCCGTAAAAAAGTAGTTTTATTTAAACAGATGAGTCGCGCAAGTGTTAGAAAATATTATGAAAGATTTTTTTTCAAATTGACCATCCATCATCTCTTCAGCTTTATAATAGGTATTAGTACAGAAGTATAGATTGTGGTTTTGACAATCTAGGCTCTTTAGATATTGTCTGTGCCCACAATACAATAAAAAAAACTTTGTATCATTATTGTGGCTTTGACAATCTAGGCATTTTAAATGTTGGCTGTGCTCGGAGTAGAATAATTAAAAAAATGTGTCATCATGCTATAGGTGATCGTTATATTAGATAGCTGATAAAATAATCTAATATTTATTAATAATCATTCAACCTATTATTTATTACAACTGGCAAGCGTTATTTATGTTGTGATTTATTTTTTATTTTTATTAGTTAAGACCCATTCATTATACACACAACACATCACATGCACTATTCGAAACAAAACGGAACGTCCCATTCAAAGTCGATTGCACTTGGCAGTCTAATATTTTTGTCACCTACCAAATTATACTCTAAGGTGACCGCATAAGAACTATTTCCGTTAAATAACAAAATAATATATTAGTTTGCCTAATATATTTATTAAATATATTATGCAAACTAATATATTTTGTTCGGCTAGAAGTCGATTGCACTTGGCAGTATAATATTTTTGTCACCTACCAAATTATACTCTAAGGTGACCGCATAAGAACTATTTCCGTTAAATAACAAAATAATATATTAGTTTGCCTAATATATTTATTAAATATATTATGCAGTCACCTACCAAATTATACTCTAAGGTGACCGCATAAGAACTATTTCCGTTAAATAACAAAATAATATAACGATCTTAACTCTTATCTCTATAACGATAATCAAAACGGGTCGTTGTACGAAGCGAACTAATATATTATATAATATATTATAGCGTATAAAATAATAGGCGTTTTAAAAATAGCGTATCGTTATAACGCGTTTGCAATATATAGCCGTTGCGAACACTCCTACATCATGCTGGGTTGAAAAATCTAGGCAGTCTCGATGTGGTCTGTGCTCGATAACAGACCAGATATATAGACTGAGATAACGATCCAAGGATTTGTCAAATAATGTTGAAAAAAAAAGAGCTGTGTAACAATGAATCAGTTGAATTTTATCTATCCACAAATCTTGCCATTTAAGCCAGATAATTCTGAACTTTTGTCCTTATTTACTTTTCTTGAAACTTAAGATTAGTATTTGCTTTTGAAAAGGGCCTAATATAGATAATATCTTATTAATAACCAAAGTATAAAATCTATTTAACAAAGGATATATCTATAAAAAAGTAAAGGTATGTATCCATAATCGTGGATTAGTTAAAAACTGCAGTAAATCTCCATTAACATAGATCGACCATCAACATTTAGTGAAATCAATAATTTTTATACAAAAAATTACATTTTTCCCGATCGAAACGAATATCAGAACTATTTAAACTGAATATCAATCGTAACAACAAAAAGTATCTTTAGAATACTGTATATAAAATATATCTTAGTGTTAAACACGTTCAATACACACATACGTTTCTATTTAAAAGATAACATCTCAAATAATATAAAAACTACAATCGATATACAAAAACAGTTTCGTGCAGGATTGTACAACATAGATGAAGAGTCAGCGATCAGTCACAATGGCTCCGCTCCACAGTGACTTGGAGAAAACATTGATTAATTACCATAATAATTTATTTGATACTCCAAAACTTGATATGGGGAGGGGCCACTTACACAACCCGGTACACGTTTAACTTTGTTTTGAACTAAAAAACATCTATCTATTAAAGTCATAACGCAAACGCGGATGAAACAAAAGTAAAAAGTCTTGGTAGTTTTAAAATATGTTGAAAACAGTACATTGTTTGTTTGAATATGATGCATGAAGGTGATTTAGCTGTTCCAAACAAAAGAATATGTTTGACGGAAAAGGAATTGAATGAATGTATCGTTAGTTATTATTGTTTCAATGTGTATTAGCATATTTTTTTTGTTTATATCATGCTTTTTTGTTTAGGTTTGCTGTCGGCGTTGAATCATTTGGAGCAGGCTCGAAAGAACTCTTTGCAAACGACAGTGGACTACTCCAGATATGTTAAAAGGTACGTTAGCTCGATCATAATTATTTCTTTACCCCTTTTGTGATACTTAGGGTCGTCATGTCTTTTTCTTCCATAAGACGACGACATGTTTAATCCTTTCTCGTTCATATCCTCTTTCTCACAATCCATTCATTTTCTGTCTTTCCCTACCCTTAGTTCCTTCCATCCTCATTCCAAGAGCACTCTTTAACATATAACTTTCCTCCCATTTTATTTCATGACAATACTAGGATAGCTTTTCATTTTAGGATAACATACCCAGAAGTAAAACGGAACTCTGTTACTGAGACTTTGTTGTCCGTCCGTCCATCACCAGGCTGTTTCTCTAGAACTGTAATAGATAGAGAGTTGAAAATTTCACAGTTTATGTATATCCGTTGATGCTATAACAACAAATACTGATCATTGTTTGACGGGCCTCGTGGTGTAGTGGTTCATATAACAGACTGCCGATCACGAGGTCTCGGGTTTGATTCCCGGTCAGGATAATCGTTTGTGTGATGTTTTTAATTATCATGCAAATGTTTGTACTGCGTCTGGGTGTTTACTATGTATAATAAGTATGTATTTACAAAAGAAAAGTAGTTTATGTATTATATCAGTATTCTGGTACCCATAACACAAGCATAATAAGCTTAGCTTGGGACCAGAGGACGCTGTGTGAAATGTCCATGAATATTTATTTATTTATTTATTATCATTGTCCTGCTTGTTCCTAAGTTTTTCTTTTATTTTAGCTTCCAAAATGATTTTTTTAAATAATTGGCATATCACTTTTTATGTTAAAAATAATACTGTTGGCCGCTACTCCGTACGCATGGAATTTAAAGAAAGCCCTCCGTTTTTATAATATTTTTCACTACTGCTTCGTGGCTATTGCTCGCGGCGTGATATTATGTAGCCTAAACCCTTCTTCGATAAATGGAATATCCAAAACAAAATGAAATTTTTGTTCCAAACCAGTGGTTCCTGAGATTAGCGCGACCAAATAAACAAATAAACTCTTCAGCATTATAATATTAGTATAGATTTATGGTCTTATTCATAATGACTTATCGGAGTTTTAAACGGAGATTTTATCGGAGAGATTTTTATTAGCGATAAGCGATATTATAGCGTAAAAAGACTATTATGAATAACAAGTTTTGACAATTTTCGCGAACCTATTTTAGCGAATTTTTAAACCTCTGATAAGTCATAATTAATAAGACCATTAGTATTTGATTAGTAATTAGTATTCATGATGATGTGATATTTATCTTTTTGCTTGAATACACTTGTCTTGTGTTATTAATTTTGTGTGATGTTTTTAATTGGTATGATATTTTACTGGATCAAGAAGGTGTATGTATGTTTTTTTACTAACAATATAAATACATTAATGATACCTATGTTATTATTTTAATATTTAATAATCTATTTAAAACTCTTATTAAGTATTTTAGTTATTGTTTTATAATAATTTTTATAAAGATCTCGTGTCGTAAGTGAGAGAAAATTTTATATATAAAATTCTCGTGTACCATACTCCTCCGAAACCATAGATAATACATATAATATAGAGATATATGTCCGAAACGGCATGACCAATTTTTAAGAAATTTTACATTCACATTCAGTAGGTCTGAGAATCGGCCAACATCTATTTTCAAACCTTTTTTTATAGTATGGCAAAACAACGTTTGCCAGGTCAGCTAGTCTTATATATAAAATTCACGTGTCACAGTGTTAGTTACCGTACTCCTCCGAAACGGCTTGACCGATTCTTCTCAAATTTTACATACATATTCAGTAGGTCTGAGAATCGGCCAACATCTATTTTTCAAACTTTTTTTTTAGTATGGCAAAACAACGGTTGCCGGAATATATAAAATTTCCATGTCACAATGTTAGTTACCGTACTCCTCCGAAACGGCTTGACCAATTATTATAAAAGTTTTATACTGTTAGGTCTGAGAATCGGACAACATCTATTTTTCGCAGGCATGATGCTATGATAATGATGATTGTGAATATATTTTTTATCATCAATATCTTTATTGTTATAGGTACAGTTCAACCTTGGAATGCGGTTCATCATACTGCAAAGATCGAGGATATCGGGAGCATTTCCACTGCATGGATTGTACTGGCACAGTCTTCTGTAAGAAAGAAGAGATGATTAGGCACTTTAAGGTAAGATCTCTATTTGTTCTTAATTCATTAATGTCTATTGAACACAGACGTCCTCAGCTTTGGGGTGGTATTTGGTCTATTAGTGCTAGGCAGACCAGGGTTTAGTTTTTAGGTATATTTCTTTCACAGAAGAAGTTATCTGCTCTTTATATTCCTTGGTCTGCTAGCAGAGTGTTGTAAGAGTCAGCCCTCACTTCTGCCTGGAAAGGAATTGGGGTGATTTTTCTAGTTATTTTTAGTGTGTAGAGTGATATTTATATTTTGAAGAGCCTCGTGGTTGAGTGGTTCATGTAACGGACTGCCGTTCAAGAGGTCTCGGGTTCGATTCCCGCCCAGGACAATAATTTGTGTGATGTTTCTAATTGTCATATAAATTTTTGTACTGCGTCTGGGTGTTCCTATGAATTATAAGTATGTATTTACAAAAAAAAGTAGTATATGTATTCTATCCGTATTCTATTACCCATAAGCTTGGGACCAGAGAAGTCGTGTGAAATGTCCGTAAAATGCCCTTATCTTGTTGTTCGGGGTCAGCGCAATTTGACTTCTTGCTCATATCGCAATGAGATTTGACTGATATGCTATATGGTTCCTTAAATCATTTCTTACGACTCCTGCGAGTAACACATGGGGAGGTCACTCTTGTAATCTTTTTTGGCTCTCACCCAATGGACTGAATAAATACATTATGTAAAATGGTTAATCATATTTTTCTATTTACAGTGGCACAAGAAACGTGATGAATCTCTAGCACATGGTTTCATGCGATATTCTCCGCTTGATGACTGCTCTGAACGATTCTCAGATTGTCCTCACAACCGCAGTCAAACACACTACCATTGTATACAAGACGGTTGTGATAAGGTATTTATTTGTTGATTTCTTAGACACTTTTGGTATTAAAGAAGTTAATATTTGCCAATTACTTTATTTAATTATCATATTTACTATTTGAGATTTCTTAGGGTTGAAACGCACTTGCGTCATTTGTGCGACACGTAGCTTTCGCGACTAATTTGTAAGTGATCGCAAAATGTCACCTCAATCAATTCTACACATCGTCCTCTGGTTCCAAGCTAAGCTTATATGATTGTGTTATGGATACCAGAATGACATTGATATTTATTGAGTTGGAGTAATATTGCAGATATTATGATACTATTTTTCTATGAGCATTTTAGAAAATAGTATGTCGCAATATGTCTATAATCTTTTCATGGTCTTTAGCCCGTCTGATTGAAGAAAATCGAGCAGCTCTCAAAAACTAAAAAGTCACTTAATCACATTATATGACAATTAAAAATAAATAATTGGTCAAGTGCGAGTCGGACTCGCGCACGAAGGGTTCCGTACCATTATCTATGCAACATAAGGCAACGTTATTAGTATCGAGCAAGAAACGGTAAAAAAATCATGTTTGTTGTATGGGAGCCCCCCTTAAATATTTATTTTATTTTATTTTTAGTATTTGTTGTTATAGCGGCAATAGAAATACATCATCTGTGAAAATTTCAACTATCTAGCTATCACCGTTCTTGAGATACTGGGTACGGAACCCTAAAAATCATGTTTGTTGTATGGGAGCCCCCCTTAAATATTTATTTTATTTTATTTTTAGTATTTGTTATTATAGCGGCAATAGAAATACATCATCTGTGAAAATTTCAACTCTCTAGCTATCACCGTTCTTGAGATACAGCCTGGTGACAGACGGACGGACGGACGGACGGACGGACGGACGGACGGACGGACGGACGGACAGCGAAGTCTCAGTAATAGGGTCCCGTTTTTACCCTTTGGGTACGGAACCCTAAAAAACCGTTACGCTAAGCACATACAAATATATAAAAAGTTGTATGCTAAGATTAGGAAATTCTTATTTGTTTATCTAGGTATACATATCAACATCTGACGTACAAATGCACGCAAACTACCACAGAAAGGATTCAGCTATCTTGCAGGAAGGCTTCCAAAGGTTCCGTGCTACAGAAAGCTGTGCAGCACCTCATTGTGTCTTCGCTGGACAGAGAACCACACATTTTCACTGCCGAAGACCTGGCTGTACATATACCTTCAAGAATAAAGCTGACATGGGTAAGTTAAACAACTATGATGTTGCAATCGCCAGCCAATGACGTTTCTCAGTCCACACCTGGACATAAATCTCTCAAATCAAACACTGCACCGTGAGTTCTTTTTTTACCTGTGTTAAGTTGTTTCTAATTACAAGCATTATAATTTTTTTAGTTTTAGCATGACTCACATGCTTTTTATCCTTCTTAAGCATCGGATGGCATTCGTTACCTTTACTTCCCTCCATCTGTCTTGATAATGAAAAAAAAAAGAATGAAAAACTATTTAATTACCTCAACATATTTACACAATGTTAATAGTTGAGGCGACCCCATTACGTTATTAGAAAATACTTGTGTTGGAGTCGTCTCGCACTTTCCTTAAAGTTAAATAAAGATAGAAACAAATGACAAAAGAAGACAAAAAAAATTAAGTAGACACTTATATCAAATGCATTTGTCAACATACTGTGTGTACCTGGTGGGTGTATGTGTGTGTGTGTTTGTTACTAATAATCATTCTTAAGAATCTAATAATACCACTTAAGTAGCTCAAACTGTACCTAACATTTTTTTGTCTCCATAATAATTAATTTAACAGCGCCAATAATTTTGTATACCCAAATGTAGCTTCTAAAAAGTAGCTATAAAAGTTTATAAATCTGACGATACTGCAATAGGTACCGATAAACGCCTTTCAATCTTTCGCTACGATAGTGGAATCGTTAGTAGAAAATTCAATATTTTTAGTACTGGCTTGTTTTTTCAGAAAAACACAAAACTTATCATATCAAAGACGAGGCTTTATCGAAGGATGGATTCAAGAAGTATATGAAAAATGAAGCTTGTCCGTACAGAGATTGTAGATTCAGTAGGACTTGTAACCATATTCATTGTATCAGACCTCATTGCAACTACGTGCTGCATTCTAGCAGTCAGATCTTCACTCATAAGAGGAAACATGAGAGGAAGGAACAGGAAATGAGTTTTGGGTAAGTGCAGATGTTTTTTAACACACTTATTAGCTTCGAATGTATCTATCAATGTATTAATCTATGTAACGGAATCTTTGAAAGTGATTTTCACCCACTTGCAATATTCAAATTGATCTGAAGTTATGGACAATATTGAGAACAGATGGCAATGCAATAATTTAAAAAAGTATTCCGGATTTACAAGCGTGTTTTTAGGGTTCCGTACCCAAAGGGTAAAAACGGGACCCTATCATTGAAACTTCGCTGTCCGTCCGTCCGTCCGTCCGTCCGTCTGTCACCAGGTTGTATCTCAAGAACGGTGATAGCTAGAGAGTTGAAATTTTCACAGATGTTGTATTTCTATTGCCGCTATAACAACAAATAGTAAAAATAAAATAAAATAAATATTTAAGGGGGGCTCCCACACAACAAACATGATTTTTTTACCGTTTCTTGCTCTCATACAACAAACGTGATAAATTAAGTATTGTGTGTGTTGTTTGCTCATTTATTAATAACGTATGTTGCATAGATAATGGTACGGAACCCTTCGTGCGCGAGTCCGACTCGCACTTGACCAATTTTATTATTTATTTTTAGAACTAGGCAAATTAATCGACTGACAGGCTAAGATATAGTGGAAATGCATAGCTAGTCTAAATCCGTAAAATTTTGCTCTAATGGAAGCACAGTTCTAGCTCGCGATGATAGCCATGGCCGCTAATGAAAAATATCTGGTAAAATAAGTTGATCGAGTATTTAAATAGGTATTCCCAGAGATTGACAAAGATTTATTTACATATCATCATACCTACATGATTTTTTAGTATGGGACGGTAAAAATCGATTCTTGTAAATACAAAGAACCAAAAAAAAAATTCATTTCTCTGAATCAAAAACTTACAAAGTATCGCACGAAATAATAAGCGCAAAATTTATACCACATTACCAAATTAAGTAGTTTTGTGGAATATATATTCACATATTATTCGCTGATACGTACAAGAACTCATTTCCAAATGCGAAAGTTGTCTCAATAGCACATATGAATGCAATGACGTACCATGGATGCACCATGAATGTTACTTAAATATTATATTATGATGCGTCATTCCTACATCAACACCGCATCCATATAAATTATGTAATTATCCATTCATGTAACTTTTATATACGTATGACCTTGTATGTTCCTTTAAGAAGTTTTGATTGTGGGGAAAACCTTTTACGTATCTAGTCTGTCACACGAGCGTTAGTTATTTATTTCAGTAAAAACACTCTTAATGCACCATATACAATTTAAGTTAATCAATTAACGTTTGCATCAATCAATGAAATATTTTAATTAATGGTAAAAAGTTGAAATCAAAAATCATTTATTCACGTAGGCATATTCTCTTTTTGCCAAAAAAAAAATAAGCTCCTATGATATGTCCAAAAAATTTTTTTCCTACCACCGGTTCAGGACTTTTAATCCGCTGAGAAGAACCGGCGTAAGAAACTCAGCAGATATCGTTATCTTTTGTCATATTAATCTTTTTTTAAATAATCATTACAATGGTTCTTACAATTTATATAAATTACAATTATAATAATATGTGTTGCTCTGGAACAACTTACTCCCAAGCTTTATTGTCATTAACATAGTCTAAAATTGTATAATACGCCTTTTTACATAGTTGAAATGCTAAATCATTTGCAGAATTTATTTTCCTCGCGATCTATAACTTCGTAACCGCCATGAAAATCACAGCGCCTACAACTTTTGTGCGTAGTAATCGTATGCTGTGTAATTCCTTCGAACAAAGTATGTGTTCGTATAATATCTAATCCGAAATCAATATCGTATGGATTACCATTTTCGAGTACAAAAAACTCATCTCAATACGTCACTTTGTACAGAATTGCTTGATACTGGAATTAGCCAGGATACTTTATACTTAAAGCCCCAAATCCTCTCCCCAATCTATGTTTGTAGCTAGGTCGTCGTAGATCATCTAATTATAAGAAAAATTAGAAATTTCTTAGAACTCAATAGTGAAATTTATTTTTTCCTTTTTCTTTCCACAGGCTTCCAACTTCAGTAATTCAAAGTGCCTTAATGCAACAAGGAGCAGATTTAAGCATGTATTCTCCTGGAGGACATCTTCTTGGTGATGATGATATGTCCAATCCAATGATGGACTCAGATTATTCACATCCATTCGTAAGTAATGCTTACGATTTATTGTATTAAAATTTTTAAATATTTAAGATAGTGAGTCCCTTAGCTAGTTGAGGTAACTATCTTCAAAAGGTCACAGGGTGGAACTGAATCGGCATGTAGCCCTGTGTCCAATAGGGAACTACAATAAGATGAATTGTTTTATATGTACACTGCTATATTACGACTGTATTAAAAATCTGCACCATTTTTAGAATCCAGCCTTAGTAGAAGAAGTGTCAAGAAAATATATTGAGACATTCAACGGTGGTAAAGATGCAGACGACAAATGTAGTAAATGTACTGCTTTTAATAAGCACTACCACTGCTTAGCTGATGGATGCAAGATGGCTCATAGGTAAGAAATAACAATAGATAATATTTAACTTTTATACATACCTATCACTGTATTGAAATATTTAGCTATCTGTAAATGAGTCGTACAAGTAAAACAATATTAAACAAAAGTGAATTATTTTCTCCCCAGCTGCCACAACACAATGGTAAAGCACGTGATGGAACATGATCAACAACAACAAGTGACTGAAGCCTACTTCGTCACTTACACTAGAAACAACCCTTGTTTAAACTCGGCCTGTCAACATATTAGAGATATCACTCATTATCATTGTACTTGGGTAAGTTTACTTTCCTTCGTTTTGATATAATGCTGATTATATGCTTATACATTTTTTAGATTATTGGCAGCATTTAAGCCTTTTAAATAAATCCACACAACACATTTCTTACAGGAAAATTGTGGAGCTGTAATACTCTCGTCAGAAGAACACCCATTTAGAAGGCTGGAACATCACCGCCAACACGCGATCTTAAGTCCCATGTCTCCCAATTTAGCATCCAGATTCGCACACAATTTTACGCCACAATTATCAGCACAGTTGCATCCAAATATGGCTGCTCAACTAGGTCAAGTACCAAACCTTCCAAATTTGCCACCAAACTTGGCACAATTGGCTCAAATGACACCAACTCTGACGCCAAACCTCCAAGCTCAGTTAAATCTTGGACCAAATGCTGGGGTAGTTCCACAACAGGTCAATCCATCAAGTTCTTTAGATGAGATGTTCAGCAGAAAGCGAGGAAGACCACCGAAGAATAGGGTTGTTGAAGTTTGGACTGACAATGTTACCCCACAAGCTATATTCACTTCTTTCAAGTTACCGAAAAGCAATCAATTAGCACCTGTGATTCAGTCACCGGTTATCCCAACCATTGAGGAATTTCCAGTAAGTATTTTCATTTTAAAAGTGGTTATACCAAAAATATAATATAATCTAAAGGAGTAATTGTTTTTTTTCAGCGCATCAAATTCCAACACTTTGAAGTATTTACTAATCCAGATATCTGCGGATCATCATATCCTAGTTGCCAATTGCGCATGACCAGACTGCATTTACACTGCTTCAACTGCAGTTTTGCAGCCGAAACCCATATCGTTATGGAGACCCACATGAGAGAAGTGCATGCAGTTGGTCCTCTTCTAGAAGGCTTCGATTACTTCACCTCATTTGAACATTGTGGAGGAAAAAGCTGTTTTAAAAACCAATTGAGATTTCATTTCCATTGCGCTCAAGGCAATAACTGTCCTGCAATTTTGACTCAATATTCGGCACTCGCTACACATAAACATGGGAGAGGAACTCCTGTGATTAAGAGCGAGGAACAAGACAAACAATACGAGGAAGCTAAAGACTATTCTTTGAAAGAGAGAGCTTCAGTAGATAGTGTTAGTTCTATGAAGGAGCCAACTGATCCCTTCACACCAACGAACTTCTCTATCAAGAGTGAGTTTGAAAGAGAACAAGATAATGTGTCGGGTAAGTGTCATTCTATGAAACATTATGCTCTGCAAATAGTTTACTCGTCCAAAAAAATCCAGAAGCACTTATGATGTAAAATGATTTTCTAAAACAATCTTTACAAAAACCAAAATTTTCGAAAAATTTGATTCTATATAAACTGCAAATCTTTCATCTGGATCTGGTCATTAAAAATAAACCAATTTATGTGATCAAATCGAATAAGACATTTCACTAATGTTCAAATGAATTTCATTTCAGTAGTAAAAGCTACGGGAACGTTTTATCCATCATCACACCTTCGTAGCAATACATCATCGCCAAGAAGTATCTACGATGCATCACCATCAAAAGACATGAAACCACGTCTAGATTTTGACCAAAAGAAGATTTTTGAGCCTCATAAAATCTCTGGTCCAACAATTCCACCATCATGCCATGATCAAAGTTGTCCACTAAACAAGAATTCTGGAGGAATGAATCTGCATTACCACTGCCCTCATTGTAGCCAGCCTTACGTTGATTTAAAACTGCTTTATAGTCACATGGTTAAGAAGCACAGCAATACGATGGAGCCAGGACCTATTGGATTGGCTGCTACTAAGGTGAGGCATTTTCTTTGGTAAAAAAATTATAGCTAATTTATGGTATTGGAAGAAAAAAAACGAGATTACTTAAGTTTTTCGATGGCTATCAACAGACAAATCTACTGAATTCGAATTAAGTTATGTGGTTATCCAGCTTTTAGTTTTTCCAAATTAACGTATTTTTTACTTTTGTGCTGTTTGGGACATCCTAATCAATCAATCAAATCAGCTTATAGCAGTACACTGCTGGGCAAAACCTCTCCCAATTCGTGCCATAATACATGGTCCTCCGCCTTCCGCATCCAGTCCCAACCAGCGACTGTCTTCAGGTCCTCGTCCGGCTGGGGATGTCCTGATGAGAGTCTTTAATCTAAACATTTTGTTTGTATTTTCCTATACTTTCTGACGTAAACATGGATATCATGTGGATACGTTTGATACGCCAGTTTTAAAAGGTTATTTTACCATAATTTAAGTCATTCTTACATTACGCCAAAAGTCCTATCGCGGTTGCTACCATAAAAATAATTGTTTGTGACAAAAACTAAGTTATATGTTTTGTGCACAGGAGACGTTGGAAAGGGAATATCCAGAAATATCGATACTACCTTCTACAGCATCCTCGTCATCAACCAGTCAAGCACCTTCTCCAAGTCAAAGACCGCCAAATCCTGCTGACCAGGTATTTAGCAAATACTTTAATGTTATTTTTAACTGTGCCTTGTAGTGCGTCTCGTGATGCCCATTTTTTGATCTGAGAAAACTAAAACATAACATCGATAAAGATAACAGTTATCATATACGACGCCATTGTAAACATGTATTTGTTAAATAAACTCATCTGACTTATTCAATTAACCCACGTTAACAACTTGATGCCTTAATTTTCCGTAATCAATATAGCCTATTTTTATTCATTGCAATCTATTTCAGTACCAAATTCCATTCAAATGTATTGGAACATTTGAATGTACAAACGCCATTTATTTGTGTGATTTATGTGACAATTGATTTATTTGTTAATTTCAGGTCCAAGCAGTACAAAGTCTTCTATTACAACAATATCTAGCTGGAGGTAGAAAGGGCAGTCTTCAGGAGCAGTTAAAGATGCAGCAACAATACACCGCATCTTTGGCTGGTCTTCCCGGATTAGCACAAGTGGCATTATTCTCACAAGGGTAAGCAAATATGCTACGAATATCACTAAAAAGACATGATATCATCAAAATATTACCCAGAATTGTTGATTTGCGAATCAGACCCATAAAATATCATGTTTCCGTTAAGTTATGAAACAAAGAATTCTTAAATAGACATTTATAACTTGTAATCCATATTTCTCCTCTCCTCTTTCTCCGTTCTCAGCTGGACGTAGGTTTTCCCTCATAGAACGCTACAACCCACAGCTTTGAGTCACTTATATCCAGTGGCCCCCTGCTATCCCTATGATGTGATCGCTCCTTCCATAACACTTTCGACTACAGAATATACTAGAAACTTACTCATTTTCTCGTTTTTTGCAGCGGATCCCCATTCCCACTATACCCAACCATGCTGTACCCACCGGAATTGCTACTGGAGCAAAGCTTACTGCAAGGACATGGTTTACCACCAGGAATGGATAAAGAAGCAGAGATGATTGCTAAAACGTGAGTACAAATCATTAACTGGAACCACTTACACCATGGGAAGCATGGATGCCAAGTCTTCTGCCTAATAGTTTTTGGATACCGCAATTCAAAATATGAATAGAGTAAATGGAAACAAATATTGGAAGCCAGTATAGAAAATGGTATTATTCCATGCTATATACTAAGAATGGATTTTAAAAAGCCCAAAAATTTTTTTTTGCTGTTTTCGGTATTTCATATTAAAAGTGTAATTATATATTGTTAGCAGACGTACTCATACCACCAGAGGCCCTCACATGCGCGTGATGAAAGATGAGCCCATTCCTGAAGGGTACCTGAGGTTCAGGTTCAACGAGGACTGCGCCTACCAACATTGTGGTTATAGGTAAGTTACACTATATTGTTTATACTATAGGAAATCAGTAAAAATATTTAAGTAAATGGGAATGCTGGGAGAAGACACCCGAGAAAAATATACTCCGATATCATCACCGACTTCAAAAGGGTCAAGTGCGGTAGCACTTACAACCGCCGGGCATGTATGACCAGATGTACGAGTATGTTTTGATTTTAGCAGATGACGCTCAGTGACGCCAGGAGTGGAGTGGCCAACAAGTCGATCGCGCAACCAATTTTGGTCAATCACTCGCAAGTTCCATTCCCCTAGAGAAAGTTTTTAACCCATTAAATAAATATTCATGTATGTTGCTGGGATTCGCAAAAGTGCACGGCGGTATAAAAGCACATTGCATAAACGTCCCCCGTCTTAGCTAAGAAATAGGTCGATCGCGACTCAATTTTATAATAAAACTAGCTGACCCGGCAAACGTTGTTTTGCCATACTAAAAAAAAAAGTTTGGAAAATAGATGTTGGCCGATTCTCAGACCTACTGAATATGTATGCAAAATTTGAGAAGAATCGGTCAAGCCGTTTCGGAGGAGAACGGTAACTAACACTGTGACACGTGAATTTTATATATTAGAAGTAGATCTTATGTGCACAAAAGTTGGCCACACCTGCTCTATAGTCTCTGGCTACCCCCATCAGAAATAGGCGTGATGATGACGATAAACTATGTATTTTTACAGGGAACACCAAACTCATTTTCATTGTACCAGAAAGGATTGTGGCTACTCGTTCTGTGACAAGACGCGTTTTGTTCAACATACGGCAAGACATGAAAGGTAGGCTAAACACATCATTTTCTAATTACCAATTGTATGTAATTTGGTGAAAAATAAAATATTTTTAAAAATACCTAGATATCAAGCTCCTATAAAAAGATTAAAACAGTCTATTCTGAAAGTCCTATCCATCAAGTATAGGAAATTCCTTAGAATTTTAGTATTTTCTTTTCATGAAAGCAGGCTTCTATAATATTTCGTCAAAATTCTTTCATTATTATGACATTGCTTTGATTTGCATTGACGAGCCTCGTGGTTGAGTGGTTCATGAAACGGACTGCCGATCAAGGTGTCGTGGGTTCGATTCCCGCTCGGGACAATCATTTGTGTGATTTTTCTAATTCTCATACAAATGTTTGTTTTGCGTCTGGGTGTTTTTATGTATTATAAGTATGTATTTACAAAAGAAAAGCTGTATATGTATTCTATCCGTATTCTGGTACCCATAACACAAGCATATAAGCTTAGCTTGGGACCAGAGGACGTTGTGTGAAATGTCCATGAATATTTACATAAAAGAATATTTATATTTTTGAAATTATCGATATTGTTTTGGCAACATTTTTCACTACTGCCTCGCTCCTATTGGCCGCATCGTGATGTTTTAGAGCCTAAAGCCTTCCTCGATAAATGTACTATCAAACACTGCAAGAATTTTTCTAATCGGAGCAGTGGTTCCTGAGATTAGCGCGTTCAAACAAACAAACTCTTCAGCTTATACGATTACGTTTTTCTTATATTTTCAGATTGGATACATTAATGGGTGGTGACTTCCAACAGTATCGTGCTAACGTCTACTGCAAGAGACCAGAATGTCCACACGCATCTACATTTGGTAATTGTCGCTTTTTATCTGTATTTGTATTTTAAATTATTTTTGTAAATTCATTGAATAGGTAGGTTCCCACAATTTTTTTTTTGTATAGATGTTTTTATCATCATCATCATAACATCACGCTTTTTTCCCATGGGGGTAGGCAGAGACTATAGAGCGCCATCTGCTACGATCCAAACATATATTTGGAACATTAAGATCGTAATCCTATAAGCAGGCTTCTTTCATAAACCCTAAAACTAATAAACCAAAACTCACAATTTATAACCTTTTTATTTTGCAATTCATTCCTAAAATAGACACTTGTTATGCATAAAAATCGTTTTTACACGCTTTATATTAGCTTCACTTGTATGTTTGTTTGTATGTTTGTTTGTATGTTTGTTTGTATGTTTGTTTGTATGTTTGTTTGTATGTTTGTATGTTTGTTTGTATGTTTGTATGTTTGTAACCGACTCCTTTGGATGCTATTTTGACCCACTTTAAACGGTCAGATTCTATTCAAATTTTGCACACCTGTCAAAGACCGATGACAATACAATAATTCGATTAAATAAAGCGTGTTTTTTTTTATTATTTTGTAAAGCCATCCAAGTTGTTACGTTTGGGGCCTAGTTAAAATTAAATTAAATTTAGTTTTCTATAAACTCATCTGCATTATGGTTCCAATTCTACGTAAACTAAACTATACTAAAAATAGTAGATAGTCTCAATATATCTATTATTCGCTATTTATTTATACATATTTATCTTAAATAAGATCGTTAGACTATCACAGTTTTTATAATAAGAAAGTTAAAACTTACATTGCCGAATTGTGTTAGAATAAAATAGAATATTTATTTTATTTTAAAATAAATAAAATATTTCGATATAATAGACGGGCTTCGTGGTCTAGTGGTTCATGTAACGGACTGCCGTTCACGAGTTCACGGGTCTGATTCCCGCTCGGGACAATCATTTGTGTGATGTTTATAAATGTCATACAAATGTTTGTTCTGCGTCTGGGTGTTTCTATGTATTATAAGTATGTATTTACAAAAGAAAAGTAGTATATGTAGTATATCCGTATTCTGGTACCCATAACACAAGCATATAAGCTTAGCTTGGGACCAGAGGACGTTATGTGAAATGTCCATGAATATTTATTTATTATTTTATTGAATTATTTTATTTATTTTATTTGTACATGAACAACTAAACTAAACTTAATTAAAAAATTATTATTGATTGTGTCACTAACATAAAATGTTATTTTCATGTAAAGTTGGTAAGACTATCTGTTATATATCTATTGTACATATTACTGATTCACATACTGGTGTCCCCAGGTACAGGTCAGAACAAAGCGTCTCACTTCCACTGTCTCAAATGTGACTTCGTCTGTACTGATACTAACAAAGTTGTTGCACATAGACGACAACATCAGAAACTTGACTCTATACAAGCAGCTGGCTTTGAAAAGTTCCCGCCGAGTAAAGGTAATTTTTATTACTTAAATACTAACATCATAATGCTAAAGAGTTTTTTTGTTTGAACGCACTAATTTCAGGAACTAAACGTTTGAATTCAAAAATTTGTTTGGGGTGGGTATTCCATTTATCCAGGAAGGCTATAAGCTATATAACATCAGGCTGCAAACAGAGGCGTATTTTGAAAATTAGCACCCCAGGGCATTTGGTTTAACACCCTGGGCCAATATTATAAGCCACCCTATAAATTAAAAAAGATAATGCAAAATTTTAAGTTTGAAGGTTTTCGCGCCCTTCTCAGGCTTTCTGCTCCCTTTGGCCCTAGGGTAAATACGCCTCTGGCTGCCACAAATTGGCATTGTTCATAATTTTTGACCTACTGTTTTTATATTTTTTTTAGAAAATATAGACCATTTTAGAAAACTAATTTCAATATTATTGAAATATTCACTATATAGAATTTGAAATACTTAAAGATATTATTTTAAATGTTGTGACGTCATCGTTGTACGCAATCTGTGCATTGACTTTTCCTGATAGACTTAAGACAGATTGCAATACATCTTTTCAAAGTTGCCAAGTTGATATAATAGACCAATTTCAACTCCACCACAGAGTAGTATATCCCCCAGAACGCCTTAATATTTTAAGTCCTTCATTTCAAGGGCAAATAGAGATCATTTGCTTTTTTGGAAAAATAATCGTTAATATAGCAAATTTTCCGAAAAAAAACTAATGGATCATAATCAGAAACTCTATTCCCCAAAATGGTTTTTGAATTAAGAGTTTTATCCGTTTTAGCATCCGTGAAAATGATGCAAAAATGGGAAAAATTTTCATTCATTTGTAATATTTCTTCACTTAAAAATATTTATGTTCTAATCAAAATTATTTTTCCAGGTTGCGGATACGAGCCTCAATGCATTCACAGTAAGAAACAAACCCATTATCATTGTTTACAATGTGGTTTTGCTGTCCTTGGACTTTCTCAAATGACGTCACACAAATATAAACATCAGGAAGCGAACTTAGGACCATCAACCAGTGGCACCAACTGACCGGAAGACAAAACACAAGTAAAAACAGTGAAAGATATGGAAAGTGATTTGAAAAATATGATTTTATGAAACCGATATGACGTTAGGCTCTTGTATGCCTCAATTTAAAGACAATATCAGAACTTGGTAGCACGGTAGAGCACCGCTTAGTTCTGTTTTTTAAGTTTTCAGTGAAATATTTACAATAACAGTGTCCCTTGAAATCTTGTGCCTTAGTCACAAAATGGATTGAAATTAATGTGGCAAATATTTAAGTGCCAAACACAAAATGTAGTTATTAATTGTTGATATAATTAAACGATTTATAATGATGATTAGAGTATTTTCCTAAAAATCTACGAACAAAAAATGTGAATAAGAAATGCAACTGAATGCATAAGAGTGTTGTGGCGATTTTTGGACTTGGCTCATTTTTTTTACAAAAAACAAATGAAGTATGTAGTGAAATATTTTTGATTGATTAGCCATCCAAATATCGCTTTAAAACGCTTTGTATTTTAAAAATAATTGGTGCCAATTCTATCTGCACACCTGAACTAAACTAAAAAATGAGAAAACAACTGTTGGTTTAATTTAGTTTAATTGGCTATTTCGTTGTGCACGTTTATATTAATTAAGACCTTTAATGTATAATAAACAGTTTTTTTTTATCAAGTAAATTCAGTTAAAATTGCCGGATTGTGTTATCGACAAAAATTCATTTTTTAGTTAATTTTTGTTTAGTTGTGATCGTAGAATTGGTACCTAATATAATTGGTACCTACCTAAATCCTGACCAATCTTAGTTGTTAGAATAAAAAAATATATTTATATTTATTATAATCCCATTAAAAGACATTTTTACGAATAGTATTATTATGATGTAGTAATCTCGTGAAATAAAAGGCAATAAAAATTTGGGTTGAGAACACCACATTGTGCCTGAATGGTTAAAGTCATGACAATATAAAATATATATTTTCAGTTTGTAATAATTTCTGATAGAAAAAAAGTAATACAAAAAGCACTTTTTACGGATTTAGACAAATACAAATAAAAGCACTTTTTACGGATTTAGACAAATACAAATAAAAGAACTTTTACGGGTTTAGATGCGAATATTTATTTTAAATTATAACACCTTAGGTCTCGGAGAATTTTTAGTTATCATGGTTTGGTTACGGGTGGCTAAATAATAAAATAATTTACTAAAATACTGAATACTATTATTGCATTGTCATCGGCCTTTAATAAGCATGCAAAATTTCAGATTAATCCGACCCCTGCAAGTGGTTAAAATCACTTTCAAAGATTCCGTTACTTAGATTTATACACTGATAGATACGTACTGAGCTAATAACAATAATATTGCCTTACTCTATACTACTACTGACTAATAGCGTCTTAATCCGTAATTAATGGTTTTATTTAATAAATTAGTCGCTCAAGTGTTATAGAATGTTAAACAACATAATACTCAAAAAATAAACCACCTGCATAAGAGCCAAAACTATCAGAACTTATAACAAAACAGTAGTTTTACAAAATCAAATATATATATATATATGTATAGTAATAGTTAAAGAGACGGCCTAATAACGATCAACACTTGCTCATAAATACATTAGACAGGACTCGTGGTCGAGTGGTTTATGTAATGGACTGCCGTTCACGATGTCGTGGGCTCGATTCCCGCTCAGGACAATAATTTGTATGATATTTGTGATTGCCTTACAAATGTTTGTACTGCGTCTGGGCGTTTTATTTGGATTATAAGTATGTATTTACAAAAGAAAAGTAGTTTATGTAGTATATCCATATTCCGGTATCTCTAACACAACCATATAAGCTTAGAGCATCTTTTACTTAGAGGTTCTGGGCACATTAGAAAATATGCCTGCTATAACCTAAAATATTAAGTCCAAAAATATGATAGGGACTTATGAGACCCCAATAGTCACAAGACCCTGGGCATGTACTTACTGGAGAAGACGGGCTTGCGTATATTTTATGAAAATAAAATATACGTAAACTAACAGTCTTTATGGCTATATTTAATTTCATTTCAAAACATATTTTTTTCAGCTACCCGATTCACCCACCGGGTAGCTGAAAAAAATATGTATGCAGACAAGACTAACACCCGCATTCACAAACAATATTTATCTAAGTAAGTACTTAAGTGTTGATGCACTGTGCAAAGGGTAACACTTCTCAGTGCGTTCCGTTCATCGAGCCTTTGTATTCATAGACAAAACTTAGCTATGCGTTCAGTTTAACAAACGCATAGTGCGCTTCACCAGTTAAGTATTGTTTGTTAAATGATTTTGCTACCCCTGTGCGTCCATGCCTACTATGAGACCTCACAGTAACGTTTGTGGATACGGCTGTAAATAAAACATCCTTTTATATATTATAGGTACCAACAGGTTATTAGGAAGTGTAGGTCGTTGTTAGAGCGGCTCTCTCATTATAAAAAAATAATATTTAATAAATTGGTCAATTCTATAGCGGAATTTGAATTGTACATAAGTAAAGATTTATATATTAAAAAAACTATATTAATTATGTAATTGTTACAATTGCTATAAAAATTTAAATTGTATAAAAACAATAGGACATTAGTTTACGTAAAATGAAAATCCTAGTGCTAATGTGTGTGAATCATGAGGTAGCCATATAATGCCATAAATTTCAATTTAAGTAATATTATTAATTAAAAATCTGTGCCAATTCTCTTTGCAAAACTAAACCAAACTAAACTATAACATAAAGAGTCTATAATGGAAATCGGTAATGTTAACTATACTTTCCTTCACCCTTGCCGGGTCATGGTAAGGCTCAAGACATCATCTTGGCCCGGTAGGGCAGATAGAGGGGAGAAAAAAATCTTTACTTTCCTAATGAAAATATGAAAAGCAGAATAGATTTTCTAACACTTAACTCATTTGTTTAAATAAAACTACTTTTTACGGATTTAGACGCGTATATTTGTTTTAAATTTTGGCCCGACGTTTCGGAGACTTTGCAGTCACCATGGTCACGGGTGAGACGACCAAAATTTAAAACAAATATACGCGTCTAAATCTGTAAAAAGTAGTTGTATTTAAACAGAATAGATTTTAAACAAATAATGCAATAATCATTATACCAAAATACAAAATAGTTGGTTTTTAGTTTAGTTTAGTTTTTTTACAACAGAATTGGCACCATTATTACAGTATTATATATTTTGTCCTTCTAAAAAATCTACCTTTGCATTCCTCTTATTTGATTCCTGGACATTTGAGCCATTTAGATTTAGAAAATGGTTAGAAATAACTATCTTTGACCAAAACTGTTTAATATTGTCCTATTCCTAGCATGTATCAGTATTCATGTAGAATAAGCTCTTTCCATTGTTCCTAATACGACACTTTGTCTATGAATAACTATATATTTTAATTTGTAATTTACTATTTCAGAAGCCCTAATTAATAAAGCAAAGACAAGCAAATAATATTATAGAAAATAAATTATCAGATTATACATAAAAACAGTTTAACAGACACCAAAGTGATACTAAAAGGTTTCCTATTTTTCACGGAACCCTAAAAATGCAGAATACTATTTTAAATTAGTAAAATTGTATAACTATTGTATGAATTAGTGTCTTACTATTTAAGAGATTAACTATAAAATAAAAGGAAGTGACATTTCTGGTCCTATGAGCCGGATTTTTTGGTCCTTTGTACCGGATTTGTTGCAAATATTATGATTAGTTTAAATAAATCTTGTGTATACTCAGAATAGGCCGTGCCATACAAAATTAGTCACATTGATTTAAGAATTATATCAAAAACGTTTTGGTCTGAACATCTGTATACTATAAATAGTAATAATATTACAATAATTGGCTCATAGTAAAATAATAATTGGCAATAACATTATTATTTTGTTGAAGAACTTGTTTGTTATCTAATTTTATGTTTTTTTTCTGTTTTTATTTTCTTTTCTTTAAGTTTTCTATCGCATCATTTATAAAATATAATTTAATTCACGTATTTATCTAGGATTTATGTAGCTTTAAATTTAGTATTGGTTAATTAATTTAAACAAATTTGTCCCTTATAATGCAGTATTTGAGTGTTTACAGAATGGAGTGTTTATTATATCCTTACAAATACGATGTCAGTGGTACAAATATTTGTTTAGTTATTATTTGAAACTATGTAGTGTTCGAATATACAATGGCCGTTTTGAAATTGATATTATGATTATAGTATAGTGTTGTTTACCTCATGAGTTCTAGGAAATAAACGAGAATATCCTTATACATACAGTGATTTTATTTCAAATCCTAATCCTACTAATATATAAATTTTGACGAGCTTTCACATTTTAAATAAATAAATAAATATTCATCGACATTTCACGCAACGTCCTCTGGTCCCAAGCTAAGCTTATATGCTTGTGTTATGGGTACCAGAATACGGATATAATACATAAACTACTTTTCTTTTGTAAATACATACTTATAATACATAGTAAACACCCAGTCGCAGGTCAAACATTTGTATGACAATTTTATTATAAATATCAAACAAATGATTGCCCCGAGCGGGAATCGAACCCGCGACCTCGTGAACGGCAGTCCGTTACATGAACCACTGCACCACGAAGCCCGTCTAATATCCCTACTTCCCTACTAATATTATAAATGCGAAAGTAACTCTGTCTGTCTGTCTGTCTGTTACGCTTTCCCGCTTAAACCTCTCAACCGATTTTGATGAAATTTGGCACAGACAATCTTTAGACCCTGAGAAAGGACACAGGCTACATTTTAATGCAAAAAAAAATTTCTAATTCCACGCGGACGGAGTCGCGGGCAACAGCTAGTATAGATATTTAAGAAATGCAAATTAATAAAATTCTCACAGTATCTAGGTTTTATATATCTATATATAAAACCTAGATACTGTGAGAATTTGGTCGTTCGAAGTCGTTCCTCTTACAGCACCCTGCGAAAGAAATGGGGTGGTGACACTTGTATTCTTGATCCGTCACCACACGGAGGATATAAATTACTAGTTATTTATGTCTAAAACAATGGTAAATTTTAGTCACAATATAAAATGTTCTCACAGTAAAACTTTCAATTTATCCCTTTTACAATCTATTCAACAGTATTTAGACATATCAATACTATTACCACAGCTATTAATAACCTATTGATGTTTATATAGAATTCATTGAGGTGTAATATAGATTGATTTTAATAGCTTTTGTTGTATTTATAGAAATACGGGGTGTATTTGTATTTGCGTTTATTTAACGGGCTTCGTAGTATAGTGGTTTTTGTAACGGACTGCCATTCACAAGGTCGCTGATTCGATTCCCGCTCGGGACAATCGTTTGTGTGATATTTATAATTACATATAAATGTTTGTACTGTGTCTGGGTATTTACTATGTATTATAAGTATGTATTTACAAATAAAAGTAGTTCAATTCAATTCAATTCAATTCATTTGTTTGTTTAACACAGGTATATAAACAGAGTTGGAACAAAAAAATTGTATCTCTATTTTTCGCCTTGCAAAGGCGTGCAAATTATATGTCATTTTATAATACCTAACTAATTAAGCACATAGTTTAATATTTATAATTACATAATATATCACAAACAAAAACAAAACATTAATTTAATATATCCAATAATAAATAAAATCAGCAATTTCGTAGTCATTGATTGGAACCAAATGTTACAATAAATAATAAATAATAAATAAATATTGATGGACATTTCACACAACGTCCTCTGGTCCCAAACTAAGCTTATATGCTTGTGTTATGGGTACCAGAATACGGATACAATACATAAACTACTTTTCTTTTGTAATACAAGAACAATAGGTATCGTCAAAGATTGTTGCTTATATTTCAACTACGTTGTTAGCTTTAACTTAGGTACTTATATCATATAATTGATAGCATGTAGAACATTTGTCATCGAAAAATTCATTAATGGAGTAATAAGATTTTTAAGTAAAAAGCACTTGAGCAATTTTTTAAACTTCTTTATATTATTATTACCGCAGTATATGTAGTCTATTCGTATTCTGGTGCCCACAACACAAGCATATAAGCTTAGATTGGAACTAGAGGCCGTTGTGTTAAACGTCCATGAATATATATTTTAATACACTTTAATGTTCCGTGCTAAAAGATAAAATGTAGGTATTAATTAACTTTGCTATCCGTCCGTGCATCTGTCACTTAGCCGTATCTTAAGAACAGTGATAGCTAGAGAGTTGAAAATGTTGCTTTCTAACTAAATATTATAAACTTACTAGCTGTCCCGGCAAACGTTGTTTTGTCATACAAATGTCAGGGAGGGGGGAAGGGCAAGGAAATAGTAGCCGATTCTTAGACCTACTGAATATGCATGTAAAATTTCATAAAAATCGGTCGAGCCGTTTCGGAGGAGTGCGGTAACTAACACTGTGACACGTAAATTTTATATATAAGAATATATTTTTCTTTTCTTCTAGGCACACAAACCTCCCGATTTTGGGCATGGACTTCCTCGCAATTGATAGTCTCTGTAATCAACTATTAGTCACGTTGGTATAAGCATTTCATTGTTCCTTGATTAGTCCGTGACAGATTAAGAATACAAGTGTCACCACCTCTTCTGCTTTACCAGGGTTCTGTAAAAGCCAGATAAGTGATACGCAGATAACATTCTCCAGATCCAGATGGGATACACCTAAATTGCCCTTAGCTGTAATTCCTCGACAGTTTCCATATAGGTTGTCTGGAAGAAATCGCTACCAGTAATAAGCCCACCGCTTGTACATACCTTATGCTGTACATAATCAAATTATGTGTCTTGTTTTTTCTTTGGTATACAATAAAGAATTTTGTATTGTATTCTCTGTGAGAAACAGAAACCTCTAAATCATGTACTAACACGCCTGGTCAGCGCGGCATAAAAGACCGTAATCCCTCCCAGATTAATGGCTTATGTCCAACAGTGAGACGTTACTGGGCTGGAGAGTGAAAGCTAACTTTCAACAGAACTTAGTAAGAATTGCAGTTTGTACCATGATGTAATCTCGTCAAAACATGAATATTATAGATATATTTAGCCTCTCATAATCACATTGTCTAGCATAGGCTACATACATATATATATATATATGTATGTAGAGTTATACTTGCCGAAAACGTAACATACCGGATGGTTGCGATTCTCCATTGGTAGTATGTGTCGGAAAATATGGCCTATATAATGATTCTGTAAACTTTTTGTTTGTACTTTCAATTTAAACTACCGAAGTTAGTTATCATGAAACTCTACCACATCAGTGTAAATGGGACGTATCAAGTTATCTATCTATATAGTGTGCGATACACTATTATTTGTTGATTTTAAAATTATAAAAATGTGTTAATTTAAATATAATCTAGTTTTATTATAATTTAGGAAAATATTTTCTGTAAAACATTCACAGTGTACACATAACTTTATACAATATATTTCTTACTTAATAAAACCAAAGGCAAATAGCAAAACAATAAAACAAAATTATTATTTATTGTTAATCTTCATAATTTAAAAACAACTCAATTGGTCACTTTGATGAGACAACCTTTTACTACCCAATTTAAATAACACTTAAAAGTAAGCTGATCCGTCGTAGTGGTATTTAAAGCTTTTTTTGGTATATGGTAGAAGACATTTCTAGTAGGTGTGTACAATGGCACGTGTTGTATGTATTTAGTATGGGAAAACCAAATATTGATCTTAATGGGAATCGAATTAAGTAGCTCGGAAATAAAGTCAGGTATATTAACAACTGAAATAAAAAAGATTAGCTTGGAACCAGAGGACGTTGTGTGAAAAGTCCATGAATATTTACTTTTTTATTTCAGTTATACCTGACTTTATTTCCGAGGTACCAGAGCATGTTGGCGAGATATGCTTGTGTTATGGGTACCAGAATATATATACTACTTTTTTTTGGTAAATACATACTTATAATACACAGAAAACACCCGGACGCATTACAAATATGTGTATGTCAATTATAAATATCACACAAATGATTGTCCTGAGCGGAAATCGAACCCGCGACGTACTGTTACATGAACCACTCGACCGCGAGGCCCGTCGGAAACAAAGCAATTTAACGATTAACAGTCATATGTTTATCAAAAATATTAATGCAATTATTAGCCAAGTGTAACCTTCAATGTTCATTCCATTCACATGAATCACATGTACGTGTCGATAGTCGACATTATAAAAGAAATGGAAAACTCCAGAGGCTACCTCCCGCGCTGCGGCGACAGATCGATCGCGGACATGCGCAAACCTGGCCGCATTATTGAATGGGCCCATTCATAGAGCAACTAGTGCCTCAAGAATTTCAGAATGAATATTATACTACGTAGCTTGTGCTACGACGTAGGCGGGGGCTACGATTTATGTAGCAAATTGAATTTGTGATCATTCAATATTATCATTATTTCTTCATGGATACATTGTCTGTTTAATCAGGTTATTCATAATATAAAATAGCTTCAAATAAAACATTTCTTTTCGTATTTGTTTCGTTTGTTTAGATTGTATTTTTCACACAATGTTTTCGAGCCTTTTTAGCAATCCTTATTTTTTTTACAAACAATCTTGATTGACTGGACTTTTAAGCTCTAAAACTTAGTTTAAAAAGTCACCCAGTATCCAATGAATATTATTAAATACCTAAATATTGCCTAAGAATTATTATCTTATATATAAAATTCACGTATCACAGTGTTAGATACCGTACTCCTTTGAAACGGCTTGATCGATTTTTATGAAATTTTACATGCATATTCAGTAGGTCTGAGAATCAGCCAACATCTATTTTTCAAACCTTTTTTTTGTATGGCAAAACAACGTTTGCCGGGACAGCTAGTTATGCTATATAATAAGGGAAGATAATCAGATATCTAAAGTAATTGCATGACAAGCCACTCAAATAGATTATATTGTCTCCTGGTAATACGTGGTTGAAATGCAATTATTGTATTGAATTGTGATATAACTTTGTTTAAATAAAACTACTTTTGCGGATTTAGACGCGTGTCACGCGACACGTGACACGCGTCTAAATCCGCAAAAGTAGTTTTTTTAACCAAATTATTTTACATACAACATAACAAACAATACAATAAATGGAAAGCTCTGATTTTATCATTTAAACGTTTTTAAAAGGGCATTGTAAAGGTCACTGGAGAGATCGCTACTAAAGAATAAACACAATATGAATATAAATACCTTACACCTACTGTTGTATATTCTTGTACTTTAATCTTTTTTAATTAGCATAAGATATACTTAATCTTATCATCATTTTCCTGCCCTTAACCCGCTTTTTTGGGTCAGCGCAGTGTTTTTTGTGGTAGTGTCTCTCAAGGACGGACATTTCACACAACTTCCTCTGGTCCCAGCTAAGCTTATTATGCTTGTGTTATGGGTACCAGAATACGGATACACTACATATTATTATACTACCCTTCCTCAGTAAATACATACTTATAATACATAGAAACACACAGTACAAACATTTGTATGGGAAATATAAACATCACACAAATTATTGTCAAAGTAAAGTAAGTTCATATGAATATTAACATCTATACTGAGTAATATTATAAAACTGAAGAGTTTGTTTATTTGAACGCGATGATCTCAGGAATCACTGTAACTGGTCTGACTAGAAAAAATCTTTCAGTTTTGGATAGCATATTTATCTAGAAAGGCTATATGAGACCACGCAGCGACAATTGTAGCAAAACATCAGTAAAAATGTTGCAAAAAGGGGGAAAGTTTCTTAATTCCACGCGTACGAAGTCGCTGGCACAAATAGTAAAAAATAAGATTCCGTTACCAAAATGAAAGTGAAACTAATAAAACTTAATAAATTGCGTAACAAATACTTTTTAAAACACAGACTTTGACAAAGCTTTGCATAAAAAATTAAGTTCGATAAAGAAATTTCTAAAGATTGGATGTTTCTGTAGCTGATGGCGCTCTATATTCTCTGCCTATGGAAAAAAGGCGTGATATGATGGTGATGATGATGGATATCTTATTTTATAATCCGTACAAAATTGTTAGGACTTTTTAAATAAGGTCCCAAAAATTGAAGACAATAACATTTAAATAAAACATCTTTTTACGGATTCAGAGGCGTCCCACCCGAGACCATGGTGACTCCAAAGTCCCCGAAACGCCGGGCTATAATATAAAACAAATATACGCGTTTAAATCCGTAAAAAGTGGTTTTATTTAAACAAATCAGCCGCGTAAGTGCTAGAGGACAATAAAATTACTATTTGTGGCTATAATATTTCTATCTAATCCAATTACTTAGTTAAAGAATTAATAATAATATATAAATAATTAATAATTTATATTTACCGTTATGGTCCGTGTGGTGACTGATTAAGGATACAAGTGTCACCACCCCATTTCTTTCTTTTCAAGAGCCTTACTGTGAGAGACGGAAAATTCGAAACTAGCCCCTGTGTCAACACGCCTGGTCAGCGCGCCACAGTAGACCGTAGTCCCTTCCAAATTGGAGGAGGCCTGTGCCCAACAGTGAGACGTTAATGGGCTGGAGAGGAGAGAGAAATTGCGGATTTACTGTTAAAACAAATCCATTATGTTAATTAAATAGAATCTAATCAAATTATTGATTCTCAAAATATTTCTTGAGGGTTCGGAATACGAAAACTCCAACAAAATACTGTCATTTCATTAATATAAACCTTGACAAAATGACAGTAAAAGTGAAACCGCACTAAGCGGCAACGTACTACAGGCCGTGACGTGACCAATTTTATCGAAAGTATGCTCGGCCCCTACAACGGTAGCGATAGGAAAGTTTTCAAATACGAGACAAGGTAGTGTAGTGTGGTCTCCAAAAAGATAGAGAACCAAAAACCACTAATATCGCTGTGAGCTGTTGGTTTCAAGCGGCACAGACAGAGCAGCAATCTTGAAGTCACACGTTGTGGCGTTCATAAAGGGTAATGTTTAAAAGACTCAAAAGAGGCGATGTGCTAACTAATTAGGGAAGGTAGTAACAATGATCCTACTTCGCCTATCGACTACCTGTCATACAATCTATCCGGAGCCCAAGTCTACTAAGTATTACAATGTTGTCCCAATGATCAGTCACTGACATCATAATGGCGTCATTTGTGACAAAAAATTGAGAGTAGACTACCAAACTTAATAAAATTCGCCATTATGCAATCAGTGACTGATCATTGTGATAAGATTGTAATAGCAGATTTGGCCCTCAGATTAAAGTCTTGAAGACTGATCGCAGGTATAATCACAATAAAAAAGGCTATCATGAATGCGTGAATGATGTGGCGCTTCGTCACGTAGTCCCATTGCCGCCTAGTGCAGTTTAACATTTAAACAAGAGGGTGGTTTACAAAGATTATGTTACATAAATAAACTTGAAGAGGAAAAAACCGAATAAAATGGGTAGGCGTAAGATGTTTATTCTTATCATAACACTCATGTAATAACATTGGATAGTACTTGATTAACATTTACAAAATTGTAGATATTTTTGAATGAATGAAATGAATGAACGGTTGATTGAACCGTGACGTGATTGTATTGTTTTCTTTTTTTTCAATTTTGGTCAAGTCTGATTGCTTTTAACATTGACCGCGTTGTTTATGTTAAAAATAATTGTGATAAATTCGGCAGTGTTTGTATAGACGACTGTTTAACTAATTATTCAGAAGCTTACAATGAGATTAACTCAAAAATAAAATATATATATAAATATATTCATGGACATTTCACACAACGTCCTCTGGTCCCAAGCTAAGCCTATATGTATGGGTACCAGAATACGGATAGACTACATACACTACTTTTCATTTGTAAATACATTAAATACTTATAATACATAGAAACATCTAGATGCAGTACAAACATTTGTATGACAATTAGGAAAATTACACAAATGATTGTCCCGAGCGGGAATCGGACCCACAACCTCTTGATCGGCAGTCCGTTACATAAACCACTCAACCACGTGGCTCTTCGAAAGCAACGCACAAAAGCAACTGGGTTGTGCAACGCAGACAACGTCGGAAAATATCATAAAGTAAGTTATTAATATATTGTGTTATTAATTATCTGTGTCTATGCTATAAATAAAAGAGTAAAAGTATGTAATATGTATATAGGAGCTAATCCCTGAAAGTAATGGTCCGATCAAAAATCTTTTTCTCTCAATCAGGCAGATCACGGACAAAACTAGTTACTCCGATTATGGCGTAGTTTAACAAATACCTTCCCCTTACAAGGCCACATCTTATAGGTCATTAATGGGCTGTGAAAAAGTGAATACTTAATAAATCAAATTGTGGTGGAAAATGTGATTACCGCAAGCGGGACTTGAACCCACGTCAGAATACCGTTCCGTAGCTCTGCGGTTAATACTGTTTGTTGTACCTTATATCAATCAATTTTAATCACACACAGCAATTATAAATAATTTATTATTCCCAGTTTTACGTACCGTTTAATATTAATTAAAAACCTGCGTTGTTTAATTTCATTTAAAAGTGTAATTAGATTATCAATCACAACGTTCAGGTGTTTTAAATCACAATAATTGTTTGTTCAGGCCTTTCTCTGAAACATTTATTTTCAAAATGAATGGCTATTTTACGTTTGAAGAATTTTTTTCACTCATTTACAGAAACTTTACGTTAGTACAGTGCATGTTTTGATTAAAAATGTACTTGGATCAAAAGTTTAATTTCCTTGTGGATTATATTATTTCAAAGGTTGTCTGCAGTCTTTAGAAATGAAATGAATATCATTTAATCATGTAGGTATCAATAGTTTTATCAAAAAAAAGTAGGTACTCATATAATACGTCCAATTTTTTTCCCTATTAACAAAACCTACTAACCTACACTACACCTTTCATATAATATTTTCTATTGTAAATATATGCTTAATATACACTAGCTTTTGCACGCAACATCGTGCGCATGGAATTTAGAAAATTATCACCGTTTTTGCTGCCTTTTTCACTGATGTATGGCCCCTATTAGTGGCAACGTAATGTTTAATAGCCTATGGTCTTTTTCGATAAATGTACTACCCAACACTAAGAATTTTTCAAAAGAGATCTGTGCCGCAGTGGTTCCTGAGATGAGAGCGTTCAAACCAATAATTTTCAGCTTTTATTAATTAATTTTAATATTTATCAATTAGTATAGATAGAAAACACCCAGACGCAGCACAAATATCTGTGAGACAAATACAACCGAATTATCAACACAGAACCCGAATCGAATTAACAACACAGAATTATCAATCAGTGCTGGAATCGAATCCGCAACCTTATAAACGGCAGTCGGTTACATGAACCGTATGATCGCGAGGCTTGTCATTAGCCTGTGTTTATCACACATAAGATAATTGTCGTGAACGAGAATCGAACCAGTAATATAGAGAAAGGCAGCCGATTAGATTACCGCGGTAAAACAAAGTCCGTATTAACTTTTCACTTAGTAAAATTACTTAGAACTCAAAATTTAGTTTAGACCTGTAAAATCTAATATTCTGTACTAACCTAATATGTTAAGCTTACACTAATGATAATAGAACAACAATTTGGTAAAGGCATCTAAAGCCGGCTTTAATAAATTCCTAAACTATGGTAGCAATTCTGTTAACATCAAACTAAATTAAATTATTCTTTTGTGTAGTTTCAATTCAAATCATAATTTAGTGTTTTAAACAAAATTCTAATGTTCTTCTGGCTGACGATTTGAATCTATTATAGACAAAATTTTGTGTCACGATGTTTGTTATTTAAATCCACCATAAAGGCAGAACCTTAGGTGTATATGGAAGAAGAATTTTTCAAATTGGACCAGTGCTGTGGAACCTGAGATTAGCGTGTTGAAACAAATAAACTTTGGCTTTTTTTTTCACACAACGTCCTCTGGTCCCAAAGTAAGCTATATTTGTATGCTTGTGTTATGGACTACATAATATAGGTACTACTTTTCTTTTTGTAAATACATACATTTAATACATAGTAAACACCTAGACGTAGTACAAACATTTGTATGACAATTATAAAGATCACACAAATGATTGTCCCGAGCGGGAATCGAACCCGCGACCTCGTGATCGGTAGACCGTTACATGAACCACTCCACCACGAGGCCCGTCGATTTATAATATTGGTATAGATTATTCCAACTTTTAACCAATATTTTTAAATGTCTATGACTTGTAAACAAAGGACGGCATTACTAGTTAAAATCATAGACTTAGGATATAGATCTAGACGTAACACTCGGTACAACGAATCTGGCCTGCTGCTTTTTTTAATTGAACACATTAAGAAAAATAAATGATTTAGTAGCCTTTCTAACTCTTTCTTTTTAAGCGGGAGTAAAAGAGAAAGCAAGGCTACTATTTACTATTTTACTTTTAAACCATAAACAGGGCGGTCCTGCCTTGGAACAAATCTATGTTCCCGAGTTGTTACTCCCTATTTATAACCTTCTTGCTTAAAATCTCATAATATGAGTAGGTACACAAGTCCACATATAATCGATAAATAGTTTCTTAATATTATAGTTTAGTTTAGAGTGCGACAGAATTGACGTCTATACCTTAGCATTCCACATAGTCAGGTATTCGTATGAACTTTGGTATTTGATTGAAACAATACAGCAAACATGGGTATATTGTTATAAATTAGTTACACAAATATTCGATAGATGACGCACTAACGGTTACCGGCATACATGGTAAAAGTATTTTAGATATTTTGGTCAAAATAAAAAGGTTTTCGGAACAAATTCTTTCAGATTTTGTTTTACAGTTTTTGTAAATGCCAAAGTACTGTTTGTTTATTTAAATTTGTCGTCTTCCGCGTACTTATAGGTATATTATTATCTCCGTGTGGTGACAGAGTAAGAATACAAGTGTCACCACCCCATCTCCTCCCCAGGCTCTGTAAAAGTCACCTAAGGGATATTACATACAGATAACATTCTCTGCGAGAGACGGGAAACTCGAAAATAAACCCTGTGCCAAAAGGCGGTCAGCGCGGCACAGTAGACCAAAATCCCTCCTAAAGTGGAGGAGGCCCGTGCCTAACAGTGGGACGTAAATGGGCTGGAGAGAGAGAGACAGGTATATTATTTCCATTCTTTTACTCTCTATAACACAGATCAAATTTAGCTATTAATAATAATAATTAATAAATATTCAGGACATTTCACACAACATCCTCTGGTCCCAAAGTAAGCTATATTTCTATTTATAATATTACTAGTTAGTAGATGGTATAATATGTTTTGCGGCAAATCATAGACATTTGAATAAATTGGTTATAAGTTGAAACAATCTATACTTCTTTGTTTGTTTGAACGCGCTAATCTCAGGAACCATTGGGCCGAATTGAAATATTCTTTCAGTGTTAGATAGGGCATTTATCGAGGAAGGCTTTAGGCTATATAACATCAGGCTACGACCAGTAGAAGCGAAGCAGTAGTGAAAAATGTTGCAAAACGGGGAAAATTTTCTAAATTCCATGCGGGCGGAGTCGCGAGCAATAGCTAGTAGGTTATATAATCTAACCCTTGATATCGTGAACGGCAGTCCGTTATATGAACCACTGGACCACGAGGCCCGTCAATGTGCGTCATTCGGCATGTTTTCGAGGATAGTCTATTTAAGTAGGTCAAAAGTAGGTGCGATGTAAAATACTTTTCTTAAAATCAATTTCATGATATTGCGCAAGAATTCCTTACGCCTTCCGTCACAACAAAGTGGGTGTTAATTGAGCAAAGCAGCTATAAACACCTACGAAGGATTACAGACTTGTCAGACAGAGTGTACGTCACTCACACGGCTTGTAGCCACATAAATATCTATGTGTACGTGAAATATACATCTATGTGTGTCTCTGATGCAAGCTATACGTCATATGAAACATTAGTCTATGAAGTACGATTTAGCCAAGCTAAACGTGTCTTTAACACTGAACGCGTACCCACTACCTGGCAAATCTGTCCGTGGGATAATAATACTGAGCATGATTAAAAAATCACAAATTTTAACAATATTAATAATCATTATATTTTTGGATTTTATAAATTAATTTAATTATAATTTATTTATTTATTACATGCAGATAGTATAAAGGAAGTACATGTTTTTACAATCAGTCTACAAAAGTTATATAACAACTATACTAAGTTGGCTTTGGTACCCATGGTAAGATTTAACTTGTGTTATGGGTACCAGTACCTCAAACATAAAAAAATAAAAGGTTATACACTAGTTAAATAAAAAATGTGTAGTGGTGATTATTAATTGAGGTAATGGTTTAAGAAGATAAGTGTCACTATCACTACCCCATTTCGTCCCCAGGGTCAAGCTAGCTTAGCTTGTATGAACAAATTACATGATAATATGTACATGATAATGTTACATGTTACATGATAATGTGAGAGATGGGAAAATTAAACCCTATGCTAACACCTGTTCTGGCATTAGCAGGCCAAATACCCTCCCGAAGCGGAGGAGGCCCGTGCCAAACAGTGGGATGGCCCACTGAGCTAAGGAGGAAGATGTTATTTAAGAGTCTTCTGGTCTTGTATGTAGAAATTTTGTGTACTAGTTTTATATAAAACCAGAAAAAAACATTTACGTCACATGCGTAGAAGAGTTTGTAGCCGCGTAGCACACTGCTACGAGTATTTGTCACTGCTTTTTTTGCAGCTGTTTTTAAACTAAGCACAGCTTTTATTTTAACTTTTTATTATTACCTTGCAACATTTATGGACGCACAATACTAAAAATCTAAGCCATATTTCTATGCTTGTGTTATATTTTTTTTTTTCAAATACATTTATTTACAGACAACACCTAAACATAGTACAAATTTTCAAGTAAGAAATACATAATCCGATACATCTAATATATAAAATTCACGTGTCACAGTGTTAGTTACCGTACTCCTCCGAAACGGCTTGACCTATTTTTATGAAATTTTACATGCATATTCAGTAGGTCTGAGAATCGGCCAACATCTATTTTTCAAACTTTTTTTTTTAGTATGACAAAACAACGTTTGCCGGGTCAGCTAGTCTTATATATAAAATTCACGTGTCACAGTGTTAGTTACCGTACTCCTCTGAAACGGCTTGACCGATTTTTATAGAATTTTACATGCATATTCAGTAGGTCTGAGAATCGGCCAACATCTATTTTTCAACCTTTTTTTTTGTATGGCAAAACAACGTTTGCCGGGTCAGCTAGTAATTTTATATATTTAAGCTTACATTGGGAAATACAGAAAAAATGACTTCTTAGTTATAAGTTCAGTTATAAATAATTTTAGTGTAATGCTTTTGGACTTTTTATATTGTACTATAATAAAACGTAACATTTTCATTCACAAATATTAATTTCCGAACACAAAACCTCACCATTTAACCACTTTTGACATTTCCCGGCTTAACAATGCCCGCTTATGTTTCATTCATAAAGCAATAAGGCTGCGGTCACTCGCAAAACTTATTAATATTTGTTGATAAATGGTATTGAAATTAAATTTTATTAAACTATCTATTTAACTCTTCTAAATCTATCTTTTTAAATCTATATTTAAATCTATAATTATGTATATATATATATATATAATTATAGTTATGTGATGAGGCCGTCATTTGTACCTAGTTTTAAGTTTAATTTCTGTTTTCTGTTTCTTGTAAATGTGTACAATAAAGAGTTAATGTATCTATCTATCTATTTAACTCTTATTATAAATATTTTGTTTGCTTTCTTAACGGACTTCTACAAAAGGGTCTTTTTACTATTTTATTTTTGTTGCTTATGATATGTCCCTACGTTCTCAATCCTCTTAAAATAGGAACTTATGATGGAATCCTGGAATAAACAGTGTGATTAAATTGTTATACGTGCTTTTGGCTAGGTTTGCGCTTAGAAAAAAGTGTTTTGACGCTACCGTTCTTTCTCTAATAAATCTATTTCCACCAATCTCTACTTAAGCATGGTCATGATCCATACTTATATCAAAATATTGTAGATGTTTGAATGCAAGCAGGAGTACCAATATGGGCTCTGCTTATTTCGGTGGCACTCCAACACTTTCATATCTCACAAATTAAAACTACAAAAATATTTTGTAGAGCCAAGCAAAAGGCACCTTTATTAAATTTTCCACAGGCCCCACGCTGGCTTAATCTATCTATAGTAATATTATAGAGTTGAATAGTATGTTTGTTTGTTTGTTTGAACGCGCTAATCTCAAGAACCACTGACTGGTCTGATTTAAAAAAATCTCAGTGTTGGATAGTACAGTTATCGAGGAAGGCTACATAACATCACGCTGCGACCAACAGGAACGAATTATAGGTAAAAAATGATGCAAAAGCGTGGAAAATTTTCTAAATTCCATCCGTACAGAGTCGCGGGCAGCTGCTAGACATAGGATATAAGAAGTCTTGTTAAATGATTCTTGTAAAGTCAAAGACATTTTTTTTTATTTTACGTTGGCATGTTTTACAAGCTCTTTTAAAACGTCAGAAGCTAGGTGTCTGTTCCATGAGTGAATCATAAGGAGAAGAACAAACAAGAAATTCATGGATTTCTTTTATCTCTATTTATCGTTTAATTTTTTTTAACTCAAAATTATTTTACTTTTTTGGGAGGTGTGAGAATAATGTCGATCGATGCAAATGAATTCCAACTTGTTATTCTGATCGCATCCTAAGTACAGAAAAAAAAACAATTCTGTGTAAGTTAACCGATATTTTTTCCGTCGGACTCCGTAACTTTGTCAAGCTGGCTCACACTAATATTAAATTATAACATGAATTTTGTCTTACATGAAGTATGTTCTTTGTAAGTGTTATTATTTTGTTTGATTTCTATTTTGTTGCTATTTGATTATTCTTGTATATTTTTTTTGTTGACATACATTATTGTGCATGTGGTGTTCATCTGTAATTGGTTGTGCATTTAGCTAAGTTATTATGTTTTTACCACTTGTTTATGTATTATTGTAACAACTGTAGGTGAACCAAATAAATAAATAAATAAATAAATAAAAGTGTAGTAAGAATGGATGCGTTCAGATATATCACGTGCGTTCATTCAATACAAACGAACCTTTTAAACTTTACTTTATCTTTTTTGTGTTTCAACGAATAATGGACTTTCACTGTGACAAAAACGGTTCTAATATGTCAGTATTTTTAGATTTAAGGATTTTAACAGTTCAATAAATCAAATGATAATGGAAAAAATAGTCACCATGAGCGGGACTTGAACCCACGACCTAGGAATACCGTTGCGTTGCTCTTCCAACTGAGCTACCATGGGACCAGCACGTGATAAACTGATAACATGATGATTTATGAAATTATTAAACGTATTGTTAAACCATGACCACACGGAATTTTTATAGGAAGGCACCGTGCTGACCAGACACGGGCCACCTACACTTTGGGAGGGATAAGGATCTATTACAATGCCTCCCAAAGTCTAAGAGAGGGCCTAACAATGAGATATTAATGGTCTGAAGAGAGACAGAAGAGAGAATGGTTATAGTGACCAAATACCATTCAGAATTTGATGAGGGCTGTAACAATAATTCTGAATATCAGCCCTGCAACACCCTTGACTAAAGTGTGTGCAGCTTATGCTGAGAATGGACCTAGTTTTGCAGAGGGTCTGCATCATTATTTTGTCACTATGTTATATATGTTATATAGCTGTTGCCCGCCACTTCGTACGCGTGAAATTTAGAAATTAAACCATAACAAACAGAAGTTTACTATGACAGTCAATAGATGGCGCTGTACCTATTTTTTAAGCTTATTTATTTACTTAAGCTCGTCAAAATTTCTGTAGTGTCATTATCTCGTTTTCACATTTATAAATTAGTTAGGATTAGGATTAGGATAGAGGAAAAGTGAAACGACTTTTATTAAAAAAAAAGGCTGAGTTATCTCATCGGTAGTTTTAGTTATTGGACTTTTGTATTTGTGTATGTATAATACGTATATATGTAAGTGTATTATGGGTATATATGATATTATGTAGTATAAGTATTTATATGTAATGTTATTATATTGTTATCCATATTTTGCCTACAGTAAAATTATATTCCCTTCAGTAATTATGTACCTATTGTATTTGTTGAGTACACCTACTACATCCCTTATCTGCACCACCCTAGGTTGACTGGAAGAAAATGCCTTAGGCATTAAGTCCGCCTTTGTACCCTGTTTTGTGTACAGAAGTTTTAAATAAATAAATATATTTTAATTTTTTTTGTCTGTATAAAATGTTGTAGAGTGAACCAAAATAAACGCATTTCTTTTCTTTCTTTCTTTCACTAGTACGCTATTTATGAGTAAATAAATAAATAAATAAATAAATATTCATGGACATTTCACACAACGTCCTCTGGTCCCAAGCTAAGCTTATATGCTTGTGTTATGGGTACCAGAATACGATTATACTACATATACTACTTTTCTTTTGTAAATATATACTTATATTACATAGAAACACCCAGACGCAGTACAAACATTTGTAGGACCGTTAGAAAAATCACACAAATGAATGTCCCGAGCGGGAATCGAACCCGCGACCTCTTGATCAGCAGTCCGTTACCAGAACCACTACACCACGAGGCCCGTCTAAATGAATAAATAAATGAAAGCTACAACTTCAATACCAGATTAACACGTTTTTATTAGCTCGGTATGTATCTATCAATGTATTAATTTTGCACACATTTTAAGGATCGATGAAAATGCAATATTTTGAAAAATTATTGTGGTTTTCGAGTTTTGGAATAAGTAGGTTATTTTATTTCTTTGAAAACATACACATATCTCCTTAAAATAATAATTTGAAATCTATTATTATTGAAATAAATAGACTAATTGTGCTGTCCTAAGTTGTTAAATATCTCCCTCCCTCTGTAACGCTCATTCCGCCGATTATACAGGCTTACCAGTTAAGTAATGCCCCATCAAGTGTTGGTTTTCCCTAATCTCTTCAAAACGTAGCCGTTTCCAGAATAGAAATGCATTAACAATATTATGAAAAGGAATTTCGCATGCCAAATACTGGATAATTTCGATATATCTGTACTAATATTATAAACTCAAGAATTTGTTTGTTTGTTTGGATGCGCTAATCTCAGGAACTAATAGTTCGATTTGAAAAATTCTTATGTGTTGGATAGGATAGTTATTGAGGAAGGTATACGAGTATAACATCACGCTGCGACAAATACGAGCGAAGCATCAGTGAAAAATGTTTCAAAAATGAGGAAAGTTATCTAAGTTCCAATCGCACGAAGTCACGGACAAGAGTTAGTCATTGATACGTGGGTCACAGATAACATAATAAAATGTGTTAAAGTTGGATTTCCACACGAATCCAAACGAAACACGACACTTGGTTGTGAGCATTACATATTCACCATTAAAAATGTAGAAATAATTAAAGGTAGAGGAAGACCGAAGAAACGATGGATTAATTATGTAAAAGAGGATATTATGAAAGACATAGGAGTAAATACAGAAATGACGTTTGAGAGAAGAGCATAGAAATTAAGGCATGCTGCGACGACCTTAAATACACAGATAAGGACAAGATAATAATGATATTATACCGTCCTAAACATGTCCTTTACGCGTCTGCATTCTGTTACAGTGGAAACGTTTGTTGTATGCAATCCGCCTTAATTATTTTCTTTATTCGGTATTTCGTTGTAATAGCGGCAACAGAAATATATCATCTTTCGACGGACCTCGTGATCGAGTGGTTTATGTAACGGACTGCCGTTCACGAGATCGCGGGTTCGATTCCCGCACTGGACAATCATTTGTGTGATTTTTAGGGTTCCGTACCCAAAGGGTAAAAACGGGACCCTATTACTGAGACTTCGCTGTCCGTCCGTCCGTCCGTCCGTCCGTCCGTCTGTCACCAGGCTGTATCTCAAGAACGGTGATAGCTAGAGAGTTGAAATTTTCACAGATGATGTATTTCTATTGCCGCTATAACAACAAATACTAAAAATTAAATAAAATAAATATTTAAGGGGGGCTCCCATACAACAAACATGATTTTTTTACCGTTTCTTGCTCGATACTAATAACGTTGCCTTATGTTGCATAGATAATGGTACGGAACCCTTCGTGCGCGAGTCCAACTCGCACTTGACCAATTTTTATAATTGTCATACAAATGTCTGTACTGCGTCTGGGTGTTCCTATGTATTATAAGTATGTATTTACAAAAAAAATAGTATATGTATTCTATCCGTATTCTGGTACCCATAACACAAGCATTTATTCTTAGCTTGGGACCAGAGGACGTTGTGTGAAATGTCCGTGAATATTTATTTATTTATTTAATTATTGGTACCAATTCTACGTGCACAACAACTATAGCGTATTTTGATTCATCGGCTAGTGCATTGTGCACATTTTGATTAATTAAAATCGTTAGTCTATAATATACAGATTTTCTAATAAAAGAGTTCTGTTAACAATAACGAATTATGTTATTGATACTATCAATTTTTCTTTTCTAGTTAAGTTTTTTTTTAATAACGATTTTTTTTCACACAACTTCGTCTGGTCCCAAGCTAAGCTTATATGCTTGTGTCTGGTACCCATAGGTACCAGAATACGGATATACTACATAAATTACTTTTCTTTTGTAAATACATACTTATAATACATAGAAATACCCAGAAGCAGTACAGACATTTGTATGACATTTATAAATATCACACAAATGATTGTCCCGAGCGGGAATCGAACCCGCGACCTCTTGATCAGTCCGTTACATGAACCACTCCACCACGAAGCCCGTCAGTTTAGTTTAGAAGTTTAGTTTATTTGTGCACTTAGAATCGGTAGCATTGTATCTCTCTCTCCAGCTTAACCTCCCACTGGTAGGCACGGGCTGCTTCCAAATTCCAAAGGAAGGGATTATGGTCTACTGTGCCGCGCTGACCAGACGTGTTGGCATAGGATTGAGTTTCGAATTTTCCGTCTCTCACTGAGGATGATTATGATATGATTATCTGTATACTTCTAGGAAGGAAAAAGAGTGGTGACATTGACACCCGTATTCACAAACAATATTTTCTTAAGTAAGTACTTAAGTGTTGATGCACTGTGCAAAGGGTAACACTTCTCAGTGCGTTCCGTTCATCGAGCCTTTGTATTCATAGACAAAACTTAGCTATGCGTTCAGTTTAACAAACGCATAGTGCGCTTCACCACTTAAGTATTGTTTTTGAAATGATTTTGCTACCCCTGTGCGTCCATGCCTACTATAAGACCTCACAGTAACGTTTGTTAATACGGCTGTTATATTCTTAATCCGTCACCACACAGACAAGTTTTTGTATGAATCTTAATATAATTTTTTTGAACAAAAGATATTTCATACATAGCTGTATAAAATTTAGTCTCAATGTTTATCAAAATGCATCAATCACTCTAAATGATAAAACGTCTTGCAAAGACAACTTATTAAATTCGGAGCAACCTCAATCAAAGCTACAATTATGAACGCCTACAAATTCTTCCTGACACGACGACTTCAGAACGTGAGCAGTGCTCCCCTTGTACTATATACCTGTCTCTTTTACACATGCTAGTTTTTGTTATAAATTGCTATCCCACTCTAGCAATACGTACTCAGGCAGGTCCCGCAACAGCCCCTGTTTTCAGCCCACATTTCAGTCGAACCTCAAACGGCTCATATCGCGCACGTCTATACTAAATAAAAAAAAACGGACAATAATTTTGAAATTCGAACCGACTTCCATTTTCATATTAGCGTCAGTTATGAATTTTTGACGTTTCTTTTTTTTATTTAGAACGAAATTTATTCTTTATTTTTACTGACCAGTATTTTTAACTGATTAGAGATTGGTTAAGCGCGAACATTTTTTATTTTATTTAAAAGAAGAGTGTTTGTGGCGTCAGGTGTGCGTCTTGCAGCCAACAACAGGTGAGCATTTTATTGTTTTATGTTTATTTTCTTCTGTTATCCTTGTTTTAGTTAAGCATAATATAAATAATTAAAATGTTACTATGATAATTGTGTGTAAAAATTCTTGATACTGTAGAATCTCTTGAAATCTCTTGATTCTTGACTATAGGCAGTACTACTGCAATTAGTTTTTAGGTATTACGAAATTTTATTAGAAGTAATTAATAAAATATTTATTTTATTCGATAAAATCAGATTAATGGAATTAATGGAATATGGGGTTTTTATTTACATGTATGTGATAATTTTAAAATGGTATCTATAAATTGTTGGCTTCAAATTTGTTAAATTTAGACCTGAATACTTTTCTTTTTCTCGTTAAAATCGAGTATATTTGGCGTTTCAGGGTAAAGTAGTGTTTAGATTTTTCAGTAAAAATGGCCTAAGTGTCGATTATATTATAAGTTTTCTTATCTTAATTTGTGCCTCTTTACGGCAATTTGTTTATAATTTTAGTCATAAGGGATTGTAATCTTTTGGTAAAATCTGTACTGATATTATAAAGCTGAAGAGTTTGTTTATTTGAACGCGCTAATCTCGGTAACTACTGATCCGTTTTTCTTTGTTTTTTTTTCTTCGTTTGTCGAGGAAGGCTATGCGGCTATGTATAAATAACATTACGCTGCGATCAATAGGAGTGAAGCATTAGTGAAAAATGTTGCAAAATCGGGGAAATTATTCTAAATTCCAAGCGTACGACGACGCGGGCAACTCCTAGTAAGATATGTTTTTAGATTTTCATAAAAATATGTGGCTCTAAAGTTTACAGGTATCATTTTTTAAGGTTTCCATCTGTCTCGATAGTTTTTTATATATTTTTAACACACTTTTTTTAGCACGGTACATATCTATCGATGTATAAATGAAGACGAATTATTCTAATAAAATCTTGTTATCGATCGGTAGTAAATATATTAATTAAAAATAATAATAAATATTCATGGACATTTCACACAACGTCCTCTGGTCCCAAGCTAAGCTTATAATACATACTTATAATACATAAATACATACTAAACACCCAGACGCAGTAGAAACATTTGTATGACAATTATAAATATGAAATATAAAACACGATAGAACTTTAAAACCACACAACAGATTTTGATCGAGTTTGTTTTATTAGATGGAGTATAGCAGAGAGGATACCTTTTTTGTATAAATTGTTAGGGTTCAGTTTCTATATTCCACCCGTACGAAGTTGGAAGCAACAACCAGTCTGGTGTAATCTGTCTCACTGGCGTCACTTTCACACTTCTTCTAATAAATTCATATCTTATTTTATCCATTCGCGTTACGTGACACATCCATCTCAACATTCGCATCTCTGCAACGTGAATTCTAAACCAAATACCTTTACAGATAAGCAAGAAATGGGTATTTTTTTCATCTAATATTTCATCAAATCGTATTAATCTTATTGGATGTTTTCTACGCAGTAAGCTTTTACAAGGTTTTATTTTGTTCAGAACATTCTCGAAGATATAAATTGATACTACATAAATTGGTACAAATGAAATGGCTGTTTGTAATTTCCAAATAACACTAAAAATATCGAAATGTTTACGAAATACAAAGTACTAACACCAGATTTTTAGAACGAAAAAACTAGATGTTATGATCTGAATAGTTTTTTTGAACGCGCTAATCTCAGGAACCACTGTATTGGTATTCACTTCACTTCAAATTCTTTTAGAGTTGGATAGTACAGTTCTCGAGAAAGGCTATAGGCTATACAATAACATCATGCTACGACTAATAGGAATAAAGCATTAGTGAAAAATGTTGCAAAAACGGGGAAATTTTCTAAGTTCCACAGGCGTACAAAGTCGCGGGCGACATCTAGTTTGTTCCATATACAGTGCTATACGGAATAGACCAATACTCTGTATCAATGCATATATATAAAGACATACCTATAATATACCTCAGAAACTCAATATCGGTATCTTGGGACGTATAACTCCCACGATATTGGTAATATCACTGCGGGATTTGTACATGACAGTAAAGATTTTTACAGAAGCAAATATTTTATACTTGAGGTGACAGATTAAGTATATGTCACCACCATAATTCTATTTTAAGTTTAAAACCAGCGAAAGACCAGTACTATTCGTAGATTAGCAGAACCCCAAGTCTTGTTGTATTTGTAACTTAGATACTTTCTAATTATGTATTTTACTGAATTCTACTTTCATCATTCATTTTTTAGGGTTCCGTACCCAAAGGGTAAAAACGGGACCCTATTACTGAGACTTCGCTGTCCGTCCGTCCGTCCGTCCGTCCGTCCGTCCGTCCGTCCGTCCGTCCGTCCGTCCGTCCGTCCGTCCGTCCGTCCGTCTGTCACCAGGCTGTATCTCAAGAACGGTGATAGCTAGAGAGTTGAAATTTTCACAGATGATGTATTTCTATTGCCGCTATAACAACAAATACTAAAAATAAAATAAAATAAATATTTAAGGGGGGCTCCCATACAACAAACATGATTTTTAGGGTTCCGTACCCAGTATCTCAAGAACGGTGATAGCTAGACAGTTGAAATTTTTACAGATGATGTATTTCTATTGCCGCTATAACAACAAATACTAAAAATAAAATAAAATAAATATTTAAGGGGGGCTCCCATACAACAAACATGATTTTTTTACCGTTTCTTGCTCGATACTAATAACGTTGCCTTATGTTGCATAGATAATGGTACGGAACCCTTCTTGCGCGAGTCCGACTCGCACTTGACCAATTATCTTTCTATCTCCAGCCCATTAAAATCCCACCGTTGGGCACGTGTCTCCTCCTCTTTGGTTGGGATTATGATCTACTGACACGTGTTGGTACAGGGTTTATTTTTGAGATTTCTATATTTTATCTGTGTACGATATTCCTTAGCTGGCTTTTATAGCACCCTATGATGGAAACGGTTAAGAATACAAGTGTCAACATCCCTATGTTGACACTTGTATTCTTAATCCGTCACCACATGGAAAATATAGATATTTAAGAAAAGCACAGATAGATATTAAACTTAGATACTGTGAGAATTTGGTCGTTTGAATTCATTTCTCTGGAGGCAAAATCCACAAATAACACCGCAGTACGATGTCTACATTGTTGTTTGGAATTTGTCGTACAATCTTAAATGGACTAAACAAAAACTACTTTTTACGGATTTAGATGCGCGCTTTACAGCTCAGTCTCACCCGTGACTATGGTGACTGCAAGGTCTCCGAGGATTCATCGCGTCGCGCGTCAGCGTCGGGCCGAAATTTTAAGCAAGTGCACGCGTCTAAATCCGTAAAAAGTAGTTTTGATTAAACAAATGAGTCGCGCAAGTATAAGAAAACATTAAATGAACTATCTGATCAATGTGAATTTTTCAATTCTAACTATTGCAGTGCAGTCATTTCTGAGATTAACACAAGAAAACGTTACGCTACATTGTAGTTACGCTACATTGTATTTAAAAATAAATTTTTCATAATCCATCAAACAATTCATGTGTTTTATCTAAAATTACAAATCATAAAACACCATTTAATTTGAACAAAAGGAAAGAAAGACAGATTTAATTTGTCAACCGATTCATTCATTGGGGAAACACGCGAGAACAATAACTATTGTTTTATGAATGGATTTCCTTAGCCTTCATTCACTGTGTACTTTTAAAAGACGTCTGAAATTATTCTTTGCTTCAAATGGCACGTCTTTTCAGACATAATTTTAATTGATTTTTGATTTCTTATGATAAAAAATCGAGAGTGAAGTGCGAGATTTTCTCGTGCACCATAGATTCCGCAGTTTCCCCGTTTTTGCAACATTTTTCACTGATGCTTTGCTCATATTGGTCGCAGCGTGATGTTATATAGCCTCAAACCTTCCTCGATAAATGTACTATCCAACACTGAAAGAATTTTTCAAATTAGACCATAGGTTCCTAAGATTAGCGCGTTCAAACAAACAAAGTATTTAGCTTAATAATCTAATATATTAAATTCTCGTGTCACAATGTTCGTTCCCAAACTCCTCTAAAACGGCTTGACCGATTCTTATGATATTTTATATGCATATTCACGAGGTCTGAGAATCGGCTAATGTTTATTTTATATACCCCTCCCCTGACATTTGTATGGGAAAACAACGTTTGCCGGGTCAGCATCATTACTAGTATAGATTTGCTTCATCTCTATCGGTTTCGCTCACTCTAATATGACCACATACGAGTGTAAGTGCCATATTTACTTATTATAAAACAAAGTAGTTATTTTTGTATGTATGTCCCTATGTGAGCCTATATCTTCAAAACAACGTAACGGATTTTGTTGTGGTTTTCTTTAATAGATAGAATTGTTCAAGAGGGTGGTTTTTTGTATAATTTGTAAAGGTTTGTTATCTAAATTTATTTTTATAAAACAATGCATACATAATGTTAATCATACGCTTATTCAAAGACAACAGGAGATATCATCAAGAAAATACAGAAATGGATATAGTATATACCTACATACGAGTACATAGGCAAGCGTAGATAAAAAAAACCGTGTTAAAAATATGCTAAAGAATTCTCTTTTTGCAATTGTTTAATATAAGTTTATTACGAACTCATTCATCTCATTATACTTGCAACTTGGTAGAGTGACACTCTATTACGCGGTGATATTACACTGAATACATTATCTTTGAGAAATTACGCTTCAAAATTTTAAGACATTGCGAACATAGCTGTGAAAATGAAATTACTTTAATTGTATGATACTAATACACTCAACCATACATACTCGTAGAACTTTTGCTTGCGTACCTTTTACATATTCACAGAAATTTCTGCAAATATGTGTTATTAATTCATTTTAATACGTTTATATTAAATAAAACTACTTTTTACGGATTTAGACACGTATATATTTGTTTTAAATTTTGGCCTGACGTTTCGGAGACTTTGCAGTCACCATGGTCTCACCCGTGACCATGGTGTGTGATATATCTAATTATCTACGATGCTTTTACGTTGCTATTATCTATTACTGTATCTAGACAGTGAGAAAATTGGTTACACTAGAGACAATGGTACCAATTCTACGCGCACAACTAAACTTAACTTAACTAAAAAATAAAATTTGATTGTATCAATAACACAATTCCGTAATGTTAACGATTTTTTCTTGTTAGCAAATCTGTTTATTATAGATTAACGATTGTAATTAATATAAAATTAAACAACAAAACAGCCAAATAATCAATAAACAGCAATAGTTGTTTTCATTTTTAGGGTTCCGTACCCAAAGGGTAAAAACGGGACCCTATTACTGAGACTTCGCTGTCCGTCCGTCCGTCCGTCCGTCCGTCCGTCCGTCCGTCCGTCCGTCCGTCCGTCCGTCCGTCCGTCCGTCCGTCCGTCTGTCACCAGGCTGTATCTCAAGAACGGTGATAGCTAGAGAGTTGAAATTTTCACAGATGATGTATTTCTATTGCCGCTATAACAACAAATACTAAAAATAAAATAAAATAAATATTTAAGGGGGGCTCCCATACAACAAACATGATTTTTATGGTTCCGTACCCAGTATCTCAAGAACGGTGATAGCTAGACAGTTGAAATTTTCACAGATGATGTATTTCTATTGCCGCTATAACAACAAATACTAAAAATAAAATAAAATAAATATTTAAGGGGGGCTCCCATACAACAAACATGATTTTTAGGGTTCCGTACGCAGTATCTCAAGAACGGTGATAGCTAGACAGTTGAAATTTTCACAGATGATGTATTTCTATTGCCGCTATAACAACAAATATTATACTAATAACGTTGCCTTATGTTGCATAGATACGATAGATAGATAGATAGGTACGGAACCCTTCGTGCGCGAGTCCGACTCGCACTTGACCAATTATTTAGTTAAGTTAAGTTTAATCTTGGATGTAGAATCGACACCATTATCCAATATACTCACGAAGAAAACAGCGGAGTACGGTGTCCATATTTTTAACACGCGTTTAAATAAGTTTGGTATGTATCTATCAATGTATTAATCTGTGTAACGGAATCTTTGAAAGCGATTTCCAGCCACTTGCAGTAGACGGATTGATCTGAAATTTTGCACACCTAACAAGGACCGATGACAATGCAATAACTATTCTATTGCATTGCATGCATTGCTGTTGTACCTTCTTAAAGTATATTAGAAATCTAAATATCTTCTATCCATTATATATTCAGCTGTGAAGGGGAAAGGTTTCCATACTAACATTATAAACCTGAGAGGTATTTTGCTGTTTATTTGTTCGAACCAAGAACCACTTTCACTTTATTTCTCAAAAACCACTGCACTCTGGTTCAATTTGAAAAATTCTTTCTGTGTTGAATATTACATTTACCGAGGATGGCTATATAACATCACGCTGTGATTAACAAGAGCGAAGTATAAGTGAAAAATGTTGCAAAAACGGGGAAGATTTTCTAATTTCCACGCGTACCAACGCAACAGCTGGTAAAGATACAAAATGCCGAGAAATATTAGCAATTGTATGTAGCGTAGGTGGGTATTATAAAAACTATTTATGGCGAGGCTTGGCATTTTCATTTAGTAAACGTAGGACACTAATACTGAGATCACGTGCGAATTACTTGTCTTGTGATGAAAACATACGGTTGTATTATAATTCGTTAGACAATTCTATCAAATAGTTTTGTTTTTCTCACCATGTTCTTGTGAAGTGTGATTTTTAAACTCATCAGTGCTAGTGTAGAATAGATTTTGTCTCATTTTATTTTGTAACATGCTTTAATTAACTTGGTACGTATCTATCAATGTATTAAACTAACTAAATCTAATTATGTTTTATTGGAATCTTTAAAAGTAATTTTCATCCACTTGTACCTAGTTGTCGAATCGATCTGAAATTTTTGACACATATTATGGGCCTACATCAATATTATCGTCGACATGTACATATTAACACAGCTAGTAGGTATAGAAAATGAAGAATTAGGGATATTTTTTTTGTTTACTCAAAATCTACTAAATATATTTTAATTCTGGTTTACGTGTTTCTATATATAATAGTTACTTATGTTTTGAAAGTTATTTCATTAGTTAATACGCAATAATAGACCGACAAATGAAAAAAATAAAAAATAAGAGAGGTTGTTTCGCTAAGATTTTCTATCGAGAAAACTTTTTTCAATCGTGTTTCTGGGTTTATGCGATCCTAGATTATATATTGAAAAAACATATATGTACTTAAAAATTAGAGCTCTGGCCATTCAATCTAAAGAAAAAATGAAAACTTCGTACGTAGAAAAATGCACGAAGCTATTTTGGTATCCTCTTAAAGACCCATGACAATGCGATAATTTAAAAAATATTAAGGACTTTCAAACGTGTATTTTAGTTTTTGATCTAATCAAATTATCATTTAAAATAATATTTTTTAAATAAATAGATACTATGGTAATATGGAATCAGCAGTACTAAATCTGACAAAGGCAGTCCTTTTCCAAGCTCTCCTATCAGCTCTTCTAGCCCTATTATAACGTCATTACACTTATTAACCACTTTTTCTTCCATGTCATTACTCACATAGTCAATCTATCTTTTCTTCGGTCATTCAACTTTTTCTTTTACGGCTGTTATTTAAAACGAAATTGTTTTATAAATAAACATGACAGGAAGTATTTCATATTACATTTCTAAATGAATTTTGGACGTAAATATTTGTGTAAATACGAGTAAGTATATATCGAGACGATTTCACGAACACGCGGCGTTCTTCGTGTAAAGTTTTACTCCAAGAATTTTGATTATGATGGGTAGAATACAGTTAGAAGTTGTTTGTAGAAAGTCAAATTCCTTCAACTTGACGGAGTTGTGCGATTATTAAATGAAAAACAAAATGTCTTTGGAAACAATAAAGAGGCTTAATTAAATATCTACCTATAAATATTTGTTGAATTTTCTTTCAAATAAGTTGGCTAAGTATATTATTACCTTATTAACTGTAATAAAAGACGTAGTTACTACATGCAGGCTAAGAGTAGTAAGTACTTTGCGAAATCCAAAGAGATCCTGTTAAAGGATACAACTGTAAACCCTATCCCTATAAATATTCGAGACTACGCCTGGAAAATTAGAAATTTGTACCATATTTTGAAATTTTTTTACTAATGCTTCGCTCCTATTGGTTGCTGCGTGATGTTATATAGCCTATAGCCTTCCTCGATAAATGTACTATCCAAAACTGAATGAATTTTTCAAATTGGACTAGGGTTCTTGAGATTAGCGAACAAACAAACTCCTCAGCTTTATAATAATAAGTATAGCTATGTTATATGAAGCCCGTTTTCTTTCTTCTTTTTGCTCTTATCCCAAATTATTTGCGGTCGATGCAACGTGTATTTTCTTACAAATTGTCCTGTCAGCCGGGTACCAGAATAAATAAATAAATATTCATGGACATTTCACACAACGCCCTTTGGTCCCAAGGTAAGTTTATATGCATGTGTTGTGTGTAGGTATTAGAATACGGATATGCTCTGTCATGTTTTCATATATGTATGTATTTATTCGTATATAATTATGGTTGTATGTATATGTGAGTTTACTGTTATTAAATGTTTAAGTATGTATTATATTTTCTTTCTAATATTTAACTATTAACATTTTTTTTATCTTAAATCCCCTATGGTTACACAATTCTTTGTATGAAGTGTGTAAATAAATAAATAAAATAAATAAATAAATAGATATGCTACATAAACTACTTCTCTTTTGTAAATACATACTTATAATATATAATAAACACCCAGATGCAGTACAAACATTTGTATGACATTTATAATTATCACACAAATAATTGACCCGTGCGGCAATCGAACCCGAGACAGCGTGAACAGCGTAATACTAAAGAATAGAACCTAGTAAGTTTATTGAAAACGTTCCCGCACACAATATGTTAACGTATGTTTCATTTACGAAGACTGCTCGAGATAATCCACTTAAATAGTGTAGCTAATGTGAACAGTAGTCTTTATCTCTTATGCGCATGTTTAACTTCAATTACGTTTACTAATAGCATGTACTGTTTAGTACTTTAGTACTGGGATTCCTGACACATGGTTGAAGCGATAAAAATAACCAACTCCAAACACAGCACGCTAACAATGAAACTGATTTAAGAGCACGACATCAAACTATGATCTATACAAAAATATGGGAATCTTAGACCGCAGTTTTCTTCGTGGATTTTTCATTTCATTTCATTTATTCTGAAATTATACACTAGCTGTTGCCCGCGACTCCCTCCGCGTGGAATTTAGAAAATTTTCCCCGTTTTTGCAACATTTTTCACTACTGCTTTGCTTCTACTGGTCGTAGCGTGATCTTATATAGCCTAAAGCCTTCCTCGATAAATGCCCTATCTAACACTGAAATAATTTTTCTAATCGGTTCAGTGGTTCCTGAGATTAGCGTGTTCAAACAAACAAACAAACAAACAAACACACAAACTCTTCCGCTTTATAATATGTAACATAATAATATTATATATATAATAAAAGAAGCATAGCTTCTATTATTCTCTTTGTTTTAAAATAAGATAGCCTATAGCCTTCATCGATATATGTACTATCCAACACTTAAAGAATTTTTTAAATCGGCACATGATTAACGCGTACAAACAAACAAACTGTTCAGCTTTTTAATATTAGTATAGATGAGTATACCTGTCTATGCTTCTATTATTTACTTTTTTGGAAAACTAGAGGCAATATCCATGAAGAAAACAGCGAAGTAGAATGTCCATATTTTTGTATAGACCATGGCTTACTGCCTCTTAAACGAAACGAATTTTAGTTCACATTTATCTTTATGATATTTCCCAAACAAATAATGTGAAGAAACCGCAACAAAAGTTACAGACTATTATATTTTCATGCGTCCTCGTTTCAAGATATAAAAATGTGAACGGACACATTTTACAGAGAACATTCATGTTAAGACTACTTGAGATCGATTGAAAATGGAATTTATTGTTAACGAAATATTTTCTTGGAATATTTTGTTAAGAATCTCTGCTTAAAATAGCCAGAAAAGTATGAGTTGGAAGGAATTAAAGGTTCCGTGCCATAAATTCAATATAACTATGTTACTACCAGCTGTTTCCCCGTTTTTGCAAAATTTTTCACTGATGCTTCGCTCCTATAGGTCGCAGCGTAATGTTATAATAACCTCAAACCTTCCTCGATAAATGTATTATCCAACACTGTAAGAATTTTTCAAATTAGACCAGTGGTTCCTGGGATTAGCTCAACAACTGCTGAAAGCTGAAACAAACAAGCTCTTCAGCTTTATAATATCAATATGGATCATACTCTTTTGTAGCAAGGTCGTCTAAGCGTATCAAAAAGTTACACTGACAACTTTGTTGTATGGGAGCCCCCTTAAGTATTTATTGTACTTATTCTAGTTTTTAGTATGTAGAGGAGCGTGGGTGATCGGGCTCCTCCAACCACAAATGGCTATCTTAGCTCGTATGCAAATCTTGCTTTCGCGATGTAGAATTCATTGTGACGTCATATTTTGACATTTAACGCCATCTGTTGTTATTGTGCGGTACTATGTAGTGACAGCTATCAGTCACTAGATGTCGCTACAAGTATTTGTATTTAGAGCGTCTCTCTCTCTCTCTCCAGTCCATTAACGTCCCACTGTTGGGCACGGGTCTCCACCACTCTGGGAAGGATTATGGTCTACTGTACCACGCTTATCAGGCGCGTTGGCACAGGGTTTATTTTCGAGTTTTCACAGAGGATGTTACCCGTGTACAATATTCCTTAGCTGGCTTTTACAGAACTTTGGGAAGGCAAAGGGGTGGTGACACTTGTATTCTTAATTCGTCACCACATGGACAGCGTTAGAGCATCAATCTCATAGAATTTCAATTCTCTTCTATCAACGTTTCTGACATAAAGCCTGGTGACGGACGACATACGAAAGTTATAGCGTTCCGCTTTACTCTTTGTATGGAACCCTAAAAATATTATGTTTTTAATCCGTGTGGGTAGAAACTAATTTCCTGACTTACAAGTATTTCGGACCTTCGAAGTTGCGTAGGCGGATCCTTTTATAAAATATAGATCACCTCCGATAGATAGCGCATTCCGAGATTTTTGCTAACTAAAATTGATTTTTGTTTGACGGGCATTGTGGTGGAGTGGTTCGTGTAACGGACTGCCGATCACGAGATCGCGGGTTCCATTCCCGCTTGGGACAATCATTTGTGTGATATTTATAAATGTCATACAAATATTTGTACTGCGTCTGGGTGTTTACTATGTATTAAATGTATGTATTTACAAAAAGAAAAGTAGTATATGTAGTTTTTGGACTTATACCTTAACTTATGTATATCCGTATTCTGGTAGCACAAGCATATAAGCTTAACTTGGGACCAGAGGACGTTGTAAAAAAATGCGTGGGTTACGGAGTATGCAGTAATACATTTTCATAGCTCGTAGCCTCGTAGTATTATTGTATTAAACGTCGAGTTTGATAGGCATCGTGGTTCGGGTAACAGACTACCGTTCACAAGGTAGCGGGTTTGATTCCCGCACGGTAAAATCTTCTCTCCTCTCTAGCCCACTTACGTCCCACTGTTGGGCACGGGCCTCCTCCACTTTGGAAGGGATTATGGTCTACTGTAGCGCGCACCAGGCGTGTTGGCACAGGGTTTACTATCGAGTTTTCCGTCTCTCACAGAGGATGTTATCTGTGTGCAATATCCCTTAGCTGACTTTTACAGCGCCCTCGGGAGGAGATGGGGTGGTGACACTTGTATTCTTAATCCGTCACCACACGGTAAAATCATTTATGTGATATTTGTAATCGTCATACAAATACCTACACAACACAATAAATATTTGTATCTTGTCTGGGTGTTTACTATGTATTAAAATTAAGTATTTATAAAAAAAAAAAATATTTATTCTGGTACTCAAAACACAAGCATGTTAGCTTAGTTGGGGATATTATCCTTTATCTATAGATGCGATAATAGCACATGCGTTCGGTGTGCGTTGCTCGACTTGTGTGCGGGTTCTATTAAGTGTTATCTGTGTTATGAAGGCAGTTTTCTGATAACTTTTTATAGCAAAATTTGGGGTCGAAACATGTTTAGAATCGACACTATTGATATTGAAAACCAATATGGAAAGATATTTTTTGTTAGTTTCTCATGAATTTGTATGACGTTAACCATATTTTTTTATAGTTTCACGTAAATCTATAATGTAATTCTTACTTACGATTCACAGTTTTGTTTCAAAACTCAGAAGTCTGAATATGTAAACAAACCGACTTCCAAAAGTGAGGAGTTTCTCAATTCGTCTGTACCTGTTTGTTTTTTTTTTTTGGTTGACATTAAAATTTTTTTTTTGTTAGTTTTTTAGGGTTCCGTAACCAAAGGGTAAAAACGGGACCCTATTACTGAGACTTCGCTGTCCGTCCGTCCGTCCGTCCGTCCGTCCGTCCGTCTGTCACCAGGCTGTATCTCAAGAACGGTGATAGCTAGACAGTTGAAATTTTCACAGATGATGTATTTCTATTGCCGCTATAACAACAAATACTAAAAATAAAATAAAGATTTAAGGGGGGCTCCCATACCACAAACATGATTTTTTTACCGTTTCTTGCTCGATACTAATAACGTTGCCTTATGTTGCATAGATAATGGTACGGAACCCTTCGTGCGCGAGTCCAACTCGCACTTGACCCATTTTTTTATGTTTGTTACCTCATAACTTTTAACTGGGCGAAGCGACTTTGATGATTCTTCGGACTGCCAAATACACGGTCGCAGGTTCGATTCCCGCTCGGGACAATCATTTGTGTGATATTTATAATTGTCATACAAATGTTTGTACTACGTCTGGGTGTTTCTATGTATTATAAGTATGTATTTACAAAAGAAAAGTAGTATATGTAGTATATCCGTATTCTGGTATCCATAACACAAGTATATAATCTTATTTGGAGTTATAAATTTATTATCTACAGGTAAAAGTGTAATAAATACTGACTCATTCATATCCACAATCTAATATAAAAGACAATGTCACCGCGTAAATTCCGATGAAAATTGCGCAACAATATTTCTTATAAAGTTATTTCGCTGCCTTGAGAGGGGTAAGGCTTGTTTATGACGACACGACGTACGTATACACAATATATCTTCTCTCGATATCTTGAATTTTCAATATTTATCTGTTTATTCGCATAAATTACGGAGGCATCGAAACATATTTAGAAATTATACTTTTTACAGGAATATAGAATTTTTCCCCGTTTTTTGTAACGTTTGTGACTGATGCCTCGCCCCTATTGATCACAGCGTAAAGTTTTATAGCCTAAAACCGTCCTCGATGAATAGACTATCCAACAATAAAAGATTTTTTCAAATCAGACCAGTCGTTCCTTAGTTTTCATTAAAAAAACAGTAGTAATTACACCTATTTTAAAAAACATGTACCATTTCTAATGTTAATAAATGAATCGGAAAGGTCTCATTCATTATTCAGATCTTAAAAACCATACATAACAGACCAACCACGCTAAGGACTTCATAAAAAGTCCTCGACTACTGAATTAAATTATAAATAATTGATATTAAAATGACCTAAAGGGCTCTTGACTATTTAAAAAGATGCCTTGAATTAAGTTCTTTTGAATATATTGTGACCAAATATATATACAAAATAGTAACTTGGCTTCAAAAATATTTAGATTAAAAGTATATTGATTCCTATAAATATCTAATACTGAATAGCACTACGTTTAAATATATTATCACTAGACTGGAATACTTTTTACTAACAAAAATAGCATAAATGAGGTTAGAAAAAATAGGAATTGGAAAATTCTGTAGAACGGTTAGTTGCCTTCTCCAAGCGGCAAATAATAAATATAAGATATAAAAAAGTGTCTAAATAGCATAAAAATCTGTTATAAATGTACGCGGTTTCATCTTCTTTTATAATTATTGATCTCCTTACCTAATATACACCATACGTTAACATTTTACAAAAAGAACTGTTCTCTTGAACCACTCTATCTATTAAAAAAAACCGCATCAAAATGTGTTGCGTACTTTTGAATATTTGAAGATTTTAGCTCACATAGGGACAATAATAACGACTTTATCTATACTTATAATAAATCTGTAGAGAGGTCATTTCTGAACATCTTTATCTTTATCTTTACTCTTTACTTCTTTTAGAACAAAGTCGTAATTTTTGTATGTATGTCCCTATGTGAGATTATATCTTCAGAAATCCGCAACGGAGCTTGATGCGTTTTTTTTTAATAGATAGAATGGTTCAAGAGGATGGCTTTTTTCGCATAATTTATTGGGGTTTACTATATATTGGATGAGATATGATTAAATTTGCCGAGAAATTCGGACGCGCGCGAGCCATAAATGAAAACGCTGCCTTATCTATGTGAGGTACAACAAAGTAATGTATGTATGTATATAATAAGTAAAGATCTTAATACGATAATAATTATGACTAAACGAGCGTAGCTAAATTTTCAGACGAGATTAGTTTTACTTCTCTCTCTCTCTCTCTCCAGCCCATTAACATCCCACTGCTGGGCATGAGCCTCTTTCACCTTTGGAGGGATTATGGTCTACTGTGCCGCGCTGACCAGGCGATTTGGCACAAGGTTTCTTTTCGAGTTATCCGTCTCTAACAGAGGAAGTTATCTGTGTACAATATCCCTTAACGGACTTTTAAAGCACCCTTGGGAGGAGATGGGGTGGTGACACTTGTATTCTTAATCCGTCACCACACGGAGATATAATCTATACTAATAATATAAAGCGGAAGAGTTTGTTTGTTTGTTTGTTTGAACGCGCTAATCTCAGGAACCTAAGACCGATTAAAAAAATTCTTTCAGTGTTAGATAGAGCAATTATCAAGGAAGGCTTTAGGCTATATAACATCACGCTACGACCAGTAGAAGCGAAGCAGTAGTGAAAAATGTTGCAAAAACAGGGAAAATTTTCTAAATTCCACTCGTACGAAGTCGCGGGCAACAGCTAGTTATTTCATAATTCATAATATCCATAATTATATAAGGCGTTAATAATTGTTTTAGACGGTGTTATTTGTTTATTTCACCCTTGACTGACTGTTTAATCTTCACGTATATATGGTTGGTGATACTTATTTTTCATCCGTCATCATACGGGTAATACTTATAATAATTTTACATAAGACATCAGCATATTTGCTGTTTCTATTTTAAAAATAAATAATAAAACTACTTTTTACAGATTTAGACGCGTATATTTGTTTTAAATTTTGGTCGTCTCACCCGTGACCATGGTGACTGCAAAGTCTCCGAAACGTCGGGCCAAAATTTAAAACAAATATACGCGTCTAAATCCGTAAAAAGTAGTTTTATTTAAACAGATGAGTCGCGCAAGTGTTAGAAAATATTAATAAATAATAAGTCAATTAGTTAACTAAGTAGGTTTACTTATCTCTACGCTATGTTCTCAAAATAGACAGTATCTCTTAACAGCTCTATTTTCATTCCAAATCGTCTCAATCCCAACATTTGCTGACAAAATGTTGAATAAAATTAAGTATAACGTCTAAAAAGATTGTTGACGATTCACCAGTTTTACATTGCCTAAGTGTGCGCAATTTAAAAATGTTTTTTGGTTGTTTATTTAAAAACATAGCTGAAGAAAACCTATTTTTTATGTAAATTAAGGTTAAAATTTACCTTTCTATAAATACGTTCTACGCCTACTCGAAATCACAACTTTTCTGCTTCCGTCTTCTTAAAAAGAATTCTAGTCTAAATTTGCATACACACCTTCAAGCTACTTTCGTAGGAGGATAGGCAGGGACCTCTGTATTAAAAATCGAATGCTTTTCGACTAACAGCGTTTGTGTATTTTTGTAATAATTATGGAATACTAGCTGTTGCCCGCTACTCTGTCCGCGTGGAATTTGGAATTTTTTTTTTTGCAATAAAATGTAGCATGTAGTATGTATGTCCTTTTCCTAGGGTCTAAAGATTGTCTGTACCAAATGTCATCAAAATCGGTTGAGAGGTTTAAGCGGGAAAGCGTAACAGACAGACAGACAGAGTTACTTTCGCATTTATAATATTAGTAGGGATTGTTAGAAACTTTTCAAAATAAAACTTACATTTTATTCCTGATTTACATACTTGGCAGTTTAACACCCGTATTCACAAACAATATTTACTTAAGTAAGTACTTAAGTGTTGATGCACTGTGCAAAGGGTAACACTTTTCAGTGCGTTCCGTTCATCGAGCCTTTGTATTCATAGACAAAACTTAGCTATGCGTTCAGTTTAACAAACGTATAGTGCGCTTCACCACTTAAGTATTGTTTGTGAAATGATTTTGCTACCCTTGTGCGTCTATGCCTACTATGAGACCTCACAGTAACGTTTGTGAATACGGCTGTGAAAGTTCCTTGAAACCCTTTCGCTTCCAAAGCTTAACAAAGTTTAATAAGTCGTAAATAAGTAAGACTGATACGTAGGGCGTGCCATCACTCAGGGAGTGTAATAAGATTAGCATTTTACTGCTGTTTTATTAGGTAGTTTGAATTATTTGTTGGATTTTAGAAAATATTGCCCGTTTTTGCAACATTTTTTCACTGATGCTTCGTTCCTTTTGATTACAGCGTGATGTTATATAGCCTATAGCCTTTCTCGGTAAATTTACTATCCAATACTGAAAGAATTTTGCAAGAGATTGAGATTAGCGCGTTCAAATAAACAAACATACTCTTCAGCTTTATAATAATAATATTTATTATAGTGTATATAAGAGTATCCTAGACATAAAAAATGTCCGTGTTGTGACAGATTTAGAATAAAAGTGTCACCACCCCTTTTCCTTCCCAGGGTGCTGTAAAAGCCAGCATAGGAACATTGTACACAGATAACATTCTCCGTGAGAGACAGAAAACTTGAAATTAAACCCAACGCCCTGTGTTGCGCTGACCAGGCGTATTGGCATAGGGTTTATTTTCGAGTTTTCTGTCTCTCATGGAGGATGTTATCTGTGTACAATGATCCCTCCCAAAGCAGAGGAGGCCCGTACCCAACAGGGACGATAATGAAATGGAGAGAGCCTTAAATTTCTCCATTTTAGGATGGATGATGTTCTATTGTGACGCGCTGACCAGGCAAGTTGGCATTGGCTTTAGTTTCAAATTTTCCGTCTCTCATCGCGAAAAATATACTCCGATGTCATCGCCGGCATACTCCAAAAGGGAAAGTATCAAGAAAGTATGCTTCGATCGTAGCAGATGGCGCTCTATAGTCTCTGCCTACCCCCATGGGAAAAAGGCGTGATGTTACGATGATGATGATGATGATGATCATACAGGATGTTATCTGTATACAATGATCCGTTGCTGGCTTCTACAGCACCTTGGAAAGGAAAATGGATACTATACTTGTATTTTTAATTCGTCACCATACGAAATCCAATTTGTGAACTAAACTAAAATAATAATTTTACTTTTATCGCTCCAATGTTTTAGTAACTTTCTCCATTGTTTAGTTACTTTCTCCATTGTTTTAGTAACTTTCTCCATTGTTTTAGCACAGAAACTGTATTAATTCGCTTACAATTATAATATCTTTATCGACAATATACCGAGAATAACAAAGTTTGTGTCACGGCAGCCATTTAATCTTAAAATAGAATTTAATTATGCCTATTTTGGGACGCTCGATTCAAGATATTTTGTCTCCTATCGAAGTATATATTTCTTAGACACTTAGAAGGGCTTGGTGGTCTAGTGGTTCAAATAACGGAATACTATTAAATACGAGTTCAGGGGTCGGTTTCCGCTCGGTACAATAAATTGTGTAATATTTATAATTGCCATATAAATGTTTGTACTGCGTCTGGGTGTTTTCTATATATTACTAGCTGTCCCGGCAAACATTGTTTTGCCTTACCAAAAAAAAACAAAATGTTTGAAAAATAGATGTTGGCCGATTCTCAGACCTAGAGGATATGTACACAAAATTTCAAGAAAATCGGTCGAGCCGTTTCGGAGGAGTACGGTAACTAACACTGTGACACGTGAATTTTATATATTAGACTAGCTGACCCGGCAAACGTTGTTTTGCCATAGTTACTAAAAAAAAGGTTTGAAAAATAGATGTTGACCCATTCTCAGACCTACTGAATATGCATATAAAATTTAATAAAGATTGGTCTAGCCGTTTCGGAGGAGTACGGTAACTAACACTGTGACACGTGAATTTTATATATTAGAAGAAGATATAAGTAATATGTATGTGTTTACAAAAGAAAAGTATTGTGTGTATACCATTCGTATTCTGATACCCATAATACACGCATATAAGCTTAGCTTGGGACCACAGGTCATTGAAATATCCAACATTATTTACATTTAACTAAACATAACTAAACAATGAAAGATAATTAATAAATATGATAGATAATAAATAAAGCAATCATAATTTCACATCAATCCGACTATTGCAAACAGGTGTAAATCACTTTCAAAGATTCCGTTACATAACATTAATACGTTGATAGATACATACCGAGCTAATAAAACATGTTAAAATATCCACCACTTAGTGTTTTACGTAACAAAAATAATGTAAATCGAGCAACGGCTGTAATCTTAATATATATATTTCTTGTGTGCGTGTGTATGTGACTGAACTCCTCCTAAACGACTGGACCGATTTTGATGAAATTTGTTGTGTGTATTCTAGGGGGTTTGAGGATGGTTTAGATTCACAATTAGCTGGACCGATTTTGATGAAATTTTTTTTACACAGAATTGTATGGCAAAACAACGTTTGCTGGGGCAGCTAGTATTATTATAGACCTTAAAAGGGTTGAACGTATGGGCTGGGATTTATACGCCCACATCATCTTTCAAGCTTTTATCTATTAAAAATATATTGGACGCGAGTCCTATTGTTAAAAATTCGAGTTACATACTGTATAACACATGAGTAGGGTATTTGATTTACTTTTTATTATTCGACTAGATGTTGTCCGTGACTCCGTTCGCGTGGGTTCTAGAGAAATTTCCCCGCTTACAACATTTTTCACTACTGCTTCCCTTCTACTGGTCATAGCGTGATGTTATATAGCCTAAAGCCTTCCTCGATAAATGTCCTATCTAACACTGACAGAATTTTTGAAATCGGCCCAGTGGTTCCTGAGATTAGCTCCTTCAAACAAACAAACAAGCTCTTCAGCTTTATAATATTAGTAAGTATAGATATATGTACTTCATTGCTAAGATTTCCATGACGAGCCTCGTGGTTGAATGGTTTATGTAACAGACTGTCAATCGCGGTCGCGGGTTCGATTCCCGCTCGTGACAATAATTTGAGTGATATTTATTTATTTACTAGCTGTCCCGGCAAACGTTGTTTTGTCATAATAAAAAAAAAAGTTTGAAAAATAGATGTTGGCCGATTCTCAGACCTACTGAATATGCATGTAAAATTTCATAAAAATCGGTCAAGCCGTTTCGGAGGAGTACGGTAACTAACACTGTGACACGTGAATTTTATATATAAAATTTATTTATTCACACTTAATGCTTAAACTATGCAAAGGCGGCCTTAATGCCTAAGGCATTTTCTACCAGTCAACCATAGGGTGGTGCAGAAAAAGAGAATATTTCTAATTGACATACAAATGTTTGTACTGCGTCTGGGTGTTTCTATGCATTATAAGTATGTATTTACAAAAGAAAAGTAGTCTATGTATTCTATCCGTATTCTGGTACCCGTAACTTAAGCATAATAAGCTTAGCTTGGGACCAGAGGACGTTGTGTGAAATGTCCATTAATATTTATTAATATTATACATAAACAGTTACTTAGCACGCTTTTATTAGTTCAATAAGTATTAGGTGTGGCAGAAGAAGCGCGAAAGCAGAATAAATGCTGGGAGAGGACGCACGAGAAAAATATACTCCGATGTCATTGCCGGTATACTCCATAAGGGGCAAGTGCGGGGCACTTACAACCGTCGGGCATGTATGACGAGATGTATGAGTGTGGATGAAGCCAAAGAAGTGTGTTTGGATCGTAGCAGATGGCGCTCTATAGCCTCTGCCCAGCCCTATGGTAAAAAGGCGTGATGTTATGTATGTATTAATCTATGTATTGACGAGCCTCGTGGTTGAGTGGTTTATGTAAAGGACTGCCGTTGGATTTTTTAATGCGTGTTTTTTGGTTTATTTATTTTTTGTTTGTGAATTCGAAAAGCACTCAATTGGTTCTTTAGAAGTGGTTTCAAGTCCCGCCATGATTAATAAATCTAGAGCCAAAATTAGCACAGCGGCAGTAATTAACGCCAGAACCCAAATTTAATCTAATATAATCAAGATAAGGACTCTTCATTATTAAATTATCCCTTAGCAAGAATAAAAGGTATGATTAAAATTTTTAATTTCAAAATTGTTAAGTACTTGCGCGTGGGTGTAAAGGGGTTGATGTATAAAGTGCTATAATGTTTGTAGGAGAGGCCACAGGTTAAATCTGTTTCTAATTTAGTGAATTAAATATTTGTGATCATGTTTTAATACTTATTTGGTTTAGTGGTTGTCTGTAAGAACCCAATTTTGTAAATATTTAAATTGTTCATTATTGTTTTTCAAACTACTTAATTAATTAAAAAAGTAGTATATTAAGAAATATATTATAAAAGTAGATATATTAAAGAAAGTTAGAGAGAGTAAATAACTTTGAAATTTTTTGAATTTTGACATGACATATACCCGTATTCTGGTACCTATAACACAAGCATCATTATAATCTTAGCTTGTAACCATAGGACGCGTTGTGTGAAGTATCATTGAATATTTATATTTATGTATATTTATTTATTTTTTAATTAAAGTGTATACAAGGTATCGCTAATGAGTACACACACATCTAAGACGAAAGATAATTGTATAGTTAAAATTTGGTTGTTAGCAGTTTTGTTAGTACAAAACGTGTGCTAACAACCAAATTATTGGATCTACACTTGTTTTATGCCTCTCACTATCTCTCTCTCTCTCTCTCTCCAGCCCATTAACATCTCACTGAGGCTCTGGGAGGGATTGGACGCGCTGACCAGGTGTGTTGACACAGGGTTTATTTTTCTAAGGGATAATTTAATAATGAAGAGTCCTTACTCTTCATTATTAAATTATCCCTTAGCAAGAATAAAAGGTATGATTAAAATTTTTAATTTCAAAATTGTTAAGTACTTGCGCGTGGGTGTAAAGGGGTTGATGTATAAAGTGCTATGAGTGATTCTCCGAAACCTAAATTTTCGATGTCTGGAGGTTTATTTCTGTAACTAACTGACAAATCAGTCGGCAATTAATTTTAAAACATACCTCAGACTATTGTCAATCTTGCACAAGTTATTTTTTTTTAATAATATTTATTTAAATATTTCAAAAAAATATTTAAAAGTAGTTCTTCTGACTAATATGGTGTGTCCGCAACCCAGTTTCTTGAACATTAGTAACAATAACATTATTTCTTATTCATAAATAGATGTGAATTATAATTATTACGATAGAATATTAGTTGTTTCTTTATACCATAAATGAATGGTACAAATTTTTACGATAGTTTATTTATAATTTAAAAAATAGTGAGTGTCCGGCAAAAAAGTCTGATTCATATTCCCGCGCTTCACTCGAACGTACCCAGCTAAATACGAAACATCAGGCGACCCCACCCCACACTGGCGGTAGCCAGGGGCTTGGCTGACGTGGTCGCGAAGTGACGTGTGGCTGGTTCGTGTCGTTGTGGAGATATAAAGGTAAATATCTGATTCATATACCCTTGGTACACCTGTGTTTCTGATTAGTATGTTCGTTTTTATAATTAAGGTAAATGCTTTTCAAACTTGAATCTGCGGGAATTATAATGCCGTTGGGGAACAGAAACCTATGTATAAATAACAATCCTTAATTGCATACGTGTGATGATTTATCGATGTTAATGGGCAAAATTCTGATTGATATGTGTCTGATTCATATGGTAAAAATACCATAATAATCAGAATGTCACACATATTGTTAATAAAACGTTACATTGGCGGCACGTCACGCCTGTAACAAGTCATTTCGCATGAACCTAATGTTATTTTTTAAATGACAGTTTAAAAATAAAATTAATTTAACTAAATAACATAAAACACTAACGAGTGGTTAAAGAAACTACCTACTTACTTAACTATGAGTTTTAGCGGTAGTTTATAGGCTCAAACTACTGCTTAGCTTAGACGAACAGGGTAATATACTGTAACATTAAGTTAACTTTTAAGACCGTTATAACGTAACGTGATAAGTCGTGGGTTCGATTCCCGCTTAAGAATTTTCTTCTTACAATTTTTTACCCACCTTGTATATGTAGTGAAATTTGGATTATTCATAATTGAGTTGAAAGGTCAAGTCAATAATAAGGTATATATACCGCTTTTCTAGTAATTATCTGTAACTTGAAATCCCTTAAAATATTGAAATTTCAGTCATGTGTCAAACAGTGTATTATTTGTATACATACCTACTATAGTGGCAAATGCCTGCATGTTGTCAAAATTGAGACAGTCTTATTTAAAGGCATTTTAGGTATAATTCAAAATTCAAAAATTCAAAATCGTTTATTTCTACCAAAAAAAAATGTTACATCACTTAAGGATATCCCTGGCCCCTACGCTAGTAAAAACTGTGTTGCAGGAGCCAGTGTCCACCCCCATTATTGCACAGTTTAATGATTTATAATAAACAGTAAATCAGTTAATAATTGTAAATTAGTTATTAAAAAAAATTCATAAAGTAAAATAAAGTAATAATTATAATAATTTCATATAGTAAAATAATAATTCATTATTAAATAGTATTATCATTATATATATTTCAAATAATGACCCCTGTGCGTCTCTCTCTGTGTGTGTGTGTGTGTGTTTGTGTATGTGTGTGCGTGATAGTCTGTCAATTACGCTGTTAAGCATGTTGTTAAACAACAACATTAAGAAGGTTTTCTGTGCTGTCATAGTCCAATGTTTTCAACCAACTGAAAACTGTATTATTAAAATTTCTATTATTTAGTTTAAATAAGTTAAGGGTCTTATTGCATTTATTGTAAATTAAAGGGGCTAGGAAACGAAAATGTCTTTGACCAAAATGTGACTTCAAATGAGGCACAGGGCAGCGCGCAACACGTGTCACAACCCTGGGCAGGGATGGAACTTGTTTCTTATGGTATCTCCGTAATATCTCATGAATATAGATTTGCCTAACAGACAAAACTCCTGTCTCGTTATAAAGCGATTTTGTAGGGTACCTATAAGGCAAATGCATAAGCACTTTTAGCACAGCACGTTGTGCTCTCTCTGCACCCATGAGAACAGTCTTACCTGCGCCACCCCAGGCACAAATAGAATACCGTATAATGCATTCACACAATGCCCTATATGTGCTGAGCAGTATCTTGGTGTCACAAATGCTGCGCATATTTTTGAGTACGTAGATCATTTTTCTGATTCTGGCCGTAACCGCTTCAATGTGAGCACCCCAGGTAAGTCGGTCATCGACATTTACATCTAGATACTTAATTGTGGATACTCGAGAGATAATGGCACACCCACAATCACGGTCACTTGGTACCATTCGGTTACAAGGGAAAGTATGCATTTTCAGGGTAAAGCTAGGTTTGTCCTTGGTTGTCTTGCTGAAGCACATAAGATAACTTTTATTGATGTTGAGAGATAGTAGGCTATCCTCTAGCCATGCTGTAATTTTGGCAAGAACGTTTTCCGTCTCTTTGAGCACATCTTCCCAGGACTGTCCATGAAAGAGTAAAACAGTGTCATCAGCATACAGAACAGAATCTACACACGGCGAAGAAACAGCCTCGGCTAAATCATTTATGTACACAAGAAACAATGTCGGACCAAGCGTGCTTCCCTGTGGCACTCCACAATCGCACGGCAAGCTATCGCTGTCATGGCCAGCCACCCTAACATTTTGAGATCTACCAGTTAAGTAATCCTTGAACCATTCCAGGACCAGACCTCGCATGCCCATGTTTTCAAGTCTTGTTAGTAAAATGGGTACAGATACAGTGTCGAATGCTTTCTGGAGATCTAGGAAAACTCCTAGACATTTATCACCTTTATCCAAGTACGATGTGATATTGGTTGTCAGAGTCAAGATAGCATCCTCAGTAGATCTTCTTTCCCTAAATCCAAACTGATTTTTGCACAGACTTTGATATTTTTCTAAATAACTGGTAATCCTTTTATTAACGACCTTTTCTAACACCTTTGATAATGTTGACAGAAGTGCTATAGGTCGATAGTTGGATGGGTCCGTTTTATCACCTGTCTTAAATATCGGGCACACAACAGCTTTTTTAAATATTTCCGGGAACGTACCGGACTCAAGGCTCAAATTGCACAGATACGCGATAGGTACTGCAAGCGAGTTTATGTTAAGTTTCAGAATACGCGCATTAATCTCATCACACCCAGGTGCACTACGTGATCTGAGCCCTAAGATAATGTTTCGGATTTCAACTGGATCAGTGGGCATGAACGACATTGACTGAAGAGGAGTGTCTTTCTTTCTAGCCTTTTGTGCAAGTTCGCGTTCTGTAGTATTCATTTTATTTAATATGTTATTGGCCAGACTGCGTCCAATAGATGTAAAATATTCATTTACTCTGTCAAGCGAAGCTTTACTAGAGTGATGGACATTCAACAGTTCCACAGCGACAGTGTTACTATGATTGATATTGCATACCTCTTTGATGATTTTCCACGTTTCCTTTATATTACCTTTATTTAAGTTTAACTTTTCTTTATAGTACTCAATTTTTAGATTCTTAACAATACAGTTGCAAACGTTTCTATATTTTAAATATTTTTCTTTTAATATGTTATCAGTAGGCATCATAGCAGATCTCTTGTGAAGAGAATCTTTTCTACGTATACACTTGACCACCCCTTCTGTGATCCAAGGTTTTAGCGGTTTTCGCCGGTTTGATGTTTTACAGGTGACAGTGTTATCAGTAATAACCTTCTGCAAAGTTTTAGTCAGTACAGTTGAAGCGAGATCAATCAAAGAAGAAAATTATCAATAAGTTTGTAATCTTCGTTTTTATATTACAGTACACCAAAATGCCACCAGTACTATCTAAGGAAGAAAAAAGAGAGAAAAAAATTGCAGAACGTATTAGAATGACGATATCATTGATATCATGCGGTTTTAAATTAGATTTAGTTTCTATGAAACGAGACGTCCAACGTTTATTAAAAAGTAATTAATATTGTGATAATTGATATCGTCAAGTGCCATATCATGCTGTAATTGACTAGATTTAGGTGTTATGATAAGCATCGTGTGCATTTACTGTGATTTTAATAAATAATTGACTGATTTTTCTAACTAGAATTTCATTTCTATCCCTAATTCTGATTCATATGTCACAGATTATGATTCATATGGCCCCAAAAATTTTAAAGTTAATTATCTCGGAAACCATTCTATAAAAAAGTGTGCCTTTTTCAGACATTGCATTTTAGGTTATCATCTTTCGTAAAAATATGTTTTATAAGCTTAAATGTGAAAAAAAATTTAGACCATATGAATCAGACAAAGAACGCAATTTCGGAGAATCACTCCTATAATGTTTGTAGGAGAGGCCACAGGTTAAATCTGTTTCTAATTTAGTGAATTAAATATTTGTGATCATGTTTTAATACTTATTTGGTTTAGTGGTTGTCTGTAAGAACCCAATTTTGTAAATATTTAAATTGTTCATTATTGTTTTTCAAACTACTTAATTAATTAAAAAAGTAGTATATTAAGAAATCTTATATATAAAAATCAATTGCCGTTCGTTAGTCTCGCTAAAACTCGAGAAAGGCTAGGCCGATTTTGGTGATTTTGGTCTTAAAATGTTCGTGAAAGTCCAGGGAAGGTTTAAACGATGACAAAATATTTAGAGTTCTAAAATTCCACGCGTACGGAGTAGCGGGCATCAGCTAGTATATTATAAAAGTAGATATATTAAAGAAAGCTAGAGAGAATAAATAACTTTGATATTTTTTGAATTTTGACATGACATATACCCGTATTCTGGTACCTATAACACAAGCATCATTATAATCTTAGCTTGGGACCATAGGACGCGTTGTGTGAAGTATCATTGAATATTTATATTTATGTATATTTATTTATTTTTTAATTAAAGTGTATACAAGGTATCGCTAATGAGTACACACACATCTAAGACGAAAGATAATTGTATAGTTAAAATTTGGTTGTTAGCAGTTTTGTTAGTACAAAACGTGTGCTAACAACCAAATTATTGGATCTACACTTGTTTTATGCCTCTCGCTCTCTCTCTCTCTCTCTCTCTCCAGCCCATTAACATCTCACTGAGGCTGGCTCTGGGAGGGATTGGACGCGCTGACCAGGTGTGTTGACACAGGGTTTATTTTCGAGTTTTCTTTTCTCTCACAATACTTCTAGTTTTATTATATCGTGTTTGATTCGTAGACTTAGTTGATTATACTTCATTATCCTAGGTTTCATTTGTTTTTTTATTCTTTTTGGGCAGTTACTTAAGCTGGTTTTAAAAATGTTTTGCACACATAATTATAGTCTATATCCTACAATATAATTAAGTATTTATGTAGTTAACTGTAGCGTGTATATTATTATAATATATACCTACAATCACAATCTGTTACAAATTAACCACCGGAGCGATACTGTGGCAGCTGTGAACACCGTGACGGGAATTACATTATCTCGAACTGAAATAGAACTAGAATAATTGTTACACTACTACTTACAAAAGGTTACTAAAGGTTGCCTGCAATATATTGTATTAGCGATAAAGACGCCTGTTCATCTAACTTAGACTTAATAAACAACTATTAACTTGCGGGAATAGTGTGTATATAAAAAAACATTATGAATAAATAATAAATAAATATTCATGGACATTTCACACAACGTCCTCTGGTCCCAAGCTAAGCTTATATGCTTGTGTTATGGGTACCAGAATACGGATATAATACATGTACTACTTTTCTTTTGTAAATAAATAAATAAATAAAATAAATAAATATTCATGGACATTTCACATAACGTCCTCTGGTCCCAAACTAAGCTTTATATGCTTGTGTTATGGGTACCAGAATACGGATAGAATACATATACTACTTTTCTTTTGTAAATACATACTTATAATATATAGAAAACACCCAGACGCAGTACAAACATTTGTATGACATTTATTAATCATAGCTGGCTGCCCGCGACTCCGTACGCGTGGAATTTAGAATTTTTTTCCTTATTAGCGACATTTTTCACTACTGCTTCGCTCCTGTTGGTCTTAGAGTGATGTTATATAGCCTATAGCCTTCCTCGATAAATGTACTATCCAACATTGAAAGAATTTTTCAAATCGGACCAGTGCTGCAGTGGTTCCTGAGATTAGCGCGTTCAAACAAACAAACAAACTCTTCAGCTTTATAATATTAGTATAGATTTGTGTGATATTTAATCACACAAATGATTGTTCCGAGCGGGAATCAAACCTGCGACCTCGTGATCGGCAGTCCATTACATGAACCACTCCATCACAAAGCCCGTCATTATCTTTTTCTTGTAAATGTAAACAGTGCAGTACTATCTGTTGCCCGCGACTTTGTACGCAAGGTATTTAGAAAATATATCCCGTTTTTGAAACATTTTTTACTGATACTTCGTTCCTATTGGTCGTAGCGTGATTGAATATAGCCTATAACCTTCCTAGGCTGGCCTGCCTGGCTCTTATAGCACCCTGGGTTAAAAATGGGATGGTGGCACTTGCATTCTTAATCCATCACCACTCGTAAACAACAAAACAAAACAATCTAACAACAAAATCTTGAATATGAGTGTAGAATTCTTCAAGTAGCAAATAATTGAAATTTACATATATATAAAAAACTCCAGAAAGCTAGCACAGTCCTGCTATCCTTATAGATAAGTCTAGATTTACCCCAAATCTAGGTATATATGTTCTTCCACTTTCGAATTATTCTGCTAGAAAGATCTAACAGAATATATAAGAATGTAGTAAGAGGAGGAGATCTTTCTCCTGTTCTTACAACACTTATTATGGGAAATGCTATATTTTTCCAAACTTAATACTTCGTAATGGCGCCCAACGTGTTACTTTTATGATAATAAAATACTGTATGCATTTATGAACTAAATATAACTACAAACTTGATTTAAACCAAATGTCTAAAGTTTTATTATTTTTGACGTCAGTTTAAGGAAATTAACCCGTCCTTTTAATTGTGTTTATTCGATCCCTAAGTTTATTGGGATTTCATGTCTAAATCTCATTAAATTTCCTCATGGTTAAATTTTCCTAAAATAATGTGTATGTTTTATATTATCGTATTTATTTGTAAGAAAAAGCTTTCCTCGTAATATTTCTGTTAAACAATTAATATTAAGACCCTAGAAATATAAGAATATTTTCTATTGTAGGTATAAGATAAGATAAGATAATCATTTAATGACTTTATATATTTATATATTCATTCATGGACATTTCACACAACGTTCTCTGGTCCCAAGCTAAGCTTATATGCTTGTGTTATGGGTACCAGAATACGGATATAATACATAAACTACTTTTCTTTTGTAAATACATACTTATAATACATAGTAAACACCCAGACGCAGTACAAACATTTGTATAACATTTATGGATATCACACAAATGATTGTCCTGACCGGGAATCGAACCCGAGACCTCGTGATCGGCAGTCCATTACATAAACCACTCCACCACGAAGCCCGTCATGATTTGTACAATTGTCATTCTACAGTGTAACAAGATATATGTATATTAAATAAAGTCATTTGGTTCCCTGCCTCTGAAACTAGGCTTGAGCCTGTATTCTGAGAAGCAGAAAATAGAGTATTCAAGGAAATATATAATATATTATAGAAATTATAGAATAAATTTCAAAAGTTGGTTTTGTCTAATCGGTCCCTTTCAGATGGAGCACCGATTTAATAAAAATTGGGTTTTATATATGGGGTTTTTAAAAAAAAAACTGTGTCCAGCATTGAACAGACAAGCTAATATATAGATAGATTTTTGGTTAACTAGAACATCAACATATTATTTTAGTAGGACGAAGTTACAGACCAAAATCTTGGTAAATGATTAAAGTCAGCACTAGTAGCCAGAAACTGTCAGATATAATTAATGTTGGCCGAGCTATAACGTCCCACTAATTCTCGTTATTTTAGTATGACTTTGATCCGATTTGAGCAGGATTATTTAGTGTAGTTTCAGATTTGATGATTATAAATCAAAATGTGCTACGGATTTTGATATTGATCTGTAAATTGGTAGCGTAGCTTACTTAAGAGGAGCCCTAAGTCAAAGAGGTGAAACGACCAAAGAAAAAGGTTTGTAGGCAACATTTCTATTCATTTGCAACCAGTCTCTCACATAGGTAATCTTGTAATCGACCCAAAAAATCTTCAAGGGATCCAATAAAAAACAACAGTGAATTTTTCGCTTTTATTTAATTCAAATTTTTTAATTTTAGTTTATTTAAAATTTTTGCGGCAATTGCTATCCGCCGTCCGACCGATGACAGGTTTTTACGGGCAGGACGCTGCTGAAAATTGGCGTCGTGAGATGGTCATATAAATATCTATCTCACAACAATAGCCGAGCAGCGTTCCTATTTTACAGACACACGGGTCGCTGTTATTTCTTTTTTTGTTGTAAATAACCTTTTTATTTGTATTATGCTGTTACTATTGTTTTTTTTTTAATGCATGTTTTGTTATCTATTGTGATCCCAGTATTTTCAAGAAATATTTTTTTTTCTTTTTCTTTCTTTCTTTCTTTCAAATCTATACCAATATTAAAAATTTGAAGAGTTCGTTTGTTTGGACTCAGGAACTACTGGTTTGATTAGAATTTTTTTTCAGTATTGGATTGTACATTTATTGAGGAATGCTTGTGCACGCCGGCACATATATAATGCACGGGAAGTTTATAACAATTGTACATTTATTTTATGAAAATTGTGTTACATATTACGTTCTAATTACTAAAGATAATCGTACGGCGCGTCTCCCGTAACTGGCGGTGCGAGGTTCGCTTCGGGTTGCTCCGCGGGGTTCGCGTTGCGGGTGAGTCCATTGTTGACGTTGCGCGGGCGAGTCTATAACTGCGACTCGTTTCCAACCGGCAGTGACGTCACCGCGCAGAGTCAATTACGTGAACAATGCTCTAAGCTATATAACACTCTGTGACCAATAGGAGCGAAGCATCAGTAAAAATTTTTATATGTAAACCAAACACTGTTACTGATAAAATTCAACAAAGTATAAAATAAAAATATATAAAAAAAAGACTATTCAAATAATATCAGACAAAAGGACAAATGAGATGAAAGAGGATAATTAGATTTTGATCCAATATCCTACTTGGTCCCTATTTTCGTCAAGTTTATTTCATTGGAAAAGATTTGAATTATATATAAATCCTTTGATATTGACAAAATAAGTAACTATAGTATTTCTAATTTTGTTATAAGTTTTTTGGGCTTAGATATATTTTGTGACTTTTGTTTTTTTATTAGGTTAATGTCTTATTACGACAGTTACCGAAATATTATGAATTACCGGAAGTAGTCAGGTTCTATTCCGACTAAAATCAATTTCGTCAAACTTAAAATCAAGTGCGAGTCGGACTCGCGCACGAAGGGTTCCGTACCATTATCTATGCAACATAAGGCAACGTTATTAGTATCGAGCAAGAAACGGTAAAAAAATCATGTTTGTTGTATGGGAGCCCCCCTTAAATATTTATTTTATTTTATTTTTAGTATTTGTTGTTATAGCGGCAATAGAAATACATCATCGGTGAAAATTTCAACTCTCTAGCTATCACCGTTCTTGAGATACTGGGTACGGAACCCTAAAAATCATGTTTGTTGTATGGGAGCCCCCCTTAAATATTTATTTTATTTTATTTTTAGTATTTGTTGTTATAGCGGCAATAGAAATACATCATCTGTGAAAATTTCAACTCTCTAGCTATCACCGTTCTTGAGATACTGGGTACGGAACCCTAAAAATCATGTTTGTTGTATGGGAGCCCCCCTTAAATATTTATTTTATTTTATTTTTAGTATTTGTTGTTATAGCGGCAATAGAAATACATCATCTGTGAAAATTTCAACTCTCTAGCTATCACCGTTCTTGAGATACAGCCTGGTGACAGACGGACGGACGGACGGACGGACGGACGGACGGACGGACGGACGGACGGACGGACGGACGGACGGACGGACAGCGAAGTCTCAGTAATAGGGTCCCGTTTTTACCCTTTGGGTACGGAACCCTAAAAATCAGAATTGCATAACCACTCTTATGCAATTCTGATTTTATCTGTGTGTGTGTATGTATGTATGTGTAGTTGTTTGTTAATTTTACACGTCATCTTACATTTGTAGCTAACTTCAGAGTGACATTACGAGCGAACTTCTCCTACGTTTGTACTTTATGGTATACTGTGTGTACTGTAACTTTATGGTGTTGGTTTTTGTGACTGTGTGCACGCGCTTTGTAAAAAATTTTCTAATACCGTTTTTCTCTTACTCACCAAAATATTAAATCTATAAAAATAGTAAGCAAGTAATTTTTCACAGCATTTCTTAAATAATTATACCAATTCTCTTTATCTTGACAGCTAAAAATTTACAAAGCTACTTTATTTCGCAAAGACGACATCCGTTATTTTAATACCGCAAATGTACCGCGTTGAGCGCCATTAAGAAATTTTCTGAATATCCTGTTTAATTCTGTGTATATTTCTAATTTAAAGAAATATTATTTTATTATAATGAAACAACGTTTAGGTACGTCATTAAAGTTACTTAATAAACACAAAGTAAATACTTAGTCCCAGTTGGGCGCCATCACTAAGTAAATAAAGGCCACGTTCCATTCTAAATTACTAACACATACGACCCTATTACATAAATATTTCTGAAACACAATTGTGATTAGTGTTGCTTTAATTATTTTGTTGTTACAGCAATGTACTGTTGTTATAATTTTAGATAAATAAATATTAATAAATATTCATGGACGTCGTGTGATATAACACAACGTCCTCTGGTCCCAAGCTAAGCTTATATGCTTGTGTTATGGGTAACAGAATACTGATATACTACATATATTATTTTTCTTTTGTAAATACATACTTATAATACATAGTAAACACGACAGACGCAGTACAGATATTTGTATGACATGAATGGAATTATATTGCTGATATATATGTTAAGGAGTTTAATTAGAAGGGTTTTTTCACTCACAAAGAATGTTTATCACTTTGTGTACTTCTTGATAGGCAATTACAGCACCCGCAGGTGGAAAATAGGCGGTAACACGTTGTATTCCAAATCCGGAAATGGGAAAACTCGTGTTTTAATAAATGCGTATCAATTGTTTCGTATTATTTACTTATTATGTGAAGTGTCCATGAATATTTATTTTATTTATTTATTATGAAGAAATTAAAATACTTTGGTTTATCGCTTATGTTTAATTACTAAGTATATTATAATTGCTATATTATATTATAATTTCTACTATATTAAGTGAGATAAAATTCAGTAGATTTTATTTTTTCTATATTTTCTTATTTTTGTTTCAGGTAAATTGACACAAACAAATATTAGTTATCAGAATTTGAGGTAAGTATTATTTTCATGTCATTTAATCTAATAAGGTCTCTGAAACTTCGCGGTTTCAGATATTTATAAAATAGCACTAGCATATTTCTTGCACACCATATATAAGTTCATAAACAAGACATGCTGTATTAAAAAGTTCTCTAATATTATTTCGAATTAAACTTAAATATCTATTATAGGCATATTTTCGGAATCCACCTTCGATTGATTGATTTTTTAAGCTATTGCATAGCTTCTATCGCGGGCCTTGAGCGTGGAGACCGAATCCAGAAATCCCGTAACGAAAATAATGTAATGAAAAAAACCTTACATTATCGGCGCTACTGCGCATGCGTAATCGGCGTAAAACGGCCGGGCGTTACTGCGCATGCGTGGATTACGCATGCGCAGTAACGCCGTTTTATGACTCATGTCAGTTTCGGCAGATTGACATTTGATTGACAATCGCTATTTTATCATCATTACCATAAACAATCGACCGATGTAAGCATCAGTAAATAAGGATTATTAATCTTATTTTAGTTTATGGTCTTTAGATTCTTGCATAAATTTAATAAATAAATAATTATAATTGCTTAAGTTGATAAAAAATGCTATGCAGTAGCTTCACCGCGGCAGTCCCTGAGTGCCACATGTCCTTTTTTTTTAATAAAACATGTTGACAATTAATTGATCTTATGCCTTCTGATTCTGACTGTAAGTGGCAATAGAATCTTTAATGGCAAAGCGTACCAACTATGTAAGGACTCTGTTCACCCTATTTTGGAACATGTCTACATTGTAAGCTTCGGAGAACACAGACATCGTTAAATTATTCCAGTCCTTGGCAGATCTTGGTAAGAAGAACAACTCAAAAAGAAACAAAGATAAAAATATACAGTATACATACAAGATACGCACGAAATACGTAGCCCTTACTTGACAATTGAGAAATAAAGATATACAGAAAACAAACAAGATACGCAAGCAAGCATACAAGATACATTCACGACCGACAATCGAGCAAAAAGACATAATATGAAAAAGCTTTTGATTGTCTTTAAGCGTATTATCATACAACTATATAATTTAAGGGCCTACATCAATATTATCGTCGACATGTACATATTAACACAGCTAGTAGGTATAGAAAATGAAGAATTAGGGCTATTTTTTTTGTTTACTCAAAATCTACTAAATATATTTTAATTCTGATTTACGTATTTCTATATATAATAGTTACTTATGTTTTTAAAGTTATTTCATTAGTTAATACGCGATAATAGACCGACAAATGAAAAAAATAAAAAATGAGAGAGGTTGTTTCGCTAAGATTTTCTATCGAGAAAACTTTTTTCAATCGCGTTTCTGAGTTTATGCGATCCTAGATTATATATTGAAAATACATATACTTAAAAATTAGAGCTCTAGCCATTCAATCTAAAGAAACAATGAAAACTTCGTACGTAGAAAAATGCACGAAGAATTTTGGTATCCTCTTAACCAAGTTATTCAGAATCTCTCTGTGTAGTTGAAATCTCTTTATGATAGTTAATTGCTTTCAAGCAAAGAGAATGAACAAGTTTCATTTTAACAACTGTACAACAAAGCTGTTATATTTCTATACTGCACTCTGTAGTTCACAAACGGTTTAATTTATTGTTCGCTAACAGAACTACTGTGTGACAACATATAGTGGTTAGAAACTTTGAAATGTCGCAGTTCGTGTATGTGTTGCACTTATAATATAACTCATTTTGTTGTAAATACTACTTCGTTATATTAAAAACGTACCTACAATGTATAATTATAAACAACTTTTTGTTATTCAGCGTCAATCCTTCTATATGTTAAACTGGTATCTCTCTCCAGTCCATTTACGTCCACGGGCACGGGCCTCCTCCACTTTGAAAGGGATTATGGTCTACTGTGCCGCGCTGACCAGGCGTGTTGGCACAGGGTTTAGTTTTGAGTTTTCCGTGTCTCACAAAGGTTGTTATCTGTGTGCAATATACCTTAGCTGACTTTTACAGCACCCTTGGGAGGAGATGGGGTGGTGACACTTGTATTCTTAATCCGTCACCACATGGAAAGTTAAACTGGTATAGGTAATTATAAATCTCCTTATATATAAAACTCAATTGCTGTTCGTTAGTCTCGCTAAAACTCGAAAACGGCTGGGCCGATTTTGGTGATTTTGGTCTTGAAATATTCATGAAAGTCCAGGGAAGGTTTAAACGGCTCCTAAAATTCCACGCATACGGAGCAGCGGGGATCAGCTAGTAAATAATTATCACGGACATTTCACACAGCGGTCTCTGGTCCCAAGCTAAGCTTATATGCTTGTGTTATGGGTACTAGAATACAGATAGAATACATACCTATACTACTTTTCTTTTGTAAATGCATACTTATAATACATAGTAAACACCCTAGTTACCTCACAAAATAAATCTACTCAAGTCAAAATCATTCAACATAACCACATATAAGTGTTAACATACCAAATACCAATTTAGAATTCTGTACTAATATTATAAAGTTATAGAGATTGCTTATGTGTTTGTTTGAACGCGCTAATCTCAGAAACTACTGGTTCGAATTGAAAAATAATTTGTGTTGTTTAATCCATTTAATGAGGAAAGCTATAGGCTATATAACATCACGCTGCGACCAATAGGAGCGAATGCCACTCGTACGAAGTCGCGGACAAACGTATTTAATATTTCTTTTGAAGGTTGTAAATCAATCATTGATTTAGCATAAATAAGTCCTTTTAAAATATTATTCAGTATTAATATTAAATATGTACCTATAGATATTCAGTCCCCGTGGCCCGATTCATTGATATTGCAAGGCTTTGAAAATTGATTCATATTATAATATTTTTGTCAAAGTCAAATCTGAATCACAATAAAAGGTACGAATATATTTCATAGAATAACTTTATAAGTCATTTTTGTTTGAAGAACTTTTTTAATATTATATATTTTCTGTAACTGCGGTTTCGATTTACCGAAAATCTACATACATCTATATTCATTTTCATAAATTATTCAATCTACGATTACGGATAGGTCCTTCTCTACGTTTATCCGTAAGATATTTATTTATTTATTTAAAAACTTTCAGCACAATTGTACAATAGGCGGACTTAATGCTAAATGCATTATCTACCAGTCAACCTAGGGTGATGCAGAGACATTAGTGGTAGGCGTTATTTGCTTAAAAAATATAAGTACATCAAGGAACGAATAAACTAAATATGACAAATAGAATACATAATATTAACATAAAATATTAGTACATACTAAATAAAAACATAATAGCTATATAATACTTCTATTAATATTTCTATCTCCTATAAATTTTTAATAGAGAATGTTGTCATCAGTAGCTTATTGATATACAAGTATGGACAAAAGTTTAGATTAGAATTTAACTGTAAGAATCGAGGATAGATAAAAGAGGTCGCGGGTTCGATTTGCACTCGGGATAATCATTTGTGTGATTTTTCTAATTGTCATACAAATGTTTGTACTGCATAGAAACACCCAGAGTGTTTCTATGCATTATAAGTATGTATTTACAAAATAAAATAGTATACCTATGTATTTTATCCGTAGTCTGGTATCCATAACACAAGCATATAAGCTTCGCTTGGGCCAGAGGACGTTGTGTGAAAATCCATGAATATTTATTTATTTACTAGCTGCCCCGGCAAACGTTGTTTTGCCATACAATTCTGTGTAAAAATCAACAACAAAAAATTTCATCAAAATCGGTCCAGCCAATTGTGAATCTAAACCATCCTCAAACCCCCTTGAATACATACAACAAAATTCATCAAAATCGGTCCAGCCGTTTAGGAGGAGTTCAATTACAAACACACGTACAGAAGATTTATATAATATACGAGTATATAAAGATTTCAAAGAATGAATCAGGAATCCATGTATTGACGGATTAAGAATACAAGTGTCACCACCCCTTTTAATTTACAGGGTGCTGTGTAAACTAAAGAATATTGTACAGAGATACTATGTGATAGACGGAAAAGTCGAACATGAATCCTGTTTTTAACACGCCTGGTCACGGCGGCACAGTAGACTATAATTCCTCCCAAAGTGGAGGAGGCCGATGCCCAACAGTGAGATGTTACTGGACTGGGAAGACAGAGAAAGTACGTACTATAGGTATACAACGATATACAATTCCGATATATTTTATTAATATCGCATAACATGTCGAGCTTATTTTTTCACGACAAAATTCTTTCTCTTTTACTGTTTTTAATATGAAAACTTAATAAGTTTTGTTTGTACAGAAGGAAAGTATTGCTTTCAGGAGATAATGGTGCCGATTCTAAGATTTGACTAAAAAATGAAAATTGATAGTGTTAATAACGCAATTGGGCAATGTTGACTAAAACTTTCCTATTATAGAAACAGTGTATTATAGACTAACGATTTCAAAGTTAACATAAATATGTACAATGGAATAGCAAATAATAGATAGGTACTTATATTGACAAGACTTTCATTTTATTTTCGTACTGCGTCTAGATGTATTTATAAGTATGTTTTTACAAAAATTAAAGTAGTATATGTAGTCAATCTGCATTCTGGTACCCATAACACAAGCATATAAGCTTAGCTTGGGACCAGAGGACGTTGTGTAAAATGTCCATGAATATTTCTTTAGTTCAGTTTAGTTGTGCAAGTAGGATTGGTACCATTGATACTTTTCCCTTACTTCATGTCAATGTTCTCATAAAATATATTGTTATATTCATTTTATTAAGCTATAAACGAACGTATATACGTAAACATTAAAAGATTCTCTTTTAGATAAATAATTTCCTCAGTTCAGTTAAGAGTGTCTGTGTAGTGATGAATTAAGAATACAAGTGTCACAAATCCCTTTTAAGTGTGGTGACGGCATAGACTTAGGATATAGATCTAGACGTATTACTCGGTACAACGAAACTGGCCTGCTGCTTTTTTTAGTTGAACACATTAAGAAAAATAAATGACAAAGAGGCTATTTAGTAGCCTTTCTAACTCTTTCTTTTTAAGCTGGAGTAAAAGAGAAAGCAATGCTACTATTTACTATTTTACTTTTAAACCATAAACGGGGCGGCCCTGCCTTGGAACAAATCTATGTACCCGAGTTGTTACTCCCTATTTATAACCTTCTTGGGTGACGGTTTAAGAATAACATAATGACATGAATGAACGTAACATTTCATTCACATCATGTTTAAAGTCATTTCGTTCATTCAATTACACAATGAGAACTGTGGTTTGTGATATATAGAGGGTAGACTGAGGCTTCTATACAAACAATTACTTTTCACATTCATGAAAACTTCTGAATGTATATATCCACATTCTTGTTTTAATTAATACTCAGTGTTTTACATGTACTCAAATGATTTAAAGTATTGAATCGGATTATTTAGGTAGTTAAAATAGACCCACGACTTTGTACACGTGGAATTTGGAAAATTTTCCCTTTTGCTACATTTTTCACTGATGCTTCGCTCCTATTGTGCGCAGTATGATGTTATATAGCCTTCCTCGATAAATCCTTACTAATTTATAAGTGCGATATCCGGATGATACCACAACAATAATTTTGACGAGCTTAAGTGTTAATGTGTGGGACGAAACGATAGCGCGATTTAAAAAAACATACAACGCCATCTATTGAGCAGAAGCGTAAACTTCTGTTTGTTAAGGATTGATTTCTAAATTTCACGCGTACGAAGTCGCGGGCAACAGCTAGTGTACTATCTTCTTCTTCTCCAGCCCTTTTATGTCCCACTGCTGGGCACGGGCCTCCTCCACTTTGGGGGGGATTACGGTCTACTGTGCCGCGCTGACCAGACGTGTTGGCACAGGGTTTATTTTCGAGGTTTTCGTCTCTCACAGAAGATGTTGTCTGTGCGCAATATCCCGTAGCTGACTTTTACAGCACCCTTGGGAGGAGATGGGGTGGTGACAATTGTATTCTTAATCCGTCACCACACGGAGGAAATGTGTAGTGTACTATAAAATGCTAAATTTTTTTTCGAATCGGTCTAGTGGTTCTTGAGATTAGCGCGCTCAAACAAACAAACAAACTTACCAGCTTTATAATATTAAGTATAGATCTATGAAACATAAACATAGCGGCATATATTTATAATATTCTCTAACACTTGTGCGAGTCATTTGTTTAAATAACTAAACTACTTTACTACTTTACTAAACTACTTTTTACGGATTTAGACGCGTATAATTGTTTTAAATTTTGAGCCGACCTTTCGGATACTTTGCAGTCACCATGGTCACGGGTGAGACTGAGCTATAGTACAGGACCATCCAAGTCGTACTTGGCAGGCTTGTATTATATCAGAGAGGTCTCCTTCCACTTAGCAGACTGTCAGACACCGACGTACTCGATGATGTTATTGGTACAGCTTAGTTTGTTTTGTGGAGAAAATAGCGTGTCAGGTCGAGAACGCGCACCAAAGAACACCCCCAATAGATGCCGCACTCAAGACGAACTAACACCTAACGTACTTAATTCCTAAAAAAATATTAATTTTTAGTTGGCCTTGTTCGTTGCTGTGTCTTGGCAGAGTTCATGTTTGATACTGTCAGATATTTTTAACACCCTTGCTCGTAAAGCTGATGTAATTCCACCGGTTTTAAATATGTAAAGCGGGTCATAAAAAACGCGTGTGTTAATATTTTCTAACACTTGCGCGACTCATCTGTTTAAATAAAACTACTTTTTACTGATTGTGATTGTGGTCTCTCTTACATCGGGCAAACAAAGAGATCTGTTAGAACTCGGGTCAAAGAGCACATAGCTGATGTGAAGCACCGACGCAATACAAAGTCTGCAATCTGTGAACACAGTCAGGATCGCCTTAACCACTACATCCGGTTTGATAAACCTCAAATCCTCGCCAAGGAAAATCGATACCGACCCAGAATGATTCGCGAGGCTATTGAAATAAAGAAACATAAAAACTTTAATAGAGAAGACGGTTGGGATCTGGCACCTAGTTGGGATCCTGTAATTAGTTTAATAAAATCCAAAACACACTCGGTTTCAAAACAGCAAGACACCGTTAGCACATTTTGCAGACAACAAGACTTAAAATCCCCTTAACTTCACTTTAGACCGACAACATAAAGTTAATAATAAATTTCTTTGACTCCCCTTGAGTTTTCTTGCCAGATCTTTCTCAAGTGGGACGCGTTCCGATCTGGTATATTAGATAAAATAATAAAACTAAATAATTAAAATAAATACTAATTTTCTATAAATTCAAATAAAATTAACAATTTCTTTTTAATATAAACTAATTTAAATCTTAAACCAATAATTCTTCTTTTTTAAAAATTCTTGTTATTATGTAAATAATATTGTATTTAAGTATATTGACGGGCTTCGTGGTGGAGTGGTTTATGTAATGGACTGCCGATCACGAGGTTGCGGGTTCGATTCCCGCTTGGGACAATCATTTGTGTGATATCCATAAATGTCATACAAATGTTTGTACTGCGTCTGGGTGTTTCTATGTACCTATTATAAGTATGTATTTACAAAAGAAAAGTAGTATATGTAGTTTATCCGTATCTGGTACCCATAATACAAGCATAGTAATATAGCTTACTTTGGGACCAGAGGACGTTGTGTGAAATGTCCTGAATATTTATATTTATATAAACTTAGTTTTGCTTGCTATATTGTATACTACCTCTATAATAATAATTAAAACTTTAGTCTATGATAAAATTATGTATGTTTCACCTTATATAATTTAAAAATTTCTTTATATTGTTACAATTTGTTAATGTATTTTAGAAACTAAAATAATGTTATTGATTTTATGTAGTCTGAGCACAATGTAATATGATATAGTTTATGGTAAAAGTCTATCTTTATGGTCAATGTAAAATTAAAATCGAATGTGGGTAAACCCTGTAATAACTGATCGTATAAGGCACATTACAGCTCAGTCTCACCCGTGACCATGGTGACTGCAAAGTCTCCGAAACGTCGGGCCAAGATTTAAAACAAATATACGCGTCTAAATCCGTAAAAAGTAGTTTTATTTAAACGCGTGTGTTACCAAAGCAAATAGTTAAGTTATAGTCCATACAAATTTCATAACAGTATTATTTGCCATTTCAAATATGGAACTGATCGCCGCCGCACGACTCGAGCAGCGCGCTGTTGCTATTCAAATTTCGAACTAATCGCCGCGCGGCGCCAGTCAGTAGGCAGCGCTAGCGCGCTGTTAAAATGGCGGGTAAGCAACAGTGTGCATTCACAGATTGAGTTTATTTAATGTTTTTTTTCTTTTTCTGTTTCCTCGCAAATGTGTTAAAAAACGTCGTACGATATACGTGCGTATTGGTTATAACATGCTCGGCTCAATTCTGCCTCGCATGTTATAACCATCATAATATCGTAATGTACTATTACGCACTAATATCGTAATGTACTATTAACACCTTGTTAACAACATTAAGTGACTACCATGGCCCGGGTAAGGGCGAGGAGGAACACCGTGGTGTTTAGTAGATAGTCCGGTAGCAGTAAGCCGGAAGTCCCACATGTGGTCCGATGGTTACCCCCGCAACCAGAAAGGCGAAGTGCCTAAATGCATTCCCCACGTAAAAAAAAGACAAAAAACCTTGTAAAACAACATGATTGCAATGAATAAATGAATATGAATACGCCATTCTCGCATAGGTAATGTGTGAGATATCGGCTTGTAATTTTGGTATGACCAATGAAAATACACCATTACATACCCCACAATCCGCTCTTCTTTCAACGTTATTGACTTTACTAGTTTAACAAAAATCTGGCAATGCTCTATCTATTGTAGCTAATCTATTACGCCCACTGACGAACATTGAGAACGAAATGAGATTACGTTATTTGTATTGAACTAAATCAATATAGGTATTTGTGGAGTGTTGTATTAAGGATATATTTTCTATATTTTGTTGGCTATTATTATTCGTCCTAGTGACATACAAAATTAATCAGATATTTTTAAGGTTTTGTACAAATATTTCTATTTCTAACACGCTTTTATAAGTTCAGCATGTATCTATCAATGTATTAATCTATGTAACGGAATCTTTGAAAGTGATTCTCACCCACTTGCAGTAGTTGGATTGATCTGAAATATTGCACACATATTAAGTGTCGATGACAATGCAATTATTTAAAAAAATATTCAGGATTTTCAAGCGTGTTTTTTAGTTTTTAAACTAAGCAGATTATTTGATATTTTTTTTCTCTTAATCGTCTTCTTTACAATCCTTGTATTAATTTAACAAACGGAAAATTATCTAATTTAGTTCAGTCAATGAATGTTTTATTTTTATTTACATATATTTAGATATTCAGTGATTAATAAAAGAAATTATAATAAATAAATATTCATGGATATTCAACACAACGTCCTCTGGTCCCAAGCTAAGCTTATATGCTTGTGTTATGGGTACTATCAGAATACGGATATACTACATAAACTATTTTTCTTTTGTAAATACATACATATAATACATATTAGACACCCAGACGCAGAACAAACATTTGTATGACATTTATAAACATCACACAAATGATTGTTCCAAGCGGGAATCGAAGCCGCGACCTCGTGAATGGCAGTCCGCTACAAGAACCTCTCCACCACGAAGCCCATCATATGTTATATATACAATACATTATATGTCCTATGTTATATTTTACAATTTATACTTTAAGAATCTCTATGCTATAGTAATTTATTAATGTGCAATTGACATGTTAAACGTACGTAAAAATAAGATATAAACTCAATCGAGTGACGATTATGGTGGCCTAATTTGATTACTGAAAGCACGACCGCAATAAGCTCAATTGGCAGAGCTACGGATCAGTATTCCGAGGTCGTGGGTTCAAGTCCCGCTTACGTTAATCGCTTTTTCCACCATAATTTAATTTCTATGCTATCAATAGCAATTGATTAAAACTTTAATACAATGGTAGATTCAATACATTCTCGAACATTCGATAATCGATGATACAGAAAAGATTTGAGGAAGGTGCTATGTTATGAAATAAAAAAAAACCTGTCAAGAGCGAGGCAAACTCGCACACTTAGGGTTTCGTACCTACTAGACATATAAACATAAGTAACTGCATTCAAATAATCAGTTAATTACACTCAAAACAACTCACCAACTTAATTTTGTAGTTGAAATATAGGGAATCGCCTACATTTCAGCTACTTCATAAGTTGGTATTAGTATAAACACTTTTTTTGTGATGCGATAACAAATTATAAGTTTTTGGATTTTTCCCTATATCAGCACTTTAAAGACTTTATCCATGACAAATTTCAACAACGAGAAGTAACCTGTGAATTTTGATTCCCTAGCATAAGTCGAAAATTCTTAAAAATGGTCGTAATGCGGTTATATCTTTTAAATGCGTTGAGGTAAAAGGTTGATTGTATTTTTTGCAGCAAGGGACCGCATAGATCTACATATCGTATGAGTTTCAAGTTGATACCTCCAGCCATTGCTGAGTAAAAAAAGTTTGATAGACGGACAGACAGACAGACAGACACCGGAGTGATCCTATAAGGGTTTGTACGAAACCCTAAAAATATAAATACGTAATTTTACGTGTTAAAACTCTTAAATATTGACATAGAAAATAGAAAGGAATGCTGGAAACCAAGTTTCTTTATAACTTTTATCATCCACTTTAAAGTATAAAATATTATATTTTAAATTGAAAACTTTAAGCACAAGAGCTTATTGTGAGAGTTAAATAAAATAAATCGGACTTAGTTTGTGGTTAAAACTTTACGTGAAATTAAATTACTTTATGCAGATATTGCGGAGAGGTAAAGTGGATTTAATGAAACTATGTAATGTAATGTGGATTTAATGTACAATCATTTAATTTATAATAAAAATACGATTTACAGCCGGAACTATTAAGTAACCTATATTCTTTTACATCAAAAGTGAGTACTTAGAAAGAGTTTTTTAGGTATGTACATTTAGGCATTTTGTTTGTTAGGTATGTATCAATCTATGTACTCATGTTGGGAATTTAAAAGTAATATTCTCCTACTTGCATTAGTCGGACTGATCGGAAATTTTGCTTAAATATTAAGGACTAGCTGTGCCCACAGCTCCGTCCGCATAGATCAATTTTTTTTTGTATCGTCCCAATCGACGTTATAAATTTTTCGATTCTTGTTTTAGCCGCTAAATGGCGTTGCAAATAACCACATTGAGTAATTACTTATTATATAAATATCTCTTGATTGAGTGGACCGATTGCGATGAAGATAAGTAATACCAAGGTATTACTTATCTTCATCGCAATCGGTCATATCGGCAAAAATATTGTACTAATACTGTAATAATATTATTATTGTAATAATACTGTACAACTCTTGAGTTGTGTACAATATTTATGTATAACATTTATATTTATAAGTGTTGTACATTTTACGTGATGAGTGCACAGATAAACATCTAAACAGACAAACAGACAAAAATTTCAAAACTGCTGGAAATGGGTTCTGTTGGTTATCGTTTAACCATCTGACAATTTTTTTTTAAATATATTCAATGTACAAAAACTTTTTTTTCCACAGATTTATTATATGTATAGAAGAAGATAGATAACTATGCAATTATTTTAAAACATATCTGCTACAAGCAGCTGCTTGCAAATTCGTACACCTTGAATTTAGAAACCGAACTTCAAAGAATTAGGCATATGTATAAGCCTACCTCTTAAACCGCTCTATCTACTAAATGTAATCGCATCCAAATTCGTTGGGTAGTTTTAAAGATATAATTGGTATTTATAGACACGTAAGTGCGGGCTAATAAAGTTAAAAATAAATTTGTTGAAAACTGCAACGCAAAATTTGAAGGAGGGTCGAAACGTGATTCGAATCTCATTAATAAAAAAGCGCCCCTTTTTACAACAAATCCACTGAAGGCTTTTTTCGTTCATTTATCCATTACTTATGTTTAGCTCTCCGTCATTCAATTTGGACGTTTGAGATAATCAAATCGATAAGCAATAACAAGTACTTTGAAACCCTACTGAGTTTTGAACGGTTTTACTTTATCCACAATGTTTTGTTTAAAAATATTTAATAATTGAATTACTATTTATAGATTTAGCAGATAGTGGGTAAGTACGCGTTTAATATTGAAGACATAAATTTAGATTGGCTAAATCATTCTTCATAGATTAATAATGTTTCATATGACGTATAGCTTGTGTAAGAGACACGCAGATATATTTTTCACGCACACACAGATATTTATGTGGCTATAAAGTCGGGTGAGTGATATAAATCTATAGTATAATCTATATTGTTAAATAATTAAATAATTAAATAATGACATCATTAACACGGGCATGTTACGCACTCTTATTAGAGTTCCGTAAAAAGCTAATAAAACGAGACTATTGTTAAGACTTCTTAAATACTTGGTCATGAGACATAGACCAAGTATTTAAGGGGGCTTTCAAACGACAATTCTTTTTTGTGAATCTTGATGAAGCGACTGTCCAACCGTATAAGTTTAATATGATGACAAATATTAAGGGCCTACATCAATATTATCGTATATCATCGCCGACACGTACATATTAACACAGCCAGTAGGCACAGAAAATGAAGAATTAGGGATACTTTTCCTATTTACTCAAAATCTACTAAATATATTTTAATTCTGATTTACGTGTTTCTATATATAATAGTTACTTATGTTTTTAAAGTTATTTCATTAGTTAATACGCGATAATAGACCGACAAATGAAAAAAATAAGAAATGAGAGAGGTATTTTCGCTAAGATTTTCTATCGAGAAAACTTTTTTCAATCGCGTTTCTATGTTTATGCGATCCTAGATTATATATTGAAAAAACATATACTTAAAAATTAGAGTTCTAGCCATTCAATCTAAAGAAACAATGAAAACTTCGTACGTAGAAAAATGCACGAAGCTATTTTGGTATCCTCTTAAACTTATACGTATAATTAACTGATTAGTCTAGAGCAGGTGTGGCCAATTTTTGTGCACATAAGATCTACTTTTTATTTTAAAATTGAGTCGCGAATAACCTATTTCTTAGGTAAGAAGGTGGACGTTTATGCAATGTGCTTTTATACCGCCGTGTACTCTTGAAAATAGTAGAAAACCACTAAAAGTAGTCACGCTGAACGTCTCCCTACTCGAAGCATGAGCTGCGTACATGTTCATTCCTGTACTAGAAACATTTGGCATTGAATGCGTCCCCTCATGGAACTTGCGAGTGATGGACCAAAAATGGTCGCGCAATCGACCGGTCGATCGCGATCGACTGGCCACTCCTGTTCTAGAGCATTACTAGTTATAGTATTTTTATTTGTACGCGATATTGTGGCAGAACATAGCCGAAACTTATATTGTAATTTAAACCATCATGTAGACACATATAAATAAATTTGATTTGATTTATTATTGATATCTTCATGCACCATTCCGTCTCATACTTAGACAATTTTGTATAAACAAATATAAAATGTTTGCATACACAAACAAGACAATCAAATAAGCCTATATAACTTTACTGTCCGTAATTTTCTCCATAAAACTCCAACATCAATTCACATTGAAGTGGAAGAAAGAAATAAGTATAGGCAATCCCATGTTCCTTGATATCTTTATTTATTCCAATGACTTTGTAAATAAAAACGAAGGATCGAAGCCTTCAAGAGCCTTTCAAAATAAACTTTCAGTTCTGTTTTCCGATCAAAACGATTTTTTGTTTGATCTCTTTAGATATATGAATAATATATTGAGATGAGATGTTGTATTATATTATAAGTAAATTGTGCTATTGACGAAATTATTATTGACTTCCTATAAATATATTAATCTTCCACTCTTTTATCCAGGCTTTTGACTGACTACTATTAATTGTTGAGTTTAAACTTGCGTGCTTTAATAATAAAATAAAATAAATAGTCATAGACATTTCACACAACATCCTCTGGTCCCAATCTAAGCTTATTATGCTTGTGTTATGGGTACCAGAATACGAATATAATACATAAATCATTTTTCTTTTGTAAATACATACTTATAATTAGGTAGTAAACACCCAGACGCAGGACAAACATTTGTATGACAATTATAAATATCACACAAATGATTGTCCCGAGCGGGAATCGAACGTGCAACCTCGTCAACAGCAGTCCGTTATATGAATCACTAGATCACGAGACAATATATTTGATCTCATAATTGGTTTATTTTACTATATTCACGTTAATTATTATTAAAGAATGACCACGATCGTTGCAACTCAGTTGAAACGTCGAAACGGACAGTATTAAACCAATCAAGGAACAAAGGAATTTGTATCAATATTAATTACCTTACCTGTAATAACCTTCCCTTTTTCTGCACCACCCTATGGTTGACTGGTAGAAAATGCCTTAGGCATTAAGTCCGCCTTTGCATAGTTTAAGCATAAAGTGTAAATAAATAAATAAATAAATAAATAAATAAATAAATAATTCTGATTTATTATCGTCAAATCTGACCCAATTACACTAAATAATCTTGTATAGAAGGATCAAAGTTATGCTAAAATAATAAGAACTAGTGGGACATGGACGGTCATGTCACGGTAATTATATCTAACAGTTTAAAGCCACAAATACTTAGTTTAATCATTTAACAAGATTTAGGATAACCCAGAACTTCGTTATGCTTACTAATTCTTGAGATTTCAACATTAATTCTCAGAAATTACCATTAATGAATTGTTTGATGGTCCGTGTGGTGACAGATTAAGTATACAAGTATCACCACCCCATTGCCAGGGTGCTGTAAGACCCAGCTAATGAACAATATAAGCAGTAAACATCTACAGTGAGAGGCGGAAATCAAGAAACTAAACCCTGTGTCCGTGGCATATTAGACCATAATCCCTCCGAAAGTAGAAAAGGCCTGTGCCCAGCAGTCGGACATGAGTAAGAGAATTGTTTGATTAACGAATTGATGATGATTAATTTCTTAGTATTGATTTTATCGGGATTATTGCTTGTACTAAGCCGTTTTTTCCGCCTGTAGCAGAACCGGGCCATAGTGGTGTCTTGAACCTTACCATGACCCGGCAAGAGTAGCCCGCTTATGGAGGGCCCGACTCGTCGATCCTAATGTGGCCTTCTGCCACGTTTGGCGTGGCAGGTCTCTAAACTGCGATCTCAAAACGCACCTCCATACATTATCCCTACTAATATTATAAATGCGAAAGTAACTCTGTCTGTCTGTCTGTTACGGTTTCCCGCTTAAACCTCTCAACCGATTTTGATGAAATTTGGCACAGACAATCTTTAGACCCTGAGAAAGGATATAGGCTACCTTTTATTACGAAAAAATAATTTCCAAATTGTACGCGGACGGAGTCGCGGGCAACAGCTAATAATCAATATTTTGATAATTTTATGTTGGAAATTATTTCATAACTTTTTATATTAAGGTAAGCCATAAAGGCTAAAAACTAAATGATCGAAGAGGTTAACGATTATATTATCTTATTGAGTCGGTTTACTTCAAAATACGTAGATATGCTTACACAAAATTACGCCGTAATGTAGCCCCGTATTCATTACGTGACAATTGTCCCGTGACACTTTAAAACCGTACGGGGTACAAGGTCACAGGAAAATTTTTCCCTAATTAAAACCGGGCTTTACACTGCAGGACATTAACGTCAGTGTAAGGCGGACAAAAACTGACTAAGTATTTTATTATTTACTAGCTGTTGCCCGCGACTACGTCTGCGTGGAATTTCGAAAATTTTTTTTTCGCATTAAAAGGTAGCCTATATCCTTTCTCAGGGTCTAAAGATAGTCTGTCCAAAATTTTATCTAAATCGGTTGAGATGTTTAAGTGGGAAAGCGTTACAGACAGACAGACAGAGTTACTTTCGCATTTATAATATTAGTAGGGATTTTTAAAGGCTAGGTTTGGGAAAATGACTATAGTTCAAGTGGTGTTTAGTGGAAATGTAATACAAATGCGAAAACAGCTAGTACATAACATATACCCAAGTCACCCTCATTTTGCGGGCCAGCTAGCTGCCTCGCTAAAAAGACCCCATATTATCTTACCTTTTTTTAATATTCATGGACATTTCACACAACGTCCTCTGGTCCCAAGCTAAGCTCTGCTTGTGTTATGGGTCCTAGAATACGGATATAATAAATAAACTACTTTTCTTTCGTAAATACATACTTATAATAATAATTAACTTCTTAATATAAGTAGCAAACGCCCAGACGCAGGACAAACATTTGTATGACAATTACAAATATCACACAAATAATTGTCCCGAGCGGGAATCGAGCCCGCGACCTCGTCAACGGCAGTCCGTTACCTGAACCACTAGACCACGGCGCCCGTCGTTACCTTTGAAATAATTTCATGTTATATATTTTCTATGTATCAACTACAAGCAATCCATTCCGGCTTCGCGCAGGAGACTATTTATGCAAGATTTTTTTTTTAAATAAAATATAGCCTATGTTCATCGGGAATAGTGTGGCTAATTGACGGTAAAAGATTTTTTTAAATCAGCCCTGTCGTTTTAGAACCTATTCATTTCAAACAAACTATAAAATAACTTTCAATATTTTCTGTCAAACCGAGTGATCAGAGATTGGAACAAACTCCCTGAAAGTGTGCTATAGGACTTTGAACTATACGTAATTTATTTTATTTATTTATTTACATACACGAAATAAATCTGTTGTAACAATTCACTTAATCTAACGTACAGTTGTTGTAGACATTAGGCAAGGTAATTAATAAAGTGTATAATTACTATTGTGATTGTGCGGATAGTGAACTGGGAGCGAGGGGCTTGTTGTAACAGGGGTAAGTAGTAACAGACCTTTTTCAATAGGAATTTAAACTTTATTCACGAATCTTTATTATCTAATCTTAAAATTATAACGTGCCACGCCACTTTTTCACAGTCAGTGTCCCGCCAGGCGGCGCAGTGAGTTGGTATGTGCAAACACTTCGTTGTAGACAGGTAACCTATAATTTTATTTGCCGAATTTTTTGGTTAGCTTTACTATTTTCGAGTAATTGGAGCTTTATGTACCTTATTTGATGCTATAATATAACTATTTATGATGTTGTGCAAGAATTTTCGAGATTACTAAGTTGATTTATTAGTTATCGTGATAAATATTAAGAACTATACCTAGGGGCTACTTGTAACAAAACCTCGGGGTTTGTTGTACCATGTTACAAGTTGCCCCCAGATTGCCGTAAGTTACTGTTATTATATGTAATGTAACCTACCTTATTTGTTTTCGTGTAGAATGAGAGAATATAAAAGAAAGACAGACCGGGCAAAAAAAGCCAGGAGTTTATAAGAGTTAGCTGTAGCTGAAGTTTTAGAAAACTACTATAGTATTCGGAAGGCAAGTAAGAATTTTTATCTTTGTCACGTATCTCTGTACAGATACATTAAGAAGAAGAAAAATAAAGAAAGTCCAAAAGTAGGCTATGTCAAGCCTAGACAAGTATTCACAGAAGAAGAAGAATGTAAAATCTTCATATATCATCAAGCGCGCTGAAATAGAAGAAACTCATTGCTAGGCTGATTATTGTAAGATGTAAGGTAGAACTAAGAGATAATTAAGATTAATTTGGAGGTTTATAACTAGAAGAAGAAGAAGAAATAAGAATTTACTTTGATTATAAAGTGCCATGTTGATATATAAGTACCTATAGTAGTACATAAGTACAAAATAAGATAGATAGTTAAAAACTTAATTCTTTAATTTGTTGATTGTATAATTATTAACTAAAAGGTACGTTTTAGTTAATAGTTTTATAAAAAAAAAACATATTATAGAATTATCTAGTTAGTTTTTGTTGTAAATAAAGCAAATTGGTCCAAGATGTGAAAAAATTAAACGATTGAAGGTGTCACATTTTTGTTTTTATTTTTGTTACTACATGCCCCAATAGATGTTACAACTAGCCCCAACCACGGGGTAAGTTGTAACACTTACCTTTTTAAACTAAAATTAAAAATGTGAAAGAGTTACCCGTAGATTTGATATTTTTTCGATTTAACTTAATAAAAGAATAGTTAGAGTATCAATTAAAGTTAAGTTAATGGGAATTTAGCCAATACACTTCAAGATATATAATTATTTGTTAAAATTGTTACAACTAGCCCCTCGCTCCCCTACTCAGCCTGTGTTAAGGATTTACAGTACCCATCCCCCACAGGGATATCCAACATTATAAGAAGGTATACATATTATATTAACTACATAGGTTTTCTTTGTACATAGATACTATTTATAAACTGATTTAAGCATTTCGTATGTGTACGATTTTGCGTGTGTGTATATGTGAACTGTTTCAAGAACAGACTAGACAAAGTCTTTAAATCTTCGTGGTGATACACACACATCTGCAATATAATAATAACAATTATAAACAGTCAAAACTTTCCGCTTTATATTAACAGAATAGATAACGTGGTATTAGTATTATATTAGTTACGTTGCTTTCAATGATGCGTGCTCTTGATACGAAAAATGACCGATGATCTAAAAATATTTAACTAAATACTCCGATCAATACTTCAACATAATTTTAAGTAAATGTAAAACATTAGGGATTAATTAAAACAAGAATGTAGATTAATACGTCACAGTACATTCAGAAGTTTTCATGAATGTGAAAAGTAATTGTTTGTATGGAAGCCTGTCTACCCTCTATAAATCACAAACCACAGTTCTCATTGTGTAATTGTGAGAATAAAATGACTTTAAACATGATGTTTGATGAACTGTTATGTTAATTAATGTCGGTATTTAGGTACAATCCCTTTTCGAAATCTAGGACTTTTTGTATTATCAGAATATGAGTAAAGAATACTAAGTGGTTGCTCGTGATGTTGTAAAGCAATCTTGATAGATGGCGTTGTACGTAAAAATATATAAACTCAAACGAGTGACAAATGTGGTGGTTAATTAGAATGTTGCAAGCACGACCGCAATAAGCTCAGTTGGCAGAGCTACGGAACGGTATTCCGAGGTCGTGGGTTCAAGTCCCGCTTGCGGCAATTCACTTTTTCCACCATAATTTGATTTATTAAGTAATAAGCATAACATGTCAATTGCAAAATTAATAAATTACTTTAGAATATGAGTAGTTTTTTTACGTGGGAATTGCATTTACGCACTTTGCCTTCCGATTGCGGGGACAACCTTTGGGATTCTTGTGGGACTCCCAGCCTATTGGTGTCGGACTACCCACTAAACCCTACGGTGTTCCATCTCACCCTTAGGTATTACCATGACCCGGCCAAGGGTGGCCTCTTATGTTATGGGGCTCGCTGTGACGAAAAATATGAGTAGTTACTATTAACACGACAAGAATTAAATTATATTGTCAAAAAAGTCATCTATTTACTTTTGGGGAGGACTTGAAATTATTTTATTGTAAATCTTGTTGTAACATCAACTGATAGACATAAACTGTGAAATTTTCAGCTATCTAGCTATCACCATTCCAATAATACAACCTAATGATGGACGCACGTCCATATAGGGTCCCGTTATACCTTTTGGTACGGAGCCGGAAGGGGGCTAAATTTGTCTGAAAAGTGCCCAATCTTAGTATTGATACGATTTTTGTCATTTTGAGTAGTCGCCTGTGCCTAAGTGAGGAGAATTTATGGGCTGAATAGAAAAAGATGAGGCTTACTTCCTTCCTTCGTTAGTCTCGGCTTAACCCCGCGGAAAAAAGGCGTTATGTTATTTTAGGGTTATGTCGTGCGTCGGTTGGTTAGAGGATAAAATGAAATACGTTCGGACTTGCATGGCGTTTATTTGCGACTCAATATATTTAATATAGTAATAGCTTATATAGGTAAGGAGAACAATCGTTTCTATATATTCCTAATACTGCTGACACGCATAGTGTTGCATACAATGAATCCATACATAATATATTTGTATATATTTAACGAAAAAGAAAGAGTGAGAAGGCGTTATAAATTATATAAAAACCCAATTGATGCTGTAGAGCTCAAATTGTTGAGTAAACGCTGCTCAGTCGTTTCCACTAAGTGTTATAATAGTTATATCAGGAATATTGAAAGCCAAGTATCAACTAATCCAAAGCTTTTCTGGTCGTACATTAAGACAAAACGAGGCGGCACTAGTTCATTTCCGCTTATTATGTCCAATGATAACAAAACAACTTCTGATGGTTATGAAATCTGCGAAATGTTCGCTAATCATTTTTCCTCAGTTTTTTGTGATGATCGTGTAAGTCAAACTAAGCTAGTTTCTGATGGTCTCCATAGTCTTAAAATCAATAGTCTGGCGCTAACGATTCCGTGGATAACGGGGGAGGACTTGCTGATTAGATAGATAGATTGATTTCATTAGACTGCCGCAAAGGTTCTGGTCCTGATGGGATCCCGCCAATTTTTGTTCATAATTGTGCACACTCGTTGGTGACTCCTTTGTTGAAAATCTATAACATGTCCTTATGTACCGGAACATTCCCTCACGTGTGGAAAAAAGCCAAAGTCGTCCCTATTTACAAATCTAAAAGTAAAGATCATGTTAGTAACTACAGGCCTATCTCCATATTGTCCACTTTGGCCAAGGTATTAGAATCCCTGGTATGTCCTCATATTCATTCTCATTTTAAACTTTATCTCAGTGATTTCCAACATGGCTTTACGAGGTCTAGGTCCACTTGTACCAATCTAGTTACTTTTACAGAAACACTAATGGAGGCCATGGACCGTGGCAAGGAGGTTGACGTGATTTATACAGACTTCAGCAAAGCTTTCGACCGTGTCCCACACAGCATTCTCTTGGAGAAAATATCCGCATACGGATTCACTGGTTCATTTCTTTTGTGGCTGAAGTCGTATCTTGATAATCGTGACTTCTTCGTTGCGATAAATGGTTTCCAATCGAAAGTATACAAAATCATATCCGGCGTCCCACAGGGTTCCCACATCGGCCCCATCTTGTTTAATATGTTTGTAAATGATATACCTGATATCTTAAAATTTTCTCATTGTTTTTTGTACGCAGATGATCTCAAGTTTTGTAGACCTATATACAGTGCCGAGGATATAAAAGCTCTACAAATCGATATCGATAACTTAGTCCAATGGTGCAATGTTAATGGCATGAGCCTGAACACCAATAAGTGTTCGCATGTTAGATTCTCAAGAAGGACAAATTCTTTACCATCAACTTATCATATCGGCACTAATATCGTGCAGCAGGTTGACGAAATTGTTGACTTGGGGGTATTATTCGATAGTAAGCTGACATTTGTTCCCCATATAAACAACACAATTAAGAAAGCTTCCAGAATTCTAGGATTTGTGATCAGGAATGTGGCAGGGTTTCTATCTAATAAAACTAAAATAATCATATACTACTGTCTTGTTCGTTCTATCCTTGATTATTGCAGCCCGGTGTGGAGACCGCATTACGCTACCCACAAGTTGAGGATTGAGCGAATTCAAAAAAGATTTCTCTGGCACTTAGCATTCTCGAGTGGCCTTGCTAAGAAAAAAAAATCGTATGATGCAAGGTTATCACACTTCCGCATGGTCTCTCTGGAGAAAAGAAGAACTATTACAGACAGCGTATTTCTTTTTAAACTTGTAAGAGCTAAAATAGACTATCCATCATTGTTAGAAAAGCTGAATTTCCGTGCTCCTAGTAGAAATCCTCGCCATCCCATCACACCTCTTTACCCTCCACTCCGTAGAACTGTATTCGGTGCTGAGTCCACTATTCCCCGCCTGTGCAGGTTGCTTAACGGTTGCAGTGATTTGATCGACATTAACACCGACTCGCTTGGCAGGTTTCGCAAAATTATACACCTGAATTTATAATGTTTACAGTGTTTTCCCATGATTCAATTTTTTTTGTCGATTGTTTGCTATCTTCCAAATCTTTCTTTGTAAATTTGTTTTTGTAAATATTTGATTTTTGTTTTCAATGTTTTTAGTACATGCGGTGCCTACCTCTAATTAATTGTAACGCTAGATGTAAGGTATGAAATGTTTTTGTTTATTTTGATTAGTTTTAGTGTTAACAATTGTTGGTAAGCCATTTTCAATAAATAAATAAATATATTAAATTAGCCGGCAAACAAACAATAGGCCCATACATACTGTAATAAATATATTTGTATATAATAACTTAGGTGGCTAGCACAATGGTCTTTATGCATTCGTAGACCTGTTGACTTACGTCTACTTGCAAACAATGAATTCATACAATGTGTCCCTACAGTTATAATGATGATGAGCAATTTTACTAAGCATTAACACGCCATATGCCATAGAAAAAAGCCTTGTAAGTAAACCAAAGCGATGTTAAATTTTTGCCTTTCCGTCATTATATCTTAAAAATTGGTCAAGTGCGAGTCGGACTCGCGCACGAAGGGTTCCGTACCATTATCTATGCAACATAAGGCAACGTTATTAGTATCGAGCAAGAAACGGTAAAAAAATCATGTTTGTTGTATGGGAGCCCCCCTTAAATATTTATTTTATTTTATTTTTAGTATTTGTTGTTATAGCGGCAATAGAAATACATCATCTGTGAAAATTTCAACTCTCTAGCTATCACCGTTCTTGAGATACAGCCTGGTGACAGACGGACGGACGGACGGACGGACGGACAGCGAAGTCTCAGTAATAGGGTCCCGTTTTTACCCTTTGGGTACGGAACCCTAAAAACGAACAGTTGCCCGCTACTTCATACACATGGTATTTAGAAAATTTTCCACATTTTACAACATTTTTCACTGATGCTTCACTCTTAATCCACTCCAAGGTCCCATTTGAAAACCAGCGTCAAGTCCTTGAGACTTGACATTATGCTGAAATGGGACCTATTGCTGCTGACCGGACATCACATTTTTATAATTATACATGTGCAGCTTATTTCTTTATGGTAACCTAATTTATATAAGAATGTGTGTTTTGTTAGTGCAATAAAAGTATTTTCTTGCTTTCTTCTTTCTTTCTTATTAGTCGAAGCGTGATGTTATATAACCTTTCTCGATAAATGTACTATCCAACACTGAAAGAATTTTATAAATTGGACCAGTAGTTGTTCCTGAGATTAGTTCGTTCAAACAAACAAACTCTTTAGCTTTATAAATATTTTCTTGAAAATGTATAAGGCTTGGAAATTACCCTATCAAACTAAGATTGATCTTTTCTTCAAGGAAGATAGAATTAAGAATCTCAAACTCCTATCAATAAGATGAATTGTAAAGATATGAACAAAAATAGATATTGTAGTTCTATTTTTACACGCTTTATATTAGCTTCACTTGTATGTTTGTTTGTATGTTTGTTTGTATGTTTGTATGTTTGTAACCGACTCCTTTGGACGCTATTTTGATCCACTTTAAACGGTCAGATTCTATTCAAATTTTGCACACCTGTCAAAGACCGATGACAATACAATAATTCGATTAAATAAAGCGTGTTTTTTAGTTTTTTAAACTATTTTTAATTTATTAGCAACTTTATTGACCTTTTTTCCCTTCTCTTCATATCCCATTAACCTCATTCTGTTGGGGACGAGCCTTCTACACATAGTGAAGGTGATTGATCAGGCATGGGGTTTAATTTCAAATGGCATTCTGCATTAGAAAATTTAGAGAAAAACACTATACTGCGCCGACCCCAAATAAAGAAAGCAAATTGCAAAAAAAAACTCTTGTAATATTTGCTTATGGAATCAAAAGGAGTAAAACTTAAAAAAATATATACTTATTATTCACTATGTGGTTGCAAATTTATTATAATATATGAATAAGTAATAATAATGTGTAGGAAGCATATTCAACTACAAAACGAGTCGCATTACAAATTGAACTTTCCGACCATAATTCAACCGGACACGGCTCAGACATACAGAAAATTGGAAACGTGTTTGGAAAATGAAAGATTTAAGCTACGATTTCAGTTTGCACACAAATATCTTTACTTATTGTAATTAAATAAAGTCGTTATCTTTGTATGTATGTCCCTATGTGATATCTTAAAAACGTTAAGTGTATCAGTAATTGTTAGGATGTGCACCACAAGTAGCCCTCTCCAAAGCAATCATATCCACCCAAAGGTTGTCTGCAAGAGATTGCAAACTGCGATAAGACCGCCTATTGTACTTACTATTTTCTTGTAATCATTAAACTTCTGTATAACTTTATGGTGAGCAATAAAGAGTATTCTATTCTATTCTAATGGTCTTATTCATAATGACTTATCGAAGGTTTAAAAAAGTTTAAAAAGGTTTAAGAAAGTTGTCAGAACTTGTTATTCATGATAGTATTTTTACGCTAAAACGTTTATTATCTCTCCGATAAAATCTCCGTTTAAACCTCCGATAAGTCATTATGAATAAGACCATTACACTTTTAAATAATAAAAATGTGCACAATGAAATAGTTGATTAATCACAATACGCCATAGCTGTTTTCATATTTTAGTTAAATTTAGTTGTGCATGTAGAATTGGTACCATTTGACTGAGAGGTGAAATAAAATTTATCTGCCAAATCTAAAAGTAGTGCTTTAAGAGGGCACGATACCAAACTATGCTCCATACAAAAATATGGGTTTCGTACTCCCCATTTTTCTTTGCGAAAGTTAAACTGATTTTAATTTTATTGTTCTTTTCACTTTATTTTTTTCAAAACATGTTAACTAAAAGAAATATGACCATCCGAAAAGTTCTTTAGGTAAAGTTGCAGCGACTATCACACATATTTGGTAAGGTTTTACCAAAAAAGAAAGTGATAGAAGCATAGATATACTCTTCGTCTATAATATATCGTAAAAACAATTAAAATCGGTTTAACTTTCGCGAAGAAAAAAGGGGATTACGGAACGTCTTTTTTTCAAAGAATTTGTAGGTAAAATCTGCTTCATCTACATTTGTCCCTTTCAGCGCGGCGCGGCGGCGCTTGGAAATAGGGATAGCAATACCTAAGGCAAATACCTGAATTAGAAGTACAGTACCCTCTTAAACGGCTGAAAATTAAACCGTAACAAATAAAATTGTTGTATATTATATTATAGTGTCTTTACTTCTTATAAAACAAAGTTGTAATTTTTGTATGTATGTCCCTATGTGAGCTTATATCTTCAGAAAGTCGCAACGGAGCTTGATGCGGTTTTTTTAATAGATAAAATGGTTCAAGAGAATGGCTTTTTTCGCATAATTTATTGGGGTTTATTGTATATTGGATGAGATATGATTAAATTTGCCGAGAAATTCGGACGCGCGGGAGCTATAAATGAAAACGCTGCCTTATCTGAGGTACAACAAACTAATATATGGAGGAATTGTTTGTTACCTATAGTTCTTCAAAAAAAGTCCGCGAGGGCATATGTATATCTTTCAAGGGAAACCCGTTGTACCCATAATTCAATAGAGTGTTTTCAGAAGCTATTTATGTATATATAGTAATATTTTTTATCAAATTAAATAGCTTAGTTAGCTTACGCAATTAATATTAATTACAACTGCTCCTTACAGCATGCAATTTAAATGAATATCTTATGAGATATGACGAAAAAAGAATTACGCGCTATAAAATACTTAAACTGTTCGCTAAGCAACGCGAGCGTTTGCTCGGTCTTCTATTTATACTCCAATGTTTGGATATGTAAGGATGTTTATTGTGCTTTCACGTAAAGACTACTGGATGGATTTTCATAAAACTTTCCAATGAAAAATGGAATAGAAAATAGACTTATTTTTTATCCTTTTTACCGCGGGTAACACCGCAGGGCGCAGCTAGTTAATCTATAATATAAAAATGAATCGCAAAATGTGTTGGTAAGCGCATAACTCAATAACGCGTGGACCAATTTCGCCAATTCTTTTTTTTAAATGTTTTTTGAAGTTCAAGGATGGTTTTTACGGCGAGAAAAAATCGAATAATTCGCCTATCATCTACGCTTATGCTTATATGTAATTGTATGTGTATGTATGTATATTGACGTATTTATGTATGTGTGTATGTATATCTATTATTAGGTAGATAAAAAAAATTAGTAGGTACACCACAAACATCTAATTCCAGAAATTAAGTATTCCCAAGGTTGTCTGGAAGAGATTGCAGATAGTGATAAGACCGCCTATTGTACCTGTTTTAAATTTATATAAACAACTCTGTAATCTATTTTTGGTGTACAATAAAGATTGAATATGAATTTGAATAATTGCCAGAAAGACCTTACAAACAGCTCTTTTCTTTTTCCCATACAAACGTTTTATAACTAAAACGTAGAGTCAATTTGAACTATATTGCTATTAAGCCATTGCTTTATTGTTTGGATGGTAACAGATGGCGCTCTATAGTCTCTGCCTACCTCCATGGGAAAAGGCGTGATTTTATGATGATGATGATGATAAAAAAAAAAATTATAATCAGAAAGTATTGACAACTTTAATTGAAGGTACGAAGTTGACAGGGACAGCTAGTAAAAGCTTTATTAGTACCACATTAATAAATTTTTTGATCACAAAATTATATATTACATAATAGTACAATATACATACATTTAAAACAATTGATTTGGATTAATAAATTAAAGTACTATAATCAAAAACAAAATAGATTAATATTAACAATGCAAAATAAATCAATAATAAAAAGAATATTAATATCGAATTCATGCAAATAAATATATATATTTCTAATTAATTAATTTTCTTTTAATGTGAACCCCCTCAGGGTAAAAGCCTCCTCCAAAGAATTCCATTTATCCCTATCTTTAGCTATTGTCATCCAATCACTTCCTGCCTTGGCCACAATCTCGTCCTGCCATCGGGCGCGGGGGCGACCTCTCTTCCTCACGCCATGCGGTCCTTTCCATTTCGTGGTATTGATTGTCCAACGGTTATCCTTGTATCTAGCAACATGTGAAGTAATATAGAGTAACCTCATAATGTTGAAACGTTCTGCCGTATATTCCATAATAGAGTAATATACTTTACTTTCTAAGCCGCAAAAGCTTTCAGCCGTTTGACCGCTGACCCGCTTAAAACAAATAGCATTATGCTCTATTAAACTAAAATATTGAACAAAATATAGCAGAGTTCAGTGTTGATATATTCCGAGTATTTGTATGTGACGCATTTTGTAGTATTTATTTTTGCCTGACTATTAATATTTGAGTATTTAAAAAAAAAAGTTCTATCGACTTCATGTCCCTTAAAATTTTTGAGAGTTTTCCTCGATTTCTCAGGATATAACCATCAGATCCTGACCTGGGTGCCAATGGGAAAAAACCGGGAAACACCAGCTTTCAAATAAAAAAAGAATCATTAAAATCGCTTCGCCCAGTTAAAAGTTATGAGGTAACAAACAAACAAAATAAAAGATTAAGAACACAAGTGTCACCACCCCATTGCCTTCCAAGGCGGTGTAAAAGTCAGCTAAGGGATATTGTACACAAATAACATCCTCTGTGAGAGACGGAAATTTTGAAAATCAACGCTCTGCCAACACGCCTGATAAGCGCGGTACAATAGACTATAATCCCTCCAAAAGTGGAGGTGGCCTGTACCCAACAGTTAGTGAGCTGGAGGGAGAGAGAGATAAAAGAAAGGTTATTTCCTATTTTATTTTTTTAATGGTAGCATGAATTGTGATCATTAAATTCATACGACTCGTATGAAAAAAAAAAACAAAATTGCCGATTTTTTTAAATTTCTTTAATTATGAAACGTTAATAATTTAAGCGTATTTCCATCATTATCTAAGGCGTTAATAATTGTTTTAGACGGAGATATTTGTTTATATCACCCTTGACTGACTGTTTAATCTTTGCGTAAAATTTTAAGAGAATTTTATCTGAAGTTTTGTGTTTGCAAATTGTCAGTCACCGTAAAATAATTTGACGTTACTTGATAGGGCTCTATATCAATCTTTACTTTACTCTATCGCCCAATTTATTTGTTTGGATTAATCAAATTCAGTTAAATAGATAATTGATAAATTAAACATTTTTAACCAACCAAATTTATTTTCCAATTTTGCTTTTTAAATTACTTTTAAGTCCGTACATCGATATTGTACACACAGACACACACACAGGTGACATTTTTTGTGAGAGACTGAAACCTCGACAATTGGTCAGCGCAGCATAGTTAACTGCATAGTTAACTGTAGAAAGAGAGTGAGAGAGAAGTTTGTATTTCTTTAATTAGCTTAATATTTATGGTGAATGATTATGTCCTGATTTGGGATCACAACAACCTACTCCATAAGGTTAACATGTCCATAATAAGTTGCTATTCAAAGTTATGGTATGTCAAGGTAAAAGTAAGGTTGGTGAAAGCCAGTCCAGAATTAGGTGGTTAAAATACATACATAAGTATATTGTTCTTAGAGATGTCACAGCCAAAAAATTTTAAACCCGTAATCTATAATGTGACCTACATAGTACAAAAAATTCACACGTCGCGTCATCATGACCTATATAAAGGACAGATTTGTTTAAATTAGAAGAATTCTTATTCTTGAATTGTTTAACATTACAAGCATTCCAAATATAATAAAGGTCAAAAAATGAAGAGATAAAAGGTCACAGAGACCTTCATTACGTACGCTTATTAACGTCTGACGCAGAATAGCGGTCAAACTGTAAAAGTATATCCACACGTCGCAATTTGCATAACATATTTGGCTTAGAAGGGTCGAATCCTGAATAACTTAATAACATATAATAGCATACCGTCTTTAATGTCGGGTTTATTGTAGTAGCAAGTAAGTTGTCCGTGTGATGACGGAATACTAGTGTTACCGTCCCTTTTCCCACCGAGGTTGCTATAAAAGTCCGCTAAGGGAAATAGTATTTTGATAAATCTGATAAGCTCTCGCATACACTAGGTCCCAACCTGTATAATCATCTACCAGAACATATCAAGTCTAACCTCTTTTAAGGTTAAACTAAAGTCCTGGCTCGTTGGGAAGGCATTTTACAATACTCAAGAATTTGTACCCAAAATTCAATAAAGAGCATTCTGCTATTATCTAATAAATTTATTTTCTATGAGTTAATTATAATTAATCATTGTAGGAAACGTATTTAAAAGCACCAATTTCGTCTTCTTGAAGTTTAATTTATTTTTATGGTTTTAACTATGGATTTTATAATGATTATAATATATAATAATTCATAATATTATTTGTAATGACCTGTGAACTTATACATTTACCAATAAAATTGATTATTCTGATAACTCTTAGTAATCCTTTGTGAGAGACAGAAATCTCGAAAACAAAGCCTATGCAAACACGGGGTTGACGGGCTTCGTGGTGGCATACATGTCATACAAATGTTTGTACTGCGTCTGGGTGTTTCTATGTATTATAAGTATGTATTTACAAAAGAAAAGTAGTTTATGTAGTATATCCGTATTCTGTTACCCATAACACAAGCATATAAGCTTAGCTTGGGACCAGAGGACGTTGTGTGAAATGTCCATGAATATTTAATTTAATTTAATTTAAACACACCTGGTCAGCGTGGTATAATAAACCATAGTCCCTCTTAAAGTGAAGGAGACCTATGCCCGTGGAAGATTAATAAGCTGGAGAGAGAGAGAAAGTATGAATAAATCTTTAGATTCAAATTGTGTACCAAAATTAAAATCAGAAATTTTTGTTTAATTATGCATATTAAGCAAGCTCTTATAAAAAGTTAAAAGCTAGGTGTCTGTTCCAAAAGTGAATCCTTTGGAGAACAGACAAGTAACTACATGGATAGAATCGGCGTGATATTTAACTCCGTTTTGCTTACTTACCTAGGTAACTACTAGCTGTTGCCGGTGCCATCGTATTACCTTTTCTGTGTATGGAAAGGGGCTGAGCACTAGATCTTAAGCCTAGTGTCAGCACTTATCATATTATAAATAGAAGTACGCCTAAGAGCGGGCACGCAGTTCCCGGTTGCGACCGGTTGCTTTTTCTATTATATTCTCTCTTGCGTTTCTATTAAATTCTATTCCAGTCTAATAAAGTAGTTTTTTTAAAAACCTGATATCAGAGCGTTGTATGTATGCAATTAAATAAATACCCGCCGTTTTTACCGCATGACACTGATGCTCACTGCCTTATAGCCTTTTTCGGTAAATGTGCTATACAAAACTGAAAGAATTTTTCAAATTGGACCAGCGGTTCCTGAGATTAGCGCGTTCAAACAAACAAACTCTTCAGCTTTATAGTATTTATTACTTATTTATTTAAGGTATTTACTGTTACGCCTTTTGCCAATGGGAATGTAGCTGCTTTACTTATTTTTTTATAGTACCCCGCGCCTCTATCAGGCCATGCTATAGTACCTTGAGGCTGCTATAAAGTGCTATCTCCTTTGATCTAAAACCAAAAAATACTTTCAGTATACTGTAAAAAACGCTACAAACATGCAAAGTATATCGCTCAAGTAAAGCTAAAACATCTAACAAATGTATTATAAAAAGGACAGTTTTCTAAGTGCGTAGGTAACAAAAAATGAGAGTCGTTTTTCTTATAAATATTTTTGTATAAAAATGCCTTTGTCTGCATAAAATAAACTCTGTCCACCTACACAAGACACCCGTCAACATTGTAAAGATTTAGGCTAATGACGACATCGAATACGGAACCATTTTGTAGAAGCTGTTTGACGTCATATTCTTCATAAGATGGTATTCCACACTTTTTCTGAATGGGCTCAATTAACAGTGGTATTTGTTAGCTGCGTTTCGTATCTATCAATGTATTAATCTATGTGACGAAATCTTTAAAAGTGATTTACACCCACTTAAAGTAGTCGGATTGATCTAAAAGTTTGCACACAAATTAAGGACCGATGACAATGTAATAATGTAGAATAATAATCATGATTATGAAGCGTGTTTTTTTTCGTTTTTAACTGACTACAAAAAGGAGGAGGTTCTCAATTCGTCTGTATGTTTTTTTTATTTCTGTTAATTCATAACTTTTATCTGCGAAGCGATTTTAATTATTCCTTTATTATTTGAAAGCCGGTGGTACCCGTGTGGTCCCATTGGCACCAGCTCAGGATCTGATGGTTATCTATATCTCCTGAGAAAGCGAGAAAAACCCTCAAACACAGGCACATGAAGTCAGCTAATATAAACGTTTTTTAGGGTTCCGTACCCAAAGGGTAAAAACGGGACCCTATTACTGAGACTTCATGATTTTTCAAGTTTCAAACATAATTTTTTTTACCGTTTCTTGCTCGATACTAATAACGTTGCCTTATGTTGCATAGATAATGGTACGGAACCCTTCGTGCGCGAGTCCGACTCGCACTTGACCAATTATTTTAAATACTTTATTTTTAAACTAAGCAAATATATAATCCATTCATGTAGTAGGTACCTAAATCAGCCTTTTTAAAAGCTTTAGTACAAATACACATGTCACAATTTACATAACATTTTCAATTAAAAGGGTTAACATAATATTTTATAACACTTGCGCGACTCATTTGCTTAAATAAAACTACTTTTTTACGGATTCAGACGCGTATATTTGTTTTAAATTTTAGCCCGACGTTTCGGAGACTTTGCAGTCACCATGGTCACGGGTGAGACTGAGCTGTAATGTGCCTTCTACAATCAGTTATTACAGGGTTTACCCACATCCAATTTAATTTTACATTGACCATTAAGATAGACTTTTACCATAAACTGTATTATTGTTTCAGACTACATTGTGCTCAGACTACATAAAATTAATAACAATATCTTAGTTTCTAAATATATAACAAAATTTTAACAATATAAATAAAATTGTAATTATAATATAAACTATAAAAGGGTTAAGTCCCTAATAACACATTGTACCTATAATAACATATTGTATATCCCTTCATAAGGTTAAAACTATTACATTTGTTAGTGACATACTGAACTTAAGTAACCCAAAGGTTTCAATAATTAATTGATTTTCTATATTAACGAGTCTCGTGGTCTAGTGGTTCATGTAATGGAATGTAATGGAGTGTAATGGAAAAATGAAAAAATGAAAAAATGAAAAAAATGAAATGAAAAATGGAATGTAATGGAGCCGGTCACGAGGGTGTGGGTTCGATACTTTGATTTATTTGTGTGAATTTTATTATTGTCATAGAAATGTTTGTGCTGCGTCTGGGTGTTTTCTATGTATTATAAGTATGTATTTACAAAAGAAAAGTAGTATTTGTAATCTGGTACCTAGTATTCGTATTCTGGTACCCATTACACAAGTGTATAGGCTTAGCTTGGGACTAGAGGACGTTGTGTGTAATGTCCATCAATAAAAATTTTTTTTATGGACGTACGCGTGGAATTTAGAACATATTCGTCGTTTTTGTAACATTTTTCACTAATGCTTTGCTACCATTGATCGCAGCTTGATGTTATATAGATAGCGTATAGCCGTCCTCGATAAATGGACTAATTATTACAAAAAGAATTTTTCAATTCGAACCAATAGTTCCTGAGATTTGCGCGTTCAAACAAACAAACAAACTCTTCAGCTTTATAATATTATATAAAACTACTTTTTACGGATTTAGACGCGTATATTTGTTTTAAATTTTAGCCCGAACAAATATACGCGTCTAAATCCGTAAAAAGTAGTTTTATTTAAACAGGTGAGTCGCGCAAGTGTTAGAAAATATTTAAAATATTAGTTTAGATACGTGTCTAGTATAAAACTTCAAAAATATATTATATTACTTACAGTACAAAACATTCATATGGTACTATGAACGTTTCACAGCAAATTACACACAAAATCGTACAAATTACTCACAAAGTAACTGTGTGAAGAGGAGATACTTAACTTTGAGTGGTCCTATATGAGCTAATCTTCGCACAGTGAATACGTGCAAATGAATCCCTCTTAAAACTTTTCTATCTAAATTACAATCTGTGGGTTCCGCGCTAAAGGGTTAAAACACGACCGTAATACTAAAAATCCGCTGTCTGTCTGTATGACAGTTGTTCATAGATTGCCGCTACATTAACAAATACTAAACACATTAAAATTTAAGAGAACTTCGACACAACAAAGTACAAACATATTTATAAACACTAAAACTAAGTAAAACTGGTTCATGTAGTGGACTGCCGTTCACGAGGTCGTGGGTTCCATTCCCGCTCGGGACAAACATTTGTGTGACATTTATAATTGTCATACAAATGTTTGCTGGGTATTTCTATGTTTTATAAGTACGTATTTACCAAAGAAAAGTAGTAGGTATATGTTGTATTCTATCTGTATTCAGGTACTCATAACACTAGGATATTTTGTTTATATATTTTTGTAAATATTACGTCATATTTCGAAAAGATAACGAAACTACATCAGCAGTAGCACTCAGTATAACGAAGGAGCTAAAAATACATCTTGGTTGTACCATACTCTCACGCGACCAACGCGGCAACGTCGTGTTATCTTAGAGGCCGCACTAATGCGATGCTTCTAACGGGATTAAAGTGTATGACGTCATTGTATAAAATATACATACATACATAACTTTTTTTTTTACATAACTTGAAATAAAAAGACTTGTGTCACTCGGGAACTGCCGCGGTAAAGCTATTGCATAGCATTTTTTATCAACTTATGCAATTATAATTATTAATTTAATATATTTATGCAGTATTTATTTCCCTGTTTTTTTTTTCTTTGATATTAATTCAAGCTACACTTGAACACCTAGAGGCGAGTTGCTGAACTAAAGAGACAATCGTGATATTTCAAAAAAGTCATTAAAAGTTCGGCTATTCATCGATAGTATCGATAAACTAAAAAGTATCACCGCTGTGCCGGTCGGAGTGAGGGGTGTTAGGTTATTTTCGTTACGGAATTTCTGGATTCGGTCTCCACCCTCAAGGCACCCCTCGCCGGGTCATGATAAAGCTCAGGGCACCATCATGGCCCGGCAGGGCAAAGCGGAGGAATGAAAAAAAAATCCCTCAAGGCCCGCAATAGAAGCTATGCAATAGCTTAAAATTTCATACAACCATTTCATTTCTCAGCAGATTGAATGTCCTGAAACATACATGTAATCATATAAATAATAATAAATATTCATGGACATTTCACACGACGTCCTCTGGTACCAAGCTAACCTTAAAATGCTTGTGTTATGGATACCAGAATACGGATAGAATACATATTATACTACTTTTCTTTTGTAAATACATAATAAAAACAGCATTGAAATCAACCAAACGCAGTAAAAATATTTTTATGACATCTATAAATATTATAATAATTTCTAACACTTGCACGACTCATTTGTCCACATAAAACTACTTTTTACGGATTTAGACTCGTATATTTGTTTTAAATTTTGGCCCGACGGTACGGGTGACAAATATACGCGTCTAAATCCGTAAAAAGTAGTTTCATTTATAAATATTACACAAATAATTGCCCTGTGTGGGAATGGAACTCACAAACTCGTGAACGGCAGATCGTTACATAAACCACCAGACCATGGGGCCCTTAAATGGAGAAATACAATAAATATTTACGTAACTTTAGCAGAAACCACATCTATAATTTGTTCAATTAAAATCTAGTTCAAACTAAAACAGTAGATTTCAAGACAATCTGTTTTCTATTGACAATTATGAAACTTCAGAGCAATAACTTATAGACAAATTGTTTGGAAAATAAGATTATCAAACGTAATTTAAATGGAAGACTCTTAGTTATTGAGGTCAAGTGAGGCCCTATTATTGTTTGTAATATTATAGACTAGATTATAAATAATATTATAATATAAAGTTTAATGGTCTTATTCATAATGACTTATCGGAGGTTTAAAAGTTCGCTAAAATCGGTTCGCGAAAATTGACAAAACTTGTTATTCATAATAGTCTTTTTACTCTAAAACGTTTATTATCTCTCCGGTAAAATCTCCGTTTAAGCCTCCGATAAGTCATTATGAATAAGACCATAAGAATTTATTTGTTTGTTTGAACGCGCTATCTCAGCAACCACTGGTCTGATTTGAAAAGTTCTTTCCGTTTTGATTAGTACTTTAGTCGAGTAAGACTATAGGCATATAGTATAGTATAGTATAGACTATATAACATCACGCTGTGACAAATGTGAAAAATGTTGGGGGCAACAGCTAGTATGAAATGTAGGTAAACCATTAGCAAATTATTAAAAAATACCACCTCTCCAACCACTACATCCTTTAAAAAACCGCATCAAAATCCGTTGTGTAGTGTAGAAGATAAAAGCTCACTTAAAGACGTAAATACTAAATTAAACCCTTTGTTTTATAATATTTAGGTATTAAATAAATAAATAAATAATTGATTAAATAAGAAAAAAATACACATTTTAAATTTGACGCAACATTAGTTCTTGTAAATGACTAATTGCTCTTTTGAAGAAGACTTACGCTCTGCATAAGGGCGCCCCTTCTCTCCCTTCTCTCCCGCTCCCTTTCTCTCTCTCTCCAGTCCATAAACGTTTTACTGTTGGGCACGGGCCCCCACCACTTCGGGAGGGATTATGGTCTACTGTGCCGTGCTGACCAGGCGTGTCTTTAGGCGTAAATTTTAGAGTTTTTCATCTCTCACAGACAATGTTATCTAAATATCTGTTAGCCCAGGTATTTTGGGGTAGAATTGGTGTACTTTTGTATTCTTAGTCCGTCACAACACAGACCAAAACTTAATACAGCGAAAATATGATAACCCGAGTGTTTAATCACAGCTAAGGTTATTATTTACAGAATTGTAAAAGAGCGTAAGAGTTTAGTTAAGATAATATATACCCTTTTAATACCTTAGGGGTAACACCCACCGTACTTACCAAGTTACGATCGTGAAGTAATTTGTGCTTGTCTGGAGGGCATCGGCTCTGCCCTTTTGACCGAATCAAGTAATAAAAATAGTAAATTCGTGGTCTTATTTGTAATTATTTATCGGAGGTTTAAACAATAAAATAATGTCACTTTATCGGAGAGATAATAAACATTTTATCGTAAAAAGAGTATTATGAATAACAATTTTTGACAATTGTAGCGAAACGATTTTAGCGAACTTTTAAACCTCTGTAATGTCATTATGAATAAGACCATTGTCTTTATGAGTGTATGATTTTGCAAGATGTTATTGGAAAAACCGATATAATTAAGCAAAACTAATATTAATTAAAAACTTATACAATGTATCTGGGAATCCATAAAGCCCTTAAAGCATTAGTCCGACAGGAGGTAACCTTTTTAGGCGACTCTAATGCAAAAGATACGAAGTTTACAGCTAGTGCCGTCTCTAATATGTGCCAATTTTGTAGAGTGCGGGCGTGGAATTTCGCTAGCGTTTGTGTGTCTGGACACCTCACGAACCAAATTTAAAGAAATTAATCCTTCCAGTGGCTTATATAGCCAATCTTACTGCTAATATTGGCTATATTACTAGAAAGCAAGTATAAAAGCTAATCAATTTCGCTCGTAAATGAAATTAATGAAATGGATCATGAAGCGCTCGCTGTAGCTGAGGTCGAAGGCGAGGCATCATCATTTTTTTACTTCTTTATCTTTACTTCTTATAAAACAAAGTCGTAATTTTTGTATGTATGTCCCTATGTGAGCTTACATCTTCAAAAATACGCAACGGATCTTGATGCGGTTTTTTTTTAATAGATAGAATGGTTCAAGAGTATGGCTTTTTACGCATAAATTATTGGGGTTTGCTGTATATTGGATGAGATATGATTAAAGCCGAGTAATTGGGACGCGCGGGAGCTATAAATGAAAACGCTACCTTATCTATGTGAGGTATAACAAACTAATGTATGGAGGAATTATTTGTTACCTATAGTTCTTCAAAAAAGTCCGCGAGGGCATATGTCTATCTTTTAAGGAAAACCCGCTATACCCATTATAATATCAAAAAAATTATCTAATTCAACAGGGTGTTTTCTAAAGCTATTTATGTGTATATAGTAATATTTTTTTATCAAATTATATAAAAATAGCTTAGTCAGCTTACGCAATTAATATAGATTATAACTGCTCTTTACAGCATGCGATTTAAATGAATATCTTAGGAGATATGACGAAAAAAGGATTACGCGCGATAAAATAAAATACTTAAACTGTTGGCTGAGCAACGCGAACATTTCCTCGGTCTTCTATTCATACTCTAATGTTTGGATATGTAAGGATGTTTATTGTGCTTTCACGTAAAGACTACTGGATGGATTTTCATGAAACTTTCTAATGACATAGAAAACGAACTTATTTTTTATCCTTTTTACCGCGGGTAACACCGCGGGGCACAGCTAGTATTATATAAAACAAAGTCGTTATTTTTGTATGTATGTGACATTAAATCTTCAAAAATACGCAACGGATTTTGATATGGATTTTTTATATAATTATAGAGTGGAGGATCATTGCCAAGAGCATGGCTTTTTTGTATAATTGGTCAAGTTTTTCTAAATTTCACGCGTAGGAAGTTGCGAGTATCAGCTAGTGTTTGATAAAGGAATAAGCACTACTCCAGTTTATTTAATACTCGATGACAAAATGACTTGAATATGCCTAATGATGGGTTATGCGTTATTATACGAGATGAAGAAATTGTCAGAAAAAATAATATGTTTTTCTTTATACCGACAATTTGCTATAATTTGCTTTTATTCTTTGTAGATAAAAGAAATGTAATTGTCTTTTACTGAACGGAAAAAGTGGATCATTAGTTTCATTCTGTATTCCAGTTAGACTTTAATGAAAAAAAGGCAATTAGCCCAAGACTCATTAGCTAAACTCTCTTTGTGCACTAACATTGTTGAAGTACGTTTATTTTACGCTTTAATAAGTATTTGAAATTAATAACGCCATTTACATTTTAATTAAGAGGTCGCGGGTTCGATTCCCGCTCGGGACAATCATTTGTGTGATTTTTCTAATTGTCATACAAATGTTTGTACTGCGTCTGGGTGTTTCTATGTATTATAAGTATGTATTTACAAAAATAAAAGTAGTATATGTATTCTATCCGTATTCTGGTACCCATAACACAAGCATATAAGCTTAGCTTGGTACCAGAGGACGTTGTGTGAAATGTCCATGAATATTTATTTATTATAAAATAAAATAAAAAATTAACACGCGTGACTTTGAAAGATAGATTAAGAAATGAAGTTATAAGAGAACGTTGCGGTCTGAAAGAGTATCTAGTGACTAAGGTGGAGAAAAGTATGCTTAGGTGGTTTGGTCATGTGGAGATGGATGAGAGACGCTTAACGAAAGGCATATACACGACGGAGGTAAGTGGATATGCTGGGAGAGGACGCCCGAGAAATATATACTCCGATGTCATCGCCGGCATACTCCAAAAGGGGCAAGTGCGTAGCACTTACATACAACCATCGGGCATGTATGACCAGATGTATGAGTATGGATGAAGCCAAGGAAGTATGTTTGGATCGTAGCAGATGGCGCTCTATAGTCTCTGCCTACCCCCATTGGAAAAAGGCGTGATGTTATGATGATGATGATGAATTAATACGCTTTTATTCGATCGGTACGCATCCATGTATTATGTTAAGGAAAATGGTAGAATTTTGTCAAGGAAAGTCACAGATTGTAGAAATACGATACCAAAACCCTCTCTATAGCCCATCAATGTCCCACTGTTGGGCACGGGCCTCCTCTACTTTGGGAGCGATTATGTCTTACTGTTCCGTGTTGCCCAGTCGTGTTGTCACAGGGTTAAGTGACGAGTTTTCCGTCGCTGACAGTAAACGTTAACTGCTTATATTGTCCCTTAGCTTGCTCTTACATCCCCCTGGGATAGGAATGGGGTGGTGACACCACACGGACTAGAATAAAAACTCTATCTACCTGAAATTCGAGACTACAGACGTGGTACCGCAAACTTATCTTAATATATTAAGCGAAATTTATGGATTAAGAAAGTTTAAGAGAAAAATTTTAATTAAAACTTCAGTCAACATTATTTATACATAAATGATTCACGCAAAATTTTGTTAACATTATCCAAGATAACATGACCCCTGTTCCATTAAGTGACTCTTTGATTTTGTACATAATCTTGGGTACGTTGAAGGTCTAAATTGCTGGCCAGAGTTAATTGAAGCATTATGTAAATGCAGCAACAAGTGATATTAAGATTAATCAGTCTTACCAAAGAGGAAATACTTTTAGGGATTTTTATGCTGTAATATTTCAAGAGCTGTTCTGCTTTAGGTTATAATCTACGTGGTGTTGATAAATGATAGCCTGTTCCATGTTTATAAATACATAGAATATTCCTTTAGCTGCCTTCTGAGCTGAGAATAGACCAATTTACTGTAGCCACTAATGAACAAAGAAATTTAGCGAATCATTTTCTCGAAAAGCTAGACTCAAAACATACCTTCTTTCATCGTAATATAATTTATGTATGTATTTTTCTTTACTTATTATAAGATAAAATTGCTATCATTGTATATATGTCCTTATATCTTCAAAACTACGAAACGGATTTTGATGCGGCTTTTGTTAATAAGTAGAGTGTTTCAAGAGGATGGCTTTTTTGTAAAATTTGTTTAGGTTATATTTCATTTATCAATCTCCGCACCTCCCAAAAGGTCGACTAGTAGAGAATGCCTCTGTATTTAAAACAAGATGACAGGACCCCGACGAAGTTGACAACATAGTGGTTTAGTCAAATAGGAGAGAAACCGAGGGCCACGAGGGCTACACAAGCATGTATAGTAATATATTGTTATATTTTGGACTTATTCAACCAGACATTTCTATTAACTTGGACTATGATAAATTTGTTGGTCCAATGGTTACTTCGCCTACGTCTTGTTTTTCAAATTAAAATCAAATAGAGTTATTTTATTTTAATTAAACATGTTATTTTTTTGCTACACAATCTAGTTGCGTCCCACGATGATATTATATCTTCTTATGTTACTAGCTCTTGGGCGCGACTTCATACGCTTGGAATCACCATTTTTATGTGTCCATACCAAAAGGTGATAGATAGCAAACAAAAATTTTCAGTTTATGCATTTCAGTGATGACTCTATAAACCTTTGTTTTGACTTCTATTACGCCAATAATGACTGCTTATCCAATTTTGTACTAAATCTTTACTTATTTTAAGACAAAAACGTTATTTTTGTATGGTTTAAGAACACAAGTGTCACCACCCAATTTCTTTCCCAGGGCCAGCCAAGGAATAATATAAGCAGTTAACGTCTACTGTGAGAGACGGAAATTCTGAAACTAAACCCTGTGCCAACACGCCTGGTCAGAGCGGCACAGTAGACCATAATTCCTCCCAAAGTGGAGGAGGTCCGTGCCCAACAGTGGGACGATAATGGGCTTGAGAGGAGGAAGGTACATAGGTTGATACTGGAACAACAAATACTGATTTACTGGCTTTATCAAAATGCAAAATCTTATATATAAAATTCACGTGTCACAGTGTTAGTTACCGTACTACTCCGAAACGGCTTGACCGATTTTTATGAAATTTTACATGCATATTCAGTAGATCTGAGAATCGGCTACTATCTATTCTTCATACCTCTAAGTGATAAGGGTTACCCACCCCTAACATTTATATGGCAAAACAACCTTTGCCAGGTCAGCTAGTGTTCCTATAAAAATTCTTTTGCAATTTTACAGCTTGATGTAACAAATTTTTCAAGTATTCTTGAATAAGTATCTAATTTGTTGCAGGTGTCTTGCTACAAATTCCCGAAGCGAATTTTCTGAGTTCTCTACTGTGAATATCTTTTACCACTTAACAAAAATGACTTGCATTTTTCCTGAGTTTGTTATTCCAATCTACGTTTACGACAACAATTTGTTGTATTATTTCATCGCTTAGTAGAACTTAATAATATTATAGTAATGTTGATTTTGTCTAAACGAATTTCACAAAAATTTTGTCATTTTGTTTTTTATTAACTACGGTGGAATCTATATATACATTATGTAACGGAATCTTCGATATCCCATTTCCAAATGTTCGCCCTAAAATATGAATAATTATCGCCTGATTCACAACAGTTTTCAGTAATGCTTCGTTCCTATTGTTCGCAGCGTAATGTTATATAGCCTATAACATTACTCGATAAATGTAGTATCCAAAACTAAAAGAATGTTTCAAATTGAACCAGTAGTTCCAGAGATAAGCGTGTTCAAACAAACGAACTCTTCAGCAGCTTTATAATGTTAAGTATAGATATAGATATATATATATAGATATCCAGCGTGGTAATGCGGCCAGCCTTCTGGGCACGTTGCCCATAGACATCGATGCGGAGGAGTTTTTTGATGCGTAAAATATACTGTAGTTTGCCTTTTCTTTTTTTTTTATTTAAAATTTTTTGTAACCCTATTTTATGTTTTGTAAATAATAATATTGTAAATACCTACTACTGATGAATAAAAACATATAACAAGTATAGATTAGTAAGATTGTTTCACTATGCATGCGATAATTACATGATTGTACATTGTAATATCGATATTCTAATAATCTATACTTCTATACTAATATTACAAAGCTGAAGAGTATGTCTGTTTGTTTGTTTAAACGCGCTAGTCTCAGGAACTACTGGTTTAAATTGAAAAATTCTTTTTCTGCTCAATAGTTCATTAATCGAGGAAGGCTATAGGAACTAATGATCCGATTTAAAAAGTTCTTTCAGTGTTGGACAGGACATTAATTGAGGATGACTATATGCTATATAACAGCAGGCTACAGATATAGTATATGTTTTGTTGATTCGTAACATAGTATTTAATCTCAGTTCAATAACGTCTTCGCTTGAAACAAACTCATTATGCGCTCCAACGACTGTGATAAACACAATCGTTTATACAACGCTGGGTATCATATGTAATCTGTTACTTTAGTAACTTATTTTATCTTTTTATAGGTGTACAAATTTATTTATATGCCAGCTGTTGCCCTTGGCTTCGTTCACTTGAAATTTTGGATGACTGGGCAATGAGAACAGTTTTATAGCAGATTTTTCCGAAGAAATTTGATATTCTTCTGCAGCCCATTTACGACCCACTGTTGGGCACGGGCCTCCTCCACTTAGGGAGAGATTATGGTCTACTGTGCAGCGCTGACCAGGCGTATAGGCACAGAGTTTATTTTCGAGTTTTCCGTCTCTCACAGAAGATATTATCTGTGTGCAATATCCCTTAGCTGACTTTTACAGCACCCTTGGGAGGAGATGGGGTAGTGACACTTGTATTCTTAATCCGTCACCACACGGAGGAATTTATCCGATTAGATTTTATCCTGGAATAAATCGGCTGTCCAAAACCAAAACCTAGCAAGGGAATTTTTTTTTAAATTTGTTTTCTTAAACCAGTATTTCCCAATTTTTTACTGCGTCTAATGCAAAAACAACTGTACTTCTATCTTAAATTGAATCAGAGATATGGACATGTATAAACCTACTATGTATAACTTGCTACAAGTGCACTTCGTACTTGTTGATTACAAAATTAAAAAAGCATCCCCTGAAAAATTTACTCAAATGTACTTGCTTGGTTTTGGTTTTGGACAGCCGATATGTAGCCTATACTGCCTGTATTTTAGATTATATCCATTATACGGTTGCCTGGAAAAAATCACATTATTGATAAGGCCGCCCACTGTACAATAGTTAATAAGACTGTATTTTTAAAATTCTGTATAAAATTGGTGTTTGTGCTAATAAAGAGTTATCTATCTATCTATTTTTCAATATATGAGTACCATATCATAATAAATTAAAAGGTAAATATATAGTTACAGCGTGAAAGAGAAAATGTAAGGATGTAAGGATGTTTGTTATTCTTTTACGCGAACAATAGATCAATATATCGATCTATTTTATTCTTTATATTATTTAAAACGAAGTCGTGTTTTTCAAAACTACGCAACGTATTATCATGCGGTTTTTTTAATGAGTAAGAAAAGGATAGGTTTTGTGTAATTTGTTTGGGTTTGGTTTTTAAATTCCACCCGTACGAATTCGCGGGCTTGTGTAATATAACATATACATACATTAGGTATAGGTATACATTATTTACACTTGTATGTTATTTTTGGATTATAACGTCAAAGTTGGGAATGAATTGCTTTCGATACGGTAAAGTTTAGGAGATATTATTATTCTTTTACCAAAAAGGTTGTGTGGGTAGCAATACTTTGTAAGAATATATGAAGCTTACATCAAAAGCAATATGTTTAGTCAGTTCCCGGAATGAAATAAGAATATTATTAGCATTGTCGTGAAAATGTATTGAGCAGATAATTATTAAAGTAATTTATTAATTTTGCATTTGACATGCTATGCTTTTACTTAATAAAGGTCAGGATTGTTGCAAAGTAATCTTGATAGATGGCGTTGTACGTAAAAATATGTATACTCAATCGAGTGACGAATGTGGTGGCCTAATTTGATTACTGAAAAGCACGACCGCAATAAGCTCAGTTGGGAAGAGCTATGGAACGTTATTCCGAGGTCGTGGGCTCAAGGCTTGCGGTAATCACTTTTTTCCACCATAATCAGATAATTATTGTTAAATAGGTAATTAGTAGAAATAAAGGATAACAATAAAATAAATATTTTGACGAGCCCGTGGTCTAATGGTTTATGTAACAGACTGCGTCTTCCTACGCGAGGACTTTACAAAATTTTCCATCTTTTTGCAATATTTATCACTAATGCTCCGCTCTTACTAGCCGCAACGCCATGTTATATAGACTATAGTCTTCCTCGATAAATGTACTATCCAACACTGAAAGAATTTTTCAAATCGGATCAGTGGTTGCTGAGATTGAGACTGAACAAACAAACAAATTCTTGAGCTTTAGGTATAACATTTATAGATTCAGAATTCCAGGTCTTTGAAGTCAATATCCTATTAGCTACCTTAAACCAATATAAACGGCTATTTTTTAAGCGATACTTATCAAAACCGGTTTATGATTTACTATTTTTGGCTGAGACTGTGAGGGTTTCAGGATTTATGATCCAAACCTCTTGTTTTACATAATTTATGACCTTACCTTATGTTAATCATAATTTATGATACCTTTTTCAATGGCCTTTTCACACAAATCCCTAAATAATATGTAATAAACTAGCTGTTGCCCGCGACTCCGTTTACGTGGAATTTAGAAAATTTTACCCGATTTGCAACATTTTTCACTACTGCTTCGCTTCTACTGGTTGTAGCGTGATGTTAAATAGCCTAAAGTTTCTTTGCGGAAGAGTTTGTGAACACTGAAAGAAATTTTCAAATCAGACCAGTGGTTCCTGAGATTAGCACGTTCAAACAAACAAACTCTTGCGCTTTATAATATTAGTATAGAAATACCATATAATTAAGCATATTAATATTATATTTTATTACAATAAATAATAGCATTTTCCTTGTAGTGACAGTTTGAAAATACAAGTGTCACCATCCTATTCCTTTGTTAGCTCCGTTTGTATCTATCCATCTACAGGGTGCTTCAAAAAAATGTATACACACTTTGAACTTCCATAGAAAATTTATTTACCGTTCTACAAAGTTAAATTTCAGGAAAATAGAAAGCTGAAAGTCCAATGTAAATTAAACATAAATAACAAATGTTAATACTGTTCAAATTGGTGACCTGCAGCATCAATACAATTCTGAGTACGAGTCACCACTGATTCTGTACATCGTATCAAAACGTCCAATGAGATTTCTCTACACACTGCTTGAATCTCATTCCAAAGAATGTCTAGGTTACGTGGTTTACGTTTGTACACCTCATCTTTTACTGAACTTTTTTTTTAAAAACTCAATGTTTAAAAATTACGATTTTCACTATTACTTTGTATTCAAGCGTTTTTTTCTTATTTTTGAATCAAATAAATCTTAAAGAAATATCAATTTAATCAAAGTTTGTGATTAACTAAATGGTATACATACAAGTGGTATATTATAGTCCACTTATAAAGGTCTCCTAAGTCTCGTGGGTGTTTAATTGGCCATTAGATAATAACCTACAGCTAAGGCTAGTTGTCGATCGACCGTTGATGGGTCCATTACGATAAATGACTCGACGTATACATACGTATGAAGCTTAAATATGGGTTGAGATAGGGTTGTCAAATATATGTTATTTTAGCAATTTATTTATTTAATTGTATGCCCTCTAAACAGTAAGATTCTTTCTAAATATAGTCTTATGAAATAGCTGTATATGAGCCCATGCTTTCCCCGTGGGATAATCAAATAGCAGCTCAAAACTAACGCGCCTAGATGGCGTTACCGTCGAGCTAGAAGCTAAAAACCTCTATATTTTTCTCTTAAACTTTTTAACAGCAGGTTACATTGCGGGATAAAAATCAAAACACAAAACCTCACACTTAAGCATAACTATAATAACGTCATCATTCAAATCATGTCTTTCGTCAGCTTCAATGCTTCAAATACAAATAAAATGAAATTTATTTAATTAAAAGAGTCGCGTAAGTGTTAGAAAAAGATACTTTCTTTCTTTCTATGACTTTATAGGCCTCGTGGCGTATCGGTAGTGCAACCAATCCGCTCTGTCTCTCTCTCCAGCTTGTTGGGCACGGGCCTCCTTCGCGTCGAAAGGGTTATAATCTACTATACTACGCGGGTCAGAAGTGTTGGTATAGAGCAGGAGTGGCCAACAAGTCGATCGCGCGACCAATTTTGATTGATCACTCGCAAGTTCCATGAGGGGGATGCATTCAATGCCAAATGTTTCTAGTACTTGATACAGGAATGAATATGTACGCAGCTCATGTTTCGAGTAGGGAGACGTTCAGCGTGACCACTTTTAGTAGTTTTCTACTATTTTCAAGAGTGTACGGCGGTATATAAGCACATTGCATAAACGTCCCCCTTCTTACCTAAGAAATAGGTCAAACGCGACTTAATTTTAAAATAAAAAGTAGATCTTATGTGCACAAAAGTTGGCCACACCTGGTATAGAGTTTAGTTTCTAGTTTTCCGTCTCACACAGAAGCTTTTATATGCTTTAATTGTCACTTAGCTGACTCCAAAGCACTTTAGAGACGTAAAAGAGTAGTGCTACTTATATTCTTAATCAGTCACTACAGGGTTAAACTCCCAAGCCTGACATACTGGGGAAAAAGACGGCAAATTTATTATTGTGTAAAATAAACAAGATAAAAATAATTGCTTTAATATTAAAACAAACAACACGACACAATTTCACATTCAAGCTATTTTTCAACAAAAAAATCGCACAAATAATAAGTAATTATGTTTCTTTAGTAATTAATGGATGCGTCCTTTGATAGTAATTAAATAGTTGAAATGCCATATTTTTTGGTAAACGTTAGTCAGAGTCAAAGATTTTTATTTTAAGTAGGCAAGATAAACAAGCACTTTCAAAAAGTCAGAAGTCTGTTCTAGCTAGCTAGCAAGGGAATCTTATAGAGAAGAACAGTCTAGAAACTCCATGGATATTTTTTTCATTATATCCTTTTCTTCAATTAAATTCATCACAACTAAAAAGGGGTGTGAGGATGATGCAGGCTAGTGCAATAAGTTAGATATCTAACAACATATCACTAAAGGTGGTATACAATTCCGTGCAGTAGTTTTGGCGTGATCCGCGTACAAACATATAGAATAGACAGACAGGCAGATAGACAGACAGACAAAAATCCTATAATTCATGGCTTTAATTACCCCAACAAAGACAACCATTCCAATTACTGTTTTCATTATCATCAAATGGACTTTTTGGATTTTTAGAGATTTTTATAGAATAATGACACCCGTAGATAGCAGCCAGGGTATAGAGAAATCTTGCACGTTACACAAAATAGGTAATTTGTCACTAATTTGTTATAATAAAACATAGTTGATCGATGTATTGGTCCTGTTGTTATGACAACACAAATGATACAATCGCATGTTAATTAAATCTTTCATCAATCGGCCATATTTTGGCAACTAGATTTTGATACTGTCCGTGTGGTGACGGATTAAGAATACAAGTGTCACCGCCCTTTTTCCATCCCAGGGCAGCACCCTAGGATGGAAAAAGTCAGCTAAGGAATGTTGTACACCCATAACAGCTTCTGTGAGAGACGCTAATCTCGAAAATAAACCCTGTGCCAACACGCCTGGTCAGCGCGGCCCAGTAGACCATAATCCCCCCCAAACGTGGAGGAGTCTCGTGCCCAACAGTGGGACGTAAATGGGCTGGAGAGAGAGAGAGAGAGAGATTTTGATACAGGGCTTTTAAAAGAATAATACTTCGCATGGTTTTATGCCATATATGCTACTACAAATTATACTCAAGTGTTCTTAGGGTTCCGTAAATGTATAACGGGGCCCTAAAACTGACACATTCCTGTCCATCCGTCTATCACCAGGCTGTATCTCTAGAACGATGAGAATTAGAGCGCGGAAAATTTCACAGTTTGGGAATATAAGTTGATGCTACAAAAATAAATACTCATTAGTATAATTTTCCTGCCCTTATCCCATTAGTTAAGTCATAGCAGGTCAACACATACAAACAGGCACACAAACAGGTACATCGTATCTTTTGGAAATCTGGCTGTGTTGAGGTACTGAATCGTTTTTGAGAAATCGACGAAAACCCACGTTGGGCGCCAAATTGTAACGAGATTGACAAATAATAATTTAAATATCAAAATATTTAAAATTATTGATTTTTTAATCATAAAAAGGGTTCCGTAAAAAAAGATTATTAGGGACCATATTACTGAGAGTTCACTATCCGTCATTTCGTCTGTCACCAGGCTATATCTCAAGAACGGTAATAGCTAGAGAGTTGAAACTTTCACAGTAGATGCATATCTGTTAATACTATAACAACAAATATTAAACACCAAAACACAACAAATATTTAAGGGTCTCCCATACAACAAACGAGTTTTATTATAACTTGATGATACCCTTAGACGACATGATGGTGACGGTATGACAAAATTGGTATATTACGATAATAATGGTAGGTACAGAACCCTTCGAGTGCGAATTCAAGTCGTATTTATTAAATTCTTATATTTTAAACTAACTGTTGCCCGCGACTCCGCACGCATGATATTTAAGAAATGTTCCCCGTTTTTGCAATATTTTTCACTAATGCTTCGCTCCTATAGGTCCCAGCGTAATGTTATATAGTCTATAGCCTTCCTCTATAAATGGACTGTCTAATACAAAATGATTTCTATAAATAGAACCAGTCTCTCTTGGTATTACCGAGTTCAAACAAACAAACTCTTCAGGTTTACAATATTACTAGCTGTTGCCCGCAACTCCGTACGCGTGGAATTTAGAAAACTTTTCCCGTTTTTGCAACATTTTTCACTACTGCTTCGCTCCTATTAGTCGCAGCGTGGTGATATATAGCCTATAGCCTATCTCGATAAATCCAACACTGAAAGAATTTTTCAAATCGGACCAGTGGTTCCTGAGATTAGCGCGTTCAAACAAACAAACGAACAAACAAACAAACAAACTCTTTAGCTTTATAATATTAGTATAGATATAGATATACATTATATAGATAGATTTGATAAAATAAAAATGTAAATAGCCCTTAACCTTCTTAAAACATCAATGTCATAAATAGTATCTATAAAATATCGTCCAATTTTCAACAATAAATTCAGTAATCTTATACTAGACTCCATTTATTGACTAGATAAATAAGTACGCTGTCGTTTAATTAGTCTGTAAAGTCTGTGTGTACCCATTTATTATCGGGAAGGTAGTTAATTGTTATTTGAGGAGCTCGTACGATCTATAAATAACAATCTGCCACCATGTTACTTGGTTTCGTTATTAATTTATATTCTATCATAAAAAGATTCTAGAGTAAATGTGTGGTGATGGATTAGGAAAAAAAGTGTCGCCACCGATTTTCCTTCGCAGGGTACTGTAAAAGCCAGCTACGGCATTATTATTATATAGTACACAGATAACATACGAGTACTCTGTGAGAGAAGGAAATTTCTAAAATAAACCCTGTGCCAAAACGCCGCGATGCGCCGTCAACGCGGCTCTGTAGACCTTAATCTTTCCCAAAATGGACCAGACCTGTGCCCAACAGTGGGACGTTAATGGACTGGAGAGGGATATAGAAAGAAATATATAATTCTATGATATTTAGTTCATATTTATGCAAACTTCATATTTTAGTCACTCTCAAGAATTTTGTAAGCAATTAAGACAGCTACATAATTGCAGTGGACATATAATCATAATATGTGTTAGTATGAAATTGGATACAAAGGATGTAAAATAAATAAATAAATAAATAAATATTCATGGACATTTCACACAACGTCCTCTGGTCCCAAGCTAAGCTTATTATGCTTGTGTTATGGGTACCAGACAAAAACAAATAGAATACAAATAAAATCTCCAAAATCTGCCGGTTGGCTTACACATTAGTTTTTTCTTAATATCTAACGTATCTGCATAGTTAGTTTTACAAATGCAATAAATAAATAAATAAAATAAATAAATATTCATGGACATTTCACACAACGTCCTCTGATCCCAAGCTAAGCTTATATGCTTGTGTTATGGGTACCAGAATACGGATAGAATACTTACATATATTACTTTATTTTGTAAATACATACTTAAAATACATAGAAACACCCATACGCAGTACAAACATTTGACTGACAATTAGAAAAATCACACAAATGATTGTCCCGAGCGGGAATCGAACCCGCGACCTCTTGTTCGGCAGTCCGTTTCATGAACTACTCAACCACTAGGCTCGTCAATAATGATGATTGAAATGCAATACCTGAATAAATTATTCACATTACACATCTAGAAGTTTACCATTTACAACGCATTCAATTTAATAAATAAGTTCATACAATGTACCTTTCCCTCGTCAGACAATTTGCCCTTATCAATCTGACGCCACAAGGTCGCAATGAAAATGTCAATTTAAGCTTAATTGACATATTGTATTGTAACAAAATTATGATACAGTCTAAGTGAACAAACTAAAATTATCCAAAAAAAATAATAAAGTAAGATATAACTAGCTGAGTTGCCCGCAACTTCGTATGCGTGATATTTACTATCAAACCTTTACAAATTATGCAAAAAAACTACCCTCTTTAAGAGGGTACTGTACTCCTAATTTAGGTATTTGCCTTGCGTACCTATTGCTATCCCTATTCCCAAGCGCCGCCGCCGTGCTGAAAGGGACAAATATAGCTGAAGCAGATTTTACCTGCAAATTCTTTGAAAAAATGACGTTATGCAGTCCCCTTTTTTCTTCGCGAAAGTTTATCCGATTTTGACTGTTTTTAAGCCAAATTATAGATGAAAATTATATCTATGCTTCTATCACTTTCTTTTTTGGTAAAACCTTACCAAATATGTGAGATAGACGAAAAATCGAAAACAGCAGGATTTTCGGATGGTCATATTTCCTTTAGTTATTATGTTTTGAAAAAAAGAAAGTGATAGAAGCATAAAAATATACTCTTCATCTATAATATAGCGTAAAAATATTTTAAAATCGGTTTAACTTTCGCGAAGAAACAAGGGGATTACGATGCCCAAATTTTTGAATGGAGCATAATTTGGTATCGTGCCCTAGGTGGGCACGATACCAAATTAACCATTCTATCTGTTAAAAGAACCCGCATCAGAATTAGTTGGGGGTTATTTATTTTGTATTAAATTGTCTATTTCTTTGTCAGCTTTTAACTACTCAATGACTAAAAAGAATCAGAGCTAGTACAATTTTCAGTAATTATGTCTTAAGAGGATGCCAAAATAGCTTCATGCATTTTTCTACGTACAAAGTTTTCATTTTTTCTTTAGATTGAATGGCTAGAGTTCTAATTTTTAAGTATATGTTTTTTCAATATATAATCTAGGATCGTATAAACTCAGAAACACGATTGAAAAAAATTTTTCTCGATAGAAAATCTTAGCGAAACAACCTCTCTAATTTTTTTTTTTTTAATTTGTCGGTCTATTATCGCGTATTAACTAATAAAATAACTTTCAAAACATAAGTAACTATTATATATATAGAAACACGTAAGCCGGAAATAAAATATATTTAGTAGATTTTGAGTAAACAAAAAAATATCCCTAATTCTTCATTTTCTATACCTACTAGCTGTGTTAATATGTACATGTCGACGATAATATTGATGTAGGCCTTTAAGAAGAACTTTGTGTTTTAGGCTATCGTTGGTTTTTGTACAATTACCAATTTTAAGTTACGACTTTAAGTTGCGAGTTACGATTAAGGTACGATTTTATGTTTCTATTACCGAAAATTTTGTTAAAGCTGGTGATTAGTTACAAACCAACATAGGAATAAACAAAGTATATGGATACACAGCAAACATATAACCCTTTTGTATTTCACGTAACCTTTCACATAACGTATTTTCTTATGTTATTCCATTTGTTCGCTAAAGTTTCCTGCAAAGCCACGTTATACTACCTCCTTTTATACAAAATATAACACTTAATGTGAAAATATCCGCTGAAATATACACGAGATATAAAACTGTCATATAAACTATACTCAACTTGTGACAAGTGGATAGAACTCCCTGCAGAAATAGTTTGTACGTGCAAATATTATTGCGGACGTGACGTGAGATCTACGAGTATATTGAGCGTGTTATTATTAGTTCAAAAACTTAAAAACACGCTCGAGAATCCTAAATAATTTTTTTAAGTTATTGCATTGTCATCGGTCCATAATATTGTGTGCAAAATTTCAGATCAATCTGACTGCTGCAAGTGGGTGAATTCTGTTACATAGACACAATATTATAAACACACAATATTATTATAACAGTTATCTATACATTCCATTTCCATGGGAGGTGGGCAGAGGTTATAGCGCTAACTGCTGCAATCACATACCTACATCGTAACTTTTTAAATCAAGGTTACATGGAAGAAATCGCATAAGCGATAAGGCTGCCCTTTTGTACAATAATGACAAGGCAACAAGGTTGTCTGTATGACGACGCATTAAGAATACAATTGTCACCACCCCTTTTCTCACCAGGGTGCTTTATAAGTCAGCTAAGGAATATTGGATACAGATAATATCGCGGTAGAGACGGGAAACTCTAAAATAAACCCTGTGCCAACGCCTATGAACCTACCCAAAGTGCCCAACAGTGGGATGTTAATGCCCAACAGTGAGATAGAAAGAGAGAGAGAGCGAATTAAGGCAACTATGTAATTCTTCTTTTTGTGTAATAGTGTATTAAATCACAATTCAAAATCATCAGTAATCAAAAATCACAATCAATCTTCTTTATCTTTATATACTCGTATATAAATCTTCTGTACGTGTGTTTGAAATTGAACTCCTCCTAAACGGCTGGACCGATTTTGATGAAATTTGTTGTGTGTATTCAAGGGGGTTTGAGGATGGTTTAGATTCACAATTGGCTGGACCGATTTTGATGAAATTTTTTGTTGTTGATTTTTACACAGAATTGCAAAACAACGTTTGCCGGGGCAGCTAGTAATTATATAAAAATTACGTGTCACGATGTTACGTACGTTTGTCCGCGATGGCGAAACTACTGAACCGATTTTAAATTTGATTTGCACACCGTGTGCAATTCGACCCAACTTGAAAGATAGCCTAAATTTCAATTTATAGTCGCATTAATATTTTATTTCAAATTATTTGTCTACCCCTAACATTTGTATGACAAAACAACGTTTGCCGGGGCAGCTAGTAGTGTATTAAATAAATGTATGTATTATTTATATGTGCATGTATATTGAATATATGACTTATGATAATTAGTGCACCTACAACTATTACTCTTCTCTCTTCTCAAGATCTCCATCCAAAGGTTGCCTGGCAGAAATTGCTTTTAGCGATAAGGCCGCCCGTTGTATTATATTTATAATCTCAATTTCCTGTAAATTTAGTTCTTAAGGTGTACAATAAATAAATAAATAAATCAATCAATCAATCAATCAATCAATCAATCAATAAATAAATAAATAAATAAATAAATAAATAAATAAATAAATAAATAAATAAATAAATCAATCAATCAGTCAATCAATCAATAAATAAATAAATAAATAAATCAATCAATCAATAAATAAATAAATAAATAAATAAATAAATAAATAAATAAATAAATCTGTTTTATTGTCCTCAGCGATGTGGTCGTTGTTTCGAGTGTGGAGCATTTGGAGCGTTGTGGGTTGCGCTTGCGCAGTTCTCGCGCAGCGTATCGACCAGGATGCGATGCTGTCTCCCAGGCCAGCCAGAGTCAGGGATAGGGAGGTGGCCAAAGCCGATGAGCCTACTTGTGAACAACTAAAGGCCATGTGGAGGTAAGTTAACAACAAATTTTTACTATTATAGCTCCCTATATCATTCTTTATCATTTGTTAGTTCAAAATGTTTATTTCTAGCAGCGAATTTACGTTCACATTCACATAGTAGGGAAAGGAATTTTTTACGACTTTCATAACATCATCATTACCCTGCACTTATACTTGGGGTCCTGCATTGTCTTCTATACTTTTCTGTCGAACGCTTAAGGCATTAATCCAATATTGGTTTTTTAATCTAAGTTCTAATGTCACGAATGAATATGAAATTTCCTGAAAAAATCTGCAAGCTTAAAGTGCAGATAGAAAATTAGGTCTCTTTGCTATTATTCCATATTTTCTTTTAAGAAACATAATCTCTATCCATCCACCAGCCTGTGTTCGTCCACTGTCGGACATAGACCTCCCTCATAGAAGGCCACAACGCGTGGTTTTGTGCCACTTGCACCAAAGGCTCCCCGCGACCTTGACCATATCGACATTATCGACAGCAAATACAACTTCACTTACATAATATTTGTGTATCAGCACACATAACTTCTTAAAATAGAAATTCTAAACTGCGAAACTTTTGTAACGAAATAACAATGGAACTGAAAACATTTCCGAACACAATTCCCTTAATTTCTAAACGAAATTCCTAACAATAGGACGCTTTGCCGATAAAATGTCATCAGCGTGCCATAATTGCCATTTCTGGCCGTTACCGGAATTCAAATGTTCCGATTTAAGGGGACTGTCCCTTTACAGCGATCGAAAAGATTTGATGATTGATATCATTTACATTAAAAGCTATATATAAAATTATGGTTATCGAAAATGTCAAGGTCGATACAAGGGTTAATTGATACTAGCTAACTACCCCGGCTCCATTCCACTTGGGGAGGATATTAATGGTCCTAAAGCAGTGAGTGAACGGTGGCAGTTAGACCTAATCGTCCACTTGGGGCTGCTATCACCAATACGACATAAACCTGGGACATACGGGTAATACATGATTTTTTAACCTTTAAAAAATGATTTTGGTTGTCAACTAAGATAATTGAACTGACTGAAAGAATTGTACTGACCAGGCGTGTCGACATTAGGCTTAGTCACGAGCTCTCATTTCTGACTGAAAATTTTATCTGCTCCATAATCATCATCATCATCATATCTGCTTTATCCATCATCATCGACGAGCCTCGTGGTCGAGTGGTTCACGTAGTGGACTGCCGTTCAAGAGGTCGCGGGTTCTATTCCCGCTCGGGACAATTATTTGTGTGATATTTATAATTGTCATACAAATGTTTGTACTGCGTCTGGGTGTTTCTATGTATTATAAGTATGTATTTACAAAAGAAAAGTAGTATATGTAGTATATCCGTATTCTGGTACCCATAACACACAAGCATAAAAGCTTAGCTTGGGACCAGAGGACGTTGTGTGAAATGTCCGTGAATATTTATTTATTTATTTTATTATCACCACCATCACACGGGTACCAAATTATACCACAGTATTGGCACACACAGCGTACACAACTAGACTTAACTAAAAAATGTTTAACGTAATTCGGCGATATTAGCTGAACTTTTTTATTTCAAAAACTTTGTATTATAGACTAACGGTTTTAATTTAAATAAATGTGTACACTGCAATAGCCAATTAATTGAAATACACTATAGTTGTTTTCATGTCAGTTTGGTTAAGTTTTTGACGCATCAGAATTAGCCTCATTGTTAATTTGTTCTCGCATAGTATTATCCGTTAATGCTATTACGAATAAAGCCTGTGTGTACATAAATTTTTCGTGTGGTGACGGATTAAGAATACAAGTATCACCACCCCATTTCCTCCCAAGGGTGCTGTAAAAGTCAGCTAAGGGATATTGCGCACAGATATAATAAACCCTGTGCCAACACGCCTGGTGAGTGCGGCACAGTAGACCATAATGCCTCCATAACCGTGCCAAACGGTGGGACGTAAATGGGCTGGAGAGGGAGAGTACATAAATTGTGGACAAATAAATTCATTGATTGAGTAAATGTACCAAAAATATTCAGTCGTTGTACATAATAGGATCGGTGCATCAAAGCATAAATTATCACTGAACCGAAAATGTCTGGCTAAGTAGAAAAACTACGAATTATCTTTCATACATAATAGGCTTTAGGCTTATTATTTTTAAGTACTAATATAGGCTACATTGAACGTGGCTCTATCATCATCATCATTATACCTTTTTCCCGTGAGGGTAGACAGAGACAATAGAGGCCGTCTGCTACTATCTAAACAGCTCTGTTAAACAATACTTAATTAAAAGATATTCATAATATTATTATGTGGGAAATTTCTGGTACCTCCATAAATAGCGAAAAAATGTAAATCTCGGTTCCCTACGTCGAAATTTTATCATTTTAAGAACCAAATGGTACCAAAACTAGTTTATTGATAGTTTCGAAATATTTAAATCTATGTTGATTTATAAATGGTATGGTAAATAAGTTCACAAATTTAAAGAAAAAGAGAACGCTGACCCCAAATAATGAGATAAGAGGAAGAAAATGGCGGTGTATTAATTTTCCAAGTGGAAAATATTTTAATTATAATTCTAAAAAGGACTACCTACAGCTCTATTTCAATATGTACACAATTATTATTCTGGAAAATTTCGATGGAAAACTCTGTATAATTTTATTAGCCTCAGCAGTTATAACATATTACGAGACTAGATCTCTTATAAAACCCAGCCATTCCAGTAATTTTGTAATATCACTAGCTGACCCTGCAAACGTTGTTATACCACACAAATGTCAGCGGTGTATAACCCTTATCACTTAGAGGTTTGAAAAATAGATTAGCCGATTCTCAGACTTACTGAATATGCATGTAAAATTTCATAAAAATCGGTCAAGCCGTTTCGGAGGAGTATGGGAAGGAACATTGTGACACGAGAATTTTATATATTAAAGATAACCTACGCTATCGATTAGCTTACGATTCCAAGCGACGCGCGACTTTGACACGTTTTTATATAACGGTCAATCCATAGTAACAATCTACTAGCGGTGTGTTTCAAAGTAGTTTACACCTATTTGTAGTAGCTGAATTGATCTGAAATGCAACATATTGCAATAATAAAAAAATATTAATTGTATAGTTTATTGTTATTACTTGACTGCGATACTCACTGCGTTGTATGACCAACGGGCGGGGGGAAATACCTGAGCTAAATACTAAAGTTGGTCGTATGACGGCACTGCTCTCCACGCCATGCGCCACAACGTTACGCGACAAACAGAAATATTAAATATATTCTTGTCTTCTGTTGGGACTTTTGGTAAAGTGAAAATTCACAGAAACCTCTGGTCACGATCGCAAGTCGCTAGAAACCGAATGTCACCTTTAGCTATCATTTCAGTAGGTACTAAAGTTTCCACAATCCACTTGTGAATAATAATAATAAATAATAAATATTCACGGACATTTCACACAACGTCCTCTGGTCCCAAGCTAAGCTTATATGCTTGTGTTATGGGTACCAGAATACAGATAGAATACATATACTACTTTTTCTTTCGTTTAAATCACGTCTTTTATCTCTAACCACACAATACTCGTTAATTGCTACACAATTAGATTCTTAGAAAGAAAGAAAGAAAAATGTTTTATTTGTAACGATAAGATTACAGAAAATATACAATTTGTCACTAGATTAGAATACATAAAAAATAACACACAGTAGGTATTGGCGACTAGGATGTAAGGTGATGCTGGTTATAAACCAGCGCTGGTTTTATGTTGGGTCGCTGGTCTTATAGGATCAATTTGGTGTTTTGACCGTCTGTCAATTACTGTATTACTAGCTAAACATATATTATACATATAGGCACAATAAAACATATATTATACAATAGGCACTTTTTACACACACAAGCGGCACAGGACCGCGTGTTGTGGCGTTCTATGGGGGAAGCCTATGTCCAGTAGTGGACGGAGAGAGGCTGAGGCATCCATCTATGGAAAGCTTCCTACTGAACCATCATCACCATACCCGTGCCCTTATGCCGTTTTCCCACCTCATCCCACCAATTTGTCTATTAAAAACCCCATTGAAATCTGGGGGCCAAGTCTGCTAATTATGCTATTACAATTTCAATTGTTATAATGATCAGTCACTGACGCCATAACAGCGTCATTATGACAAAAAAAATTATAGTAGACTACCAAATTTGATAAAATTCCGCCATTATGACACCAGTAAGGTGTCATTATGACACCAGTAAGGTGTCATTATGACACCAAACTTGATTTTTTGTCACAAATAATGCTATTATGGCGCCATAATGGTGCCATTGAACTGTCATTGTGACAACATTGTATTAGCAGACTTGGGGCCCTGTTGTGATGTTTTAAACAGCTAAGCTCGAATAGGGAAACACAGAATTAACTTTATTGTATAACTAGATGTTCCCCGCGTCTTTGTACGATTTTGATTTCGAAAATATTACCCGTTTTTGCAACATTTTTCACTGATGCTTTGCTCCTTAATAGGAGCATCGTGATGTTATATAGCCGATAGCCTTCCTCGATAAATGTACTATCCAACACTGAAAGAATTATTCAAATCTGACCAGTGGTTCTCGAGATTAGCGCGTTCAAACAAACAAACAAACTGTTTAGGTTTAGAATATCTTTAGATATGTGAAGATCTGTTAACTTTATATAAAACCACGTTTTACGGATTTAGACGCGTATATTTGTTTAAATTTTGTCCCGACGTAAAATTTTAACAAATATACGCGTCTAAATCCGTAAAACGTGGTTTTATTTAAACGAAAGAGTCGCGCAAGTGTTCGAAAATATCTGTTAACTTTGTTTTAGATTCTCTAAGAGGCAGGCGAGGGCACCGGAGATCATGAACGAAGTAAGCTCATACCGTGACCCGCTGATGTATAACGAATGGCCTGTTTACACTGCCATACCGAGGGCTGCACCGAGGTAAGATATATATCTATACTAAATATATACTATATAACAGGAGTGGCCAACAAATCGATCGCGATCGACCGGTCGATCGCACGACCAATTTTGGTCGATCACTCGGAAGTTCCATGAGGGGACGTATTCAATGCCAAATGTTTTTAGTACTTGATACAGGAATGAACATGTACGCAGCTCATGCTCCGAGTAGGGAGACATTCAGCGTGACCACTTTTAGTAGTTTTCTACTATTTTCAAAAGTGCACGGCGGTATATAAGCACATTGTATAAGCGACTCAATATTATAATTAAAAGTAGATCTAATGTGCACAAAAGTTGGCCACACCTGCTATTTAATAATGTAAAGCTGAAGAGTTTGTTTGTTTGTTTGAACGTGCTAATCTCAGGAACCACTGGGCCGATTAGAAAAATTCTTTCAGCGTTAGATAGGGCATTTATAGAGAAAGGCTTTAGGCTACATAACATCACGCTATGACCAGTAGAAGCAAATCAGTAGTGAAAAATGTTGCAAAAACGGGGAAAATTTTCTAAATTCCACGTGGACGGAGTCGCGGGCAACAGCTAGTTACATAAATAAATAAATTTAATGGTAATTTTACACAACGTCCTCTAGTCCCAAGCTAAGCTTATAAGCTTGTGTTATTTGACGGGCCTCGTGGTCTAGTGGTTCATATAACGGACTGCCGTTCACGAGGTCTCGGGTTCGATTCCCGGTCAGGACAATCATTTGTGTGATGTTTTGAATTGTCATACAAATGTTTGTACTGCGTCTGTAGTACTGAGTATGTATTTACAAAAGGAAAGTAGTATATGTATTCTATCCGTATTCTGGTACCCATAACACAAGCTTATAAGCTTAGCTTGGGATCAGAGGACGTTGTGTGAAATGTCCATGAATATTTATTTATTTATTATTATTTATAGGTACCAGAATACGGATATACTACTTTTATATCCTACTAATAAATGTGAAAGTTTGTGAGTATGGATGTTTGTTACTCTGACACGCAAAAACTACTGAATAGATTTTAATGAAACTTTACAATAATGTAGCATAAACATCAGAAAAACATAAAGGCTACTTTTTAAACCCGAAAGATTGCAATATTCTCGTGGGATAATAAAAACGAACAGATTTTTTATCCTTTTTACCGTGGGTTGTAAGTAAATACTTATAATACAAAGTAAACACTCAACATAAGGTAGTATAAGATAATGTTAAATTGAGCAATTTATTTTCGACTAGCTGTTGCCCGCGACTCTGTCCGCGTGGAGTTTAGAAAATTTTCCCCTCTTTTGCAACATTTTTCACTACTGCTTCGCTTCTACTGGTCGTAGCATGATGTTATATAGCCCAAGGCCTTCCTCGATAAATGCCCTAAACCACACACAAAAGAATTTTTCTAATTGGCCCAGTGGTTCCTGAGATTAGCACGTTCAAACAAACAAACAAACATTTTATATTAGTAGGTATAGATAAAACTACCTTTTACGGATTTAGACGCGTATATTTGTTTTAAATTTTAGCTCAACGTTTCGGAGATTTCGCATTCACCATGGTCATATACAGGTTGTGGCGTAAATGGTGGTCCAACGCTAAGGTGGTTATAGTTCAAGTATTCACCTATCATATAAAAAAAAATTAACCATTTTTAGCCATTGGTTTCGGAAATATGATTTTTTATATTTTTTTGTAAAAAATTGTAAAATATTTTATAGATGAGAATGTAACTTCGACAAATAACATTATTTGGAAAAAAAAATTAAAAAAAAAAATAAATAAATAAAAATGGCAAAAAATGGTTAATTTTTTTTATATGATAGGTGAATACTTGAACTTTAACCACCTTAGCGTTGGACCACCATTTACGCCACACCCTGTATATATAATATATCATATTCTCTAACACGCAAGTGTAGAATAATGAGAAGAAGAATTTAAGGTACTAAGCACCCTATCTTTACAACAAGCTTAACAAAATTTTACAAATCTACCCGCTTTCTCGTAACAGGTGCAAAAATATGGTAAAACATTGGCTACTAAATTTTTGTTATAAAGACACGGAACAATTATTAAAATAACCTTAATATAACTCATCAGTTTAACTTTAAACACTAAATAATTTCAAAATACTTAGATTACTTAAACCTAAATTAAATATAACCTCCAGATCTCAGTTTTAATAGAAGTGATTTGTATTTTTTCCTTGTTTTTTTTTTTTTTTGGTACGGATTTTTGTTGGAAACCTTCGATGTGGTATTTTATAATAATAATTAATAACAATGACAAATAATTCAGGCTACAACGATAATAAGTTAGTACGTTAGCGCATTGGATATCTGAAACAAGGTAACAATCTTTGAATAAAACTATTTATTTTGCTTTAGTCATTAAGAATATTGCATGCGTTGCATTGTGATAAATAGTAGTAACATAAAATATCTACCCAATATTAAATTTAAATCGCTAGTAAAAATATCGATAGTCGTTCCCATTAATTTTTAAATACTTTATTATGTAATAATTTGAAGTGATATACAAATATCCAACACACTCATACAACTCAAACACACACACACATACACACACACACAAGCAAGTTATAATAATATTATGTTGAAAATATTTATAAAAAAAAAAAATCTTTTTATCTGCATGCCTTTTATAAATTCTATTTTGAATTGTCTTATTTATTTATTTAATTAACGTGTGTATAATATCTGTACTTAGTGATTAAACCTAATTAGCGTCACTTCGCTTACCCATTGTTATTTTATTAAATGTAAAATCGGAGGAAGACTGGATCCTGTAATACAGTATCTACTAGCACGGGATCCAGAGTTATGTAAGCAACAACTGTAATATTATTTGAAAAATAAAATAATTATAATTAATTATAAGCGTAGCCCGCAATTTCGTACGCAAAGAATTTAGAAACATTTTCCAGTTAATTAGTAACATTTTTAACTAATGATTTTAATTTAATGATTTTTTTAACTAATGATTCGCTCCTATTGGTCGCAGCGTGATTTTATATAGCCTATAGTCTTCCTCGATAAATGTACTATTCAACACTGAAAGAATTTTTCAGTTGGAACCTGTAGCTCTTGAGATTAACGCGTTCAAACAAACAAACTCTTCAGCTTTGTAATATTTGTATAGAAGCATAGATTTTCGCTTTCAATAGACCGTCAATAGGTATATACAACATGTTTCAAATAGTATTTATTACTCCCATTACTATATTTAATCTGAGTTGATTGATTATAATTAATTGATGTCGTTTAAATATTGTATGATTCATTCGCTACTAATGAAAACATATTGAATAGTATTCTACGTTATTCAGTAAATTGTTTTAACACGCCTTTATTAATAAATCAAGTTATAGTGCAATAATAATCACCATGAGTATTGAGCCCACGACCTCAGAAAATCGTTGCGTTTGATACCTTCTAAGCTAGCATGGCACCATGATAATCGAATCTTTATTAACTACTCGTAAATATCTGTCTGTCTATCTCTCTATGCATCACAGTAACGGAATCTTTAAAACAGATACCTACTTGCATTTAGATTGAAATGAAAGTTTACAGCCTATCCAGTTTGGGGAAAACCACGACGCGCGACATAAAGATTTGAATCATAGTCGGATTTATATAGCAAAAGCATAGAATTACTATATATAGGTACTATACTATACATACGTATATAGAAGCTCCTTGAGCAATATACTTTACTGTGACATGTGTCGCATTTCTGTGGCCATTGGGCTATTATCGCACAGGACAATTTTTTGTGTCATACCCATCACAAATGATTCTCATCTATCAGTGTTGAATAGATAGATAGATTTGTCGAGGAAAGCTGTAGGTTATACAACATCCCGGAGCGAATCAGCTGAGAAGAATGTTGCAAAAATGGGCAAAATTCTCTAAATTTCACTCGTACGAAGTGGCAGCCAATAGCTAGTAGGTATAATATAAGTAAAGAGGTTAAGAGGGCACGATACCAAATTATGATCCATACAAAAATATGGGTGTCGTAATCCCCTTTTTTCTTCGCGAAAGTTAAACCGATTTTAACTGTTTTTACGCTATATTATACATGAAGAGTATATCTATGCTCCTATCACTTTCTTTTTTTTTCAAAACATAATAACTAAATGAAATAGGACCATCCGAAAATCCCGAATATTTCGGTTTTCATTAGGTAAAGTTGCAGCGTCTATCACACATATTTGGTAAGGTTTTACCAAAAAAAAAAGTGACAGAAGCATAGAGACTCTTCATCTAGAATATAGCGTAAAAGCAGCCAAAATCGGTTTAACTCGCGAAAGTTAAAGCACGGCGCTCGGGAATAGGGCTAGCAACACTTAAGGCAAATACCTAAATTAGGAGTACAGTACCCTCTTAAGCTTAATTTACGGTCAAGGAACGTACATAAATAGTAGGAAATATTCGTAAATATTAATTAATTTATTGATTACAGGTTTAGATATCAATATCCAGCGATAACCCGCGAAGCTTTTGGTAGAGTTGTCACCAAAGCGCCACCAAATGTCGTGCGAACGCCTGACTATGACGAAGTAAGTTTCTAATATAAGCTCATACATCATTTTTCTGGCCTAATCCAGTGAGTAGGATTAGGCTTAGGTTAAAGGTTTTTTAAGCGGCGCTACGGTTAACACCCCTTGTCACTACAAGGGGTGTTAACCGTAGCGCCGCTTAAAAAACCTTTAACCTTTTTGTCGAATATTGCGATCATTATTATCATTTTCCTGTCCTTATCGATTTTGCTAGGCTTTATTTACTTGCACCTATCTGATCTGATACACGACGGTTCTGAGTGCAACGCAATTAATCTTCATCATCATCATCATAACATTACGCCTTTTTTCCATGGGGGTAGGCAGAGACTATAGAGCGCCATCTGCTACGATCCAAACATACTTCTTTGGCTTCATTAATGTTAAGTTTTCTAATTAATTTATACAAGTGAAACCTTACCTAACATCCGTAAAATAAATACTTAATTTTACTGCTAAAATAAATTATAAACTTTTAAAAGTCTTAAATAGAAAAAGTCAAATCAAAGTTATCCAATAAAAGTTAGTATTGTGTGCCGAGTAGAAAAACCTTGACAATTGATTTGTAATTTATAGGAAAAGTTCAAATAACTTGATATACTTAGACGCCTTATAAATGCGTTAGGCAATTAAAAACTTGACTTACATTACAGAATTGCGAATATTTATTCAATAACTAGCTTCTGCCCGCAGCTTCGCACGCATTAGTGGCCGAATCGAATTTCAAATAAAACTTAAAATAAAAACTAAAATCTGAACTGAAATTAATAGATACTAAAATCATTACTGAAATCTATAGCAAAATTTACATCAATCAACAATCGATACAAAATACTATGTATATTAAGACGATACCAAAATAGCTTCGTGCATTTTTCTATGTACGAAGTTTTCATTGTTTCTTTAGATTGAATGGCTAGAGCTCTAATTTTTAAGTATATGTTTTTTCAATATATGATCTAGGATCGCATCAACTCAGAAACACGATTGAAAAAAGTTTTCTCGATAGAAAATCTTGGCGAAACAACCTCTCAAAATTTTTATTTTTTTCATTTGTCGGTCTATTATTGCGTATTAACTAATGAAATAACTTTAAAAACATAAGTAACTATTATATATAGAAACACGTAAATCAGAATTAAAATATATTTAGTAGATTTTGAGTAAATAGGAAATGTATCCCTAATTCTTCATTTTCTGTGCCTACTGGCTGTGTTAATATGTACGTGGCGGCGATGATATACGATAATATTGATGTAGGCCCTTAACTAAAATCTGAGTTAAATACGATATCAAAATGACAACTACAATTGAAACAAACCAAAACAGATACTAAGTTCAATTGTTTTTAAAATTGTAAGTATATATTAATGAAATACTGTAACTCTTCTTTCTGCCAAAATAAGCAAAAATTGACGTAGTACAGAATATGACAGAATATAAATACTTAACTATTCCAACTTCTTTTAATCATCTCCATAAAAAACAAAGTTTGAACTAAGTAGGTAACCACACAAGGAGTTTCTATTCCGAGCTACCGCGTAAATCGCATGTGTTAGTCTGGGATTAAAACCTTTTTGGCAAAATAAAAAGAAAAAGTAAGTCGACAGATTCTATGTGTTGCTATGACAACTGTTAATTAAATAATATTGCTGAACTGTTATTTTACACCATATTTCACAAACATTTGCGTTTATTATCTCGTACAGAGTTTTTAGCGAAATAATATATAACCTATTTTACTTCCAGGTCTATAAATTATCCCTATACTAATTTTCGTGCAATTCCATTCGGTAGATTTTGCGTGAAACAAACTCACTTTCACTTTTATATATGGACACAGAAGTACCAGAAGGTGGGTTGGCGTTTAAAATTGAGGACAAGTAAAGTTAGCCTGGGCTAACTTGAATTCATGGTCTAAAATGATATGGACTATGGATATATTGGATATGGAACTATAATATAAGTGACATACCGTGATGACAGTAATTTATGCCTATTTTTTCAATTATTGAAAATATTAATTGCAATATTTTTAAAATTGACGTTTGCATCTGCAAACGTCACTTTTGAATACATTGATACAAGAATGGCATTTAAAATCAAGATCTATTTTAATACACCATATTTAATTGACACCATTGTCAGTTTGTAGTGTGAACACAAACAAAAAAACAAAAATAACGAAATGCGCAGTCTTTGGGTGTTCTAGTGTATCAGAATAATAAAAAAATGCCACAACATAGGATTTCACAAATAATTTTAACTCATATAAGTCATTTTCACATCAAAAACACAATTTATCAATTTAATGACAATCATGTTTTGACGGACGTCAATAATGTTGCCCCAGGCAACGGGGCAACTTCACGTTGTACTTCACGCACACATAAATATTTTTTTGACCTCAAGCCGGGTCATTGATTTGGCCGTAGACGCACTGTCTTGTATGTCTATCCCCGTTTTCCAATTGCAGAGCATAATGCGACTCAGTGCCGCACAATGCCGGACAATGCCGCACAATGCTGACGCTTAATTGGAACGTGAATTAGTTTTAAAATGCGCCAGCAGAGTGCGCTAAGTTCAGTGTTGAAAAAAAAATTCTAAAATAAACATTGTATTCACATTATATGTGTGGAATATAAAAAAGTCATTGTTTATACCTTCATCCATATTTATTTATTTTTTAACACAGCTTGAATTAACTTTGAATATTTCCAGAAAACTCCGACGAAAAGAAAGCCTTAAATTTTTTTAACAATATAACATTACTAACGATAATATATAAATAAAATTTCAATCAATGCCAATTTAAAGAAAAAATACTTGTTAATTTTCTGTCGCTGAAGTTGGTATGGATTGCACGCATCACTTTTGAGAGTGCTCGATTGTGCGATGCGATGCTATAATTGGAACACTCAACGTTAAGCAATGTGCCGCATAATGCGCTGATTGGAAAACGGGGTTTGTTTAGGGATAGTATAAGCAACTTCATACTTCGTGTTATGAAAGTCATCATGCCAGGCCTCGTGGTCCAGTGGTTCATGTAACGGACTGCCGTTCACGAGGTCGCTGGGTCGATCACCGCATGGGACAATCATTTGTGTGATATTTATAATTGTCATACAAATGGCTGTACTGCGTCTGGGTGTTTCTATGTATTATAAGTATGAATTTACAAAAAGAGTATGTATGTAGTATTTTCATATCTGGTACCAATAATACAAGTTTACTTTGGGACCAGAGCACGTTGTGTGTAATGCCTATAATATTTATTTATAATATTTATCAAGAAATATAAAAGTAGGATGTACGGCAAAAAGCAGACAAGATGAATGTATTGTGTGAAAGAGGATAAATTAAAAAGGATGGATGTAAATTAAATAAATAAATATTCATGGACATTTCACACAACGTCCTCTGGTCCCAAGCTAAGCTTATTATGCTTGTGTTATGGGTACCAGAATACGGATATAATACATAAACTACTTTTCTTTTGTAAATACATACTTATAATACATAGAAACACCTAGACGTAGTACAAACATTTGTATGGACAATTATGGATATCACACAAATGATTGTCCCAAGCGGGAATAGAACCCGCGACCTTGTGAACGGCAGTCCATTACTTGAACCACTACGCCACGAAGCCCGTCATAATGAGAATATTGGGAATAGGACAATGATGTCCATCATGTAATCGCTTATGTCGTAAGCTAACAGAACTTTAATTAAAAGTGTATTTCAAAGTTTGTTACACAAGTGTATTGATAAGTTTCTCAATAATCATTTGATTAACAAAACTTTACGAAGTTTATAATTTGTTCTAATTACTAAACACAAGATGGCGAAGTATGAAGCAATGTGCAAAAGTTTCTTAATATTTTGTAATACAAGAACTGTTATATTAATATACAGAGTGACTTTGCAAGGTGTTGCCAAATTTTTAGGAGCGACTCTGAATCAGTAACTTAATCGATTTACGTAAAGAACAAAAATTTTTTTTTTTTTCATTTTAATTATTCCTATCCGCTGTTTAAAAATAGTACGCGTGGATAATTTACTTCATTCATAGAAAAATACTCACGCACGTAACGATAGTTTCGCAAAAGTTAAACTGCAAGTGTAGTCGTGATTATGATGCGCGAAAATAAGCCTTATGCTTAACAACATAAGGTTCGGGCGCCCGCGGTAGCGAGGGGCAGGAGAAGGGGGAGAAGGGGGAGAAACGGTGATAAGTTTACGTGGTGCGCAAAGACTTTACCGTAGTGATAGTTTATCCCGTTTACAACGTCGAGGAATCACCTCTTCCAGGGCCATAATTTTAGCTGCGAATCAAAATTTACTGGATTTCGGACAATTCACCACCCCTTCACACGCAATTGGTGGCGGTGGTCATAATCAAATTTCACCAACACTTGACGTTACAGTAATTGAATTTTTTGAGCGAAATCCGTGTGCTAGCACACGCGAGGAAGCGCGACGTTTTAACGTGGCCCAATACTACGTTTGAAAGCTTATAAACTCAAATAATTATCACCCATACCATTACCAACGCGTGCAGGACTTACACGACGGTGATGGACCCTCCCGAATACGTTTTTGTGAGTGGTTACTTGTAGTAGGACAGATGTCGTTAGTGTTGTGTGTCGAAGTACCGACAAAATGAACAAAAATAGTTATGAAGACCAAGTGCGGGTAGTTTCCGAAACTCGCGCGCCACGGAGCCGTCTCCGCTGCCGCTCACCAGTTCACCCGTGACCACGGTCGATACACCGGTAGACCCGGTCATTATATATTAATATGTGTGAAAGCCGCGAAAGTTTAAAAACATTAATACAAGAACTGGTTTGTATTCCCAATATTTATTGATTTGGAAATGATTTCTAGGGTTCCGTCTGTACGCAAAGAGGAAAATGAGAACCTTATATAGTCTACTGTAGTTAGTAGCGTCGTTTTGAAGATATACTCGTAGGCTTAGATAGGGATATTCTAATATATAAAATTCACGTGTCACAGTGTTAGTTACAGTACTCCTCCGAAACGGCTTTACCGATTTTTATGAAATTTTACATGCATATTCAGTAGGTCTGAGAATCGGCCAACATCTATTTTTCAAACCATTTTTTTTTAGTATGGCATAACAACGTTTGCCGGGACAGCTAGTCTAATATATAAAATTCACGTGTCACAGTGTTCGTTACCGTACTCCTCCGAAACGGCTTGACCGATTCTTCTCAAATTTTGCATACATATTCAGTAGATCTGAGAATCGGCCAACATCTATTTTTCAAACTTTTTTTTTTAGTATGGCAAAACAACGTTTGCCGGGTCAGCTAGTGTATATATATATATATAGATATAGATATATATACAAAAATAACGACATGATTACGAAATAATGACTGTAATAATAAGTAAAGATTAATCTTTACTTATTTTATTAATAATTTTATAAATAAAACAACTTTTGTAAACTTATACGTAACTTTAAGACGGCACGATACCAAATTATGCTCCATACAAAAGTATGGGCATCGTACTTCCGTTTTTTCTTCGCGAAAGTTAAACCAATTTTAATAGTTTTTGCCTTATATTATAGATAAAGAGTATATCTATGCTTCTATCACTTTCTCTTTTTGAAAACATAATAACTAAAAGAAATATAACAATCCGAAAAACGCACTTTTTCGGTTTTCTTTGGATAAAGTTGCAGCGTCTATCACACAAATTTGGTAAAGTTTTACGACAAAACAAAGTGATAGAAGCATAGATATACTCTATCTATAATATAACGCAAAAATTATTAAAATCGGTTTAACTTTCGCGAAAAAAAAGTGGAAGTACGAAACGTCTTTTTAGGGTTCCGTACCCAAAGGGTAAAAACGGGACCCTATTACTGAGACTTCGCTATCCGTCCGTCCGTCCGTCCGTCCGTGCGTCTGTCACCAGGCTGTATCTCAAGAACGGTGATAGCTAGAGAGTTGAAATTTTCACAGATGATGTATTTCTATTGCCGCTATAACAACAAATACTAAAAATAAAATAAAATAAATATTTAAGGGGGGCTCCCATACAACAAACATGATTTTTTTACCGTTTCTTGCTCGATACTAATAACGTTGCCTTATGTTGCATAGATAATGGTACGGAACCCTTCGTGCGCGAGTCCGACTCGCACTTGACCAATTTTTTCAAAGAATTTGTAGGTAAAATCCGCTTCATCTATAATTTGTCCCTTTCAGCGTGGCGCTCGGAAATAGGGATAGCAATACCTAAGGCAAATACCTAAATGAGGAGTACAGTACCCTCTTAAGTACATACACAGAATAAACAAGAATTACATTTATAAAACAAACATTAAAAAACACAAACACATTTTACATCAAAGTGAATAAATACCTCAAAAGTAACTAATTGGAAGTACCTACATGAATGAAAGCTCTTTGACGCTCTGACGCGAGCTTTTGTTCTACTTAGCGCTTCTTTTGTTCTTTGAATGAATGAATGAATGAAAGAACAAGAATGGAACAAACAAATTTGTCGTACTGTGGGCGTCTTTGTAGCTATATTTTATTTTTAACATAACGCGTTATTATTTTCATTATATTATAACTACTCTATGATATTTTTAAACTTTCGCGGCTTTCACACATATTAATATATAACGACCGGGTCTACTCCGCGGGAAATATAATTTATTTTAGGTACGATACCTGTTTTATCCCGACGTTTCGGTCGACTTGTATCGACCGTGGTCACGGGTGAACTGGTGAGCGGCAGCGGCGACGGCTCCGTGGCGCGCGAGTTTCGGAAACTACCCGCACTTGGTCTTTTTCATTTCGAGGAAACAATCGACCTAAATGCGTTCCAGGTGAAGCTGTGGAAGAGATACGTCGACGATGTTTTCTGCATCATGAAGGGTAACGTGAATGAGGTAGAATTATTACTAAACCACATTAACTCCATTCATCCCAAAATCAAATTCACATTTGAAATGGCGATAGACAGATCGTTGGCCTTCCTCGATGTGAAGTTACTGGTACGTACGGATGGTACCCTCGGACACACTGTTTACCGAAAGCCGACACACACAGACAGATACCTACACGCCCACTCACACCATCATCCTGGTCATCTGAAATCCGTTGCCTCTTCTTTAACCAACAGAGCGTATGACTTTTGTGACCCTGAACACTTAAATGAAGAGCTCAGCCATGTTCGAGAGGTTCTAAAGCGCAACGAGTAGTTTACGTTCCTCACTGTAAGGTCGCCAGGTGCTTAAGGACAGCAAAGGATGTTGTTCCTCTCCAGACGGCGGGTGTATATAGGGTGGACTGCAGCTGCGGGAGTTCTTACATCGGACAGACAAAGCGTACCATCGCGGAACGGATGAAAGAACATATCGCAGCTGTCAAAAATAGACAAACAAATAGGTCTGCAATCGCTGAGCACTTGCTGGAGGAGGGTCCAAACCACTGGATAGAACTACACGACCCGAAGATCCTCTCCACTGACCGTCATTATTACTCCAGGATAGTACGGGAAGCGGTTGAAATTAAAAAACATAAGACCTTCAACCGTGAGGACGGATATCGGTTATCAACATCTTGGAACCCTGTTATCAGCAAGTGCACACGTTCCCATAAAAACGCGGCCAGTGGTAGGACAGATGTCGTTAGTGCTGTGTGTCGAAGTACCGACAAAATGAACAAAAATAGTTATGAAGACCAAGTGCGGGTAGTTTCCGAAACTCGCGCGGCACGGAGCCGTCGCCGCTGCCGCTCACCAGTTCACCCGTGACCACGGTCGATACAAGTCGACCGAAACGTCGGGACAAAACAGGTATCGTACCTAAAATAAATTATATTTCCCGCGGAGTAGACCCGGTCGTTATATATTAATACTCTATGATAGTTCTACTTTTTGTAAAAATAACACTGTGAAATCTTTTTTAGTATTGTATCCGTCTTTTAGATATATAAATAAACTAGATGGTGCCCGTGACTTCGTACGCGTGAAATTTAGAAAATGTTTTCTGTTTTTGCAATTTTGGCTCCTGCTTCGCTTCTATTGTTCACAGCGTGATGCTATATAGCCTATAGCGTTCCTGGATAAATATGCTATACTGAAAGAATTTTCCAAATCGGGCCGGTGGTTCTTGAGATTAGCGCGTTAAAACAAACAAACTCTTCAGCTATTAATAGATATTATACATAATTATATTAATAGATATTATATAATAATATTAATATTGTTTTATTGGTACTTTCTTGTTGTACACCTATCTATCCTATAATATACCATTTCTCCATACACTCAAGGGTTTGCTGGTAGAAAACTCAATATGAGTTAAGCTCGCCTTTGTGCACGTTTGTAACAATATTGTTTATGTTGCCTTACTTGTATGAGTGTACAATAAAGAATAAATGAAATGAAATAATATATATATTATTATAATAATTATATAATTATAATTATAATATTATTATAATTATATAATAGTATTATAGTATAGATTCGATAATTTAATTATATTCCGATGTCATTGCCGGTATACTTCAAAAGGCGTATCACTAACTGTTTTAACCGTCGTCGGCCATATATGACCGGATATATGTGTGTGGAAGAATCCAAGGAAGTATGTTTGGATCGTAGCAAAAGGCGCTCTATAGTCTCTGCGTACTCCCATAGGAAAAATGGCGTGTTATTATGATGTTAAGTTAAGAATACAAATATCACTAAGCCTTTTCCTTCCCAGGATGTTGCAAAAGCCAGCTACACACTTATTATTCCCTGTGAGAGACGGAAAACTCGAAAGTAAACACTGTGCCAACACCCTTGATTAGCATGGCATATTAGACCACAAACCCTCCCGTGCATAACAGTGGAAGATTAATGGGTTAGAGAGAGAGATTTTTTTTATACCGACGCGCCTGGACATCGTGGTTTAGTTGACCTGATAACCCTTATGATGTGGAGGAGACCCATGCCCAATAGTGGAACTTTAATATGAAGAAAAAATAAAATTAACTTAATAAATCAAATTATGGTGAAAAAGTGACTGCCGCAAGCGGGACTTGAATCCACGACCTCGGAATACCGTTCCGAAGCTCTTCCAACTGAGCTTATTGCGGTCGTGCCTGCAACATTCAAATTAACCACCACATTTGTCACTCGATTGAGTTTATATATTTTTACGTACAATTATACAATATTACAATATACAATTATACAATACAAAATTAACTAACTCTATATTATACACAAAAATACTAAAATAAGTTTCATATACATTTTCGACCTTTGAAAAATTAATTAATATGACAAAATGTAATTAGAATTGTTTTCTCGAATATTCCTTTGTTGTAACTGAGACAAAGATAATTGTATAATTTAATATCTTTCACGTCAGAGAATCAATTTAAACTAATTATGTCAATTATCTTATGGCTCTCGCTAATGGAACTGAAACGTTTTATAAAATAACTCCATTTTACCTTGACAAGACTTCTTACGATTTAAGCGCAGTATCAACAAGTATCTCCTTCTCCAGCCCATTGACGTCCCACTGTTGGGCACGGGCCTCCTCCACTTTGGGAGGGATTATGGTCTACTGTCGACGATCCCGTGATTACAGACGGTATTGAGTCCTTAAGTCAGAGGAGAGACTTCGCCTCCTTGTGTGTGTTCTACCGCCTGTATAATGGGCTGTGTTCTGAAGAGTTATTTGAAATGGTGCCAACGGCTACTTTTTATCACCGCACCTCTCGGCATTGGCAGCGAGTTCATTCGCACACCTTGGAACCATTACCATCCTGTACCGTACGATGTAATAGAAATTTTATCCCACGTACAATTAGGTTGTGGAATGAACTACCTGCCGAAGTTTTTCCATTGGACTACAGCATGGGGCTCTTCAAAAAAGGGATTAAAAGATTTCTGCAGGGTCGGCGACGCGCGAGTGACACCTCTGGTGTTGCAAGCGTCCATAGGCTACGGTAACTGCTTACCATCAGGCAGGCCGTAAGCTTGTTTACCACCGTAGTGGTATAAAAAAAAAACTGTGCCACGCTGACCAGATGTGTTGGCACAGGGTTTATTTTCGAGTTTTCCATCTCTCACAGAGGATGTTATCTGTACAATATCCCTTAGCTGGCTTTTACAGCACCCTGGGGAGGAAATGGGGGTGATGACACTTGTATTTTTAATCCGTCACTACACGGACAAGTACAACAAGTATCTAATCTATGTTAATACTAGCTGTTACCCGCGACTTCCTACGCGTGGAGTTTTTAAGTACTAGTAAGTAACTAAGTTTTTTTAACACGCATAAATAAGTTCGGTACTAATTTATCAATGTATTCATCTATGTAACGGAATCTTTGAAAGTAATTTTCACCCACTTGCAGTAGTCGGATTGATCTGAAATTTTGCACATATACCAAGGACCAGGGGCGTGCGCTCCCTATAGGCAGAAAAGCCCTGCTTTACTTGCCATTCACAGATATTTTAATAAAACGTTCGTATGTTTTAGATGACTTTATTCATTTATTTACTATTAATTAAACAAAATATTATAACTTAAAAATGCCTAATAATTCATAAATAGCACCAATATGTGCTTGCAAATTGGTGCTTTTTGCCAGGCGTTTGGCGAAGGAATAATATTGGTCACACGGACGAAAGTAAGCCCGACGCCGCCCGCCTGCCATGAGTTCATATGTGTGTAGAAATTTTGGTGTCCGTGCACAGTTTACAAACGCACACAGGCTTGCATATTGAAGACGCTAAGTACTCGTATCTCCTGCCGCCTGCTTTGGCGATCGGATGTTTCCGCGAGTATTCGGCGTTCGTTCGTTGCCTATAACCCGAATAAAAAATAATTGTCCGAAGTCTAATAAATCACGTATGCACACTATGCATTTTTGTTTAGTAAGATTTTATCTATTTAAATAGCAGAAATATTTTGGTTCGACGGAGGCCATTTTATTTTTTCATGTGATTCATTGAACTGTTTAATATTGAGTTTCTATAATTTAATAATTGTATGGATTTTCGTTTGTTGATTTTAAAATGTTATTTGATTGTGAGGAGTGTTGAAAATGTGTGTTTGTTAAAAATTAAAAATAACAAGTTCTCACAATTGTCATTCAGTGAAAAGATTCAAATTGTGTCTAAAGGTAGATGTGTACCCGAGTTACGACAACTAAGCCAGCAAAAACTTTTTGTGACTGAGTACTGCGACGCATACCCAGTGTCATATTCCTGTGCACGCCACTGCCAAGGACCGATGACAACGCAATAATTAAAAAAATATACCGGATTTCCAAGCGTGTTTTTTAGTTTTTAAACTAAATAGATTTTTGCAACATTTTTCATTGATGCTTCGCTCCTATTGGCAGCAGCGTGGTGTTATATAGCCTATAGCCTCCCGCGATAAACGTACAATCCAAAACTGAAAGAATATTTCAAATCAGACTAGCGGGTCCTGAGATTAGCGCGTTCAAACAAACAAACTCTTCAGCTTTATACTGTTACTAGCAGTGCCCGCGACTTCGTACGCGTGGAATTAAGAAACGAAAAATTAAATGAACTAACAATAACGCCATTTTACAGCTAATTAGTCAATCGTCAGTGTGGTTCTCTTTTCTTGCACAGTTCTAAAGAACGGCCCCAATGTCATTTTAGTAAATGATATCTCAGAGCTTCATCATGCCTTTTTAGGTCTTTGTCCCTTATACTCTCAATACGGTGTCCGTCTGTCTGTCTATCCACTCGTTAAACTTTTTTTTACTCAGCCACGGCTGAAGTTGTTAATTTGAAACTTATACCAAATGTAGATCTATGCGGTCCCTTGCTGCAAAAGATACAACCAATAATTTAGATCTACGCATTCAGAAGATATAACCGAACTACAGCCATTTTTGAGTATTTTCCACTTTCGCTAGGGAATTAAAATTTACAGATTACTTCCCACTATCCTAGAGACTTGAAATTTGGCATGGTCCAAGCCTACATAGTGTTGATAAAAATCCAAAAAACTTATAACCACATCACATGAAAGATTTGCTAAAAACTAATAAGTACGAACTTATGAAGTAGCTGAAATGTAAGCGATTATTGCAGCTACAAAGTTAAGTTGGTGAGTTGCTATATGCTTAATTAACTGTTTATTTGTATTTAATTCTTTATATTTTTCGGTCAAGTAGGTACGGAACCCTAAACGTTCCAGTATACCTCGCTCTTGATAGGTTTTTGTTAAGTAACCTAACCTAACAAAAACCTATCAAGAGCGAGGTATAATTAATCATTTGGGCAGATAATCGCGAAAGAGTCACAGAGAGACAGAATTGCTTCCGTTGCTAAGTTATTGAATGCGACTTTCTTCACATGGAATTTGAAATCACTGTATTTAATGAGTTAAAATTACAACAATACTAGAACAGATGATAATCACGTATTTCTTTCTTTGTACTAGTCGAAGCCATCAAAAAAAATGCTTCACCTTCCCGGCGAATAACACTTGATTGAAATTATTGTCAAAATAAGAATTATCATAAACAGGACTTAAACCCACGACCTCGTAATAACGTTCTGTTGTTCTATCAATTAATTAAGTTAATCGCAAAATGAATAAATAAAAATACTTGATTATATTAAAGCGTATATAAATAAGAAATTTCCACACAATGTCCTATAGTCCCAAGGTAAGCTTTATATGCTTGTGTTATGGGTACCAGAATACGGATAGAATACATAAACTACTTTTCTTTTGTAAATACATACTTATAATAGATCAACAAACATCCTTACATTCATACATTCAACCATACATCGAAACAATGGAGTATAGATAGATGACCGGGGAAACGTTCTCGTTGCTCAGCGAACAGTTTAATTTTATTTTATCACGCGTAATTATTTTTTCGTCATATCTCCGAAGATATTCATTTAAATTGCATGCTGTAAAGAGCAGTTATTATCTATATTAAATGCGTAAGCTAACTAAGGTATTTAATTTGATAAAAAATGTTACTATATACACATAAATAGCTTTTGAAAACATCCTATTGAATTTGATAATTTTGTTGACGTTCTTATGGGCACAGCGGGTTTTCCTTAAAAGATAGACATATGGCCTCGCAGACTTTTTTAAAGATCTATAGGTAACAAACAATTTCTCCATACATTACTTTGTTGTAACTCACATGGATAAGGCAGCGTTTTCATTTAAAGCTCGCGCGCGTGACTTTTTTCCCGTTTCTTGCAACATTTTACACTGATGCTTCGCTTCTATTCGTTGCAGCGTGATGTTATATAGCCTATAGCCTTCCTCGATAAATTTGCTATCCAACACTGAAAGAATTTTTCAAATCGGACCTGCGGATCCTGAAATTACCGCGCTTAAACAAACAAACAAACAAACAAACAAACAAACAAATAAACAAACAAACAAACTCTTTCGCTTTATAATATTAGTATAGATAAGTATAGATTATATTTGTTTGTTTGTTTAAACGCTCTAATCTGAGGAACTACTGGTTCAAATTGAATAATTCACTTTGTGTTGGATAGTCCATTTATGGAGGAAGGCTTAAGATTCCCACAAACAATTATTGTTCAATAAGTCCTCATTAGTTGTTCTTTTACAGATGTTTGGTATACTGAACGTGCCCCACACACAAGGCAAGATCCTACGGTACCCTGGACCATCACGTTCTCGAGGACTTCCCTCCTACAAGGTTCCTCCTCAACGAGATAGGTAAATAAATAAATAATTATTCATGTACATTTCACAAAACGGCCTCTGGTCTCAAGCTAAGCTTATACACTTGTGTTAGGTGTACCAGAATACTGATATACTACATTTTATACTACTTTTATTTTATAAATACATACTTATAATACATAGATAACACCCAGACGTAGTACAAACATTTGCATGACAATTATAAATATCACAAAAATGATTTTCCCGTGCGGGAATCGAACCCGTGACCTCATGAACGGCAACCTGTTACCTGAACCACTAGACCACAAGGCCTGTCGAGAAGTCCCGGTAAGAGAATAAAATATTACTCATCATTTTATTAAGATATTGATGGATTAAAAATATGTCACAATTCCATTTCTCCCCCAGGGTAATGTAAGAAGGTATCCATATTTAATTTTGTTTCTCAACCAATTTTAATATCGTCAGTGGAAAGGCAAAATTACTGAAGCTCCAAAACTACATTGTTGGGAAATGAATGATAAACGAATTTTATTTTTTTCATCTTAAATATAAAATTCACATGTCACAGTGTTAGTTACCGTACTCCTCCGAAACGGCTTGACCGATTTTTATGAAATTTTACATGCATATTCAGTAGGTCTGAGAATCGGACAACATCTATTTTTCAAACCTTTTTTTATTTTTTATTATGGCAAAACAGCGTTTTATTACATTGAAAAACACAGGTATTAAACGCGTTAAAATTTTTAGTATAGGTGTTAAGCACCTACCTTTTTTGCCGACGTTTCGACCGAGTTGCATCGGCCGTGGTCACGGGCTGACTGGATATGCGGTGTCACGCCTCCCCCTCTGAGGTGAACTCTTCATCCACCGTCGAACAATTTTTCCAACTACCCACACACACAACACTAACGGTGTCCCTATTCTGTACTACAGCCGTATTCTGGTAGTTAGCCGACCGCGAACAAAGAGGTAGCGTTTTTGCAATCACTGGATTCCACACTGTAGATAATTTGAAGCCATCTTCCCGATTGAAGTTATTAGGATGGTTTTTAATTTCAATTGCTTCATTTATTGCATTTAAACGCGTTTAATACCTGTGTTTTTCAATGTAATAAAATGCAACGCGAAAGTTTAAAAGTGTATAAAACAGCGTTTGCCGGGTCAGCTGGTATTTTTATAAAATTTTATATTTAGTATAACATACTGAATACAATATACTATATATATTATAACACATACATACAAAGATAAGTAGGATAAGGATACAATAGTAACATTCGCATACAACCTGTGCATACAACATACAGGTGTACGAAACAGAATAGTAAATGATTATTTTGCATCTTTGCTCCGGTAATTTTGTTTTTATATGTATACTAGCTGACCCGGCAAACGTTGTTTTGCCATACTAAAAAAACAAAAAAGAGGTTTGAAAAATAGATGTTGGCCGATTCTCAGACCTACTGAATATGCATATAAAATTTCATAAAAATCGGTCAAGCCGTTTCGGAGGAGTACGGTAACTAACACTGTGACACGTAAATTTTATATATTAGACTAGCTGACACGGCAAACATTGCTTTGCCATACTAAAAAAAAGGTTTAAAAATAGATGTTACCCGATTCTCAGACCTACTGAATGTGCATACAAAATTTCATAAAAATCGGTCAAGCCGTTTCGGAGGAGTACGGTAACTGACACTGTGACACGTGAATTTTATATATTAGAAGACTAGATGTACATATAACAAGTGAAAAAAAAATGAAATTTAATAAAAGTGTTTTATTGTTCATTAAACTTTTTTAACATTATTTCCTTTTCAAGGGCCCACATTTCCCTCTTGTGTTGACGTTCTTCTTCATCAAAATCCCAATCCACCAACTTTACTAAAATGTCGATTTCATCTCTAGTGAAGTTAACACTTCTCTCACGTTTTTGAGACATCATTATATTATGTAATAAAATAAATTGTAAGAAACAGTACAACTTATAGCAGTTTATTTACCACAAGTTATTATTTACCATGGACTCGGAGAGGTTATTTTTTTTTTTTTTTTTTGGCGTCGGTGTTAACTTTTGCCATATTACAAAAAATTTATTTTATTTACGAAGTTTGACATTGCTTTATTTGACATTTCACGTTCCGAATTACGTGTAAGCAATAATGAAAAATAAAATTATGAACAGCTTCAGTGACCATTACAATATTTTTATTTGATATATTTAAAACAATTTCTGTGTAAACAAAAAGGTTGTTTAACATTATAATGAAAAAGTGCTTTTACATTTACTTATAACACAAAATGTTTCGTTTTCAATATGGGTTTCGTAAAACGGAACTACAGAATGCGACCGTTGCCAAACCTACTGTTTATAATCTGTCAAATAACTATTCGGTAGATAATTATAATTATTGGTAAGATCATAGTGAAACGCGAACTATACTACTCAGAACTTTTATCTGTCAGATGATTTATTTGTTATATAACTATTCGATACTTTATTTGTATATTGTGAAACAGACCCATAAACTGTTATATTTTATTACAGACTAGACTGTAGCCAGCGACTTCGTATGCGCGAAATTTAGAAAATTTCCCCCGTTTTTGCAACATTTGTCACTGATGCATCGCTCCTATTGGTCGCAGCGTGATGTTATAAAGCCTTCCTCGATAAATGTACTATCTAACACTAAAAGAATTTTTCAAATTATTCCAGTAGTTCCTGAGAATAGCGCGTTCAAACAAACAAACCATGTATAGATTCAGAACTATTACAAAATTTGAAAAATACCCAGTCTTTGTTATAAATAAACACTAAATTCCGTTATTAAGCCTTTAGGTTTATAATGACGAGTGGTCTGGTTAGAGGATAAAATGAAATACGTCCGGACTTGCATGGCGTTTATTTGCGACTCAATATATTTAATATAATATTAGTTTATATAGGTAAGGAGAACAATCGATTCTATATATTCCTAAAACTGCTGATACGCTGAGTGTTGCATACAAGGAATTCATACATAATATATTTGTATACAATAATTTAGGCGTCGAGCAAACAATAGGACCATACATACTGTAATTAATATATTTGTTTATATTAACTTCGGTGGCTAAGTGGCTAGCACAATGGTCTCTATGTATTCGTAGACCTGTTGACATTACGTCTACTTGCAAACAAAGAATTCATACAATGTGTTCCTACAGTAGCCTCCCCCTTAAAAGAAATGCACTTTAAATTACATTAAAAACACAAAATAAAAATGACAATACAATGTATACTTATAATATAACCAAACAATAAAACAAACAGTAAACTCGGACAATACGTAAAATGTATACTTATAAGGCAAAAATAATTAAAACAGTGTTTACTAAATAAGCTGAAAATTCATTTCACAATAAATTCGTACTAATTACCATATTTATGATATATAAAAAATATAATCTAACTCATTGAATACATATAGTTTTATTTTACCTTACTGATACAGTTAAGTATTTAAAACTAATAAAGCATAACGTAATGTATAAACATAGAACATTTAAACAAACTAGTCACAATAATATACGATAAACTAAAGTAGAAATCATATCGGTCGTTTGACTAATCTCCCACTGCGCGTGGTACAACTTAAGGGCCTACATCAATATTATCGTATATCATCGCCGACACGTACATATTAACACAGCCAGTAGGCACAGAAAATGAAGAATTAGGGATACTTTTCCTATTTACTCAAAATCTACTAAATATATTTTAATTCTGATTTACGTTATTTCATTAGTTAATACGCGATAATAGACCGACAAATGAAAAAAATAAGAAAATAGAGAGGTTGTTTCGCTAGGATTTTCTATCGAGAAAACTTTTTTTAATCGCGTTTCTGAGTTTATGCGATCCTAGATCATATATTGAAAAAACATATACTTAAAAATTAGAGCTCTAGCCATTCAATATAAACAAAAAATGAAAACGTTGTACGTAGAAAAATGCACGATAATATTGATGCAGGCCCTTAAGGGCTTATCACTAGGTAATACATTCTTAGATTTCTTCTTCTTGGTTACTGTTACGGTACTAATATCTTTTAATTCAAAAGCGTCAGGTCAACCAGTTGCCCCATCTATCACCGTAAGTCAGTATCTATGACCACTAGTCGCTGTCGTAAGCGGTCCAAAATTGTCAGCGTGGATATGTTCGTTTAAACCGGTCACACGCCTCAAATTGTCCTAGTCCCGACACTGTGTGTTGAATAACCTTCGAACTTTGGCATTGAATGTAGGTTTTGGTCCAATTCCTAACGTCTACATTCATATTCGGCCAAAAGTACTTGGACGCAACTAATTTTGTAGTAGCTCGTATTCCTGGGTGAGATAAATCATATACAGAGTGAAATGCCTTTTTCCTAAACTCCGTAGGTAAATAAGGCGTAACACTATTCGTAAGAAACTCACACGTAAGCTCATTAAAAGCATCTGGCAAAACATTGCGCTTGAATCATAAACTTATCAGTTAACAACTTCGTTAGTTCTCTGTCCGACCGTTGCGCTATTGCTGTCTTCAAATTCGAGTGTTGACGGACAAATAAGGGTCTCGGCACGCGAGTCTTCGCGACAACATTATCGCTACTACTTTTGTGTTGAATATTTGTAGCAAATTATACGTACATATAAATATAAGTTAATTAGTTAAAGTTCCGTTTGCTGTGTACAAGTTATAATTTCACTTTTTATCGGCACGATCACACAACTATTTTTATACACAGGAATCACTGATAAATTAGCCCCAGTGTCTATTAAAAATCGCATACCTGTCTGTCTGTCGCAAACTATAAGGCGGTTGTTTAGTGACGACGAGATTCAACTTGGCTTCGTCACATCGCCACTGGTTTTCGATGAGGGCTTCAAACTGGATGAACCGGAGTCGCGTTTGGTCCACCCAGAACTTTGGAATCCGTGATGATACGGTTATGGCTGCTAGAGCTCTGTCTCCATTGTTGCTAATATTACTGGCAACAAGCTGTTCAGGTTTCGCCATGTTGCTTATCAATTACCAATTCCGGTATTACTTAAAAAAAAAATCGTCTCTAATACAATCAATCACGTCGTATTCACCACTTTAGGGTTATAATGACGTGTGGTCTGGTTAGAGGATAAAATGAAATACGTCCGGACTTGCATAGCGTTTATTTGCGACTCAATATATTTGATAAAGTATTAGCTTATATAAGTAAGGAGAACAATCGTTTCTATATATTCCTAAAACGCTGAGTGTTGCATACAAGGAATTCATACATAATATATTTGTATATAATAATTTAGGCGTCAAGCAAACAATAGGACCATACATACTGTAATTAATATATTTGTTTATATTAACTTCGGTGGCTAAGGTGGCTAGCACAATGGTCTCTATGTATTCGTAGACCTGTTGACATTACGTCTACTTGCAAACAAAGAATTCATACAATGTGTTCCTACAAAGCCTATAATTAATTTTGCTCTAACTTTACATAAAGTTATTTACAAAGATATTATTAAGTACTTAGTTTTAATAAAAAAATTATTAGCCTTTTTATCTGTTTACATCAAACAAAATTAGCTGAAATTTCATGATGTAGAATAAATAACTTATGGATTATTGGAATACTAGCTGTCGCCCGCAAAAAAAAATAACAATCCACTTGCATGACTCTATTATCTAAAGAATCCGCAACAAAATCTGTTCCGTGGTTTTGAAGATATAAGCTTACATATAAACATACATACGGGCAAAAATAACGTATTTGTTAAGATTAAATACACGTAATTTTACATAACATTTTCACATAACGTTTTTGAAAAATTAAATAGGCTGTAGCTTCCTGTCGCTTTCTTACATTTTTTTTATATGCATGGACATTTCACACAACGTCCATTGGTCCCAAGCTAAGCTAACATGCTTGTGTTATCGGTACCAGAATACGGATAGAATACATAGGTGTACTGCATTTCTTTTGTAAATACCTTCTTAAAATACATAGAAAACACCCAGACGTAGTACAATCATTTGTATGACATTCATAAAATATCACACAAATAATTGTACCATGAGAGAATCCACCCGAAAACCTGCGACCCCGTAAACGATAGTCTTTTATATGAACCACTACACCTCGTTAACAAGCAATTAGCTTAACTTAGGACCAGAGGATGTTGTGTGAAAAGTCCATGAATATTTTATTTCTCAGTTTAATTTATACTCATACGTTTAGTTATAAATACATATGAACAATCTCTTTATTACATAGGTTTGAAGCTCTGAAGAAATTGATTCGACAGGAACACGTTCGTGAACTTCACAGAAAATATGAAGCAGAACAGAAACAGGAACTTAAAGATCTTACTGCTGGACGAAAGTAAGTTTGTTATAAAATATTTAATACTAGCTGTTGCCCGCGACTCCGTCCGCGTGGAATTTAGAAAATTTTCCCTGTTTTTGCAACATTTTTCACTACTACTTCGCTTCTACTGGTCGTAGCGTGATGTTATATAGTCTAAAGCATTCCTCGATAAATGCCCTATCTAACACTGAAAGAATTTTTCAAATCGCTGCAGTGGTTCCTGAGATTAGCGCGTTCAAACAAACAAAAAACAAACAAACTCTTCAGCTTTATAATATTAGTATAGACTAGAAATACGCAACATCTTTACTTATTATAAAACAATGTCGTTTTTTTTGTATCTATGTCCCTATGTGAGCTTATATCTTCTAAACTACGCAATGGATTTTGATGCGGTATTTTTTAATAGATAGAATGGTTCAAGAGGATGGCTTTTTTGTGTAATTTGTAAAGGTGGTTTGGTTTTTAAATTTGTCGCGTACTAAGTTGTGGGTTAGGTTAGGTTACAAAGTTGTCTCGGTGGAAAGCACGGCTGGAGGTGCCTCGGGCCGGTCTTCGGACCGTAGAGGCACTCCAGCCAGTGCTAGAGGATTGGGCGGGGCGGCAGCAGGGGGTCCTTACCTTCCGGCTAGCGCAGGTATTGTCCCCGACAATGGGTGCCATGGGTGCTTCGGCAAATACTTGCACAAGGTCGCAAGGAGGGAACCGACCCCAAGCTGTCACCACTGCGATTGCAGCGAGGATACGGCGCAGCACACGCTCGAGTCTTGCCCGGCCTGGGCAGTGGAGCGCCGGAATCTCGCTGCAATAATAGGAGGAGATCTCTCGCTGCCGACCATCGCTTCTGCCATGGTAGCCAGTGAGAGAAATTGGACGGCGGTCGCAACTTTCTGTGAGGTGGTAATCTCACAGAAGGAGGCGGCGGAGCGACTCAGGGAGCAAAGTGCCCTGGCTGGGTCGATCCGGCGCCGGCGAGCCGGGCAGCGGAGGCGCGTCTATGCGCGCCTCTTGCCGCCCTAGTCGGGGCCGCGAGTAGTCGGATCGGGGACGTCAGTCTGACTATCCGCAAAAGAGCCCACCGAGTACAGGTGACGTCCCGCTGTGCCCGGACGTCACCCCATGCTCTCGGAGCAAACACTGGGTGGGCAACTGATGGCGGAATCACCGCAGTACCAGTGCCCAATCCCCAGCTGAGTTAGGCACACGGTGGGGGTTTTAGTGGGTGAGGGCCCCACACTACCCTTCTGTTATCCCCGAACAGTGGTGTGTGCGGTCAGGCATTTCGCCTACCTCAACAAAAAAAAAAAACAAAAAAGAAAGGTTACGAAGTTGTGGGTTAGGTGGTTCTAATTATTGCTAAAAGTTGCTATTAATCCGTCAAACGGAAGATTTTTCAGATGGGGCCAGTACCTGCCAATTCACAATTAAGGTACTTGTGTTAGGTATTGCTACCCCTATTCCCGAGCGCGCGCTAAAAGGGACAATAAGTTCAACCAGGTTTTACATATGAAGTTTTTGAAAAAAAGACAACGTAGTTCACTGTTTTCTTCGAGAAATGTAAACCAATTTTAAAAATTTTTACTTTGTATTATATATGAAGAGTCTATCTATGCTTCTATTACTTTCTATTTTGGAAAAACTTTACTACATACAAGACGCTGCAAATTCATCTAGAGAAATCCGTAAAAAGCGGGTATTTTGGATGGTCATATTTATTTCAGTTACCATATTTTGATCACTTAGATACAGCGAGGAAAAAATCGTTGCTCTAACTAGAGGCAAAAGTAACAGCGGACTACGATGTCCATATTTTTGTATAGAACATTGTTTGCTGTCAAGCCCTCTTACAATTAAGTAAAATTTTAAGATGTATAGATGTAATATTTTTTTTTTCTAACAGTGAGGACTATGCCTATGGTCCATACGGTGAGCAAGAGCCACGGGGTCTGCAGCCATTACAGATGGAGTACCCAGCCGATGAGCCAACCGCCAGACATAGCAAGTAAGTCTCTCCTTTCTGAGATAACTATAGAGAAATCATTAATTTTTAAAGTACTAGAAAAAAACTACGGACACGGGGTTCTTCCCCATAAAAGGGTTTTTGGTTTACTATACCGCGCTGATCAAGCATCCGATTTATTTTCCCGTTTACCGTCTCTCACAACTAGAAACTTATTTGCTTATGTTATCTCTTAGCAGAGACTTAGCTCTTTAACCGATTAATATCATTAAATTGTGGTAAATAACTAAATATTTCTACAGGAAACCACCAGCAGGAAGTCGTCAGATTTCGCAGTTCTCCCGGTATTCTGACGTGATGCTGCCTCCTACCCGCCGCGCCATCTACCACCCCTACATCGAGTTTGCTCCCGACTTCATCCCTTACTACTGAGCCCAAACCCCCGGGCACTGCTCTTCAGAACAAACCTATGTCTCTCTCCCAGGGAATAACCCTATAATGTACAAAAAACTCTATGGGCTTTAATTCCTTATATCAAGTATTAATATATAATAATATATCAGTATTAATATATCGATATCAGTATTAAAATATCATATCGAAAGCATATCTTGACGCTTTCGCTTTGACGATTATCTCGTCACTAAATGCGAGTTTCTGTGCATTGATTTTCAATATTTTTTATATATTAAAAAACAGATATTCGATGTAGATACGCCAACTTTGAATTTTAATGTACCTTTTGAATATTAATATTGTATTTTTCGATAGGTTTAGGATTCTTCGCGTTCGATATCGAATGTAAATGATACTTCCGATATGACAATAAGTAATTGAGCAATTAACATAATATTGCTGTCAATTTACATTTAGTCAACGTGACAATAAAAATATTTAAACATTGTAATCTGACAATAATCAAATATTGATGTTTTGTAGAATTAATTAATAAGGAAAGTATCCTAATTAAGATTTTAATAATAAATTTATCAATTTTATGTGTAACCGTCTGGAATCCATTTTCCGCATCGGCGAATCTTTTTAATAGCAAGGAATGATATTTAAAACTTAATTTACTAAGCTTTAAATAGTAAATAATTTAATAAAAAGTATTTTAATTGCCTCACAGTATTTATCTATTGTAATTATTATAATTAAAACGCATTTATATCGTTTGTTGTTCGAGTTACTTAAACAGCCGACTGCCAAAGCTAAATTTCTTCCTTGTACAATTTAAATAAAATTTAATAATAAAAAATATAACTTTTAGATATTATATCAATGTATTTGTTTTAATTACTTGAAATAGATGATAATTGTTGTGATTAGACGATAAGTGTATCGTTACCATGGTGTGTTGTAATCAAAAGCCTTCAAGACGGCATGGGGCTTCGGTTGCGAATACTATCTAACACTTTTAACTACCATATTACAGACAACAAATAAAATACAGATTAATGAAAAAAATATATGACCATTCGGCGTGGATTGAAAACGTTGCGTGTATGTGCAATACACGTAACGTTTTCAATCCACGCCGATTTTCAATTGTAACGCAATCGAATCCCGACAGAAAATGCTTTAACTACAATTAAATGTTTCATGTTTACATATTTAACTGTGAAATTAGAATGACATAATAACCTTACAATTATAGGAAACAAATAACATAACAAGCTTAAGAAAACAGCGTGGTATTAGATATATCGTTATCGATATATCGATTTTTTTTATAATATAGTTTTACAAATAAAAAATTTCAAGGGAATAATAATTAAAAATAGTTACTTAGTTTAGACATTTCATAGAAAGATTTATAGACAAAGATAAACAAGACAATATATCGAAAATTATTAGGTATGTATTTAACCAAAGTATTACAATGTATTTAACATATTTTTGTTAGTTTTTGCAAAATCTTGTGCTAAACCAATCAATTAATTAATATCACAAATAACACAAAAATCTTATAAAAATAAAAACTAATAGTTTTGTGTGTGTATTGTAAATAAACCCAGATGTTAATTTAACGATGCGCCTGTGACGGTTAATATGATACAATATAATAAAAAAATAAACCCCAATACACATTTGCAGACAAAATAAAATATATATAAAGATATACTCAAAAAATATCGACAGAGAACTCGGTGAAGCACTGAAAATGAAGGCTGTAATCTAAGAAAGTTGTTACCTATTTGTGTACTATATATATTATATCTACCTACATATTATATGACGACAAATTAGTCGACATTAACTCACAGACTATAAAATTTGGCTTTAAAAATTATATTACACGTCATATATTGTGGCTTTAAGCATGTCAATAAATTTCATTAAACTTTATATTTATTAAAGCGAGTTGTCAAACGGTACTCACATCCTACACGTTACGATTTAGCGAGAATATCTTAAAATATTTTTATTTAATATATAATTTTCTAACAATATTCTGTAGAATTTTACAAATTATTTTATTGTCTTTTAAAATTAATAGGATAAGTAGTTAGTTGATAATACATTGAGTAGTATTTATTGGACGCATATAACAATATTGAATAAATAAAAGTTTTAAATAATGGAATTTAATATGTGCAATTGTAGATTATCGCAGCAGTAACCTGCGATTTATGTCGCGAAAACTATTACATATTTAAATGTAGCCATATCAATTATCAATATCTTTACATTTAATTATCGAATGCATAATATTTGTCCTTTCAATGATTTTAATCATTCGATTTTTGAAACGATATTTTCCTTGTAGACTTTCTTACATATGCATTCGATTTTTAAAAATGGACTATCACAGCGCGGTCAAGTGTCGACAATAAAATGTAACTATTTGGACAATATTTAATATAGTAATTACTCGTTGCATGGTCTTTAATTAACTTATATAAGTATAGGACCGCGTCTGTCCGTTATTTAGGTATACAATTTAAACTATTCATTAATAAATTAATGTTTTAAAATGTATATTGATTGGTGTTTTTTTTTTTGGAAAATAAAAATAGTTACGTACTCCTGAGCATATTAGTCAAATTATTTTTGTGTTGTTTATGCCTCATCCTGTTATTTCCGTCTTTTAATAAGCTTGTGTTTGGAATAGAAGAGCCCTTAACTTCTAGGGCAAGAATATTAGATAAGAGAATCTGCTTCTCTCTCTCTCCACCCTATTATCGTCCCACAGTTGGGTACCCGCCTCCTCCACTTTGGGACTTTACTGTGCAGCGCTGACCAAATGTATTGACACAGGTTTTATTAATTTATTATTATTAATATTTTGCGATTGACTCGCTATGCTTTTACTAAATAAACTAAATTATAATGGAAAAAATGATAACCATAAGCAGGTTTTATTTTCAAGTTTTCCATCTCTCACAGACTATGTGATCAGTGTAATTGTACACTGATCACATAGTCTGTCATAGTCTGTCACATAGTCATAGGGAGCTGTAAAAGCCAGCTAAGGTATATTGATACCTTAGCTGGCTTTTACAGCACCCTGGAAAAGGGGGAAGTGACACTTGTATTCTTAATCAGTCACCACACGAACTTGTTTATCCCCATGTGAGCTTAAATCTGAAATTATGCAACGGATTTTAATACGGTTTTTTTAACAGATACACTTCTATCTTCAAGAGTTTTTAGAGCTTCAAGAGCATTTATAATGTTTGTTGTTGATTATTTTCTAAACGCTACGAATACGAAGATCCGGAAAACAGCTAGTACTGAGTAAAATCAATCTTATTTTACTCGAGGGTGTTAATCTTTCAATCGGATAAACAAAAGCCAGAAAAACTAATCAAAGTTGAGCAAAACTTTTTACCAACTTTTTTCTTAGTTAGGTAAGATCACTGATTGTGGTTAACTCTGTAATGTTCTTGTGTTCAGTTTTAATTAATGTTACAAACATTATCTAAGAAAATTCTTCTAAAAACCGATTTATTATGTTCGTTTAGGTATACTTAAAAGTAAACGCCATAATATATGGGGTACTTGCCATAATCACTAAACTTGGTTGACGGGTTGACGATGGGAAGCTGATGATGTGTTATCCAAGAAAACGCTGCTGCCCGTTCTCCTGGTAATACCTGAGTCGCCTACTACACCGACGGGAAAGAAAGGAAAGGTACGATGGATGGTTACTTTAAAGTTAGCTCGGCTTGGGATCAGAGGACGTGTGAATGCTTATAATCTATGTCCATGAATATTTACAAAAAAAAGTAAGTAAAACTTGAGTCTGGCCGGGACCAGGTTTCAAATATAAAAGGTCCTGACCACTTTTAGACAGTAAGGCCCCAAAGAGTAAATTATCGTTTATCATTTTGTAATGGAGTATGAATTGGAGCCCTGGGCATATGCCCAGTGGAGAAGAACTGCCTGTCTTCAGCAATAGCTGGCGGAATAACCGCATTTGACTTCGCTAAAGTGGGGCGAAAACCAGGAAATAAGGAAGGTAAAAATAAAACCCAATTTATTTCGTATAATTTCTTATATATTTTTACAATTGAAATAATACAGGCGGTTACATAAAAATAAATAAGTCTCTTAACATTTACAAGATAAAATTAAAATAAAAAGTTTACAAAATAATAATGATTCATAAAATAATTCTGTACAATATAAATCCTGAATAACCAAATAGGTTATAGTCAAATAAAAAAAACAGGTTATGCTTACTTTACACATAACATTATATCGTAGATCTGTGCCATTCGAGCATCATCGATATATCTGTGCAAATCGGATTGGATATATCGCTGCGATATTAGAATATATCGTTACGTATATAGCAAACATACCAAATAATCATAGTTTAATAAAATCCTGCTACAACAGAATACATTAAGCTATTTTTTTCAAACCTAGCGATCCAGCGCAATAGTTCTTATTAAAGAATTGTTTACAAAATCAAGTCTATTATAATTTTGTGCTATGACTTGTAGGGCTATGTTTACAGCTCGCTCTATGAACGTAATTTTGAAGACAATTTTTCATTAAAACAAGCATAAATTAAGAATATTCAAAGAATATCTTCGCAATGATAATAGTAAACTTTCGCTAAATATTAGATAGTACATGTAAAATACACGATAGCTTAATGGTTAAAGCATGGCTCGGGGGCAGCCAGCCTGAGAAGCGCGGCGAAAGCCTTCAAATTTAACATTTTACTCCATCTCTATTAAGTTATAGGGCAGCCATTTAAATTGGCCCGAGGTTGGAAATCAAATGGCCCGGAGCGCTAATTTTCAAAATACGCCTCTGATTAAAGCAGCGTAAATTAAAAACCCGTTCTTAAACGTATTCTTCTTATTTCTAGAAAGAATAATACATATTTGTTTACCCGACGTTTTGGTCACCGTTCACTTGCTTCTCTTTCTTCTAGAGTCCAAATCTTTGCTAATATGCAAAGATATTCTTCATAACACTAAACTTAATTTATACCTGTTTCATTAGAAATATAATGTCGAAATATATATATAACGAAAGTTGGGTTAGTAGTTGGGTTTTTAAATAACAAACAAAATTGAAGGATTTTTATTTACACCTTCTTACATTTATAAATACTTGGTCCATATTATGGACGCAATGTGGCGTTTGTGTAAAAAAAGAAATAGTTAATGTACCTAACTTAGGTACAGAGTTATCAAAGGTCAAAATCTACATACAGAACAATAAAAAGAATGAAGTAATCCCAATTTTGTAGCAAATACAATAAATTTCGAAATGCAAATATTTTCTCGATTTACCTACATTTTTGCTTACAATCTAAATGAGCTAATTTAACTAAAAGTTCGTATATTTCTATAAAAAGTGTATAGAAATTATATTATAGTCTTATTGTTCGTGCAAATAAAGCACGCATTGAGCTATAATTTTTTTTTCAATAAATCAAATATAAGAAAAAATCATCGCCGTGAACCCATCGACATCGGAATACCGTTTTGTTGCTCTTCCAACTTAGCTACCATGGGATCTGCACATAATAATCAAATAATAATAAACTAATTTTTTTTTAGACTCGCAATTATAAACAGAGGCGTAGGAAAACCTTAGAATCGCTTAAATTCGCTGCAATATTTATATACGGAACTATAGGAGATAGAACGATTCAGTATCCCTTAAAAAATATGAAAAACTCGTGCTGCCTGTAGTAATTAATACATAAATTCAGCTGTCATTGAATGTAAGGAATCCTACGCCTATCCAAAGTTAACGTGAAAACACTAATGACCCCGCCTGGGTAGGTAACAACATAAAACATTTTGTTCTGCAACTTTTGACGTAACTCAATACATTAATAAAAAATTACTGTTCAAGTTTTTACTGCCTTGTGGTGACATTCGCAAGTCTAGGTTTTGTTCAGAGAACCATGTGACGCGCACCAATCTTTACGACGCGGACGTGTAGAGTGAAGAAATACCAAACAGAACATTGAAATTCTGCTTTAGAAATATCGTAGCGCAAATTTTGTTGGTTATGTTGTTACCTACCCTTTTTGGCGTTGGCTTGACTAAGTTGGCGAGCAAGCGTAGGGCTCACCTGATGGGAGGCGGTCACCCCAGCCTACCAAGTCATTAGTGTTTTTAAGGTAATCCTGTATACCAATTTAACATTGAGTTTTGCAAGATAAATGAAAATAAGATAACAATCCTATGTACTTTTTTTTAACAGAATGATACAATTCACTTAGGACATCACACAGCTAAACATAAACATGGAATGCGTTATTACGGAGGAAACGTTACAAAATTGGCACATTATAATTATATTGTAAGAAGGCGGTATTGGAAAAAAGTATTTCTTATAATCATAACTCACATCCCTATAAATATATATTCTATTAATTCAAACCCATAATCTTATATATGAAAATCAATTACTGTTCGTTAGTCTCGCTTAAACTCGAAAACAGTTCGGCCGATTTTTTTAATTTTGGCCTTTAGATATACGTGAAAGTCCAGGAGAGGTTTAAAAGCTGACAAAATATATGGGGATCTAAAATTCCAAGCATATGGAGTAACGGGGATTAGCTAGTTTCTTATATAAACCATTAATTTGAAACCGAAGAAAATAAAACTATCGTTTTCTTTAGTCCACGAACAGAATAATTAGATATACATATTTAAAGGCTTTATGAGAAACTATGCGTATACAGCACACACACTGTTAAAAAGACACGTATTTTATGGATTTATTTATATTGAAATAAAATTACTTTAAAAACAATATACACGTCTAAATATGTAGTAGTATAAGTTAAATAAATGCGCACTCAATCAACGTGTTGAACATTATTATTTTAATATTCAGTTTAAAAATGGAATAGAATATATAATTTTAGGAAATGATACGATATCAAAATATTAACTATAATATCAGACATATAATATCATTGTTAGAAACATCGCAACACATTTAGTTTATATCACTTACAAGCTACACCAACATTAGTTTACAACATGGAACATTTGCGGCATTTTAATACAAGAAAATAATCTGTATACCATTTCTTTTAATATAGCACTGAAAATAAACATTAAAAGTAACCAAAGCTAAGGTAAAATGAAAGCAAATGATTTTACAAGTTATTATAACTAAAAATTATATTAACACTCATTAGCTCGGTATACACAGGACGATGCAACACGTACGGATCGCGCAAGAAACGCGCGTGGCAAGAATGCGAAGCCCCTTATTATCCTTGTTATTTATATATTACGGGACGGTTTGTTATCATCATAATCATTATCATCAAGCATTTTTCCCATGGTAGGCAGAGACTATAGAGCGACATTTGCTTCGATTCAAACACACCTCCTTAGCTTTATTTACACTGATACATCGGGCACAGTTAATGTGTCCAGTCGGTGTGGACGTGCAACATTTGATCGCGATCTATCGAGACAATCGTCCGTTAAAAACCTGCCTATTTGGACCGCGCTATTCCCCCCGCGCGGGAATCATGCGAGCTGGATCGTCCGGTGCGGACCCGCTAATTAAATAATTGAAATATAAGTTCACTTCCATCCTTGCATAGTTACTTTTCATGTTAATTCAGCGACCGTGAAAAGAACTTAGTTAAGACATTGACTATTTTCTATACATACATTTAAAAACGAACAATATTTATGTTCTAGCATATTTTTTTATTAGTTTAGTAGTAGGTATTTAATAATAAATGTAGAAAAAGACTTCTGCCTAGTTGCCTTACGAACATATTCGACTTAGGCTTGCCTTTTATTTTATTAAAAAAATTTATTAGTCAACCGTTAGTAATGATAAAAAGCCGTGTGATTTTCAGGATACTGGAAAAAATGATAACTATGAGTGTGAAAAAGTGAAACCGTAACGCGTTAATTATCGGAACTTCTATACGAAGTTAAACAAATCAAATGTATTGTGACCATTTCACTGGACATAAAAAAAACAAAAAAAATACCCTAAAAGTAGACATTTAAGATTTTTGTAGCCATTGTGATTTCTTTTAAAAGTCAAATACACAAGTACATAGATACATATTAAAGGAAAGATTTTGTAAATGAAATAAGGGTATAAACACTTTGTTCGGAATCAACATACATGAACGATATTTATTGCATCTAAGAGTTGAATCTGTGCCTAATTATAGGTATTTTATGATATTATGAGAGCCCTATATAGAGACAATACCCTGATATATTTATCGTATCATATAAATGTCTTGCGAATATAACTCAAAAAAACTGCGTCAATTTATTACAAAAATGAGCCAAAATTCTAATTAGTATAGTGAATATCATTTCTGTTACTTTAGTATGAGTGTGGTTTTTGCTCCTACTCTACCAGGCCATGGTGGTACCATTATCCGGCAAGGGAAGCCCCATGGGAAGCCCGTATCGACGCGGGTATACTAGGTCCCCTCGTCGAGTCGGGAATTGTAGTAGAAATTGTATTTTGAAATTCATCTAAAGGGGGTCATAAGAAACACCATTAGCTGCATATAGCAGATAGCTCTCCAGAGTCCCTGCCTACCTCCAAAGGTAAAAGGCATGATGATGAAGAAACATCAAATTTACCAAGATTTTACCACACTCGAACCAAAGTAACATTATTTATATAATAAACAACATTAATTTTGTATAATTATATAACTAATACTAGTCTCTAACTAGCTGCGCGTAATATTAACACATAGTGTCTATATTCATATATAATACATAGACATACATACAAATACGTTCGTCTTTGGTTACGGGCCGGATGTTTGCGCGACAATGGTACCATTTCTATGAGAACAACAAAACTACACGTAACTAAAAAATATAAAGTGTCAATAAACACAATTCGGCAATATTACTTGAACTTTCTTATTATAAAAACTGTGTATAGTTGTAGTGTGGTAGTATAGACACACGATTTTTTTATAAATCAAAATACACCAGTTGTTCTCATTTCAGTTAGTTTAGTTTTTGCCGCATCAGAACTGGCCTCAAATATAATCTCTAGAATCTCTAGAAAAGTAAAAAACGCGTACGCCGTTTTGGATCTAAACTATATATAAACCCATTAGAAACAGAGACAGCAATAGGAACGAACGTAACCGCTAAATAGTATGAAGCGGCACAATAGAAGCTTGTCTCTTTGCCTTTCAATCATAATAACGTTTCTGTGTAATGCCGAATGAACGAATGAACGAACTAATTTGGAAGAATTTTATTTCATTCTTATGAGCATAGCCTTAAGTTAATAGTATAAGGTTTTGAGCCAAAAATGGTTTAAATTTGTTGGAAATAGTGTTGGATTTCGCTTCTTTGTACATTTTTCGTCATTTCAAAGGGAATTTTAAACCTAAAAAAACATCCTCCTAGCTACGCCGTGCTGTGTAATTGATTAGGTCAATCTTGAGTCAAATTTATAAGAATACAAAATTAGCTGCCCATTTTAAGCTACAATTTCAAACAGTTATAATCAATTTCCAAACATTATGACATTAAGCGAATGGAGGACATAAGAAGACGATACATATTATTATATGATTTGCAGCCTCATAAATTAATTCAGAAAAAGGTAAACATTAATGACGGCTTGCAAAGCTGTTCTTAGGCTGCCACCGATGGCCTTGGCCCCTATGGCGCTATGGTAAATACGATACTGATTATTATATTGGAACATTGGTGATCAAACGTAGAATTTGTGTAAGGCATATTTTATAGTGAAGTTTGTATATGTAATATTAAAATCATAGTTCTATATGATACTTTAATAACTAAAAGTGTATTGTAATATGAAGCATAACTATCTATAAAAGGTTACAAAATTGTAGCTATCTATAACGACCTAAGCTTAAATGGCACATACGGGCACGCACAAACATGCCCGCCATATCTTTAACTATACTTTTCTATTATCTTTTCACTTTATGTTTCTCTATTCATTGATTTGTTCAATAATATCAAATTCTTAAATAAAATACACATGCTATTTTAGAAAAATAAAATAAATAAACATTTTTAAATAGAAAAAAATATTATTCTGGAAATATATCTGTAAATAATAATAATATCTTTTTCCCCCGTGGGAAAAAGGCGTAATGTTATGATGATGATGATGTAAATAATAAAAATAAACTAAAGCGCATAAAAAAGCAATTCGCGTATTTGATTATAGTGAAATAAAAATCAACCAACTGACGTGACATGTAAATACGGAATATTTTTAAAATTATTGCATTGTCATCGGTCCTTAATATATATCCAAAATTTCAGGGGCCCAAGTCTGCTTATTACAATGTTTTCATAATGATCAGTCTACTATTTATTCTTTAGTCTATGATAAAATTATGTCTGTTTTACCTTATATAATCTAAATTTTCTTTATCTTTACTTCTTATAAAACAAAGTCGTTATTTTTGTATGTATGTCCCTTTGTGAGCTTATATCTTCAAAAATACGCAACGGATCTTGATGCGATTTTTTTTATTAGATAGAATGGTTCGAGAGGATGGCTTTTTTCGCATAATTTGTTGGGGTTTGCTGTATATTGGATGAGATATGATTAAATTTGCCGAGAAATTCGGACGCGCGGGAGCTATAAATGAAAACGCTGCCTTATCTATGTGAGGTACAACAAACTAATTGTATGAATGAATTGATTGTTACATTTAGTTCTTCAAAAAAGTCCGCGAGGGCATGTGTCTATCTTTTAAGGGAAATCCGCTATGCCCATAATAATGTCAAAAAAATTATCTAAATTCAATAGGGTGTTTTCAAAAGCTATTTATGTATATATGTATAGTAATATTTTTTATCAAATTAAATGGCTTAGTTAGCTTACGCAGTTAATATAGATTATAATTGTTCTTTACAGCATGCAATTTAAATGAATATCTTAGGAGATATGACGAAAGAAGAATTAGGTACGCGCGACAAAATAAAATACCTAAACTGTTGTCTGAGCAACGCGTACGTTTCGGCGGTCTTCTAAGAAGAAGACCGCCGAAACGTACGCGTTGCTCAAACATTGGAGTATGGCATGGGCGTGCGCTCTATATAAGCAGAAAGGCCCTGCTTTACTTGCCATTCACAGATATTTTAATAAAACGTTCGTATGTTTTAGATGACTTTATTCATTTATTTACTATTAATTAAACAAAATATTATAACTTAAAAACGCCTAATAATTCATAAATAGCACCAATATGTGCTTGCAAATTGCTTTTTACCAGGCGTTTGGCGAAGGAATAATATTAGCGTAGCTAGCAAGCTCGACGCCGCCCGCCTGCCATGAGTTCATATGTGTGTAGAAATTTTGGTGTCCGTGCACAGTTCGCAAACGCACACAGGCTTACATATCCAAGACAATTTACACTGAAAATCCTGCGGCCTGCTTTGGCGATCGGATGTTATCGCGAGTATTCGGCAATGTTCGTTCGTTACTTATAATCCGAATAAATATAATAGTCGGAAGTCTAATAAATCACGTATGCATTTTTGTTTAGTAAGGTTTTATTTATTTAAATAGCAGAAATATTTTGGTTCGACGGAGGCCATTTTATTTTTTCGTGTGATTCATTGAACTGTTTAATAATGAGTTTCTATAATTTAATAATTGTATGGATTTTCGTTTGTTGATTTTAAAATGTTATTTGATTGTGAAATGTGTGTTGATAGTGTGTGTTTGTTAAAAATTAAAAATAACAAGTTCTCACAAATGTCTTTCAGTAAAAAGATTCTGTGTACCCGAGTTACGACAACTAAGCCAGCTAAAAGGTATTGTACCTCGAAAATTTCATGTTAAAAGTTATGAAACGTATGTACATACGTACATGTACGTATGTATGTACGTACGTAGTTATTGTTTAGTAATTCTAGTACAGTGTGGACTGATTCGGGATATTCAGATTTAAATTTGTTCTGTTGGCATGGTTTCCGACTTAGAGATCCGTCGCGTGGCTATGCTAAAAATCTATAAAAGAAAAAGTTTTTGTGACTGCCTGCCCTAAGTTAAATATCAGTGCACGCCGCTGGAGTATGGATAGATCCATACTCCAATGTTTGGATATGTAAGGATGTTAATTGTGCTTTCACGTAAAGACTAGAAAAAAAGAAAAGAAAAGAAAGAAAAACCTTTCTTTCTTTCTTTCTAAAGACTACTGGATGGATTTTCAAGAATCTTTCCAATAGAAAATGGAATAGAAAACGAACTTATTTTTTACCCTTTTTACCGCGGGTAACAACGCGGGGCGCAGCTATTATTGTTATAATTTGTTAATGTATTTTTAGAAACTAAAATAATGTTATTGATTTTATGTAGTCTGAGCACAATGTAATATGATATAGTTTATGGTAAAAGTCTATCTTTATGGTCAATGTAAAATTAAAATCGAATGTGGGTAAACCCTGTAATAACTGATCGTAGAAGACACATTACAGCTCAGTCTCACCCGTGACCACGGTGACTGCAAAGTCTCCGAAACGTCGGGCCAAAATTTAAAACAAATATACGCGTCTAAATCCGTAAAAAGCAGTTTTATTTAAATTAATAGTAGACGACCAAACTTGATAAAATACGCAATTATGTAATCAGTGACTGATCATTTTAACAACATTGTGATAGCAGACTTGGGACCCTGATTGATCAGTAGTTGAAAACCACTTTCAAAGATTTCATTACATAGATTAATACATTTATACGTACGGCGTGCGTACGCACGTACGTACTATGTATTATTGCGTACGTATTAATACGTACGGTATTGACACCGGTATTGGTACCGGAGCTTATAAAGCGTTAAAAAGTAAACAGCATGTGTATTAGTTATTGCTTTTCAAACATCATAAGTGTCGGACACTTTTATACAATAAGACGAATATCCAAAACACTTAACAACATTCAATAATACAGATTTTTTTACTCAAGTTATCAAGCTGGTTTAAATGTGTATATGGGCACGAAGATTTCATCGTCACAACATCACGCCTTTTTCTCATGGGGGTAGGCAAACACTATAGAACGCCATCTGCGTATATCAAACATACTTCCTTGGCTTCATCCACACTCATACATCTGGTCATACATGCCCGACGGTTGTAAGTGCTACCTACTTGACCTTTTAAAAGTATACGGGCGATGAAATCGGAGTTGTATATCGACGCAGGAAAGCGATCTTGTCGTATCTCGAAAAAATGCGAAAATGAGCTTTATACATCATTCGATTCAGAAGAAAATACCGCATCCAATGGTCTCAGTTTCATTTTTCTACGACTATTTTTTATTTAGATACGACATTGATTTTTAGCTCAATATTTTGAAATCAAAACAATAACATGTTGTAACTAAACCAAAATTCGCTATTTTATTTTTTAGTATACATACAACAAAATTGCTGCGTATACTTCACAGATTACGACATATACCCCGGCCGAGATGCATTACTTGCAATGAGTTACGCCCTTCACAGCGCATCACAATATAAATTTTATTTAGTTACAGCAAAATTGCCGCTCGGGATTTATATGCCCATTTGAGATATTACTAAGTTCTCATTCAGCAATTTACGCTATTTCTACAATTACACCATTTTAAAGTGCATTTTTCTATTAAAATTTATACTTATCCCATCTTAAATGATATAATATTTTAGCTATTGGATTATACACGGCATTCGTTCCCCCATCCCCCGCGACCACTAGCAGATGCAGCGCGTACGGCTTACTTGTCAGTCGACGCTCGATCGCCTAAGTGTGAATGCAATTACGTAGGTACCTAGTGTAAAGACGACACAATATTTTCGTGTTTAATGTGATATTTGAAAATACTGGTGAGTACTATTTACAATTAACTCTTTTGTTTTTAATTGAGTTAAATAATAATCATACACAACAAATCGACACATCATAAGTACCTATATCAATGAGAGTTTTTTTTTATTCCAGATTATATCGGAGGCCTGATAATATTGATGTTATTACGAGTACAAGGTAACCAGAGAGTACAAGGTAACGGAACCCTTCGTGCGCGAGTCCGACTCGCACTTGACCAATTTTTTTTGATTTGTTATGTTTTTTTTTACTTAAGCTAAAATGGTTTTAAGAAGTATTATACCAATTGAGTTTTTTTTTATTGTTTGTATTTTAATTTTGTTTAGAGGGCAAAAATTTTGTTTTTACATTTTTGATTACATTAAATAAATAGATTGTCTAACATACTGCATTTTATTTGTGTTCCGTCAATTATGTAATACTACTTACAACAAATAGCAAAAAGATGAAAAAGAAATGTATTCATATAAAACAAACTATCTGTCTTCATATAAAACTTATATATAGATACAGCAAGTCTGATACCAGTGTTTTGAACAATTTACTGATGGTCCCAACATTTGGCTTTTGAGATACAGCATATTCAATGTTTAGGTTTTGAAAATCAAATGCTGTATCTAGTATTAAATCCAATTACACTAATCTTAGAATGACCGTCTACATTGCAAATGGAAGGTTTTATTTTAAATTGTTATCACTGAAATTATGGTAGTTTTACGTCTACTAGTTCACATATTATGAATTTTTGAAATAGTTTTTTAGCTCTGGTGCAAAGTTGCATATTTCGACATACTACAAGATCGCTTTCCTGCGTCGATATTTTTCACGGGCATACTTAACGGCGTATATCACAATAATAAAATAATTAAAAAAAATCGCTTGATAATTCTGGACATAATACTTTCTAACACTTGCGCGACTCATTTGTTTAAATAAAACTACTTTTTACGGATTTAGACGCGTATATTTGTTTTAAATTTTGGTCCGACGTTTCGGAGATTGCAGTCACCATGGTCACGGATGAGACTAAAAATGACGGGTGAGAAATGATTTATTGCAGTCTCACCCGTGACCATGTTCGCGTCTAAATCCGTAAAAAGTAGTTTTATTTAAATTCTGATCATTTTTTTCAAGCTATTGCATTTATTGTATATGCATGTGTGCATAGGCTTGTCTATGTGTGTGTCTGTGCCAAACACGCAATGAGTGTTACAATACACAGTGTGCAAAAAGCAGTCGTGCGTTTTACACGTGTTCCCCAGCATTATTATTATCTGTCATCATCATCATCATAATCACGCCTTTTTCCCATGGGGGTAGGCAGAGACTATAGAGCGCCATCTGCTACGATCCAAACATGGTCATACATGCCCGACGGTTGTAAGTGCTACGCACTTGCCCTTTTTGGAGTATTATCTGTCCTAAACATGTATACGTTTATATGGATAACCGGACGGACAACAAAGTCTCAGTAACATGTTTCTGTTTTACCTTTTCATATGGAACCCTAAAAGATAATTTAATACCTCGCAAATAACACCTTGCTCTTTCAAAATCCTCGTGCCTAGTAACATTAAATTTTTTTATCTGTACCTGTTGTTAATTGACAAAACCACTAAAGAGCAGTCTTTACAAATACATTTGATTATAACTACATTAAATACAAATCACTATATTAAAAAAATACTGGACCATAATTTGATTTAATAAGAAGAATTATGAATGTCAAGTAGATTAGTTATGTTTTATGAATTTATTGAATCTTTTAAAGTTTATGGAAAATTTATATAACTTTGTTTAGTCATAATAAGCGTTTAAAAACACTTAAAACTCAACTATTTATCATTAAAACTAATTTGCGGCACAAAAATACTATTAAAATTACTAAAATAAAAATTCTATTGTTGTTTAAACTTAATGAATCAAATTTTAGTGGAAAGAATTATTACCATGAGCGGGACGTGACCCAACTAACTCTGAATACCGTTCCGTTGCTCTGCCAACTGAGCTATCATAGTCGCACATGTTAAACAAATTTTAGACTATAATTTGATTTGTTAAGTAAAATCAGTGGATGTCAATTGTAAAAATTAACAATTTTATAGTAATCTCTCTGTGGATTATTTGTTTGAGCCGTTTGGGGTCATGATCATGGGGCCCGAGTGCACAGTCTCTTTATAAAGATCTTTCTAAGAGACTGGTCGACGTTTCACGTGACCAAAAGGCTGGCCTGTATTAGGCAATTCGTATAAGCATTGCTATACAACGTGTCAATGCGGCCAGTCTTTTGGGCACGTTACCCAATGACTGCGATGCGGACGAATTTTTTTATGCTTCATTTTAACCACATTTTCTTTTCCTTTTTTTTTTTCTTTTGTTTTGTATTGTTGTTGTAATATTTTTATAAAATTATATATGTATTTTTATATTATAAAGTGTAGATAAAGTTAACGCGACAATTAAATTAATAAATTACTGTAAATTATTTTACTGTTACTATAATGTAAATTTTTTAAATTATAGCTGCAATCGCATTCCGTCTGCACTGACCTTGGTAAGACGAGATTGTAATAAAAACGAATAAAAAACACTATTTGGTTTTGTATTGAAACAGCATTTGACATTTACATGAATGTCAAATTATTGAATGACAAATTATTAAAAGTCAAAATATTGAATGTCAAATTATGAAAAGTCCAAATATTGAATGTCAAATTATTGAATGTTAAATCACGAATGTCTATGTGGTAAAGTTTGTTACTTCAGTAGCGGCGACGTTATACAATTAATAGTAGTTAATAGTAAATGACGTCATCAAAACATTGTTTATGTCACTTTAATGGCCATTTCATAAAGAACAAATAAAAATATCGCTTTTTAGGAAACTAAGCCAATCTTAAACACGTAATTCACAACAGTATGACGACCGCTAAGTAATCAGAGCTCAAGTTATCGAGTCAGGCCTATTAGTAGTTTTTTTTTATAATAAAAACATTTTAAATATCATTTATTTGAACTACGTACTTTAAGCATGATTTAAAAAAAAAATACCAAAAGCGCTCTTAAAAATCTCATGACACAACCACATTCTTATTTCATAGACAGAACCAGTATTGACAGTCGTCACACTTAAAAAAGGTAGGTAGATTATCATATACAACATGTGACATGACTGTATGCGGTCTGAATAAAATCACTTGTACTTAGAAAAATAAAAGGATAATGAATGAAACACCAGTAAATTTAAAAATGAAATTATATATAGGGTGGAAGTAAAACACCCCCAAAAGTTTGACTTTCACTAAATAAGAATCAAAATTGTCATATTATTTTGAATATTTTCAATTTCAAAAAGCGTGAAAAAAATTTATATTTCTTTTTCTACCAATTTTCTTTATGTCACTGGCAACACTGAAACTTACACAATTTCCTTTATCTTTGAGCATACGAGTCATTTAAAAAAATTAGGTACATAGACCAAATTCCACAGTACAGCAACTCCATACAAACTTTAAGAAACGCACCAAATATTTTTAATACATCCAAATACATTAACATTTATTTTTAAACACGAATATATTTTATCTACACTATTTGATTACACATTTTTTAAGTTTATTTTTAAAGTGAAACTTTTGTTACACATCATCTCAAACTTTTTCATCTGTGTGTTGCATGCATGTAATGTGACAGAATGAGAGCGGAATTGCCAAGAATGTTTTAAATATGAAAGTTGATGGATATGAGGCCTAAGTCAGACTAAAGAAAAGATGAATAGATTGTGTGAAATAGGATATGAAGAAGATGTATGTAAATTCACAGATGACGTGTGACAGAGGAGTATGGAGAAAGAAAACATGTTGCGCCGACCCCAAATAATTGAGAAAAGGGGCAGGGAATGATGATGACGACGATGCATGTCGCATGACGGTCGGGCGACCGTTTTACCAAGTACAAAATTAAGATTGATAAATTGATGATTAATGGAATATTATGCCAAAAGATTTTGATAAATGGTGTATAATGTGAAAAAAAGTTTCACTTTTACCATGGTTTCTATAACCACACAATCCTTTTTTTTTTAATAAAAAGGTAGTATAGAGTCGAATTACTGTATCCATTTCAGCCATTACTCAATTTAAAGGTAATGAGCAAACATATAGGCTTAGTATTTTTTTTAAAGTATTCATTATGACAACGTCACAAATGGTACTGGCACAACTAAACTGAACTAAACTAAAACATCAATATGCTGAATATGTGTGTATAAAAACTGTGTAATGAATAAAATAATAGGTTGTTCGGAAAGTCATTTCGTTTTTTTTATGTGGAATAAATTTTGCTGAAGTTGAATTTAATTGGAATTTTTCACACACAAGCCTGCTATATGAGCTCTCAAATCATATAAAAATTATACGGCTTAAATGCAAAGTTGGGTGCAAAAGAATACAATTAAATACTAAAAACGAAATGACTTTCCGAACAACCCAATTTGTGGTAGGTTCAGGAGTGTTTTGGAAATTAATGTAAAGGGATCAAAAGTAGAGGAAGGCTGAAGAAAAAATGGATCGATTGCGTAAAAGAGGATATGAAAGAAAGAGGTATAAATACAGAAATGACGTCTGAATGGAAGAAAAAAGGAAAGTACCCTAAATAAAGGAATAAGGGCAGGGCAATGATGGTTATAATAGACTAACGATTTCAATTAATATAAATGCATACAACAAAATAGCCATAAAAATACACTTGAATTATTTTCCTTTCTTTAGTTAAATTTTGTTGTGCACTTAGAATTAGTTACCATATATCATCATCATACAATATCTTAGAAAATCCAATTAAAGATGGCAGACGATTCGAATCATAAAAAAAAATTCATTAAAAAAATAATAATAAAAAATCCATAAAAAATATTCTTATATTTATACTGGCCACAAAATAACTGCCTAATTAAAATATGCTATTTAAAAATAACTGTATAAAATAAAAATATATATCTTCACTTTTTAATGGACTGGATTTCTAGCGTACTGCGTTGATTAAATTTAAAAAATAATTTAATAAAATATAAAAATGCTATTCCAATATCACTTTAACACTATTCGTTTCAAAATAGGACGAATAAGACATTTCCTCCACGAATAGAGTATTTTATATTTGTGTGTTTAATCCAAACACACATACATATACAAAATTACTACTAGTTAATTCCCTACTTATTTACTAATTAACGAAGCGCGTTTAAACACATTACGATAATATATTAACACTTAAATTTCATTTTGCGATAATTGCCATTTTTTGCGATAGTTGCAATTTTTTGCAACTATTGTAATTTTTTGCAAAATGCTGTATATTTAATTTTACAAGGGATAATACTAATTGTTATAGTTTACTGTTTTTTAATGAAGACAAATCAGTATTAGTGTTATATAAAAATATAATGACTGACAACACTAATAATAAGAAAATATAAATCTTTCGAAATCATAATACATCGCTAATATAATAAAACAAAAATATTTACCATTATAATTCTCAAATAAAAAATGAACTAATTGCAAAAAAATATCATAAAATAACATCGAGAAATGGTAGAAATAGTAAATTATTTTCTTCTAAATCAGTACTTTTTTGAGCTGGCAACATTTTGAATTTTCAAACGCGCCTGCCATCTATATTTTGACACATTTTTACATAGAACAATGTTCTAATAAAACAGGTATTTTCTTCCCAATGATATACTTGCTTTTTATCTTGTAAAAGTGAAGTTTGTAGTTTGGAAAAACTACTATGTCACATGAATTGGAAATACCATATCTTATTATACATATAATAATGTATATAACAATAAATACATTGAGTACTTAATACATAATGTATATAGGTACAGGACTTGGTCGCGTAGGCACGTACGTGCTAACACAACGCTTTGAGTATTACACTTACATGTTAAATGCTCGATATTACCGGGATTCTTGTTCTGGTGTGTCGGAAAACCTGAAAATATTAGGTTTCTCATAAAGAAATTTCATGCAGTTAAAAGACCACACCAGAAGCCTCAGCCCATTTTGGCATTGAATTCTCTTTAGGAACATGTTTAAACACTTTTTTTGCCGTTATATATCAAATATAAACTACTTTTCTTTTGTAAATACATACTCATAATACATAGTAAACGCTCAGACATATTACAAACATTTGCATGTTTGTATGGCATTTATAAATGTCACACAAATAATTGCCCTGTGCGGGAATCGAACCCGCGACCTTGTGAATGGCAGTCCGTTACATGAACCACTCGACTACGAGGCCCGTCAAAGTTACTTTATTAGTAAGTGCACGAAGTATAGATACAAGGAGTCCGAACGTAATGTTGAACGAATGGTCTCAATTTAAGGGACAGATTTTTGCCGGTAGAGTGCTCCATTTTTCAAGAAGTACTCGTTTGAACTATTGACACTTGTGGAAAAAAATATTCTGAGAAACGTGGATATAAATATAAGTTTTAGGAAATTTTTCGAGTGCTTGAAACCCAACAATACAGAGAAGGTCAAGAGATATTCTGATATTCTATACTAGCATCGGTACGTCCTGAATACTTGCGCAGCCAGTGGCAGAAAATAGAACTATGATCTGGGTTGATTATTGTGTACACGAAATATTATGGAAAAGCCTATACCGTTCGGACTCCTTGTATCTATACTTCGTGAGTAAGTGGTTCTTCTCTTCTCCAGCCCATTTACGTCCCACTGTTGGGCACGGGCCTCCTCCACTTTGGGAGGGATTATGGTCAACTGTGCCGCGCTGACCAGGCGTGTTGGCACAGGATTTATATTCGAGTTTTCCATCTCTCACAGAAAATGTTATCTGTGTGCAATATCCCTTAGCTGGCTTTTACAGCACCCTTGGGAGGAGATGGGGTGGTGACACTTATATTCTTAATCCGTCACCACACGGAGACGTAGTAAGTGGTTACCTCTTTCTTATTATTATTTGCTACCACTCTCTTATTCTTACCTTTTAGTATTGACAGGAATTTCAGGTTTATGAAGCATCTGTCCATAAGCAGCTAGCGCACAATACGCTGCCAACAATGCCCCATGATGATGGGGTCTATAATTGACCCCTGTGACCCCACTGGCACATCTGGCATGAGCCCCTAGTGCCTGCCAGCAGTATATTGAAGCTCTAGCGTCATCAGCTGACCGGAATGGTGCTGAAGGGTCATTTGCATCAGCTGCCCTAGCGCCACCGCATGCCGCTGACATACTGCAGAAGTTCATGGCTTTCCAACCACCATACCTCGTGGGAAAAATAATAATATATTATATAAATAATAATATTAGGTGGTTGGTCGAGATGGTTGCAAAGCAATTTGATAGATGGCGTTGTACGTAAAAATATTATTATATAATAAACTCAATCGAGTGGATAATGTGGTGGCCTAATTAGATTACTGAAAAGCACGACAGCTATAAGCTCAGTTGCAACAGCTACGGAACGGTATTCCGAGGTCGTGGGTTCAAGTCCCGCTTGCGGTTATCACTTTTGCCACCATTATTCAATTTATTAATAATATAAAGGTCAAAGAATTATTATCTAAGGCCTGCATTTATAGTAACTGCCCCGCTCCTCCGTTTTTAGCGTGATCATTAATAGCCTCAGTGTTAATCTGGTGTAAAAGCTTTTCATTAAAATTCATCCAATTTTAATATGAAAAGAGCAAGGAACATCCTCCTAACACATTCTAGCTGAAAAGTCTTTGCAACTCGTTGGATTAGATTAATTGAGTTGCGCAAATGTTAGAGAATAATATATAGCACTTACTTGTCAACAACGACAACAGGTCCATTTTTATATTCCATTTGACAGCCAGCGACATACTCCACCAAAGCAAAGGAATCCTTATATGGCTCGATAAGTCTATCTATCGCTTCTTCCCTCTCATTATCACTAACCGCTTGTCTCACAGCTTTCACAAACTCATTATCGTCCGGTTTACCAGGAGTATACGAGGTCGTTTCCCCATCTAACCAATTACTACACTTAATAAATTTCACAGATAACTGATAATCGTCTTGCAATGAATGCACACTCACGTTTGTCACTTCAATAATTCTGTCTTTTGGTACATTATCTGGCACTGATTTAACCTTTTCAAATGTATAACACGGTCTTCTTAATTCCGATTCCTCTTCCACACTTAAAGCCGGAGCTACAGGTGGGGGAGGAGGTGCCACATCAGGCGGAGACCCAGCAGTTCTTGACCAATCAGGAAACTTAAACTTAGTCGGTGAGCTTAACTTGAAATTTTTCAAAGACATTTTAGAAGGAGATCTCGGTGATTTTGGTCCATTTTTCTTTTCGGATAAAGATGAAAATAAATCACCGTTTGCTATTGATTTTCTTGCTGATAGATCACGATTCGCTGTGTTTAGTTTTTCTAATCTTAATTCTGTTCTATCAAAACGGTAGGCTGGTTCTGAATCGTTGATTGGAGAATTATTTTCTGGAATCAGTCTTTCGTCATCAGCACAATCACTGCTCTCTTGACGTCTATATCCATTCATTTCTGGCTCTACAGGAGACTGGACTGGCAGTTTCTTATCCGCTTTCCGGTAAGCAACGTATGTGTCTTTAGAAACAAAACTTGCTCTGAAATTGGCTACAAAAAGTTCTTTTTCCTCCTCCGTTGGCCAGAAGATGCTGCATTCCTGTGAAAATAATAAAATCTAATAATCCTTGCAAAGATAAATAAAATAGTAATAGTTGCTTCACTCCTATTACTCACAGCATAATGTTATATAATAAATAAATAATAAATAAATATTCACGGACATTTCACACAACGTCCTCTGGTCCCAAGCTAAGCTTATATGCTTGTGTTATGGCTACCAGAATACGGATATAATACAAATACTACTTTTCTTTTGTAAATACATACTTATAATACACAGAAACACCCAGACGTAGTACAAACATTTGTATGACAACTAGAAAATATATATAGCCTATAGCCTTTCTGGATAATTGTACTAACCAACACTAAGAATTTTTTAAATCGGACTAGTGATTTCTGATTTTAGGGCTTTCAAACAAACTCTTCAGGTTCATAATATCAGTACATATTTGCATATTTTTTTTTTCATGAAATAAATACCGCCATAGTGGTCTACTCCCTTCACCTGCAATATTTGGAAATTAGGGTAATTTCAATATAATGATAGAACATCGAACTCCACTGTAGATAACTAATGAGTTCGTTTATCTAGCTATGAATCAACATATTAGATAAATTACCGGATCATCCGTCTCACTAAGAGTCAACACAAGTTGAGCGGTGTGGTCCCATAATAAGCGCCACAGATCAGCCGCGCCACCTCCCGAAGGATGCTGCGCCACTGCATACTCTCGCACGCGACGTCGCCCGCAAACCCATGATGCGTTTACGTATTCGCTACCTGGACATTCATACAATTTATTACTATTATTACTTCTATAGTCTCCGCGTTATGTTATGTCTTAAAGTATTAAGCCAACAGCAGCTGTTAAATACGCTGTTTTCTTTGACAATTAAACTGCCATGTCGGTGGGGTGCAGAGGTAACTAGCACTATAACGTAAGTTTATTATATAAGTAGTAAGTTTATTATATTTTTTACTCTTTATTCTAATTTTAAAAATTTTTACAAACTAGTATTAAGTCTATTTTACTGTTATTATTACTATATTGTCTATTGACACATTAGCATGTAGGAAGTAGTTAAAATAATCTTAAGGAAATATTGAATAGGAAATGAATTATTGAAATCGCCGTAACGTTATTATTATGAAACCTGTTAGTAAAAATAGAATTTATTGTTATTTAATATTGTTGTAAATTGTATTATGAAAACTGCCAAATAGACATAAGTAAAACAATGTATCAAATAGAATAAGAATAGATATAAGGAAAATATGGTGTAGTAGTAGTAATAGTGAAATGTAATACAATAGTAAGTAGGACGAGTCTCTTCGAGACTGAAAGTAAATGTAAATTATTAAAGAGAAATTGAATGTATTGCTTAATAAATAAAAATTAACGCCAAAAAAGGTCCCTGATTATGTCAGGGGAGAATTGGATAAATAAAAGCTCTGACCAACACGTCAGAGAATAGAGGAGGAGGACGGAAAAAAAAAAAAAAAAAAAATACGTAAGTTTATTGACCAATATGCTTGTCCAGCTCAAAATCACCTCACACACACTAGGGGATGACACTGTCCGTACACAATGATTATGAGCATTGCTCTCGTAACTTTTGCAACGGTGGACGTCTTATAATATAATAAACCCCTGTTGGATGGTCTAAGGTTATCATACCATATTAAAATAGGTGTTTAGACGAAAAAAAATATTGCTAGCACATCTATACTATAACTTTTAATTCGATTCCAGGTTTGACGATTTCAGTGTTGCGACGTTATGACAAGTACTAAATAGTGACGTTGCGAAATTATTCGATACGGAAATGGAATATTCCGGATCGATTACTCTCGTTTACATGTAAACAACTACATATATATTATATTTAAACGTTTTGTATTATAATGTTTGTATTGTTTATATGTAAACTACTACTTTAATAGAAACTAAGTATATCAGGAAATTAAATATTTCTGAAGGGATAATTTAGTTAAGACGATTAATTGTAATAAGAATCTGAGAGTTTTCTTTTATAATTGTGTGTGAAATAAATAAAAAGTGTGATCACGAAGGAACATGAGAAATAATACAAATATGTAGATGCACCTATTATGGTAATATTTTATTTTATAAATCGTCACCGTCATCGCTATCGCTGTCACTTTCTGTAACATTTATTATAAACGTGTGTATTATTTCCTCTTCTTTTACAACATGGGATACGCATTTAGACCATTCGGTAGACGTAATTTTTTTAATGCCTTCCTCAAATAAATTTGTCACGTCTGTCAATTTAAAGGTTTTATTATTTTGAGCTACATACCCCTTTACCTGCGCCCATATCAATTCGATAGGGTTCAGCTCGCAATGGTAAGGAGGTAGTCTTAAAACCGTGATCCCATATTGTGCTGCCATTTCGTCTACAGCGTACTTACTACTCGTTATGTGGAATCAGTTCTAAAAGCGTAGCTTTAACCATATCTGGTTCGTAATGTATATTTTTATTTAAAAGCCAGTCTTGAATGGCAGCCTTTTTAGAGCTCATTTTCCGACAGTCCGTTACATGAACCACTACGCCACGAAGCCCGTCAAAGCACGAAAATATTAACTTTTGATAAAATAAAGCAATGATTACTAATTAATAAATAATTGTTATGAATAATTATGTATTTATTTAAATAGCAATCTATAATTTAGTCTTTAATTGGCACACCAATATTATCTATACTTATAATAAATCTGTAGAGAGGTCAATTCTGTACATGAAATATATTTTCAAAATAACTATCAGGGGGTGATTAGTGATCGATATTGATGCCAAAAATGCAATCAGTAAAATTTTTGTCTGTCTGTCTGTCTGTCCGTCTGTATGTTCCTTATAGAAACAAAAACTACTCGACGGATTTTAACGAATTTTGGTACAATTATTCTTCATACTCCTGGGCAGGTTATAGTATACTTTTCATCACAATCAATAGGAGCAGAGTAGTGAAGGGAAATGTTGGGAAAACGGGAAAAGGTGCTCCATTTTTTTTTCGATTTTTGTGTTCATCACTACACTATAAAATGTGGTATCATTATTTTACAAAATGACAGTAGCTAATGTCAAATGTGGAATCGAATTATAAGTCCAACTATAGTGCTCTTTAAACAATCGTTTAGGTTAAAATTCTCACCTTCAACTCCCGGTTTAGGCACAAGCATCACTCTAGCTGAATCAGAAGGCAGAATACCACCAGGTCGATTCTTTTCAGCGTTATGAGGCGCCCGTGCGCATACACTTGGGTCTACGCACGACCGAGTTATTAGCTGAAACAAACATTTGATTTGAAATATAGGTTCGAATCTCAGATAAATAAGATAAAATAGGGAAAAAGTTATGAGTAAGAAAATAGGAATACAGGAAGCTAGCTGTTGCCCGCGACTCCGTCCGCGTGGAATTTGGAATTTTTTTTTCGCTATAAAAGGTACCCTATGTCTTTTCTCATGGTCTAAAGATTGTCTGTGCCAAATTTCATCAAAATCGGTTGAGAGGTTTAAGCGGGAAAGCGTAACAGACAGACAGACAGAGTTACTTTCGCATTTATAATATTAGTAGGGTAGGTATATATATTAACTTCAGCGACAGAAAATTAACAAGTATTTTTTCTTTAAATTGGCATTGATTGAAATTTTATTTATATATTATCATTAGTAATATTATTTATTGTAAAAAAAAATTTTTAAGGCGTTTTTTTCGTCGGAGTTTTCTGGAAATAATCAAAGTTAATTAAAGCTGTGTTCAAAAAAAAAATATAAGTATGGATGAAGGTACAAACAATGACTTTTTTATATTCCACACTTATAATGTGAATACAATTTTATTTTAGTATTTTTTTTTAAACACTGAACTTAGCGCACTCTGCTGGTGCATTTGAAAACTAATTCACGTTCCAATTAAGCGTCAGCATAGTTCAGCATTGTGCGGCACTGAGTCGCATTATGCTCTGCAATTGGAAAACTAGCAATGTATGGGTATCAGACGAGAGTAGCCAGCAATCAATGATTAGTAGAAAAAAAAACGAAGCCGCTATAAAAAGATTTTTTTTGGAATTATTTGTTGTTTTTTTAAGTTTTAAAATAGACAAGGCGTCTAAGTAACTTGTAAATCGAATATCTTGACTGTTTCAACTCAAGCATACTTACCAAAAATTGCTTTTCAAGCAAATTGACGGGCGGTGGACCTTGATATGCGTTATGTCGATTCGCTAAAGATCTCATACGTTCTAATAACGCATAGTTTTCGACTCGATTTACTCTGAAAACAGATAATAATAAACGATTTTGGGTCACATAAAAAGTTAAAGAGACATACTCTGATCTTATCAATGATATTCTTAAAGTTATGAATGAATGTATGACCAAATGTATGGGTATAAATGAGAATAAAAGTATGTGTAGATCTTACGCTCCACTGATAGTCCGTGTGGTGACAGATTCAAGAACACAAATGTCAATGCCCAGTTTCCTTCCCAGGTTGCTTTAAGAACCAGTTACGGGATAATAAAAGCAGAAGCAACAGCAGAACGGCTTCTGTGAGAGACGGAAAACTCGAAACAAAACCCAATGCAGTGGTATTCAGTAAGAAAAAGTGAAGTGAATTAACGGTGAATCTTGATCACGTGACAGCGCTCCTCCAATAAAAATAGAGGAGCGCTGTCACGTGATCAAGATTCACCGAAAATTCACTTCACTTCTTCTTACTGAATACCACTGGCAGCTTAATAGACCAAATTATTATTTGGTCTATTAAGCCGCCAGTGGTATTCAGTATTTATTGCCATAGAATGCCGTGTGTTTAGATCGCAGCAGATGTCACTCTATAGCCTCTGTCTACCCCCACGAAAAAAGTCGTGAATAAAGATATCAAATACTTACCTTCTCATTTCTTCTTTCTCTTGATCTGTCATATTATTATAAGCTTGCATTTTCTTACTATAAGTATCCGTTGATCGCGGTGCCAAATCATAAACCCCTTCGGTCTCATCCCCATTAACTAACCCTTCCTTATTTTCTTCCGTCCCTTCTGAATCCTTTACAGATTTACTCTGTTCACTATTTAAATCATCAGTCTTTATAGACACCTGACTACCATTCTCAAGTATCTCTTTATCACTAACTTGTACACTCGACTTCATACTAGAAGTTTCACCATTTTCAAAACCATTTGACAAATCAATTGCACTCCTGTGTTTGATCGAACTTAGATCTAAAACTGCTAATTCCTCATCGGATATTGGTTCTAAAAGTTTACTTAAATATTGTCTTGCTTCTGAGAATTCTATCTCTGTGTCTCCGGAACGAACGTGTTCCAGCAAAGCGTCATGTACGAATACGTATTGTTCTTCAGTCTGTACTAAATGGTTTCTCTGTGTACGCGCTCGACACAGAAAACCAAGTGGTGATAGAGTGCCTGTTAGTTTGAGTTGGTTTAGTTGTGCGTCTAATACTATGTATGTGCCTGTACGGCCTACACCGGCACTGGAAAGAAAATTATAGTCTTTAGTTTTTGATACTTTTTAACCGACTTCAAAAAAGGCGAAGGTTCTTAATCCGTCTGTATGTGTTTTTATGTTTGTTACTTCATAGCTTTTAACTGGGGGAAGCGACTTTAATTTTTTTTTATTTTTTTTTATTTGAAAACTAATGCTACCCGTGTGTTCCTATTGGCACCAGGTCAGGATATGGTGGTTATCTCCTAAGAAATCGAGAAAACCCACAAATTTCAAATACACATACATTGTTTTCACATATTATGGATCTAAATAATCAAAGGTGTCAAATACCGTGGTGGTCTCATAAAGTCTGTTAAATTTTTTTTTTAATAAAACCCAATTATTGATAATGATAAATATGCATTGTATTCTAACTTAATAAGGAATAAATTTTCCTTAACATCGTAAAAACAGGCAACCAAATCAGTTTATTCAGTTTAACAGAAACATTAAACAAACTTATATAAATGTGCACAACGAAATAGCCAATTAAGGTCGTCACAAACGGCATATTAATATAGCGTGAAAGAGACATTATATATCTGTCGATGACGTCATAAGTGTAGATACATCTCGGTATATTAATATATATGTGCCTCTTTATTGCCTTGTCTTTTTTCTATATACTCTCTTTCACGCTATATTAATATATCGTAATATGCCGTTTGTTGACCCTTTAATCAAAATACGCCATTCTTTTTTCATTTTCGTTAAGATAGGTTAAGTTGACATATCAGAATTGGCCTCAGTGTTCCACTAATATTGTATTACAATTATTTAGTACCACTATATTACCATTACATGAAGTAATGAATTTTCCTCCGTATGGTGACGGATTAAGAATACAAGTGTCACCACCTCATCTGTAAAAGATATATTGCACACAGAAATATCCTCTGAGAGAGACGGAAAACTCAAAAATAAACCCTATGCCAACGCGCCTGGCCAGCGCGGCACAGAAGACCATAGTCCCTCCAAAGTGGAGGAAGGCCGTGCCCAACAGTGGGACGAGAGAGGGAAAGAGAGAGAAAAACTGGCCGTATTTAACCATTATATGAAATAATTACCTGCAATGCACCAACACAGTGGCTGGGTTAACAGCGGCCGCCTTCACAAAAGGTAAGACAGCGAGGGGATGTCTGGGAGTACCGTGATCAGGCCACACGGTGTAATGGTACTGTACTACCGATCTACCATTCTCACTATCACTGTCACCACTGTCTGGAGAACTTGTCTGGAAATTGTACATACAAGTTAACACGATGTTTCTAAAGCCAATTGCAAAATTAATGAATTACTTTAGCAATAAAAGTCGCTGCATTATTTTTGTCCAATTGTGATCTGTAAATAATTCTAAGGGGCTGGTCGAGAATGTGCAAAAAGTCTCGATAGATGGCGTTGTACATTAAATGCGATGCAGACACAATCGAGTAACATTGTTGTGGTGAAATTGGTTACCAAGGTCGTGGTTTCAAGTCCCGTTTGCGGTGATCACTTTTTCTACTATAATTTAATTTATTAACACGATGTTCTTCCAAAGGGTCAAGTAAAGAACAAAAGAAAAAAATTGGTCAAGTGCGAGTCGACCCTCGCGCACGAAGGGTTCCGTACCATTATCTATGCAACATAAGGCAACGTTATTAGTATCGAGCAAGAAACGGTAAAAAAATCATGTTTGTTGTATGGGAGCCCCCTTAAACATTTATTTTATTTTATTTTTAGTATTTGTTGTTATAGCGGCAATAGAAATACATCATCTGTGAAAATTTCAACTGTCTAGCTATCACCGTTCTTGAGATACAGCCTGGTGACAGACGGACGGACGGACGGACAGCGAAGTCTCAGTAATAGGGTCCCGTTTTACCCTTTGGGTACGGAACCCTAAAAATGTGTGTATTTATGTCAGTCGCATTGCATTCGCAACATCAAACTGTCGTGAGTAGTGACGTCACAGGGACTGAATAGCGTTGCATGAAAAGTGGGCGTGATTTTTGCGTTTAGCCACGCCCTAAAAAAGTAATACGCTCTGATTTTGTGTTGAAAATACCATTCGTCTCTCATAGATTACGAAGATACATAAAAGTTACACGTCTAAGTAACTATGATATATAAAAGTAATAATGGCCAAATTTTGTTCCAATTTTGTATTAATTTTGTTCCAATATAGGAACATTATTGTTTATTTATTTGTTAGTTTGTTTATTAATTATTTGTTTGATTTTAGTACATTTACATAGCTTTTTGTGTCGCTTGTTGATTACTGTAAATTTAGCTATTGATTTTAGTGTCTATTAATTTCAGTTCAGGTTTCAGTTTTTATTTTAGGTTCGATTTCAAATTAGAATCAGCCATTAAAGCGTGCGAAGCCGCGGGCAGAAGCAAGTCTAGTATAATAAAACTAGTACAACAATATACGTACCGCAGTACATTCGTTGTTAAGTTGTTGTACGCGCATGTGCCGCACGGTGTACGCAGCGCGCACGTCCTCGTGTAACAATGTAACACGAACTCCACCGAACTCCGCCGAGCTGCCGGTACCGCCCGCCGGCCAGTACATGTCACATTTACGCTGAAACAATACAATATATATTATACTAGCTGTTGCCTGCGACTCCGTACGTGTGGAATTTAGAGAATATTTCCCATTTCTGCAACATTTTTCACTAATGCTTCGCTCCTATTGGTCACGGCGTGATGTTATGTAGCATAAAGCCTTCCCCGATAAATATACTATCCAACACTGAAAGAATTTTTCAAATCGGACCTGTGGTTCCTGAGATTAGCGCATTGAAACAAACTCTTCAAATTTATAATATCCTTATCGATTCAAAGACATTTCATATAACAGTCTCTCACAGAGAATGTTATTTGTGTGCAATATCACTTAGCTAGCTTTTACAGTACCATGAGACGAAACTAGAGTAGTAACACTTGTTTCTTAATCCGTCCCCACACGGACAATAATCCTATTTAATACTTAGTTCTTATTTGCTATCTAATTAGCACAAGTCGGTAGCAACATTAAACTACAACTAACTATATAGCCACACTGAGAATATTGTACTTACCCGTCCCCTTTCAACGAGGTTAGTGATCATAACAATAGTAAGAACTCTGTGTTGCCATATCATACGCCAGAACGCATCCAGTGTTGCCGGGGTTGGTCCTTGCGTGGCGATATATCTCCGTCGCCACACCAACCATTCTAACTTCACACGAGTCTGTACACCATCTGAAATATAAACAGACAATTAACTTGAACTTTTTTTTTTAAATTCATGGACATACCACACAACGTCCTCTGGTCCCAAGCTAAGCTTATATATATACTTGTGTTATGGGTACCAGAATACGGATAGGATACATATACTACTTTTGTTTGGTAAATATATACTTATAATACATAGAAACACCCAGACGCAGTACAAACATTTGTATGACAATTAGAAAAATCACACAAATGATTGTCTCGAGCGGGAAGCGAACCCGAGACCTCGTGATCAGCAATCCATTATATAATTATATGAACCACTAGACCACGAGACCCGTTTGAAATTGGAGAGAAAGTCATAAAAAAATGGTATGTGGTAATTTAAGAGGAACAAAAGTAGCTGACGATGTTTTCTATGACAACTATACGGCGTCGGCGAGGTGTCGAGGTAGGTACACCCAGAGGCATTTACCCTAGGACCATAAGGGCCATGTTTCGGGGCGAACAGCCTGCGAAGGGCGGCAAAAGCCTTCAAGTTTATAAGCTTGAAGGCTTTTGTTTATAGGGCGGACAATTAAATTGGCTCGAGGCGTCAATCTCAAATGGCCCGGGGCGCTTATTTTCAAAATACGCCTCTTGGTACATCAAACAAATACTATAACGTAATTACATCATTTATTAACGTAATTACATTATAAATCATTATGGTGTGCAATAAAGAATATTTTACTTTTACTTTTACTTTACATTGATCGCAACGCACCCGCCATACAAAATCACCTCACGCACACTAAGAAACGACAGCGACCGTACACAACGAGTATGAGCATTGGTCTTGTACCGTTATTCAGCAGAGAGCCGCCTGGTTATGTTCCTTACTGTTGGATTAACGCTCTAAGGATGGAGTGGTTTAAAGAATGGAAGCAAAGAATAAAGAACCATTAAAAAGAAAACCATTTCACAAATCCCTAAAAATACAATAACACTTACCAATATCCACATAAACATCATCTAACTCCGAGTCATCGTCACTTCGTTCACTGTCCGAGTCAGAATTCTGTTCATCCGACTCCACAATACCAGAGAACTCTATATTGAGGAAAGCAGACTCTATACCCTCCGCCAAATTAGGGGGAGGTTTTACTGGTCGTATTGATGATTGTCTGTGGGAAAAAAAACAACACATTTTATTAGACACTACCTGTTGCCTCCGACTTCGGTGGCGTGGAATTTAGAAAACTGCCCCGTTTTGCAACATTTTTCACAGATGCTACGCTCTTATTAGACGCTGCGTGATGTTTTATAGCCTATAGCCTTCCTCAATAAACGTACTTTCCAACATATAAGAATTTTTCAAATCGGACCAGTGGTTCCTAAGATTAGCGCGTTTACAAACAATCAAACAAACAAACTCTTCAGCTTTATAATATTAATATAGATAGTATAGACTACTGGAATACCATCAATTGAAATATTTTGTGTAAGACGCAGGTGAAGCTTAGACATAATGCCTAGGCTTTACCTGCGTCTTACACACATTTAACATTTTTGTGGTATTAACTAAGTATTGCGTAAGTTTATTTACTTGTGTCGATTCACTGCATTGAGTGATTCTTTATGTGCTTTTACAGTTATTTAAAACACATAAAGAATCTTAATCTTATCTTTAACTGATCATAGAGGACACTTTACAGCTCAGTCTCACCTGTGACCATGGTGATTGCAAAGTCTCCGAAACGTCGGGCCAAAATTTAAAACAAATACACGCGTCTAAATCCGTAGAAAGTAGTTTTATTTAAACAAATGAGTCGCAAGTGTTAGAGAATATTATATTTGTGTGACTTTTTGAGTTTCATTCAATTATTTGTATGAATGAACTTGCCGTTTACTCTGGTCCGATTTGGAAAATTCTTTCAGTGTTGGATAGTACATTTATCGAGGAAGGCTATAGGCTATATAACATCACGACCAATAGGAACGAAGCATTACTGAAAAATGCAATTTTTTTTTATAAAGTCGCGGGTAGTAAATAAATAAATACCTATGAGGTCTATTCCTGGTGTCAAGTTTCCTTCGTATCCTGGTGATATGTTGCGGCTGGAGGGTGGGCAGCATACCGTCTATGAAGTTAGCGTTCACATAGTCACAGTTAGCGCCGCGCCCCGCGCCCACACACCCCGCGGCGCCGCAACGACCGCCCGCTGATACGCACACTCGAGAATGATCGTCTAACAAAAAACAAAGGTAATTATATAAAAATACTAGCTTTTGCTAGCTAGCTTTATTAAAACCTTCTTGGCCAAGTTAAAAAAAAAATAACTATAAGTCGACGGATTCTATGTGTTGCTATGACAACTGTAAAAAATAACAAAATGGCGGAACTATTAATTTATGCCATAATTCACAAACGAGTTTTTAGCGAAATAATTATATAGCCTATTTTAATTCCAGAAATAAATATCTCTATACCAATTTTCGTGCAAATCCATTCGGTAGATTTTGCGTGAAAACGTCACAAACAAACAAACTCATTTTTAGGGTTCCGTACCCAAAGGGTAAAAACGGGACCCTATTACTGAGACTTCGCTGTCCGTCCGTCCGTCCGTCCGTCTGTCACCAGGCTGTATCTCAAGAACGGTGATAGCTAGAGAGTTGAAATTTTCACAGATGATGTATTTCTATTGCCGCTATAACAACAAATACTAAAAATAAAATAAAATAAATATTTAAGGGGGGCTCCCATACAACAAACATGATTTTTTTACCGTTTCTTGCTCTCATACAACAAACGAGATTAATTAAGTATTGTGTGTGTTGTTTGCTCATTTATTAATAACGTGCCTTATGTTGCATAGATAATGGTACGGAACCCATCGTGCGCGAGTCCGACTCGCACTTGACCAATTTTTATTACTTTTGTATGTAAGTAAGGATTAACAGGCAATAATTTATAATTTTTTGCAATTGACTTGCTATGCTTTTACTTAATCTAAATTATAGTGGAAAAAATTATCACCGTGGGGCGGTACTTGAACCCACGACCTCAGAATACCGTTCCGTTTCCACCAACTGAGCTATCATAGTTCCTACACATGTTTACCAAATCTTCCACTACAATTTTTTTTTTTATGTGAGTTAATGATCGCATATTTATAGGTAGTTATCATGTAACGACAAGAGTAATAAAATGGTAATTTAACACTGTCCTCTGGTAAATAACGTTTAATCATTATCATTCTCCTACGCTTATCCTATTATTTGAGGTTGATGCAACATGTCTTTTTCTTCCATGCTCTTCTCTCAGACGTCATATCTGTATTTACTCCTCTTCCTTTCATATCCTCATTCACACAGTCCATCCGTCTTTCCTCAGGTCTTCCTTTAGACTTCCTTCTACATCCACTCGTAGAACTCTCCCAACGATATTACTTTCCTCTCGTCTCATTACATGACCATATATAAAGATGACAAAGAAACAAAATGTAATCCTGAGTACATGAATTTTACATTTTATCTCTCTCTCTTTCCAGCACGTATACGTCCTACTATTGGGCAACGAGACTTCTCGACTATCGGAGGGGTTATGGTCTACTGTGCTGCGCTGACCAGGCGTGTTGGCACAGAGTTTATTTTCGGGTTTAACATCTTACACAGAAGATGTTATCTGTGTACAATACTTCATAGCTAGATAGAAAGAAGGAAAAGGGGTGGTGAGACATGTATTCTTTAATACATCAACCACGTGGACAGATTTTTTAACGATATATAAAGAAAGAAAGAAAGAATATACTCACAAGCTGTTATATTTAGATAACGGTTTTTCAATCTGTTCTCCGGTCTATGGCTGTGATGACTTGTATGGCCTAATGCTGCTGATTTGGCCACTACTATTTCATATTCTTTGCTATAATAAAAATAATAGTACAATAAATATGAATACATAAGGAAATTCGTTCTCTAGTCGCAAGCTAAGTTTATTTGCTGATGTTATGGGTAACATAGTAAGCATAAGTCCGTGTGGTGACGGATTAAGAATATAAGTGTCATCACCCCATTTCCCCCCGAGAGTTCTGTAAAAGTCAGCTAAGGGATATTGCACACAGATAACATCCTCTGTGAGAGACGGAGTCCCACTGTCGGGCACGGGCCTCCTCTACTTTGGGAGGGATTATGGTCTACTGTGCCGCGCAGACCAGGCACACGCCTGGTCTGCGCGGCACAGTAGACCTAGAGACAGAAAACTCAAAAATAAACCCTGTGCCAACACGGCACAGGGTTTATTTTCGAGTTTTCAGTCTCTCACAGAAGATATTATCTGTGTACCCTTGGGAGAAAATGGAGTGGTGACACTTGTATTCTTAATCTGTCACCACACGGAGAATAAAAGTAATTCTTACCTAAACCCAATATCACCATCAGCATGTAATGCAGCGACATGCGCCGGGAAGATATTAGCTCGTACCGCAGGATGTCCGGCGGCAGACATCCGAGGTGGACGCGCACTACGACCGCATGTCTCACCCGATATTGGTTCCGTCTCACCTGCGCCGGAAGTGCACGATACTGGCGGAGAACATTGACCTACTGTATACAAATAATTATATAAATAAATAATTATAAATAAATAAATATTCATGGACATTTCACACAACATCCTCTGGTCCCAAGCTAAGCTTTTATGCTTGTGTTATGGGTACCAGAATACGGATATAATACATATATTATATTATATTAAAAACTATAGTACGTAAATATTTATGGTCTTATTCATAATGACTTATCGGAGGTTTAAAAGTTCGCTAAAATAGGTTCGCGAAAATTGTCAAAACTTGTTATTCATAGTAGTCTTTATACGCTAAAACGTTTATTATCTCTCCAATAAAATCTCTGTTTAAACCTCCGATAAGTCATTATTAATAAGACCGTTAGTAATTAGGGAATTCTTTACAAATTAACTATTTTAAAGGTTAGCAGCGTTTTATGGACAATAGATCAGCCATTTTAGGAAAAAATCCTCAGACAACCTCAGGAAAAAGATTATAAAACTGTAAATTGGTATAAACCTTTATTTTGTCGTTCTAAATGTTGTCTCAAGAGTCACAAGTGCTATCGTGTTCACGTCTTAAGATATTGAAGGTCAAAGGTCATGAAAATTGGCGCACGAAGGGGTTTTTTTTTCGTCTATATCTGCAATCAGTCTTCGACTATAAGTAGGTTTGTACATAAATAAATAAATAATTATAAAATAAATAATTATAAAATAAATAATTATAAAATAAATAATTATAAAATAAATAATTATAAAATAAATAATTATAAAATAAATAATTATTTCACACAACGTCCTCTGGTCCCAAGCTAAGCTTATATGCTTGTGTTATGGGTACCAGAATACGGATAGAATACATATACTACTTTTCTTTTGTAAATACATACTTATAATACATAGAAACACCCAGACGCAGAACAAACATTTGTATGACAATTAGAAAAATCACACAAATGATGGTCCCGAGCGGGAATCGAACCCGCGCCCTCTTGATCGGCAGTCCGTTACATGAACCACTAGACAGTGGCGTGCACATAATTTTGAAGCAGGGTAGGCTCTTATACTGTAGGTAGTACTCTTATAGATTTTTAGCATAGCCACGCGACGGATCTCTAAGTCGGAAACCATGCCAACAGAACAAATTTAAATCTGAATATCCCGAATCAGTCCACACTGTACTAGAATTACTAAACAATAACTACGTACGTACATACATACGTACATGTACGTATGTACATACGTTTCATAACTTTTAACATGAAATTTTCGAGTTACATTGGTGCCTATTCTATGTGCAGACCTAAACTTAACTTAACTAAAAAATGAAAATTGATAGCGTCTATAACACAATTCGGCAATGTTAACAGAACTTTTTTTATATAAAAACTGTTTATTATAGACTAACGATTTTAATTAATATAAATGTGTGCAAAAAAATAGCGAAACATTTAAGATACAGCAATAGCTGTTTTCATTTTTTAGTTAATACCTATTATACCGTTGTCCGTCCAGCTACGCGTGGCGCTGATTCGATCGGTACCGCGCTCGCATGTTGTAACAAAAAACCTTTATAGCTTCTTATCTATAATACCTAGAGTGAAGACAAATACTACGAAAAATTACTAGAAGACTACAGATGAAATCTATCTATTTTTTAAGATCTGAAAATTTATTTTAAAGTATTAAAAATGAGAACAGAAGAGGACAGAGGAGAAAACATAACAATTCAAAATATAACTCGATTTTACTCTTAAAACTGTGATATGTATGCTATATGTATACTTAATTATAAAGCACAAATCATCTAGTTTATCTTGATGTATAATAATATTAATAATCTATGAACTCATAAATAAAACTAAACTACTTACGACAATCCGCTGGAACTTCAAAACCACTTGTTTACTAAACACAAAGCGTAAAGTGGACTGAAGATAAAAACTGCCATCTAGTGATTATGGATTGTGAAGTAATTCATCAGCTATCTATTACACAACTTATAGACGCAAAAAATAACGCAATTTGTCCATAGATGTCGGTATATCTAATCGTAACTGACTGTTGATACTCGTTTCGATACGAGATTTACCAAAAGTATTTAATTTTAAGCTTTCTTTCTATTTTTTTATATTTTATTCTTTGTCGCGGAATGGAAATTATTTAAATCTGAATATCCCGAATCAGTCCACACTGTACTAGAATTACTAAACAATATGCAAGGGAAACAAAATAATTTATTCGTGGGTACACAACCACATAGCCAGTTATACGTTTCATAACTTTTAACATGAAATTATCTAGTTACGTTACCCTTTTGTTGATTAAGTTGTAACTCGGGTATACATCTACCTATAGACACAATTTGAATTTTTTCACCGAACGACAATTGTGAGAACTTGTTATTTTTAATTTTTAACAATCACACACTATCAACACACATTTCACAATCAAATAACATTTTATAATCAACAAACGGAAATCCATACAATTATTAAATTAAAGAAACTCAATATTAAACAGTTCAATGAACCACATGAAAAAATAAAATGGCCTCCGTCGAACCAAAATATTTCTGCTATATAAATATTATTTATTCGGATTATAATAGGTAACGAACGAACGCCGAATACTCGCGAAAACTTCCGATCGCTAACTCATGCCGCATGACATGCAGTACAAGGCGTGTTCAATATGCAAGCCTGTGTGCGTTTGCGAACTGTGCACGGACACCAAAATTTCTACACACATATGAACTCATGGCAGGCGGGCGGCGTGGAGCTTGCTCGCTACGCTAATATTATTCCTTCGCCAAACGCCTGGCAAAAAACAATTTGCAAGCACATATTGGTGCTATTTATGAATTATTAGGTAGGCGTTTTTAAGTTATAATATTTTGTATAATTAATAGTAAATAAATGAATAAAGTCATCTAAAACATACGAACGTTTTATTAAAATATCTGTGAATGGCAAGTAAAGCAGAGCTTATAAGCTTGTATAGAGTGCACGCCACTGCCACTAGACCACGAGGCTCGTCAAACATGAAGAGTTCTGTACCAAGATATTATCATAACAGGCATGACCATCACATTCCTGACGCCAAATAACAGAATAAAGACAGGATGACGATGATGATAAATATTTGTTGTTATAGCATCAATTTTCAAAGCTTTCTTTACCTATTGAGATACCTATACTAATATTATAAAACTGAAAAGTTAGTTTGTTTAAATAAAACTACTTTTTACGACTAAATTTAAAACAAATACACGAGTCTAAATCCGTAAAAAGTAGTTGTATTTAAACAAATGACTCGCACAAGTGTTAGAGAATATTATGTTTGTTCGTTTGTTTGAAAATGCTAATCTTAGGAACCACTGAACCGATTTGAAAAATTCTTTCAGTGTTGGTTAGTACAATAATTAATGGAGAAAGGCTATAATAATATACAATCACGCTGCGACTAATAGGAGAAAAGCATCAGTAAAAAAAATCATTCAACAACATTCAACATTCTCTAAAAACTGGGAACATCATCATCATAACATCACGCCTTTTTCCCATGGAGGTAGGCAGAGACTATAAAACGCCATTTGCTACGATCCAAACATATTTCTTTGGCGTCACCCACACTCGTCATACATGCTCGACGGTTGAACTGGGAACATTTTCTAAATTCTACGCGTACAGTCACGGGTAACAGCTAGTATGTGATAAATTACCTGGTTTCTTGTACGAGTTGAGTGGTGCTCTAACGGCCCTCTCACCACCTTCTTCCAAGTAGTTATATGCAGCACTGATGCATTTGCTCAGACGGGAGCGACATCTGGCGAAAAAATAATATTTATTACAATTCGTATCTCGTTATTATAACTAAAGTCGTTATATTATCAAAATAACTAATAATTAATACATAAATATTCATGGACATTTCACACACGCTCTGGTCCCAAGCTAAGCTTATATGCTTGTGTTATGGGTACCAAAATATGTAATCTAATATATAAAATTCTCCTGGCACGGTGTTTGTAATTATACTCCACCGAAATGGCTGATGTTTTCGTGAAATCCGTTAGGTCTGAGAATCGGACATCTATTTTTCATCCCCCTAAATGTTAAGGGTGGTCCACCCCTGACATTTGTATGGCAAAACAACGTTTGCCGGGTCAGCTAGTCTAATATATAAAATTCTCGTGTCACAATGTTCGTTCCCATACTCCTCCGAAACGGCTTGACCGATTTTTACCAAATTTTAAATACATATTCAGTAGGTCTGAGAATCGGCTACTATCTATTTTTCATACGCCTTCCGAAATTTGTATGACAAAACGTTTGCCAGGTCAGAGATACACTATCCTTTTTTTTCGTTCGATTCCCGCTTGGGACAATCATTTGTGTGATATCCATAAATGTCATACAAATGTTTGTACTGCGTCTGGGTGTTTTCTATGTATTATAAGTATGTATTTATGAAAGAAAAGTAGTATATGTATTATATCCGTATTCTGGTACCCATAACACAAGCATAGAAATATAGCTTACTTTGGGACCAGAGGACGTTGTGTGAAATGTCTTGAATATTTATTTATTTATTTATAATTATATAGTAAACACCCGGACGCAGTATAAACATTTGTATGAAAAATAATTTTCATTATTTATGTGATATTCATAAGAATATCACATAAATAATTGGGATTGTTCATAATTTTTGACCTGCTGTTTTTATATTTTTTTTTAGAAAATATAGTCTATTTTATGCAACTAATTTCAATATTATTGAAATATTCACTATATAGAATTTTTAAAAAATACTTAAAGATATTATTTTAAATGTTGTGACGTCATCGTTGTACGCAATCTGTGTATTGACTTTTCCTGATGGACTTAAGACAGATCGCAATGAATCTTTTCAAAGTTGCCAAGTTGATATAATAGACCAATTTAAACTCCACCACAGAGTAGTATATCCCTCAGAACGCCTTAATATTTAAAGTCGTTCATTTCAAGGGCAAATAGAGATCATTTGCTTTTTGGGAAAAATAATCGTTAATATAGCAAATTTTCCGAAAAAAACTAATGGATCATGATCAGAAACTCTATTCCCCGAAATGGTTTTTGAATTATGAGTTTAAAAAAATATGAACAATGCCAATTGTCGCTTGCGTGACCGATACGATCTAACCCGTGACCTCGTGAACGGCAGTCCGTTACATGAACCACTAGACCACGAGACCCGTTTATTTAACACATACCTCCAATAAACCAAGACTACAGCCACAGCCAGTAATGTTGCCAAAGTACAGAAAGCTAACAGTGCTGCTGTGTTCAGATCACGAGATGATGTCGGCATGTTGGCTGGAGACATTGCTTCACTGTGTACTATACACATATCACTCGATACTTCCTGCAAATATAATAATAATAATATAATAAAATATAAAGTGAGGAAGTTCCTCTCTTTGGAACCCTGACCACCGGTAGCTTGGTCCCTGTACCCGATGCCGGTGGAGTACTATTTTTTATATTTTGAAATTGATTATTATGTGTGTATGTATTGTATATTGTGTTTGTAATAATTAGTTTATTTTCTTTGTTCTTTTATATGTTAATTGCTATTTTTGTATGATATGTAGTGTTATAATCATTTTAAAAATGTAAAAGATAGGATGTTAAATAAATAGAGGGAATATAATAATAAATATTTATTTGTACCAAAAAAATTACATAGGTTGTTGCATAGCTCGTAAAATTACATTTTTACTTATATGTAATAACTAGATTCATTTAAAAGTTAGTTAGGGTTGTAAAAAGAAAATATAAATAACTAAACAAAACCATGTTGCTAAAAATTTTAAACCTGTCACTTGAACTAGGCAGGCCTGTATCCCAAGTGACAGGATTCAATCACAGTGCTTGTTAAATAACTTTCGATATCACTTATGCATATTCATATTGTCTTTGTGATTGTCGCTGTATATATGCTTTTGTGCTTGCATTATCATCTATATAATCATATTTGAAACGTATATGAGAAACAAGCACTCAGTGTTAAAAATGAGAGAAAAAAATATACATTTTCTTTAATTGGGTCCTATAATTACATTTTTAAACTGAACTGGATACTGAAAAGAAAAACCCCTGGTGATCTTTAGGGATGAGAAATAAATAGGCAGCTTATGGCACTGGAATACTGCCTTAAATGACCGAATGAGATACTAATGGTCTCATTCATAATGAATTATCGGAGGTTTAAAAGTTCGCTAAAATCGGTTCGCGAAAACTTGTTGTTCATAACAGTCTTTTTACGCTAAAACGTTTAATATCTCTCTGATAAAATCTCCGATAAGTCATTATGAATAAGACCCCAAATCATTTGCTGAATGTTAAATAAAAACAGATTGCAATAATAAAAAAAAACTGGACTAAGCTGGCCAAGTTTTATAGGAGTTTATAACTTTCAATAAAGAGAAATATAACATCTTGTCTTCAACCCATTTACGTCTCACTGTTGGGCACGGGCCTCCTCCACTTTGGGAGGGATTATGATCTACTGCGCCACGCTGACCAGGCGTGTTGGCACAGGGTTTATTTTCGAGTTTTCCGTCTCTCACAGAGTATGTTATCTGTGTGCAATATCCCTTAGTTGACTTTTACAGAACCCTTGAGAGGAGATGGGGTGGTGACACTTGTAATCTTAATCCGTCACCACACGGAGAAAATATAACATATTATGTATTAATAAACATGAAATAAAATATGAATATTTATTTCTTTTATTATTTATTTATTAATGACATAGGCGGCACAAGACCGCGCGTTGTGGCGTTCTATGAGGAAGGCCTATGTACAATTGTAGACGGAGAAAGGCTGATGGATGGATGGATGACTGGATATATTAATAGAAACGTAAGTAATATTTACCTCTGGTGGTGAGTTAACACCATTAACAAGTAAGTTTTCCTTGGAAACAGATTCTGTCACTGCATATATCTTCACTTCATATCTTGTCTCATTGAATAATTCCACATTCTGAAAATATTTAAAAACATTTGCTGTTAGATTGTCTCGCTGAAACTCGAGAACGGCTAGGCCAGTTATGGTGTTTCTTTTTTAATAAATAAATATTCATGAAAATTTCACACAACGTCCTCTGGTCCCAAGCTTATATGCTTGTGTTATGGGTACCAGAATACGGATATAATACATAAACTACTTTTCTTTTGTAAATACATACTTATAATACATAGAAACACCCAGACGTAGTACAAACATTTGTATGACAGTAAAAAAAATCACACAAATGATTGTCCCGAGCGGGAATCGAAACCGCGACCTCTTGATCGGCAGTCCGTTACATGTAACCACTCAACCACGAGGCTCGTCAGCTCGAGGTTTTGGTCTTGAAATATTCGTGAAAGTCCAGGGAAGGTTTAAACGGTGACAAAATATATGGGGATCTAAAATTACACGCGTACGGAGTAGCGGGCATCAGCTAGTATTAATACAGATACTGACCACACTAATAGTAGTTTCAATATCCTGTTTAGTTGTTGGCACAATGAGTCTGATGCGAGGCTCTTGTTCAGGTATCTTGCGTAATGTCACCACATACTTGTCCAAGGAGTTATTATATTCGAGTGGTTGACGCCATTGTAGATATAAAGTACCTGAAAATTTATTACAAAAGTTAATGATACTGGTAGCAATTTCACATGCACATCTAAAATAATATTATAAAGCTGAAGAGTTTGTTTGTTTGTTTGAACGCGCTAATATCAGGAACAGCTGGTCCGATTTGAAAAAATTTTTCAGTGTTTGATAGTAAATTTTTCGAGGAAGGCTATAGGCTATATAACATCATGCTGCGACTAATAGGAGCGAAGCATCAGTGAAAAATGTTGCAAAAACAGGGAAAATGTTCTAAATTCCACGCGTACGGAGTCGCGGGCAATACCTAGTCTAAAATAAGATAATTGATAGTGTCAGTAACACAATTCGGCAATGGTACGGCAACTTTCTTATTACAAAAACTGTAGAAAACTAACGATTTTTATTAATATAATAGCTGAACCGGCAAACTTTGTTTTGGCATAAAAATATTTAGGGTGTACAACCCTTATCACTTAGCGTTATGAAAATAGATAGTAGCCGATTTTCAGATCTACTGAATAAGCAAATAAAATTTCGTAAGAATCGGTCAAGCCGTGTCGGAGGAGTATGGAAACGAACATTGTGACACGAGAATTTTATATATTAGTTTAGGTTATAGTTGAGTTAGATTAAGTTTTTGACGCAAGAGAATTGGCCTCACTATCGCTAAAAAACCTGTCAAGAGCGAGGTAAACTCGCACACTTAGGGTTTCGTACCTACTAGACATATAAACATAAGTAACTGCATTCAAATAATCATTTAAAACAACTCACCAACTTAATTTTGTAGTTGAAATATAGGGAATCGCCTACATTTCAGCTACTTCATAAGTTGGTATTAGTATAAACACTTTGTTACTTGTGATGTGATGACAAATTATAAGTTTTTGGATTTTTCCGTATCTCTTCTCCAGCCCATTTACGTCCCACTGTTGGGCACGGGCCTCCTCCACTTTGGGAGGGATTATGGTCTACTGTGCCGCGCTGACCAGGCGTATCGGCACAGGGTTTATTTTCGAGTTTTCCGTCTCTCACAGAAGATGTTTTCTGTGTGCAATATCCCTTAGCTGACTTTTACAGCACCCTTGGGAGGAGATGGGGTGGTGACACTTGTATTCTTAATCCGTCACCACACGGAGTTTTTCCGTATATCAGCACTATATACACTTGATCTATGCCAAATTTCAAGGCTCTAGAGCAACGAGAAGTAACCTGTGAATTTTGATTCCCTAGCATAAGTCGAAAAATTCTTAAAAATGGTCGTAATGCGGTTAAATCTTTTAAATGCGTAGAGGTAAAAGGTTGACTGTATTTTTTGGAGCAAGGGATCCCATAGATCTACATATCGTATGAGTTTCAAGTTGATACCTTCAGCCGTTGCTGAGTAAAAAAAGTTTGACAGACGGACAGACAGACACCGGAGTGATCCTATAAGGGTTTGTACGAAACCCTAAAAAGAAATTAAATAACGCGGCCGTGGCGTGTCGCCTTCAGAAAGACGTGGTTTTGATCTCCGCACAAGAAAATGTAATTATTTGTGTGATTAATATTAAGTAGGTATTCTGTGTGGTGACGGATTAAGAATACAAGTGTCACCACCCCATCTCCTCCCAAGGGTGCTGTACAAGTCAGCTAAGGGATATTGCACACAGATCACATCTTTTGTGAGAGACGGAAAACTCGAAAATAAACCCTGTGCTAACAGACCTGGTCAGCGCGGCACAGTAGACCATAATCCCTCCCAAAGTGGAGGAGGCCCGTGCCCAACAGTGGGACGTAAGTGGGCTGGAAGAGAAGAAGGTATTACTAGCTGTTGGCAGCAACCGACCGCGCTGACTACAAATAATTGGGAAAAAGGGCAGGGAATGATGATAGGTGTTACCCGCAATTTCGTACGCGAGGAATTTAGAAAATTTCCCCCATTTTTTCCACATTTTTCATTGATGCATCGCTCCTATTAGTCGCAGCGTAATGTTATATAGCCTATAGCCTTCCTCCATAAATGTACCATCCAACACTGGAAACATTTTTCGAATCAGTAATTACTGTGATTAGCGCGTTCAAACAAACAAACTCTTCCATTTTATAATGTTATAGTCTAAATTAGATACATAGAATATGTGTAAGTATAAGAACATTAGCATACACGTGTCTTGTGTACGTAGTTATTGAATTGCAAAATGTCCAAATCTTAGAACTATAATATAACAGTCATCTTGTTTGAATATTACCAAAAGATTCTAATGAATAAAGTATAAAGAAAAAGTACAGTATCTATCTATTTATATGAGTAGGAAACACGCAAAGAAAGTTTAGAAACCCTGTGTTGTATTTCAATTAGATTGATGTTATATATATGCTTTAAAAATTTGAATTTTTACGTAAAGACGGTTTAGCCATAACAGCTAACAGCTAGAAATTTATTTTACTTAATTTAATTTTTTATAATTTCGGTTTTGAATATCGATACCAAAAACTCAATTAACACTAAATTCTTACCTTTAGGTTGATCGCAAGTTAAATTCAAGATGATTGGCGCGGACGGTGGTCTCACATCTGTCAGAACGTACAGTGGCTCCGACATGGGGCCCAAGCGATGCAACAAATCCGATGACTTCACACCGTCTAACGAGAAGTTGTAAAACGCACGTACCCAGATCTTGTATGGTGTAAATGGTTCTGGAATTAAAGTTATACAGTTTAACAAACCTTTAGCCAAAAAAATTACAACAATGACAAATAATTTTTGCCACTTGCTTAGCAGACTTCACTTAGACAGAATCATCGCACAGTATTGCTTAAAGCAATACTGTGCGATGATTCTGTCTAACACACGACTTCCTGGGAAGTTGAAGAGTGGATAGTCATTTTGCAATTTCTCGACGATTTTCCATGCATTGAGAGCTTGCTAGGCTAGAACTTATTCTTTAATAGGGGATAAGTAATTAACCTACAACTAAAAAGTTCACCCACCCAACCAACACAAGTTTCTCTAGGCACCTAGTGAAAATTATAACATACTCAGTAAGTGACTTCTATAGTAAGAAAATTTAATTGGCAGAAACAGGTAAAGCGTATCAAATGTGTCCCCCAAATAAATAGAGATCTCCTATATAAACATCGGATAACTGGCCTGACATCTTAATAAACTGGTACATTTTACTCAATGGGTTGAGGCCACTTGAGGCTCAGTTGTTATTCTTAACTTCTGTAAATGAAATCTAAGATAACAATGACGTGACAATTTCACCACGAAGACAATAATTACGCCTAAACGCAAGAAAGATAAAATAAAGCCATGTAAAATTACATAAATATTCACAGTTGAATTTCACAGCTCTCTCTGGTCGCCATTACTAATACAATTTACTTAAAAAAAATGGTCAAGTGCGAGTCGGACTCGCGCACGATGGGTTCCGTACCATTATCTATGCAATATAAGGCAACGTTATTAGTATCGAGCAAGAAACGGTAAAAAAATCATGTTTGTTGTATGGGAGCCCCCCTTAAATATTTATTTTATTTTATTTTTAGTATTTGTTGTTATAGCGGCAATAGAAATACATCATCTGTGAAAATTTCAACTGTCTAGCTATCACCGTTCTTGAGATACTGGGTACGGAACCCTAAAAATCATGTTTGTTGTATGGGAGCCCCCCTTAAATATTTATTTTATTTTATTTTTAGTATTTGTTGTTATAGCGGCAATAGAAATACATCATCTGTGAAAATTTCAACTGTCTAGCTATCACCGTTCTTGAGATACTGGGTACGGAACCCTAAAAATCATGTTTGTTGTATGGGAGCCCCCCTTAAATATTTATTTTATTTTATTTTTAGTATTTGTTGTTATAGCGGCAATAGAAATACATCATCTGTGAAAATTTCAACTCTCTAGCTATCACCGTTCTTGAGATACAGCCTGGTGACAGACGGACGGACGGACGGACGGACGGACGGACGGACGGACAGCGAAGTCTCAGTAATAGGGTCCCGTTTTTACCCTTTGGGTACGGAACCCTAAAAAAGTAACAATTGTAAACCATAATACTTACTTAAATTCTTCAAGCGGAAACCGACTACTTTCGTCACCCTACCGGACGTGTTCAATAGCGTCAGATTCTTGGTCTCTCCTTTATAATTGTCAATGCCCAGGTCACTTGGAAACACATTTTTGTTCTTCACATCCCATGACTTTTGAACTCCATTCACAAGATCATATCTCGAAACACCTTGTTCGTAATAAAGAACATACGCAACTTGTGTCGTATCCTTACGCTTAGATTGTATAAAAGACTTCTTCACAACCTTCGGCAATTCCAAACCCTGGTGAGTTTCTAGTTCTTCTACGCTTTTCTCATAATGTGTAGAGTTCTCTTGCCTTCTCTTTCTATGTCTGTGAGTTCTCACATCTCTCTTATTTCGGAAATCACTGAGAAGAGTATGAGATGAATACTCATTATTGTATTTCGGTATGTCATTTTTATACCAATTGTATGATGTATAATCACCTTTTAAATTCTCCGATTGTATTTGATCAGGATTTGTTTCTCGGTTTAAGACTTCGTTTGCTGGATCGTCACCTTGAGGTAGGTTTTTGGTTCCAATGACGCTGAGGTCAGGGTCAAGCTTTGTGTTTTGACCTACGATTTCCGGGTCTGTTTCAGGGAGTCTAAGGAGCGTGAACGTTAATGGCGGGGCCCATGAGAGGTGGACTTCTTCAGATGTTATATTGTGGGCTGTTAAGTTTTGAGGCTCGGACGGAACTGTAACAATAAAAAGAACACGTTAACTCATAGCGATCCAAAAAATGCAGACGGCATCATATCGCCATTTAACGTAATCATACGCTGTAAAACTTCCAAGTGTTTATTTATTTCAAACTTTTTATACAATTATCGTACAAAGGCGGACTTAATGCCTGGGGCATTATCTACCAGTCAACCTAGAGAGGTGTAGAGAAGTTCTGTAGTTAGTGTTGATTTAAAATTTCTTTTATCCATCCACTTCAAACATATACACATCATACACACATCCGTTCACTTCAAACATTTGGGAACAGCGATGCCATTGAAAACAGAGCTAATCTTTATTTCTGGGTGAAGTAAATAATATAGTGTATTAATTCTGTGTGGAAAACGTTCAAAACTTTTAGGAAGCAGATTGCAAGGCATCCGAGTACCATTCAATCAATTATTATAATAGAATCGTATCATTGTCTCACGCAGGATGCGGGACTATCGGACACGTCAGCTACCCATTAACACGTTTGATATATAGATCACAATACAAAGTTGCCCTTAAGATTACACCTTTATCAATAATAACCTTACAGTAGTACAGTTCCTTAAACTTCTTGTAAGACTACGGCGCGGCGGCGTCGGAAAACTTGCGTGAGGCGAGGCAATGACAGAAACGTAAATCGGCACCAAATCTATCATTTTGGTCTAAAATCTCCCGAGAATCAAACGTAGTATTGAAAACCCTCCTACGGCCAAGCTTATGTAACTATTTATTTTATTAGCGTTTCGTACCAGAAGGTAAAACGGGAGTCTATACTGCGACTTCGTTGTTCGTCCGTCCGTCTGTATGTCATGAGGCAGTATCTCAGGAACGGTGATAGCTAGATTCTTATCTCACAATTTATGTATATCAGGTGATGGTACAACAACAAGTACTCATCATCATCATCACTTTCTTGTACTTATCCCGTTAATTTGTGTTATTTGGGATCGGTATGATAAATATATTATGACGGAACCCATCGCGTACGAGTCCAACTCGTACTTGACCGGTTTTTATAACATTTAAGTACTTATTTTCAAAATTTTTGAGATACTCCGAAAGTCTAAACGTAAAAAATACAATATACAACCACTAACCATCAAGAGAAACGTTATGTTTGATACTGTTTTGTGTATGAAATTTACGAAAAAACTGCTAATTGTGAGAGCGACGCAGCCATAATATTCTATTCTCGGTTAAATAAATTTTCCGCACTTGAGTTTTATGTTTAATTTAAGTTAATTAAGCATTATTTGTTGCAGTCATTGCATAGTAAAAAAAACTATTACATACAATTACATCCAGTAAAAACAGTTTTTAACATCACGCCTAACTATATAATCTTCTGCATTGATAAGAATCTAGTATTCTTGTTGCCTGTGACTTCGTACACGTGGAATTTAGAAACCAAACCATAACAAATTATGCATATCATTACAAACCGTCCTCTTGAACCACCATGTCTATTAAAAGAACATAATAAAAATCCGTTGCGAAATTTTATAGATTTAAGCTCAAATATGGTCCGTGTGGTGACCGATTAAGAATACAAGTGTCACCACCCCATTTATTTCCCAGACTGCTGTAAGAGCCAGCTAAAGGCCAATATAAGCAGTTTACGTCTATTGTGAGCGACGGAAAACTCGAAAATAAACCCTGTGCCAACACGCCTTTTTAGCGCGGCACAGTTGACCATAATCCCTCCCTAAGTGGAGGAGGCCCGTGCCCAACAGTGGGACGTTAATGGGCTGGAGAGAGAGAATAAATAAATGAATATTCATGGAAATTCCCCAAAATGTCCTCTGGTCCCAAGCTAAGCTTATATGCTTGTGTTATGGGTACCAGAATACGGATATAATACATAAACTACTTATCTTTTAGACAGCCAGACGCAGTACAAACATTTATATGACAAAAACATCACACAAACGATTGTCCTGACCGGGAATCGAACCCGAGACCTCGTGATCGGCAGCCCGTTATATAAACCACTAGACCACCAGGCCCGTCAAAAGAGAAAGAATACATATGGACTTGTTTTAATTATACAAATAAATATGTTTTGCGCTCTGCAATTTCAAGTGACGTTTTTAGGGGTCTGTAACAACGAAATTACTTAAATTACCAAATAATTGATTTCTTTTACTCTTATTAAATTGTCTAATAATAGCACCTACACAAAACCTTACTTATTTCTTGTTACATAAAAACCAGCAAACAGACCTTATCTATTTAATTACAAAGTTAAACATCATTCAGCACGCAGAAAATTTTGCTATCGTTGGACCCCATCAAATCTTATTACTGAATCTAATTTAAAACTTTAATACAATAGGATAGAGATAATATTTATATTCTATTTTAAGAAACACGTAGATTTGAAAACAAACAATCAATGATATAAAATTTTCATATCGCGTTGTTTGTCGTTGTAGCTCAGCCATTTAGTATTTTTACCTGGAAAGTTTTCCGGGAGTTTTGAAAATTGGTAATTTTATAGATTTTGATGTCCTCTTTCCAAATTTCAACTTTGCCACCTCGTATGTTGCCCGTTTGCGCCGCCATATTGAAAAAATGGCGCCCATAATCAGTTTTTTGATAATAACTCCTTTCCGACGCATTTTACAGGAATACAAAATAAAAGTAGAGGAAATTTCCTACAGTTATGTCAGAATCTTTTTTTCCCTAAAATCAATAGTTTCTGCCATGAAGTATAGATACAAGGAGTCCGAACGGTATAGGCTTTTCCATAATATTTCGTGTACACAATAATCAACCCAGATCATAGTTCTATTTTCTGCCACTGGCTGCGCAAGTATTCAGGACGTACCGATGCTAGTATAGAATATCAGAATATCTCTTGACCTTCTCTGTATTGTTGGGTTTAAAGCACTCGAAAAATTCCTTAAAACTTATATTTATATCCACGTTTCTCAGAATATTTTTTTTCCACAAGTGTCAATAGTTCAAACGAGTACTTCTTGAAAAATGGCGCGCTCTACCGGCAAAAATCTGTCCCTTAAATTGAGACCATTCGTTCAACATTACGTTCGGACTCCTTGTATCTATACTTCGTGGTTTCTGCGTACGAGCGCCGTAAACCATTATACTTCCACACCAACGTGTATTATTTACTTTGATTATACGAAGGTTAAATATTATTCCATAGAATGAAAACCCAGCTAACTATAGTCTGTCATGTCTCCGCAGGTATAAAGGAATGCGTCCCTTCTGTTTCAAGTCCCTTCTTCCCCTTCTTAGAAAAGTTTCCAGTAAGAAGAAAAGATTGATGGACTGTGTAAGAACTGTGCATATAAAAGAAAAAGGATTTGATGAGAATAAGACGGCTGATAGGAGAGGTTGGAAGGAAAATATGTACGGCGCCGACCACAAATAGGAAGAACTCCAAGAATGGGAGGGAATGAAGATGGGATAAGGGCAGCATTATCCCAAGCTTCTTGGGGGTTCTTCCTGCGAAGAAGAAAATAAGCGTTGTTTGTCGTCATTCCTCTCCGAAATGGTGACATTTTACATGAATGGAATGTATTGTGTAAAAGAAGATTTGGGAGAAAGACTTCTGTTTTAAGTGAACCGGCATAAAACCATATGTTTTATGCCGGGTCACTTAAAAACAGACGATTTCCGGAGTTCTTTTCAAACTAGGACACATCCGGGGAAATTCGGACGGATGGCAGCCTTAAACACAGCTGCCTACCTCTTTGGGCATGTACAATATAATAAGAACATTTTGTCGCAATACAGCCAGTTAGCTAACAGTTAAATTGCGTAAAATTCGCCAAAAAATCATTCCACCATAATCAATTAACGATTTGTCGCTTCGTACACAGTTCAATGACAATTCAATATTGCTGAAATAAGTGAAATAACAATGCGGCAATGCCCTGAAAACGTTTAAAAGCAAGCAACAAAAGTTACGTACAGCCAACGAACGTTAACATTCAAATTACACTAATCGATTTCGTTATAACTCCAAAACCAAAAGGACTAATGTTTGGCCTAGTCTGAAGAACATTTAGCCAATGGAGCAGACGAGATTCAAAGTGCTCCTGTAAGCTAACTTGATTGAGTGGTCGTCCACTGTTCGTTTGGGTATACCTAACTGATATTTCATATTTACGATATCTTTTTAATCTTGTATTATCTGTCCCTTTGGTGACGGATTAACTTTACAAATAACACCGACTTGTTTTCCATTCAAGGCTCTGCAAGAGCTAGCTAAGGGATAATATAAGCTGACTAGCGTTGCAATGTCACTTACGTAATAACTGAAAAAGTCGTTTGGTCTGCTGTTGTTTCGATTATCTACAGGGTTACGGTTATTTAATTCGTGGGCATGTGAGAGTCACACGCAACGCATGGTAGTGTGTAGTATATTTTTAAATATTATAGGCTTATAGGTGGCAAACCATCACGCTATGATTTACGTGAATGGATCTTTATCCCAATTTAATTTAACATATAATATTTTCTGCAACATAAAACGACTATTTTATGGATTGTATTGGCTTTGTTATTACGTAGTTATATGATTATACACGTGGTACATCTAACATCTGTATGAATTAGCATATTCGTGCAGTGGAATTGGTTGCCCTGAACTGAGTTTCTCGTCCGCTGCACCGACGCGGCCCCTTAGCTACACGAAGAGGAAGGTCATACTTATTAACTGATGACTCATTGAAGCCATGCGGGAATTAGTATGGCTACTTTCCGTATGATACTTCTTTACATATCATAATGCGTAACGTATAAAATCCAACTACATACTTTAAAAGGCAAATGTAAGAAAGCAAGCAGCGCACAGGTCAAAAGTCAGTCATTCTTTTTATATTTCAAGTTGGTATGTTTTACAAGCTCTTTTGAAACGCCAGAATTTAGGTTCCAAACGCGAATCCTATGGAGAAGAACAGACGGAGTGTCTGGTCTGTTCTTCTCCGTAGAATTCGCGTTTGGATTGTATGTTTTTTCTCTTTTTCCTTTCTTTAAATTTTTTTTAAAAATATTATAGGACTTGTTGCAGACTAATTCAGACACTTTGAAAGAGTTTAAATGCATGTTCTCACAATGTATGGCAAACTCTTTATTATAATACTTTCTAATGCTAATATCTAGTTCTACTAATTAGTATCTCTCTCTCTCTCTCTCCAGCCGATTTACGTCCCACGGTTGGCACAGGGTTTATTTTAGAGGTTTCCATCTCTCACAGAGGATGTTATCTGTGTGCAATATCCCTTAGCTGACTTTTACAGCACCCTTGGGAGAATATGGGGTGGTGACACTTGTATTCATAATCCGTCACCACACGGAGTTAGTATCTATCGCATACTAAATTAGTATAGGTTTTAATTTAAAGTTTGTGAGCTTATATCATTCGAATACACAATAGATTTTGATGGGTTTTTTTAATAGATAGAGGACGGCTTTGTAATTTAAAAAAAAATCCCCGTTTTTATAACATTTTTCTTTGATTCTTTGCTACTATTGGTTGCAGCATGATGTTGCATGCCCTATAACCTTCCTCAATAAATGTGCTATCCAACACTGTAAGAATTTTTCAAATAGGACTAGCAGTTCGTGAGATTAGCGCATTCAAACAAACAAACTTTACGAGCTTTATAATATTAAGTATAGATTAAACATATAGATGACACACTCCCGACATGCAGTACAGAGCTCAACAAAACAATGGAGAATCCGCTATCACTACTAAGCAGAGAACTATTAGAAACCGATGCAATAGATGTAAAAACAATGTACAACAAACTACAAAGCAAAATTACATGCCAAAAAGACCAAAAAAGGACACAACATAAATACAATTTGAGTAACTTAACACTAGAACTTATAAAAGATAGAAAAAGTTTACTTGGCAGCAAAATAAGGAAGCAGAACATCCAAAAAATAACTGACTTAAGCAAAAAAATTAAAGAAGGCATCAAAAAGGACAGGAAAGTCAAAAGGTTGCAAACCCTAGAAAAACATATAGCGAGGACAGGAGGAACTAGAAAAGCTCTAAAAGAACTTCGAGAATCAAACCAATGGATCCCGAAATTGAAAAACAACCAAAGAAATGTAACAGGCCGAGAGAACATAAATAGAATAGCTACAAAATTCTACCGCAATCTATATTCCAACCAAGACACCACTACACATGCAATTCGAGAAACCATAAATTACAATCTGCCCTCACTGAACCCGGAACCTGACATATTACCCGGTGAAACTAGGAAAGCCATACTGAGCCAAAAGCTAGATAAAGCATCAGGTCCCGACAAAGTCACAAACGAGCTACTGAGAGGAACCGTAGATGAACTGGTCCCCATTCTAACTAAAATCTTCAACGGCATCCTGAGATCGGGTCAGATTCCGGAACAGTGGGAGACATCCCACATCATTCTCATACATAAAAAAGGACATAAAGACGACATAGAGAACTACAGACCAATAAGTCTGATGTCTAACATATTTAAAATTTTCTCTAAAATTATTCTAAACCGATTAAGCAACACACTTGATGAAAACCAACCGAAGGAACAAGCTGGCTTTAGGAAAAACTTCTCCACGATAGACCATATTCACACAGTCAAGCAAATTATGGAAAAATACAACGAGTACAACAAACCGCTATATATGGCTTTTATCGATTACTCCAAGGCATTTGACAGCATTAGCCACACAGCCATATGGGAAAGCCTACGAAACCAGGGAATCCCTACAGTATACATAAACATCATTAAAAACATCTACTCCAACAGTAAGGCAAGAGTACAACTGGAAACCTTGGGTGAGACATTCCAAATAAAAAGAGGCGTCAGACAGGGCGACCCAATGTCCCCAAAGCTGTTCTCGGCGGTGTTAGAAAACATATTTCGAAAGCTAAACTGGGACCAACATGGATTAAATATTGATGGTCAAAAATTAAACCATCTCAGATTTGCCGACGATATTGTTTTATTTGAAGAACAACCAGGGATCCTAGAAAAAATGATACAAGATCTTAGTAAAGAAAGCGAAAGAGTGGGTTTAACTATGAACATAAACAAAACGAAGCTATTAACAAATACAAACAAATATGAAATAAAAATCAACAACCAACCTGTCGAATATGTAAACGAATATATCTATTTGGGGCAAATAATCTCACATACAGACACAACTACAAAAGAAATCAAAAGACGAATAGCTAACGGATGGAAGAGATATTGGTCACTAAAAGAGATCATGAAATCCACAGATCTTAGTACTGGTATCAAAAAGAAGGTCTTCAATACCTGCGTTCTCCCATGTATTACATATGGGAGTGAAACTTGGGCCCTTACGAAACATCACAGAAACATGCTGGAACACTGTCAAAGAGCTATGGAACGAAGTATGATAGGTATTAAGAAACAAGATAAGATACGAAACACCGTCATAAGAAGTAAGACAAAAGTCACAGACGTACTTAACAGAATAGATAGTTTGAAGTGGAGATGGACTGGGCACATGCTGCGCAGTCCACAAGAGAAGTGGAGCAACATCATAACAGACTGGTACCCTAGAGATGGGAGAAGGAACAGAGGAAGACAAAGCATGAGATGGGAAGATGAACTAAAACTGACGGCAGGCCCAAAATGGAGAAGGGTTGCTAGAGACAGAGAACAATGGAAAATGTTAGAGGAGGCCTTTGCCAAGAGGCACACTGAACTCAGAGATATCCTATGACTAAAAGACAACCACTACTCAAGGAAGGAAGAAAGCAGTTCAGGATGAGAGGCTTATTATTATTATTAAACATATAGATGTGGAACACCTTGTGGTTTATGTTAGTCATACCTGATGCCATCAAGCAGGTAACCAGTTTTTAATGAAGCCAATGTAGGTGATGATTCACAATATGCAACCATATAGTTTATTATTGTTGACATTCAAATAAAAACCACTCTTAACAAATCACGCCTTTTTCCCATAGGGGTAAGCAGAGACTATAGAGCACCATCTGCTACGATCCAAACACACTTACTTGGCTTCACTCACACATCAGCCGGCATATTATGAGCTTTTTAAAATCATTCAAGTTCCAGGCAGGCCGTAAACTGCATGGCTAAATTGGGTATTATGGCAAAAATAAAACTTTTAGTTGTAAATTTTTAGTTAGTACTTTAAGTTTTAGTTGTACCTCCTCCTTAAACATATTAATGTATGACTGGTTTAGCGAACTGACTGAATAATAATTTTGTTCATAAGAATTTGCCAGACCGTTCAATTCACGGCGTAAACTGCCTGTAAATAAAAGCTCATAATACGGCCGCTGGTCATCGTATATTTCAATCTGTGATAATTTGAGTATTTATTAAATGTACTGATTTCAGGATACGACATTTGTAGTCTTCTCTGATTATTTAGATACATATTATGTGAAAACATTGTGTGGCCTTTGAAATTTGAGGGTTTTCTTTGATTTCTTAGGAGATAACCGGGAACCAGCTTTCAAATAAAAAAGAGAATCATTAAAATCGCTATGGCCAGTTAAAAGTTATAAAGTAAAACACTTCAAAAAAAATATAAAAATTGGTCAAGTGCGAGTCGGACTCGCGCACCAAGGGTTCCGTACCATTATCTATTGCAACATAAGGCAACGTTATTAGTATCGAGCAAGAAACGGTAAAAAAATCATGTTTGTTGTATGGGAGCCCCCCTTAAATATTTATTTTATTTTATTTTTAGTATTTGTTGTTATAGCGGCAATAGAAATACATCATCTGTGAAAATTTCAACTGTCTAGCTATCACCGTTCTTGAGATACAGCCTGGTGACAGACGGACGGACGGACGGACGGACAGCGAAGTCTTAGTAATAGGGTCCCGTTTTTACCCTTTGGGTACGGAACCCTAAAAATGCAGTTTCTAAACTAACAATGTTAAAGTTTTACTTTAACTTCTTTTTAGGGTTCCGTACCCAAAGGGTAAAAACGGGACCCTATTACTGAGACTTCGCTGTCCGTCCGTCCGTCCGTCCGTCCGTCCGTCCGTCCGTCCGTCCGTCCGTCCGTCCGTCTGTCACCAGGCTGTATCTCAAGAACGGTGATAGCTAGAGAGTTGAAATTTTCACAGATGATGTATTTCTATTGCCGCTATAACAACAAATACTAAAAATAAAATCGATCGTCGAGTAAAAATCTAAAAATTCTTGCTCAAAATATAAGAAGCATTACTTGCAATATGAATTTGTTAGAAACTGAATTAGTAAGACTTAAAATTGATTTTGATGTCCTGATTTTATCTGAATGCTGGTTGCAATGCGCACCTGTCATACCACAATTGGATAATTATACCTCTGTGGTCTCAAAACGTAACATAAATAGAAGCGATGGGGTAGTGATTTATATTAACAAACATCTGAAATTTGAATATGAAGAGCCGTTGTTTGAGGAGGGTAACTGTTTGATCATCAAATTAAACAGGAACACTGTAGTCGTGGCTATATACCGCTCACCATCCTTCCATAAACTTACCACTTTCCTGGCGTCACTAAATACAGTTCTTTCAAGTCTTTCAACTTTTGAAAACATTGTTCTGATTGGTGACATAAACAAAGATGTTTTCCCTGGAGGGTGTGATGAGGATACTGAGAAGTATCTCGATCTCTCTGCCTACCATGGACTTATTCCTGCTCACACTTTAGTCACGAGACCTGATAGCGGCACTTGTCTAGATCATGTGATGGTGAAAACCAAATATCCAGCCACAACTATCGTGCCTTCCTCCTGCATTACCGATCACAGGCCGGTTATTTTTTGTCTGGAGTCTAAATTACAGAAAAGTAGTGTTATCACAAGGGTTTCTACAACTAATGTGTTAGCATTAAGTCAAGACGTAGGTAACATTGATTTTAGGCCTATTTATGACTCATCTGACCCCGATTTCGCAATGTCATATTTCATCGATTGTTTGAAGTCTTGTATTGAAAATAACACTACTTCAAAGGTATTATCAAGACGAAACAGGCTTATCAAGCCGTGGATGACGACTGGGCTTCTCAGATGCATTCACAACAAAAATAGGCTACACAAGCAGTCCAGGGATGATCCCGATAATTTATGCCTTAAATTAACTTATAATAGGTACAGAAACTTTTGTAATTCTTTGATAAAAAAAGTTAAATCAGATTATAATAGGAGTTTAATTGAAAGGGCCGGAAGGAACACTAAGAAATTATGGTCAGCAATAAGAGATATATCAGGGACTACAGAGGTTAAAAAAATTTCCACAGAATTGTTGCACATTCGAAACTCTCCTACCGATTCTGTTAATCACATAAACCGCTTTTTCGCGAGTGTAGGCCCCAAACTTGCTGAGAATATTGATAAAAATGATTGTTACGGACAATGCAATGTCATCCCCACACATCGCCAAGTTAATTCGTTTGTGTTTTTAAAATCTGATCCAGTGGAGATAGAGGCATTAATAATGAATTTGCAAAATGATTGCTCCGCTGGCTGTGACCTTATATCGAACAAATTTTTGAAAGAACATAAAGACGTGGTCATACCCCCCCTAGTACATATTTTCAACATGTGTATAGACAAAGGAATCTTCCCAAATAACTTGAAAATTTCCCGCATCATTCCAATACACAAAGGTGGTGACAGAGACTGTGTCAATAATTATAGACCGATTTCTATTCTACCAGCCATCTCTAAGATATTCGAACGAATAATTAATAATAGACTGGTTAATTATTTAGAGTCAAATGATATAATTTCGGATAGCCAATTTGGTTTTCGATGTTCTAAGTCTACCAATGACGCTATTCTCGAACTTACCAATTATATATCTACTAATTTAGATGCTGGCAATAAATGTTTAACAATTTTCCTTGATCTAGCCAAAGCATTCGACACAGTCTCTGTCCCTATCCTGATTTCTAAGCTCCATAATGTCGGTATCAGAGGTACTGAACTCCATCTTTTCGAGAATTACCTCACAAATAGACGTCAAAGTGTTAACCTCGATTCCTATTCAAGTAACTTTCTGCCAGTCACTCACGGCGTTCCACAGGGCAGTATCCTTGGTCCTACGCTTTTCCTTGTGTATGTGAATGACCTGTGTAATTACAAACCAGCACATGGGAAACTTGTAGCATACGCTGACGACACAGCTTTAATATTTTCGGCTAAAACATGGGAGGACACCTTTAAGTTTGCCCAGTTGGGGTTTGATAATGTGTCTATCTGGTTACGTAACAATATTTTGTCCCTAAATTCAGATAAAACAAAGTACATGTTATATTCGATGCGACATATGGCAGACAAACCAAGCCACACGGTTCGTTATCACTCCCAAAATTGTCTGCTAAATAATCAGGCTGGCTGCTCTTGTAGTGCTTTAGAAGAAACAAGTAATATCAAATATCTCGGCATCACCGTTGATAATAACCTTGGTTTCTCTACTCACATCGATAGTCTTCGTGTGCGCATTCGTAAAACCATGTTTATTTTCAAAAAACTGCGACACGTAGTAGGTCAGCAATTAATTAGACAAATATATCTGTGCCTTTGTCAGTCATTGCTTGTTTATTGTATAATATCATGGGGTGGAGCCCCAAAAACAAATTTGCTGCCTTTAGAAAGAGCACAACGTGCCATACTGAAAGTTGCCACAGGTCGTCCCTACCTATTCCCAACTACGCAGTTGTATGCATCTTGTGATGTGTTATCGGTTCGACAATTGTTTATACTCAGTATAATTTCAAATCAACATACAAAGATGAATTATGAACCTGAAGCAATCAAGCGTAGTCAGATTGTTGTAAATACTCCACGAATTAATACAACTTTTATTAAAAAATTTACTTTCTTTTTAGGCCCTTACCTTTACAACAAAATCAACAAAATTCTTAATATATACCCACTATCGTCCAAAAAACTCAAACTTATGGTTATTAAATGGCTCAAATCTCTCAGCTATGACGAGACAGAAAAACTTTTGGCCGTTGTTTGCTAATGTCATAGGCACATGTTATGGGTATCTAGCCTCCACTCACACATACACACACACACACACATACACACTTTCATGCATGTTTATTTAAAAATAAGGTGAAAAGCACATAATTATTGTCTTGTTACTTTTATTATGTATGTTAACTTTGCCAAAGGTAATTTTGCATGCTAGAATACAGGTGTAAACCTAGCCTAGCTGTAATTAATCATATGTACTAAGTTTTGTTTAGGTCATATTATATTATGTGTTTATTACTGCCGTTTTGTATACTATATGTTGAATAAAGAATTATTATTATTATTATTATTATTATTATATACTTAAAGAATAAAAACACATTGTAACAGACTGACCAGAGGATTAATCTAACAACCATTGGATGCAGTGAGATAAAGAAATGAATGGGCATTCTTTAATACACGAATAACATAGAAATAATATGGGCATATGGATGGATAATAACCTCCAGCTTAACAGGACAGCTTGCAGGAAAAATTATACTCATACATCTGGTCATACATGTTCAAAGACAAGAGGTTGTCTTTACTTAATATTTAAAAGAAAGTACTTTTTTGGATGTATGTCCCTATGTGAGCTTATATCTTATAAACTACACAATAGATTTTGATGTGGTGATTTTAATAGAATAGAGTGGTTCAAACAGATGGTATTTTGTACCATTTGGTGGGGAATGGTTTTTTAAATTTCACACATATTAAGTTGCAGGCAAAGCTAGTATGATGCTAAATTATTTAGTCTATTAACTTAAAACAATCCTTTTATTGTACTACTGTTGTGTAAATGAACATTTAATTGTATTGCAATTTTGATAAATGTCCTTAATAGTTAAAATCTTGATATTTTGTACAAAATTTTGATAAATAACCTTACATTATTATTTAAAACAGCTACTACTACATCTCAGGGAAATAAATCAATAAACCCCAAAAGTAACAGAGGAAAATTCTAATAAGATTTTTCTCTTTCATTCTAAACAGATTGTACACTGATAAGATTAATAAATATCACAGATTTTTATCATAAACCTAGTATTTTTTTTATTAATATCGTTGCTTTGATATTATTTAACAAATTACGACTTATTCTACTCTTCCTTTCGTTAGTTTAACATACGACAGTTTAAGCGCTGGTTTTTGACCAGCATTATGCTGAGTTGGGTCCGTATTTGTGACTACTCGCATTTATTTATTTTATTAGTTCTGTGAACAGTGTTGTATTTTTTTTTTTTATATGTTACATTTTTTTTTTGTTTATTGTCATAAAAGTAGTCGCAAATAAAAATTTTCTTTCTTTCTTTCTTCTTTCTTTAAATTAAAGTGTTTGTATAGTCGTAGTTTCTACGTAGATATAAGACTAAAAAATAATGAATAAAATGCATGCAGTTTCTATTGATTGTAGGTACCAAGATCGTGGGCGGTCTGACATATTTATAGGCGTGATCTTAAATGAATTCAAAGAAATGCACATTTTAACCTTTAATTAGCCAAAAAAGCATCAAACTCACCGTAAATGTCCTTGCCTTCGCTGTCGTTGGCTATAATATCACAATGAACGCACAAAATAAATACAATAAAAATGGCTCCTAGCATGTATGGAACATACATCTTAAAACACAGATACGCACGCAAGTAACGCGCGTTATTTGCTCAAACAGTATTTAAACAACACATTTTCACTTCGTTATCGGATAACAACGGAAATAATCTCGTTAACGAGTCATTTAATTCGTTAAATTGTCTCAATCAAGCTACAATCGAACAATACCCCGCCGTCTGTCATTCGTCATGTCAATAAACAATTAATGTTGCCATAGCGTATATTACAGCAACTAAACTACCACGTAAGAACAATACTTTCCCCATATAAAAAAAAATAGATTTAATCAAACCTGATACACGAGGCATAGGCTAAATAAAACAAAACATCAGTATTCAGTTCAATGAAAATCGTATTTTTATCATATTTTTATCTCATTTACTATAATAATTTTTTCAATAAAGGAGCTGACTTAAAATAGACACTTTAAAATATGGCATTTTACACGGGCTTTATCTACTATAATATCTCGCTGCTTTTGACACGAAGCTCGTTGTCTTACACACCATAAGCCTGTACTGTATGTATCTTTACAACAATAACGTCATACCAAAAGTAACTATTATAGTAAGTGAAGGTATTCGAAGAAGCTCGGCCATATTAACAGTTTCGTGTCTCCCACAAGTCACCACCTGAAAAATTCACACCCAAAAGAAAGTAGTTAAGAAACAGTTTAGATAGTGACACAAGGAAGGATGTTTCTGATATGAACGATTATTAGTAGGGAAAAAAATGAATATTTTACTACCCTGAAAAACTTTTACCAGCTAACAGAAAAATATCTAATTGCTATAAGTAGAAACAGAACATGCTCAGATAAGAATGTAAATGACAGGATTAAATCGAAAAACATTAAAAAAAAATTGTGGAGATAAAGTAAGTAAATCAATGGCGAACACAATTTACAACGTCACGAGTAATGCACAAGGCCACCAAGGCTTGGTAGGACAGGAGGCAGAAGAAAAAAAAGCTATAGGTACTATTATAATTACTTTCATCCTGCTGTTCTGCAGTTATTTAAAAACTTACATAAGGTGGTGATTTCTCCCCGTAAATACATTTGTTTTCCTCCACAATAGACTTTGTTCCAGCGTATATAACAACTTCGTACTTTTTTCCACATGGAGTATCTACTTTCTGTAATTATTATAAGACAGGGTTTTATTTCAAACATTTATGAAATTCATTATTTTTTGGATTAAGTATCTATACTAATACTATAAAGCTGAAGAGTTTGTTTGTTTGTTTGTTTAAACGCGCAAATCTAGGGAACTTCTGGTCCGATGTGAAAAAATTTTTTAATGTTGTATAGTCCATTTAGCGAGAAAGGCTATAAGTTATATTACATCACGCTGCGATTAATAGGAGAGGAGCAGTGGTGAAAAATGTAACAAAAACGGGGGACATTTTGTAAATTATACGCGTACGAAGTCGCGGGCAACGGCTCGTGATAAAATAGTTGAGGACGGTTCAAAACACCTAAAAATAAATATATCAAGATACTAACGAAATCGTAACTTGTTTCCATATTATCCTTGTTTGATAATAATGTAAGAGTGATACGAGGTTCTCCTTCAGGTAGCCCAAGCAACTTTATCACATATTTGTCGATAGAATTATCGTATTCAAGTGGTTGATGCCATGCTAGTGACAATGCACCTAAAACACCAAAAATCACTTGTAGTCAGGAGATATTTATTTAGATATTAGATATTCATTAAACATCATCACTAACCACTAAACTGATTGGTCTGGTTGCAAGTAATATTTAAAATTTTAACACCAGACGGTGGTCGTACTTCAGTCCACACGTACAAAGGCTCTGATACAGGCCCCAATCGTTTTGACAAATGAGAATAATCCATATCATCTAACGAAAAATTATGAAAAGCGCTCACCCAAATCTTGTATGGTGTAAATGGCACTGAAATAAAAAAAATACGGTTCTTTTATACTAACGTTTCTTCTCTACTGAATATCTAGCTCTCTCGTAATAAAAGATTAAAATTACTTACCTAAATTTTCTAAACGAAAACGCACCTCTTCCGTTCCTGCACTGGGAATGTGCAGTAATGTTAAGTGATTAAGTCCCCAATTATAACTTACTGTATCTGTATCACTTTGAAAGATACTAAAAAAATTTATTTGATCATAATTTTGTACACCATTAAAAAACACGAAGTTGGATTTAGAAAGCCATTCCTCGTAAAAAAGAACATAGTTAGTTGAATGAGCTGCTTTGTATTGTTTTTGGGAATCAATCACTTTCTTCGCTGGTATTAAAACATCTTTAAGGTTTTGTTGTTGTTGTTGTTGCTGTATACAATCTTCTGAATTCTCACTGAGAACAGACTCGTCAGACATCAAGTCATGAGTTTGTTGATTCAGGGTTGGCGATCGAACCCATTTGAGATCGACATATGTATCTCCTATTTGATGGGCTTTCAAGTTATGAGGCGCCTTTGGAACTGCAACAATGAATAGAAACTACATAATTTATACTTTTATACTAATATTATAAAGCAGAACAGTTTATTTGTTTCTTTGAACGCACTAATCTCAGGAACTTTTAGATCGATTTGAAAAATTCTTTCAGTGTTGGATAGTACATTTATCGAAGAAGGATATTATAGGCTAAATAACATCATGCTGTGACCAATCGGAGCGAGGCATTAGTAAAAAATTTTCATAACGGGGAAAATTTTCTAAGTTCGACGCGTACGGAGTCGTGAGCACCAGCTGGTAGTTTATATACGACAGATGGAATTATATTCCGTTATTTAAATGACAAATTGCGAGCCTCCTAATTTTTTAAGGTTAATTTTAAATATAAAAGTCTGCCAAGTTGTATATATATATGACTCTTAATTAAATCTATACTAATATTATAAAGCTAAAGTGTTTGTATGTTTGTTTGAACGCGTTAATCTCAGGAAGCACCGGTCAGATTATAATTATTTCAGTGTGGAATAGTATTTTTATCGAGGAAGGCTATAGGCTATGTATCATCACGCTGCGACTAATAGAAGCAAAGCATCAGTGAAAAATGTTGCAAAACGGGTAAAATTTTCTACATGCTACGCGGACGAAGTCGCGGGTAATAGCTATTTAATAATAAATCGTTTATTTAAGATAAATAATATATTTACGTGTGTATAATGTTATTTTTAAATCATCATTTTTTTTACCAAAAAAAGCTATACGTCCTAGGCTATTAACTAAAGAATTAAGGTTTTTTCTATTTTTACTTTTCTGATAGGATTTCCCCTAATAAATTCAGAATGAAATAATTTACTGTACATCCATCTCTCTTAAAATATAAGTTAAAATTAATTTTTTATACATTTATTGAAACTGTAAGTGGCATACCACTAATGTGTTCACTACAAATTCAGATAACTTATAGATAAAGAGAGTTTATCGCAATATTTTATATTAGGTATTTTACTTATGTTTAAAGACTGTGCCAGTTATTTGTCATTATACCTATAATAATAATAGTAATTCGTAACAAGGAATATATATTATACTCATATAATACCTTAGCTTTCCAAAAACTATGGATACTTTATTATTATAAGAGGATAATAATCTGCCATGTTTAATTTTTTATTTAATTTTCTGAAAATTATCGTTTTCATTCATTTTCCTCACCTAATCCTGGACCTATTTCTTCCATAAAATTTTCTTTCTGGAGTCATATCTATGGCAACTCACCTGTCTTTCTTAACCTCATTCACACACTATCCACTTTTTCTTGCGTCTCCCTCTAGTAGTTTTTCCTTCCACATTTATTCGTAGAACTCTTCTAACGATATGTTATATCGTTAGAAGAGTTCTACGAATAAATGTATATGTATATAATATAGTTATGCAATGAGAGGAGAGGAAAGTTATTTCCTCTCCTCTCATTGCATGACTATACCAGGACAACCGCCCATCCACACATCCATCGCAACATTCGCATCTCTGTAACTTGAATTCAACTATCATCCACCACTTTTGTGGCTCAGCATGAGGTGTCGCAAATGACAGCAGGTCCTTTTGCTGATACATAGATTTTATCCTTTAGTTAAGAGGGCAATTTGGAATCGCAGATAGTCACCGTGGTTATAATTAATACAGATATTTTTGTATGAACAATGCTATTACGATGACCAAACATTTGGTTCTGCCTGCAAAAAAAGTTGTAGGGTTGATCTGCTTAAGTATTATAGATGTGATGTGGTACAATATTTATACACCACGCACTTTAAGTTTCATTTACTAAAATATTTGAAAAATAATATGTAAGTACTTAATAAAGTTCTTAAAAGTTATAATCTCCTTACTTAGTTCATACACTATTATTTCTTTAGATAATAATTTAAAAAATAATCTAGATTAGGTAGCTTCCATGTAAACAACAAACAAACTCACCATAAATTTAGATTCCTTTGCAAAAAATGAAAAAAATATGTATGATAAAAATTACTTTAAATGAGTAAGTGACATGCATTTTAGGACACGAAATATAGGCAACTGACGTATCCTAACCGCTCCAGTAGCTTTTATAAAGGAAACACATCGCGTTATAATGACAACAACTGTATTAAAATGATTCAATTAAAATGTTTATTTGTGTATAAATATAAAATAACCTAATGGTATATGTGGCATTGTAACATCGAAACGTAAAGTAAGTAACTGAATCTTGTGTGATATTTTCAGCTCTCTAACTATCAGATTATCACCGTTCCAGACATAATAGGACCCTAAATAATGGGATAAGGGGAGGGTAATGATGACTTTAGTGTTATAGTATCTTAGCCGTCGTAGTCTTAGCATCAATTGATTTACATTATATACAAACTGTAAAAATTTCAGCACTCGAGTTGTCACCATTCTAGTGATGGCCGTACGGATGGGCTGACTGCAGAGTCTAGGTGATAGGGTCTCGTTTTACCTTTTGGTATGAAACCATGACACGATTCTTCAAAGTGGGTTTGTATATGATAGCATAACATTTTTTTACTAATATAACTAGGTACGACTGTGTGAATGACATGAAAAAAGAGGAGTTAACACGGATATGTTGGCTGGCAGAAGACTATCAAAGAAAAGATATGTTCCACCGACACTAAATAGTGAGATAGGGGCACAAGAATTATGAATAACCTAACTGCTGAATAGTACCCCGTACTAATTTGAATTTGTGTGAATATGGGGAAACTTGCAGAACTGGCAACATTTTTTGTTTGTTTTTTTCATTAGTATTTTATAGCTGCGTTCATCCGTTTAGTATGTCTTAAATCTTTCCGACGTTAAGTCTTTTACTGTAACATACGACAGCCATTTTTCATCCATTATCTGTGTTGACTTACATATTCGGCTACATTATTCATAAATTAGTGTTAGAACATGTAATAAATTTCTTCAACTGATCTTACATGCGCAATCTTTCAATTATTATTGATATACTGAACGCACCGTTAAGCAAGCAGTATTGCCTGCTGAATGAATTATCCACAAAATTTGGTAGTTTCCACATCTAAGGTCAACAGCAGTATGACTTTTTTTGCAATTTTGATAAAACTAGATATATCGAATAAAAGCCCGTAATCATATTTATGTTTTTATTTTATATCTTAACTTGCTGGCATGAAACCTTGCACGTGTTTCTTTTGCTTACACAGACATTAGACTTATCTCATAAAACAGTAATTTAAGAATAAAGGGTTGGTTAGATTAGAACGTATCACTTTCTGTCTAGTTTATTTTCTTATAAAATATTTGATGGTGTAGTTGATTAGTAGTTTATTTTCTATTTTGATTTTTCCTAAAGCATATAGATGCTAATTTTCAAAATCGAACCTGGTTATGAGTGGAGATTTTGTAAGTCCGTCTGACGATTGGCAACACTAAAAAATTTTGTTTGTTCGGCTTTGGGTGTCAGCCGCTTTATGATTTTGTGAGCCTATAAAAATTAAAGTTAGATAGTGATATTGCTGTTTATCTGAATAAAAAATGGTTGAATAACCATGCGATGACTTTAGTGCCTCTTTTTTACGTATACTGTTTGTAAAACCAAGGTGCTTCCGCCATGACAATGGACTACACTGTCGGGAAGTATCCCGCGGTACTTGTTCTATATTTTCTCCTCGTAGGGCCATGGTTTCCAATTTTAGGTGAGTAATATACCATATTTTTGATGTTTAGTGTTTTGTCATCACATATAATACTAAAATAATATACCTAACACGATTAAAAGTAAAGATAAATGTTTTTGTTACATTACGCAGTATACGCGCATTTTTCAATTCGCGTGTTTCCTTTAAATTTGCAGGATTTTTGTATTGTGAATGATTTCTATAGATTTTATCTTAATAATTGTTAATTGTGTGCTATATTTATAGTGTTTGTAATTTCCTTCTTGGCTAAATAAATAACCAATATGATGTTTCCTGTTCCCATCCCAGTAAGTACCTACACAGTATAATGAATAAGCATAAGTTCAACCAAATGTGATGAATATGACTATATTACATAAAATCTTATTTCTATAAAATCTTAGCAATCAAAACAAAATACTCAAGTATAAATCATTATTCTCATTGCCTATGTGAATGTTCTAAATGAGAATTGAACCCATAGCCTGTAAAAAACGTAATATCAGTAGTTACTGGCTATAAAAGTGTACCTACTAATACTCGAAGTGTAAAATCAGGAAATTTTTCTTTTTTAGGTAAATTTATGTGAAGATATAATTTTTTTCTGTAAGGCACGAGTTCCTAACTATTATCAGTCAAGGGAGCCTTAACAAAGCAATGGTTGGGAAACCTTGCTTTAAGGAATAAATCATTCTGTGACCATTTTGATTTTTATTGGATAAATTGTGTAATAGGTACCACATGCAAAAGTTGTGAAACTGACAACAAACTTTGAACTGACTTTTGTGAAACTTCAACATCGGCCACCATCTAAAAATTTCACACCAAATACTAATAAAAGAAAAAATAAACATTTCAAAAAAAGTTGACTAAAAATCTACATAATTAATAACACGTACATGGTTTATTTAGAAATATTATATTACTGGCTAACACTCACTGTTTGGGATCGACGATGTCAACCCAGGTCTCGAGCAAATCCAATTTCACGATCAGTGCACTCGTCCTGAAGATGAGCATCGGATATGCTTGAAACCTGGGTCGACATCATCGATCCCAAACAGTGAGTGTTAGCCGTTAATATAATATTTCTAATATGACTCAAACTCACAAAAATTTCAATACGAAAATGGTTTATTTATTTATTTATTATTCTAAGCTATTTGGGTCTTTTTGAACTTAATGTTCTAATAATACACATAATTCATATTTATATGCTTTATTATTTCATTTAGTTCATAAACTTTCAAAATTTGCCTACCCCCATGGGAAAAAGATGTGTGTAAGTATGATAGTAATGAGAACAAGATGTACATTTTAATAAAGTAGCACCATTCCATATAATGCTTGCAGCACCCTGGGAAAGAGATGGGATGGGGTGTGTTGCAGTGCCTACGGAATTTATTAGCACAATATCGCAAGCTGCAATTGTTTAGATATTTGGTTAGCATACATAATTGATGTACTTTCGCTGTACCTACTTCACTTGCCATGCGAACATGGAAAAAGATACAAGTTAATAAAATAGTTTAAAAAAACTAAAAAACACGCTTTATTTAATCGAATTATTGCATTGTCATCGGTCTTTGACAGGTGTGCAAAATTTGAATAGAATCTGACCGTTTAAAGTGGGTATAAATAGCGTCCAAAGGAGTCGGTTACAAACATACAAACAAACATACAAGTGAAGCTAATATAAAGCGTGTAAAAAGAAAAAAGATACATTGTTTCTGGTGTTATGATATAAATTCCCTGTTTTCTCAATAGCTATTTATTCTTATAGTAATACTAGCTGCCCCGGCAAACGTTGTTTTGCCATACAATTCTGTGTAAAATAAAATTTCATCAAAATCGGTCCAGCCAATTGTGAATCTAAACCATCCTCAAACCCCCTTGAATACACACAACAAATTTCATCAAAATCGGTCCAGCCGTTTAGGAGGAGTTCAATTACAAACACATGTACAGAAGATTTATCTTTACTTCTTATAAAACAAAGTCGTAATTTTTGTATGTATGTCCCTATGTGAGCTTATATCTTCAAAAATACGCAACCGATCTTGATGCGGTTTTTTTAATAGATAGATATGTTCAAGAGGATGGCTTTTTTTGCATAATTTATTGGGATTTGCTGTATATTGGATGAGATATGATTAAATTTGCTGAGGAATTCGGAAGCGCGCGACTTTTAAATGAAAACGCTGCCTTATCTATGTGAGGTACAACAAAGTAACGTATGGAAGAATTGTTCATTACCTATAGTTCTTCAAAAAAGTCCGCGAAAGCATATGTCTATCTTTTAAGGAAAACCTTCTGTACCCATAATAACGCTAAAAAAATTATCAAATTCAATAGGGTGTTTTCAAACGCTATTTATGTGTATATAGTAATACTTTTTATCAATTTAAATACGCTTACGCATTTAATATAGATTATAACTGCTTTTTACAGCATGCAATTTAAATAAATATCTTAGGAGATATGACGAAAAAAGAATTACGCGTGGCAAAATAAAATACTTAAACTGTTGGCTGAGCAACGCGAACGTTTCCTCGGTCTTATATCCGTACTCCAATGTTTTGATGTTTGGTTAATGTTGGATGTATGAATGTAACGATGTTTGTGGTTCTTTCACATAAGACTGCTGGATGGATTTTCATGAAACTTTCCAATAATATAGCTAACAGGTCGATACGCCGTAATCCCGGACATATCGGTATTGAGTTGGTCTTTATAGGCGTCGGCGTATGGTGGTTACGCTGCTCAAATCCCGACGTATTGGTGTTAAGTTGGTTTTTATAGGCGTCGGCGTATGGTCGTTACGCTGCTCAAATCCCGACGTATCGGTGCTGAGTTGGTTTATATATGCGTCGGCGTATGGTCGTTACGCTGCTCAAATTGTGACGTATCGGTGCTTAGTTGGTTTTTATAGGAGTCGGCGTCGGCATATGCGTATGGATTTTTATCAGCACTATGTAGAATAATTAAAAACATCACACAAATGATTGTCCTGACCGGGAATCGAACCCGAGACCTCATGATCAGCAGTCCGTTATATAATCCACTCCACCACGAGGCCCGTCGAATATATATATATATAAAGATATTATTACTTACCTAATATATGTATAAACTTAACAACATTCAAAAGGAAATTAAAAAACAAAATTTTCAGTGTAGTTAATTAAATTAATTTAATTTTTATCTTATGTAAGACACATTTATGTTATTTTAAAAATGGAACTATAAGTCTATCAGTATTATTTATTTTTTAAACCTATTAAATAACGAGACTGTTTGCTTTTCCTAAAGAATAATAAATAAATAAATATGTATCATCATAGTCATTCATTTTTCTAAGAGGTTAGCAGTCTACCCTCTTAGAAAAATTTATTAAAAAAAAAAAATTCATGTATGTCTTGTAGGTGGTGTCCAGCTGTTGCTCACTTCATACGCCTGGAATTTAATATGTAGCCAACAGCACAATTAGATGTTTTTTTTATTTTTTTTGTATCCTTATTGTTCTGCAATCTGTCCGATTGATAATGAGCTGGGTGCGTGTCTTAATTTCAAAGTGTGTGTGCTGCTTGCCTATTGGCAGGCACTCAACTCTTGGATGCTAGCTTCCTATCAGTAAAAGATTTCTTAGAATTGGACCACTACTTTCCTAGATTACCCGCTACATTCATATCACAAACTTTACCTCTTCCTTACTAATTTATAAATGCGAAATTCGGATGATGACACAGTAATAATTTTGACGAGCTTAAGTTTAGTGTTAATGTGTGGAACGAAACGATAGCGCGATTTAAAAAACCTACAACCGCCATCTATTGAGCAGAAGAATCTTCTGTTTGTTAAGGATTGATTTCTAAATATCACGCGTACGTCGTCGCGGGCAACAGCTAGTTATAATTTTATAAATAATATAGATAAATTAGTTGGCATTAACAAAACGGAAGTAGTACCCTAATTAATATATGTATTTATATGAACAGAGAAAAACACACATCATATAGATTAGTCACACTTAAATGTATGGTTTGTGAAGCAGATTTAAAAACCAATTAAATATGAGTTGGAATCGCACACAATCGAATTCCGTATCGTTATCTGCGATTACGTGTGGAATTTTGACAATTTTCCCCGTTTTTGCAAAATTTTTCACTAATGCTTCGCTCCTATTCGTCGCAGCGTGTTGTTATAAAGTCTACAGCCGTCCTCGATAAATAGACTATCTAACACCGAAAAAATTTTCAAATCAGCAGAGATTCGTGAGATTTGCGTTTTCAAACAAATAAACTCTTCAGCTTAGTAATATTAGTATAGATATTCGCAGAGGCGATTTGACGCCCCGGGCCAATTTTATTAGCTGCCCTAAAAATAATGGAGATGGAGCTAAATTTTAAACTTGAAGGCTTTGCCGCCCTTTTCTGGCTGACCGCCCTGGGCCATGGCTCCCTTGGCCCTAGGGTAAATACGCCCCTGGATATTCGTCAACGTTCAACCCCAAATAACGTGACCTGAAACAATAGCATAAGGGCATGGGGATGATGACTTGTTGTTGTAGCATCAACTGAAACTGACATTTTGAGCTCTCTAGCTATCATTATTCCAGAAATACAGCCTGGTGATGGACGGACCAATGGACAGCGAAGTCTGAGTAATAGGGTTCCGTCCGTTTTACCTTTTGTTATGGAACCCTTATTAAGTAAAAGATAAAAGTCGTTTTGTGACTATTTTTTCACAAAATGTAACCTACCAGCTTTTGCTTGCGACTTCTTACGCGTCTAATTTAGAAAATTTCCCTTTTTTTCAAAATTTTTCACTGATGCATCGCTCGTATAGGTCGCAGAGGTAACATAGCAGTCTAGTAGTGAAAGAATTATTGAAATCTGCTCTGTGTATTGAGTTTACGAAAATACAGTGTTTCCTCTTTAGATATCCTTCCACCTCCCATTTATAAGACTACCTCTTAATAAAAATCCTCTGTATAAAAGGTCGTTTAACTAGCTCTATTTCATGCCATTGCTATGAAATGTATGCATCAGTTTGTTAAGGAAATTATGTATATCATCATTATGCAATCACGCCTTTTCCCATGAAGGTATTCAATTAGGCGTCCAGTCGCAAGAATTTGCCAAAATTTACTGTAACACGGAGACATGTTGCGTCGACTCCAAATGAGGCAGGGGGTGATGTCTCCTTGCGATCCAAACGATATTATCGCTCCATTTCTTTGGCGGTTCTCCTACGCTTATTTTTAGGGTTCCGTACCCAAAGGGTAAAAACGGAAACCCTATTACTGAGACTTCGCTGTCCGTCCGTCCGTCCGTCCGTCTGTCACCAGGCTGTATCTCAAGAACGGTGATAGCTAGACAGTTGAAATTTTCACAGATGATGTATTTCTATTGCCGCTATAACAACAAATACTAAAAATAAAATAAAATAAATATTTAAGGGGGGCTCCCATACAAAAAACTGATTTTATTTACCGTTTCTTGCTCGATACTAATAACGTTGCCTTATGTTGCATAGATAATGGTACGGAACCCTTCGTGCGCGAGTCCCACTCGCACTTGTTTGTATTATATTATTGTTAGGTCGATCCCTGCAATACTAATAGATAACAGCCGTATTCACAAATGTTACTGTGAGGTCTCATAGTAGGCATGGAGGCACAGGTGTAGCAAAATCATTTCACAAACCATACGTAAGTAGTGAAGCGCACTATGCGTTTGTTAAACTGAACGTATAGCTAAGTTTTGACTATGAATACAAAGGCTCGATGAAAGGAACGCACTGAGAAGTGTTACCCTTTGCATAGTGCATCAACACTTAAGTACTTACTTATGTAAATATTGTTTTGTGAATACGGGTGTAAGAGCAGCATCTCTTTCCAGGACAAATTCCCCCAGAAATAACAACCAATTTAACAATATCGAAAGGAGAACTGGGAGAAACTGCTAATATAAGTTGTATAGTATCGCCGGATAATGTGGCCATCGAATGGTTATTTAATGGTGAACCACTTCCAACAAACACACGGTGAGTATCTTTGATAGCTGTTAATAAAGTATTTATTTACGCCTTTTTGAAACACTAAAAATCAGGTGATATTTGCTCTGGCCAAAGCAAATCTTTTTATACTCTTGCTAACTATGACTACACCCATTTTTTTTTAATATCAAAATACACACGGCTATCGAATCCCTTTCAAACGGCATTGCAACCCATAAAAATCGCTCTAAAACTATAGTTCTGCATAAATGAATATCTGTATAGCAATTTTCTGTATCATTTTCTCATTCGATTTTTGTATCAGAATTCATGTGACTGACTTCTACAGGATTAGCAACACAACTGAAAAGAAAGCGATTAAGGAGAAAGACGCCTTCGATAATGTGAGACAAGGTGTTATAAATACGATCATGATATCCAATATTAGTGCCAATGATTCGGGAAACTATACTTGTGTAGCAAAACTTGAGGAGCAGACAGTATCTAAGACAAAAATGTTGAATTTAAGCTTCTGGGCTCGTGTAGTCAATAAGACGGACAGTCCTATTACAGAAGAATGGGTCAATACTCCTAATGTCACAATGTTTTGTGTTTTTGAAGGTAATATTTGCGTTATAACTAATATGTGCAATGACTCAATGACAATGTTCTCAGCGCAACATGTTGCGAGAGAAACTGACGTAAATTAGTTTATGTCTTGTCTTATTTTTAAATCGTAAAAATTTTCGTGAACTTCTGGTGGCTCGTTTCTAAAAACTGTCGGCTACCTTAACCATTTGTTAACCTTTAAAACTTTGAACGACTTGTAACATTTGATGATAGTAAATTTACGTATAAGAAAAAGCTCTTGATTGAGACATATTGAAGTCTACAACAAATGGGATAAGATAGGCTAGATGCTGTTAAAATATAATTTCTCTTCATACGAAAAACCAAGACCTACCTGAGTAGTTTTGAAGCTTATAACTTTTGTATTACACTCACCAATTTTTTTTTCCAACAGTTTACATGCCTGGTAAAGTAAAATGGTGGAAGAAGGGGAAAACACCCGATGAGGATTTATATCTAGCAGCAGATGATAAACCAACACAATTAAACGCAAAGCAGATACGAAGCACATACACTTTGTCCGTTAACAATACAAAAGCTGCCGGGACTTACGAATGTGTTATAGAAGATATAGTCTCTGGCAATAATGTGTCAGTCACTATAGAGTTACACGTTTTATCAGCACCTTTATTAAATTTAGCTCAAGTTATAGCAGTCAATACAACACAGATATACTTAAATTGGACTGTAGAGACATACTATTCACCAATAGAATTGTACACAATTATGATAAGTAAAGAAGGGGAAGGTTATGTCCAATATACAAGAAAAAAAATCGATAAAAATAGTACATCAATTTTATTAGAAGGTCTTGAAAAAAACACTACATATAAAATTAAGTTAGAAGTTAATACTAAGTATGCGAAATGTCAACAACCAAGTGTGTCCGGTAATGTCAAAACATTGGATAAAGAGCCAATATTTATACCAAAGATTTCTATCAATGGATTCTCCGCTACATCAGTGACTATAGGCTGGTTGCCACCTCCAGATGATATAGCTGAATTAATACATTACTATGAATTGACTGCGAGAAAGAAAGGTGATACGGAGAATAAATTTAAAACTTGCCATTCAAGGGATAGCAGAAATTTGCCATACATGTTTGGAAATTTGCAACCGCATACAACATATGTCTTTCAGGTAACTATTGTGTTGGAAGTCGTAGGATAAAAGATGTATCCTTAGATTAGGTTAGTTACCATGCCGAATGGCAATGGGCAAGCTATAATATCGCTTAACGAACTGACAACTGTTGGGGAAGGAAGGATAGTTCCCTACATCGCCTGTCAACTAGGCAACGTTGGGCCGTCTCTGACCTGGCCGTGATGCCTCCTGGCAGTGGCGTCAAGCGTCAGAGTGATCATTTTTCCGAGTTTTCTTTTAACTATTTCTCCGAAAACTAAATAAATATAAACAGCAACAATATTGTTTTTGGTAAATTAATTTTTGCAATTTCAAATAAAACCAAACGTGTATACTTTGTTTAATTTTTACGTTTTGGAAACTTCAGTCACTATGGCAACGGGTGGGTAGAGGACACCTAGCAGCTTAGTTCCACCCACGCAGGGGCGTGTTTAGAAAATTTACGCCCCGGGCCATAAAGGTCTGCTGCCCCCATAAATGTACTCCACCAGACGTCTATCTCTGTCTGTGTGTCTGTTCTTGATAAACTTAAAAACTACTGAATGAATTTTCATGTAGTTTTAAGTTGTAAGAGAGTTTTAAGTTTAAGCCCCTCTCAGACCGGCTGCTTTGGGCCATAGCCCCTTTGGCCCTAGGGTAAATACGCCCCTGCACCCACGACCACGAGTCGCGCGAGTGTTAGAGAATATTTCTTGCTTTTCATATTTCTTTAAACCCCCAGGCTATGACTAATCAGCCCAACCACTATCTAGCGCCTCTAGCCCAATTTCTAGCGAGACTAATGACGACGATTTGTTTAGGTACAAGCATGTTCAGACTTCACAAAGACATGTGGGCCCTTATCTGAAGAGATGGAGGCAGCCACTCTGGACGGTGTGCCCGGTATACCAAGCCAGGTGTCTGTCATTTGTGGTGTCGACTATCTTAATCTAAACTGGAGTGCACCTGTTAATCCTAATGCGGAAATCAAGGGGTATACTGTAAGTTTCTTTTTATTTTACTACCAATAGACTATTGTTAAGGTCGCGGGGAGCCATTAGATACAAGCGGCACAAGACCCCGCGATGTGGCGTTCTATGAGGGAGGCTAATGTCCACCAGTGGACGGAGAAAGGCTGATGTATGTATGAGACTATTGTTAACATTTTGGGCAGTAGTTTTCAGGGTCACTTACTAAAAGGTGAATCTGGACTTGGCTATATTGCTGTTTACTCTCTATTCCTAAGACTTCAAACCAACAAAAAAAGGAGCTGTTACACACATTGTTTTCTTTTGACAAATATCATGCCGCGTCGGCGGGGTGTCGAGGTACCGCCCACAAACATATAACGCAATTTCATTGGACACTTACGCACGCCCCGCCCAAAATTGCTACACGTACCCTAAGAGACGATATTATCTGTACGCATTGAGTATGAAGACTGTTCTCATACCTTTTACAGCGAGACGTCTCCTTATAATATTAACTCCTGTTGGTTTAAGACGATACCAAAATAGCTTCGTGCATTTTTCTATGTACGACGTTTTCATTGTTTCTTTAGATTGAATGGCTAGAGCTCTAATTTTTAAGTATATGTTTTTTCAATATATGATCTAGGATCGCATCAACTCAGAAACGCGATTGAAAAAAGTTTTCTCGATAGAAAATCTTGGCGAAACAACCTCTCAAATTTTTTATTTTTTTCATTTGTCGGTCTATTATCGCGTATTAACTAATGAAATAACTTTAAAAACATAAGTAACTATTATATATAGAAACACGTAAATCAGAATTAAAATATATTTAGTAGATTTTGAGTAAATAGGAAAAGTATCCCTAATTCTTCATTTTCTGTGCCTACTGGCTGTGTTAATATGTACGTGTCGGCGATGATATACGATAATATTGATGTAGGCCCTTAATGCTCTAAACTGTAGTCAGTAACAAAACAGCCTATTACTGACTACTCACTATTATTTAGACTGCGCTATCCCTCGTTGAAGTTTTTACAAATGATGTACTGATATTTAAACAACTTGCTGTACAGAGAGTTCGTAATAGAATTTACAAAATTTTCCCCGTTTTGCGACATTTTTCACTGATGCTTTGCTTCTATTAGTCTTAGCGTAATGTTATATATGTTATACTAGCTGCCCCGGCAAACGTTGTTTTGCCATACAATTCTGTATAAAATAAAATTTCATCAAAATCGGTCCAGCCAATTTGTAGCCTATGTGTTATTCTGATGTATAAGCTATATTGTGGTAAAGTTTCATTCAAATCCATTCAGTAGTTTTTACGTGAAAGAGTAACAAACATCCATACATACATCCATACTTACAAACTTTCGCCTTTATAATATTAGTAGGATAGGATATAGTCTATAGTCTTCCTCGATGAATGTACTATTTAACACTGTAAAAAATTTTCTAATCGGACCAGTGGTTCCTGAGATTTGCGCATTCAAACAAACAAACTCTTCAGCTTTATAATGTTATTATAGATTTTTATTTTATTATTATAGATTGATTTCTATTTTAAGCTAACAAAGTAAATAAACAATAACAATAAAAAAGTAAGCGTAATCGTGGTGGAGTGGTTTATATAACGGACTGCTGATTATGAGGTCTCGGGTTCGATTCCCGGTCAGGACAATCATTTGTGTGATGTTTTTAATTGTCATACAAATGTTTGTACTGCGTCTGGGTGTTTACTATGTATTATAAGTATGTATTTACAAAAGAAAAGTAGTTTATGTATTATATCCGTATTCTGGTACCCATAACACAAGCATAATAAGCTTAGCTTGGGACCAGAGGACGTTGTGTAAAATGTCTATGAATATTTATTTATTTATTTTAATTAGTATAATTACAATAAACGAAAACATCTACACAATGTTAACTAAATGTTAATAGACATGTTGCCACGAACACTGCCCCTTAAGATACAGGAAACCCTAGTTTAAGAGGCAGAGTTCAACCGTAGTTTAAGTGCAGATTGTTAATTATTACATTTAAGTTGTAAAAGTCGCTTAGTCTTAAGTATAACAACTATCTGTACTGTAAATTTATGAATAAATCTTTACTTTACTTTAGATTCAATTTATTCTTTTCAGTTGGAAATAACTGGTAATGCTAAATTCAAAGATCGCAATGGTGTAGAAAAGGAGGCCACATGGGGTCCGTTGTCAAAATTCACAACAAATGATTCTACTACAGAATGGTAAGTTTAATATTGACAATTATGGTACCAATTCTATATTCACAAATAAACTAAAAAATGAAAATTGATATTGTCATTAACACAATTCGCCAATGTATAAAAAGTGTGTATTATAGACTAAAGATTTTAACGAAATAGACAATTAATAAAATACACCATAGTTGGTTTCAAATTTTAGTTTAGTTATGCGTATAGAATCGGTGCCAATATGTATTAAAATTTTAGTTTAATTTAGTTCAGCAATCAGAATTGGCGCCAACCATAAAACAAAACGAAGTTACCCATGTTAGTGCTACTTAGAATTTTATTACAATCTATTTTTAACACAACATTAAATTATTAAATTATCCTTAATTGATTAAAATTTGAAATAAAATAATATTGCGACTATAAATTTAAATTTAAGCTATCCTATATTTCAAGTTGGGTCAAATTGCACATAGTGTGCAAATTTAATTTAAAATCGGTTAAGTAGTTTAGGAATCCGTCGCGGACAAACATCGTGACAGGAAATTTATATATATAAAGTTTATTGTTAATATTTTAGACAAACTATAAAATTGAGGGGAAAATATCGAAAATGTTTTCTTTCTCTGTCTCTCCAGCGTATTAACGTCTCACTGTTGGACAGGCCTTCACTTTGGAGGGATTATGGTCTACTGTGCCGTACTGACCAGGCGTGTTGCCACAGGGTTTATTTTAGAGTTTCGCAGATCTTATCTGGATTCAATAGCCATTAGCTGACTTTTACAGCACCCTTGAGAAGACATGGGGTGGTTACACTTGTATTCTTAATCCGTCACCACATAGAGGATTTTTTTTTAAATACTTACTAACAATTATACTTACTTGCTAATAAAACGTTGTGTGAAATGTCCAATAATATTTATATTCATTATTTAACGTTACAATATAGAATATGTATTGCTCCAGAGCAACCTACTGCTACTTCCAAGCTTTAATAATTTAGTTTTAATGAATTTTTAATTGATAATTAAGACAGAATTATTTTCTTTGACATTATGATAATCCTGGTACAAAACCTTTCCGTGCACTTTTCCTCATATTTACCCGGTTTCCTTTTTCAGGGTAATGGATTTAGCACCAAATACATTATATACAGTACGTGTGAGTGCTATGACTCGAACCCGGCGTCGTGGTGACGAAGCCGTAGTCAATTGTACTACTAAGCCCACAATACCGGACACACCTGCTAAACCTAGGTGGAAAAAAGTTAGTATTGATTTGAAATAATCTACTTTTTAAGTTTAAAAAATAAAAATTGGTCAAGTGCGAGTCGGACTCGCGCACGACGGGTTCCGTACCATTATCTATGCAACATAAGGCAACGTTATTAGTATCGAGCAAGAAACGGTAAAAAAATCATGTTTGTTGTATGGGAGCCCCCCTTAAACATTTATTTTATTTTATTTTTAGTATTTGTTGTTATAGCAGCAATAGAAATACATCATCTGTCATCAAAATTTCAACTGTCTAGCTATCACCGTTCTTGAGTTACAGCCTGGTGACAGACGGACGGACGGACGGACAGCGAAGTCTCAGTAATAGGGTCCCGTTTTTACCCTTTGGGTACGGAACCCTAAAAACACGCTAGAAAATCCTGAATATTGTTTTAAATTACTGCATTGTCATAGATCATCGAGTCACTATTCTAGTTATGTATATATTAATTCTATGCTACCCACCTACAAAAAAGTTGACAGTTTGTGTTGTCAGAGACATAAGTTTCTGTTGTCACAACTATGTCACAATCGTAGTAAACAATTATGATATTTTTATCTGATACTATAATTAAAGCATTTTTATGTGAAACTAGCTGTTGCCCTCGACCAGTGGCGTGCACATAATTTTGAAGCAGGGTAGGCTCTTATACTGTAGGTAGTACTCTTATAGATTTTTAGCATAGCCACGCGACGGATCTCTAAGTCGGAAACCATGCCAACAGAACAAATTTAAATCTGAATATCCCGAATCAGTCCACACTGTACTAGAATTACTAAACAATAACTACGTACGTACATACATACGTACATACATACGTACATGTACGTATGTACATACGTTTCATAACTTTTAACATGAAATTTTCGAGTTACATTGGTGCCTATTCTATGTGCAGACCTAAACTTAACTTAACTAAAAAATGAAAATTGATAGCGTCTATAACACAATTCGGCAATGTTAACAGAACTTTTTTTATATAAAAACTGTTTATTATAGACTAACGATTTTAATTAATATAAATGTGTGCAAAAAAATAGCGAAACATTTAAGATACAGCAATAGCTGTTTTCATTTTTTAGTTAATACCTATTATACCGTTGTCCGTCCAGCTACGCGTGGCGCTGATTCGATCGGTACCGCGCTCGCATGTTGTAACAAAAAACCTTTATAGCTTCTTATCTATAATACCTAGAGTGAAGACAAATACTACGAAAAATTACTAGAAGACTACAGATGAAATCTATCTATTTTTTAAGATCTGAAAATTTATTTTAAAGTATTAAAAATGAGAACAGAAGAGGACAGAGGAGAAAACATAACAATTCAAAATATAACTCGATTTTACTCTTAAAACTGTGATATGTATGCTATATGTATACTTAATTATAAAGCACAAATCATCTAGTTTATCTTGATGTATAATAATATTAATAATCTATGAACTCATAAATAAAACTAAACTACTTACGACAATCCGCTGGAACTTCAAAACCACTTGTTTACTAAACACAAAGCGTAAAGTGGACTGAAGATAAAAACTGCCATCTAGTGATTATGGATTGTGAAGTAATTCATCAGCTATCTATTACACAACTTATAGACGCAAAAAATAACGCAATTTGTCCATAGATGTCGGTATATCTAATCGTAACTGACTGTTGATACTCGTTTCGATACGAGATTTACCAAAAGTATTTAATTTTAAGCTTTCTTTCTATTTTTTTATATTTTATTCTTTGTCGCGGAATGGAAATTATTTAAATCTGAATATCCCGAATCAGTCCACACTGTACTAGAATTACTAAACAATATGCAAGGGAAATAAAATAATTTATTCGTGTGTACACAACCACATAGCCAGTTATACGTTTCATAACTTTTAACATGAAATTATCTAGTTACGTTACCCTTTTGTTGATTAAGTTGTAACTCGGGTATACATCTACCTATAGACACAATTTGAATTTTTTCACCGAACGACAATTGTGAGAACTTGTTATTTTTAATTTTTAACAAACACACACTATCAACACACATTTCACAATCAAATAACATTTTATAATCAACAAACGGAAATCCATACAATTATTAAATTAAAGAAACTCAATATTAAACAGTTCAATGAACCACATGAAAAAATAAAATGGCCTCCGTCGAACCAAAATATTTCTGCTATATAAATATTATTTATTCGGATTATAATAGGTAACGAACGAACGCCGAATACTCGCGAAAACTTCCGATCGCTAACTCATGCCGCATTACATGCAGTACAAGGCGTCTTCAATATGCAAGCCTGTGTGCGTTTGCGAACTGTGCACGGACACCAAAATTTCTACACACATATGAACTCATGGCAGGCGGGCGGCGTGGAGCTTGCTAGCTACGCTAATATTATTCCTTCGCCAAACGCTTGGCAAAAAACAATTTGCAAGCACATATTGGTGCTATTTATGAATTATTAGGTAGGCGTTTTTAAGTTATAATATTTTGTATAATTAATAGTAAATAAATGAATAAAGTCATCTAAAACATACGAACGTTTTATTAAAATATCTGTGAATGGCAAGTAAAGCAGAGCTTATAAGCTTGTATAGAGTGCACGCCACTGCCCTCGACTCCGTCCGTGTAGAATTTAGGAAATTTCCCCGTTTTTGCAACATTTTTAACTACTGCTTGAGTGAGAGTATTATAAACGTAAGAGTAAACAAATATAATCAGAATGAACGAACTGCTAAGCTATCAGGAGTTACACGTGTTATTGTGAGTCAACCATAAAATATAGATATGTGCTGTTTCGGGATATTTTTTAGACAATTTTATGTAGAATATTTCCGTCATACATGATTTCTATGTAACTTTAACCATTAAGGCTGCACACGCGACGGAAGCTTAAAAAATGGAGCACCTTTTCCCGTTTTCCCAACATTTCCCTTCACTACTCTGCTCCTATTGATTGTAGCGTGATGAAAAGTATACTATAACCTGCCCAGGAGTATGAAGAATAATTGTACCAAGTTTCGTTAAAATCCGTCGAGTAGGTTTTGTTTCTATAAGGAACATACAGACGGACAGACAGACAAAAATTTTACTGATTGCATTTTTGGCATCAGTATCGATCACTAATCACCCCCTGATAGTTATTTTGAAAATATTTTTCATGTACAGAATTGACCTCTCTACAGATTTATTATAAGTATAGATTATCTGATTGTATATGAAAGGCATACATAGAAACACAATAATCTTGGTGAGTCTACTCATATACAATTAAATTATTACGTGTATAATTAAATATACAAGTGTGGTCATAGTGATACTTCAACATGCTATTCTAGTAATTCTGAACAAGGAAATGGGATTATTCTTTTAAATTATTGCATTGTCATCGGTCCTTGTTAGGTGTGCAAAATTTCAGATCAATCCGACGACTGCAAGTGCCTGAAAATCGCTTTCAAAGATTCTGTTACACAGATTAATACATTGATAGATACATACCGAACTTATAAAAGCGTGTTAATAATAAAAACATTATTAGTTAGTGAATATTTTATTATATTAGTTATCTATAGAAATATAATTGAAGTGTCTGTTTGTTATATCGTTAACAGCGTTATAGCCTGGGGCATAGCTTGCCTTGGTGTGGCCCCGTATAAAAAATTATTTATTACCTTTATGAAGGGTAAAGATTTCTGACAAGTGAAAAAAGAGGGCCCCTTATAATTGATACGGCAGATAAGGCGGTAGCTACGCTCCAGGTTATAGCCCATTACTCAAACTTCACTGTCCATCTGTCATTAGGCTGTATCTCTGGAATGGTGATAGCTAGAAAGCTAATATTTTCACAGCTACAACAACAAATGCTCATCCTGTTTATCCCGTTATTTAGGGTTGGGAATTTCACGGATATATTAAGAAAATAACAGTACAGAGATCTTTGTATGCGAGTCCAATTTGCACTTGACCATTTATTAACCTACTTCAAAAAAGGAAGAGGTTCTCAATTCGTCTGTATGTTTTTTTAAATTATTTATTTTTATGTTTGTTACCTCATAACTTTTTATTGGGCGAAGGGATTTTATTTATTCTTTTTTATTTGAAATCTAGCTGATCCCGTGTGGTACCATTGGCACCAGGTCACGATCTGATGGTTATCTCCTAAATGATGAATATGAAAACCCTCGAATTTCAAAGACACATGAAGCCGGTTAGATTTTAAAAAAATACTCATTTATTTGTTAATCATGTTTCATGATATTATTTGTTATTTTCAGATAAAGGAAAATGATATGTATATGTTTAAGATGTACTTGCCGAGGATATCAGAGAGAAATGGACCTATTTGTTGTTATAGGTAATTTCTAAAGCAGTTAATTTAAAAATTTTTGCCTTTCCCGAAGTAGGCGATAACTGTCATTGTAAGTGCTCCAGGCCTAAAGGGGCGGTAAGAGACCCAGAAAAAAATGGTGTTACAGTGGGTTTTAAGTAGGTGCAAAAATGGGGGAAGGGATTAAAAGCAATTTATTCTCGAAGCAGGGGACAAAATAAATTTGGGAACCCCTGATCTAGACTATATGAAAGACTAGCTATTGATAAATTAAATTATAGTGGAAAAAGTGATTACCGCAAGCGGGACTTGAACCCACGACCTCGGGATACCGTTCCGTAGCTCTGCCAACTGAGCTTATTGCGGTCGTGCTTTCAGTCATCAATCAAATTAGGCCACCATAATCGTCACTCGATTGAGTTTATATATATATTTATATAGATGGCGTTGCACGTAAAAATACGATATAAACTCAATAGAGTGACGATTATGGTCGACGACGAGTACGACTTGTCTGCGATATCGTACGCGTAGAACATTTTTCACTACTGCTTCGCTGCTATTGGTCGCAGCATGATGTTATATAGCTCTCGCCTTCCGCGATAAATGGGCTATCCAATACAAAAATATTTTTTCAATTCGAACCATTAGTTCCTGAGATTAGTGCGTTCAATCAAACAAACTCTTTAGCTTTATAATATAAAAAAATAAAATCCTACATTTGTTCAAATAAAACCACTTTTTACGGATTCAGACGCGTGTTTCCGCTTCAAATTTTGGCCTGATGTTTCGGAGACTTTGAAGTCACCATGAATCGGTCTCACCCGTGACCATGGTGACTCCAAAGTCTCCAAATCCGTAAAAATTGGTTATGTTTGAATAAAAAGAAATATAAATATTAATTTATTAATTTTTGCATTTGACATGCTATGCCTTTTACTTAATATTATCAAATTATGGTGGAAAAAGTGAATGTGCCGCAAGTGGGATACTTGCGATACTCCCACTTGCGGCACATTCACTTTGTCCACCATAATTTGATAATATTAATTATAAATATTATATGAAACAAAAGTATTATACTTGAATACTACATTAATTTCAATAATATTGGCTATTTTCAGAGTATACATAGTTCGTCTACCTCCAAATATGGATTGGAAGAAATTACCGTATCCAAGAAAGATTCCAGTGTTCGATTATGAGTTTATACACAGAAATACAACCATTCTGGGTGCTTATATTACGGATATATTCTCAAAGTAAGTATAATAATACATATCTACTATATAAAAAAAAAGTCGGGTTTTCCTTCCTGACGCTATAACTCCAGAACGCACGAACCGATTTCCACGGTTTTGCATTCGTTGGAAAGGTCTCGGGCTCCGTGAGGTTTATAGTTCTTTTTTTTTTACTTTTTTTTTGGTATGGCAAAACAACGCTTGCCGGGCCAGCTAGTTATGTATATATTTTAAGGCTAATTGTGCTGCATCAAAAACTTAACTTAACATAAATAAAATGAAAAGAACTATACTGTATTTTGAATAATTGTCTATTTCGTTATGCACATATTTATTAATTAAAATCGTTAGTTTATAATATACAGATTTTCTAATAAAAGAGTTCTGTTAACATTGCCGAATTGTGTTATTGACATTATCAATTATTATTTTTAAGACGCTTATGTATCGCTATGTATCCATCAATGTATTAATCTATGTAACGGAATCTTTGATACTGATTTTGCACTTGCAATAGTCGGATAGATCTGAAATTTTGCACACCAAACAAGGACCGATGACAATGTAATAATATAAAAAAATATTCAGTATTTTCAAGCGTGTTTTTTAGTTTTTGAACTTAGTAGATTATTTAGTTAAGTTTAGTTCTGCACGGAGAATTGGTACCATTGGGTAGAAGTCTATATTTGACGAGCCTTGTGGTGTAGTGGTTCATGTAACGGACTGCCATTCACAAATTTATCGGTTCTATTCTCACACAGTACATGTATTTGATATTTGTAACTGTCACAAAATATTTGTACTGCGTTTGGGTGTTTTCTATGTATTATAAGTATGTATTCACAAAAAATTTTTATTATATTTAGTTTATCCGTATTCTGGTACCAATAAAACTAACGAATAAGCTTGTCTTAAGACCAAAGGATGTTGTGTGAAATGTCCATAAATATTTATTATATTGTAATTAATTAAATAACAAGCAAAATAATTGTTTTCATTTTAATTTATTGTTATAGTATTGTATTGTGAGGAAAAATAATTCTAATAATTTTGTCCTTCCTTACATAATACAAACATGGGTAATGTTCATATCAATTTGTATAAATGACAACACAATAACAATAAAAGGTAAAATGTGATCCTATTACTAATATATTAACATATTTTTTACATTGCGTCCTCTGGTCCCAAGCTAAGCTTATATGCTCGTGTTATGGGTACCAGAATACGGATAGACAACATAATATAACACTTTTCTTTTGTAAATACATACATAGAAAATACCCAGACGCAGTATGTATGACAATTATAAATAAAAAACAAATGATTGTCCTACGCGGGAATCGAACCCGCGACCTTGTGAACGGCAGTCCAGTACATGAACCACTACGCCACGAAGACCGTCGCATATTGCAAACTAAGTTTACTTCAGTTAAAATACATAAAAAGTCAAAACATACCGTCGTAAAACTCATCAACATATGATCACGCCTTTTTCTATGTGGGTAGGCAGAGACCAGCGACATTTGCTGTGATATAAACACTTCCTTAGCTTCAAAACTTGTATATTTAATTTTCAGTAACAATTTCCCAGCAGAATCTGAATTAGTCCTCGGTGATAATTCGACTACCTTTAACAAAATGGATCCAATATTGAACAGTGAGAAGTGCCGACGTTGTGTTAAAAAACCTATCACTGAAATACAAGAAGTACCCGCACCTACCATCATTACAAGTACCACTGATGATGATGGCTTAGGTAGTGATGATTATCAGAAAAATGAACAAGTTAATGAGAATAGAAGAAGAAGGTCTTTAGAGAGGTACGTATTTTACATTTTTTAAGATAATTTTGTGTTAGATTAAACAAATGTCAGCACCGCATTTCTTTTTCGGGGAGCCATACGGGTCAGCAAAGGAAACAGACAATCCTCTGTGGGAGAAAGAAAAGTTGACATCAAACCCTATGTGAACACGCCTGGTTATAGTGGCATATTGGACCGAACATTGGTTGGACAATAAGGATGTTGACTCATGTTACAAATTCTTGTAGTCATGTTTTATGATTGAAGACAGTATTTTGATACCTAAAATATCGTTTTGAGATTATAATATCTTGTTAAAATGAAATAAAAATGAATTTAAATTGCATTATTTGTACACATTATCACGTGACTGCGAACACCAATCGGGCGCGGTGACGTAGATAGCCAAGATAACCAAGGATGTCGGAATTGTGATTATGACGGGCTTCGTGGTCTAGTGGTTTATGTAACAGACTGCCGATCGGTCTCGGGTTCGATTCCCGGTCAGGACAATACTTTGTGTGATGTTTATATTTGTCATACAAATGTTTGTACTGCGTCTGGGTATTTATATGTATTATAAGTATGTATTTACAAAAAAAAGTAGTATATGTATTCTATCCGTATTCTGGTACCCATAACACAAGCATATAAGCTTAGCTTGGGACCAGAGGACGCTGTTGTGAAATGTCCATGAATATTTATTTATATTTATTTATTTTAAAAAAAAATAATTTGAATTCAATATCGGCGGTGAATATATCGAGGAAAAGTATCGATATGTGGATGTATCGGTCAAATTTTCATCGTCATCGCCGTCATTTGACAGCTTGGAGCGTTTTAGCGGGAATTTGTAAAATTTTGTATTTTCGCATTTTTACACTGAAAATAAATATTTTAAAAAATAATTCTGTTGTCATAGTGTTCAAGCAAGACCTATCTACAAAATGAAAGCATTTCCAAAAAACAGTCAACATCCCTATTGGGTATTTTTTAATAAAAGTTAAATCGACATAATGTGCCTTTGAAATTTGAGGACCAAACGAAAACCACCAGCATTGAAATAAAAAAAATATACTGACGAATTAAGAACCTCCTCCTATTTGAGGTCAATTAAAAGAAGTATTATTTAGAGTTTTACTCTGAATATTAATATTACATTAATACTATTACAATACTGCCACATGAGCTATCGTGGTACCATCCATATTTTCTTTGCCTTGATAAATAAGTTACTATGTTATACTTATACAAAAAAAAACTGTTTTATCTAATACATCCGTATTATGGTACTCATAACACAATCAAATAAGCATACTTTCGGACCAGAGCACGTTGTGTGAAATGTCCATGAATATTTATATTCGTTTTTCTTAATATTATTACAGTGACTACAGCAATGATCCTACAATGAAAGGCAAGGCGGTTGATGATAAAGACGATGTCAAAGTGAGCGATGGTCGCCTCGATTCTAACGCTAACTATATGTTGTTTGTGGAACTTATTAGTGAGTATAACTTGGTTATATATTCCTTAGCTCGAATTAAAAAATAAAACATGTCTCGTGGTTGAGTGGTTTATGTAACGGACTGCCGATCAAGAGGTCGCGGGTTCGATTCCCGCACGGGACAATAATTTGTGTGATTTTTCTAATTGTCATACAAATGTTTGTACTGCGCGTTTCTATGTATTATAAGTATGTATTAGCAAAAGAAAAGTAATTTATGTAGTATACGGTATACTTGCATTATGGGTACCAGAATACGGGTATACAGTATTCTGGTACCCATAACGCAAGTATACCGTATAGTACATAAATTACTTTTCTTTGGGTATGGGTACCAGAATACTGTATACCCGTATTCTGGTACCCATAATATAAATAAGCTTAGCTTGGGACCAGAGGACGTTGTGTGAAATGTCCATAAATATTTATTTATAAACGTTTTTTCAGGTGGTATAGAAACAGAGGAGCCAATATACAGCGACTACACAACACCTCTCATGCCGGCACCGTCACCTCCCATACAAGTGCCTTCCAGTGCTGTTGAAATTGCATTACAAGTAACGATATTAAAATTTTATATATATATTTTTACATATTATTAATATCATAAAGCTGAAGAGTTTGTTTGTTTAAACGCACCTTATCTTAGGAACTACTGGTTCTAATTGAAAATAAATATCTTCTTATATATAAAATTCACGTGTCAGTGTTAGTTACCGTACTCTTCCGAAACGGCTTGACCGATTTTTATGAAATTTTACATGCATATTCAGGTCTGGGAATCGGCTAACATCTATTTTTCAAACCTTTTTTTTAGTATGACAAAACAACGTTTGCCGGGTCAGCTAGTAGTTATATAAATTTATTTCAATAAGTTAAAGGTATAATTAGGGTTCCGTACCCAAAGGGTAAAAACGGGACCCTATTACTGAGACTTCGCTGTCCGTCCCTCCGTCCGTCTGTCACCAGGCTGTATCTCAAGAACGGTGATAGCTAGAGAGTTGAAATTTTCACAGATGATGTATTTCTATTGCCGCTATAACAACAAATACTAAAAATAAAATAAAATAAATATTCAAGGGGGGCTCCCATACAACAAACATGATTTTTTTACCGTTTCTTGCTCTCATACAACAAACGTGATTAATACGTTCAGTGCGGCTAACGCTTATGCGCGTTTTTCTGATCTTCACCAAGTGCGGGCCGACGCGTATACGCGTCCATACAAAAAAAATCTGTAGGCAAGCGGGGTGCGCCGCACCTGTGCGTTTATAGCGTGTATTCTGGGTGTCTATTGTTTCGAAGCGGTCGTAAAATGTGGAATTGTAAAGGAGACTACACACTAGTCAGGTTTCTGCTACGAATCTTGCAGGGGGGGGACGGCGGCGGCGACGACAACAATAACCTAATTTAGTAGAATAGATTATTGAAATAATTTTATTATGACTCGCTCTTTTAACTAAACTAATAGGTAGTTTTAGTCTATTTATAAATGGTGTCGATTACGAGGCGGGCGAAAAGTCGTAAATTAAAAAAAAATTAAGAATAAAAGGGCTTTCGGGAGAATGTACCTTTACTATTACTGTTTTATTAAGATATAACTTACTATTTTAACAAAACCGAACGAAGATATATTATGGCGTAAACATCACAAAATCTCTTACAAATAAACACTAGTGTGGAAGCACCTTTATCCATCGAACACCTTTATATGACCCGTAATTGTTATATGACAGTCATAAAACTCGAAAGTTACCGAACGCACATAAGCGTCGGCCGCACTGCGGGAAGGTAAAAGACAACGCGCTATAGCGTCCAGCCGCACTACGCGAGTTTTCTTTGAACGCATATAAGCGTTCTTAGCACTACGCGAAAAATTTTTTGAACGCACATACGCGTTTTCAGCACTGGGCGAATGACTCTTTTTTTAGCATTGGCTATAAATTCGCAAATTATTCAGCATTGAACGCGTTAATTAAGTATTGTGTGTGTTGTTTGCTCATTTATTAATAACTAACTTAGCTTTAGTCTTTGTGCCACAGGCTTAGAGTATCAAACCAACAGGACACGTTATTTTCTTAGACAAATTTATTGTCATTTCGACGGGGTACTGACGTAACACACACAAACGTAATTCTAATGGTCGCTACGCACACACACCACAGAATCACCTTACGGACCCTTTGAGACGTCAGTGTACGTATACAATGAGTATGAGCATTGCTCTCGTACTCTTTCAGCAGGGACGTCCTATAATATCACTCCTATTGGATTAATGCTCTAAGGCCGGCTATATTTTATTTGAAAATCTGAATGTAAGCGATCAAAGTCGCAGTTTATATTCTATAATGTAATATAATTATAATGTTTTTTCGTTGTAGGTGACATGTGCGATAGCTGGATTAATTTTGTTATTGATGATTGCCTTCTGCATATTACAAACACGCCGGTCACGTAAAATGCCACCCCATGGACATAACGAGCATTCTTCATTCGCTACTTTTGCTATGAGGTATTGCCATTATAATGATATAAATAGTGTCATTATTTTTTTGTCATTATTTTCTGTATTTCTGGGCGGAAAGCGTTGACCCCCTAACACATTTAAAATGGTGAAAATTATGCCAAAAAAAATATTACTGTCATACAAGTTGAGTCCTTTTTATTGGGCTTAAAATCGCTAAAACCAAACAGAAATCTGAAACCCCTTAAACTTAATGCTTGTACATTCTTAGTATATGGCTGTACCCAAGTTTTGTTAATATTTAAACTTTTCGCGTCATAGTATTTGTCATAATTCTGCTTCAAACACGCTTAAAGAAAAAAAATGTAATTAACTTTAATTAATATTTGTATTACTTCAGATACATAGATAGTCTCCGTGGTCACAGACCTTTAGTGTCTCAAGTACCGCCAGAAATACCCCCTATAGCCAAAGAGGATTTAGTGCATGCGTATACGCAGCGACAAATGGACTCAGACTACGGCTTCCAGAAGGAATTCGAAGTAAGTTGATCACGTTTACCACTGTTTTGTATTAATAATATAAATGCACTGTATGTAGCTGTTACACACTAAACCTACTGAGCATTTTTAGGCCTTGAAACCGAGTTCGATTCCTTTTTCAAAATCGTTGTGACTGGCAACTAATCGGTGTAACTGTTCACTAAGGGCCTCTTTCACGATCTACAAGTAAAGTGTCAAGTAGGCTACTTGCAACATAAAGTCACCGTTAAGTTGATTTTAGAATTTCACAATGTTCGAGTAGCGCTAACCAAGGGATAAACTAGCCGGTAACTTACTTGCTGCTTCATCTGCCAAGTAACGTATTTAACCAACAAGTAAACCACATCACAGTTTTTATTTGTTCTAAATATTTAAAAAAAATGGATTTATTTGATTTAATTGATCATCAATTAGATGAATTAGAAAATTCGTCACTTCTTCGAATACCGAGAATTCGTGTATTTAAATTGCGTGTTAATTATTTTACGGATTTAGATGAAACAGATTTTTGTGCCAGATTTCGCCTATCGAAGGACGCAGATATTGAAATATTCCTCTCATGTAAGGTAAAGTTAACACTCCTATCACGTTTTACTTTACCCATTGAATAAAAATTTTTAATAATACGATCGTACACAAACACAATAGCTGCATGAAAATAAATGACATTGACAACTGCACTGACTGAATTTTGAGCGCGACCACAGATTACTATATAAATTAGGCGACATTTGACAGATTTGACAGTACATCTGACGTAATAATGAGTGAAGTTATGTTCAATTTGTTACGTCATTCACTTATCCTGTAAGTAGTTACTCGGAGCTAAGATTTTGTTTGTGAAATTGATAAAAGATACTCGTAACTTTTACTTGACAATTAGCGCTACTCGGAAAGTAACTAATCAACGCTTTACTTGAAGATGGTGAACGAGGCCCTAAGACTGACTGACTGACCAGACATTATATTTGTCTTAACTTGCTATCTCACATTTTCACCTTATTACCAAATGTTACTCAAACCTGAATCTGTACAAAAGTTGTTGCAGATGCTCCCAGAATGTTTCCCAGACCGGACGACCCATGCTTCAGAGGCCAGAGAGAACCAACCCAAGAACAGATACCCTGACATCAAGGCATATGACCAGACGAGGGTCAAACTGTCACAGATTGACAGCATCACTGGATCGGATTATATAAACGCTAACTTTGTTAGAGGTTATCAGGTTAGTGTCATGTTAAGATTTTATAAATATCTTATTTTAATGTTACTTGCATCTAACCTTAGAGCATTCATCCAACAGGACTTGTTATCATAAGCTGCTGAAAAGGGTACGAGAGCAGTGCTCATACTCTTTGTGTACAGACACTATCATCACTTAGCATGCGCGAAGCAATTTTGTACAGAGCGTGCGTAGCGACCAATGAAAATACGTTATAGTGTTTGTACGTTACCGTTGTGCGTTACCTTGACACCCCGCAGTATATTTATTAAAGAAAACAGCGTGTATAACAGCTCGTGTTGGTTTGATACTCTAAGCATCTGACGCTTATAATAAAATTTTAAATAAATAAAATGGTAAATGTAACCATTTTTATAATTTTAAGCTTCTAGTTAAATCACCTTTTAAAGAAAATATTTAGTTCATATGTTACAGCTAATAAAACAGACGCAAAGATAAATAAATACCTAAATAAACTCGTTAAATATAATAGTAGCTCTCATTTTAAACGGTTTAAGATACAGGCTACTTAATACTAAGCTTTTCATTTCTTCCATCACCGCTTAAAGGCTATAGTATAATCTATTAGATTTTCTACAATCTCCTTCTATATAAGGGTCTGTTCGCATTTCGATTAGTTTCACTATGCGTGCGATTCTTATGCGATTATATATACTTCGTACTTACACATACAAAATTAACACTAATAAAAAATGCAAACAGACCGTAACTGCTATGTGACGTCATAACGTAATCTAATGTGTTTGTCTTCTGTCCTCTGCTTGCTAAGGACCCTTCGGAGCCTAATCAGGTATTGCGTTGCATGATCGTTGATCCATATATTTATGAACTTCTATTTAAAACCAACGTAAACTATTGACGTTCACGTGCACGTATTATGCGTATACGTGCACGTATAAATGTATGGAATTGTAGGATTGTGTCATATTAGTTGCGTGATAGATGTGCTCGCGTAGATTTGCATGAATAACCCAATTTGACCCAAATTCTTTCTACTTTTAGAAAGGTAAATCGAATTGCATTTCTTGTTGTATAGGATCGTAAACAGTTCATATGCGCCCAAGGACCTACCGATACTACAGTTAACGATTTCTGGCGAATGATCTGGGAACATGGGTTGGAGCTGATCGTGATGTTGACCAACCTCGAGGAGTACTCTAAAGTTAAATGCTCAAAGTACTGGCCTGAGGAAAGAGCATCGAGGGCATTTGGAAATATTACTGTACATCATGTTGGAGAAAAGAGGTATCTAAAGAAAATAACCTGTTTTAAATGCGTAGATGTAAAAGTTTGAGAGTATTTTTTTGCAGCAAGGGACCGCAAAGATCTACATATCGTATGAGTTTCAAGTTGATACTTTCAGCCGTTGCTGAGTAAAAATAGTTTGACGGACAGACAGACAGACGGACACCGAAGTGAGACTATTAGGGTTTGTACGAAACCCTAAAAACACTCTTTTACAGTATACACACAGTAAGCACAGACTATAGAGCAACCTATGCTTCGATTAAAACACACTTCTTTGGCTTATTTTATACACATACATCTGATCCAAGGAAAACCTACCCTGATGCCCTTCATAAAGGTCTTAGCACTTGCATAACCAAATGTGTGTAAATGAACCCAAGGATATGTTTCGATGATAGCAGTTGACGCGTTATAGTTTCTGACTACCCTCATACAAATGATGTTATATAATTATTATTTATATTTGTGCAATTTTTTTTTTCATAAATTTTTAACTAGAGTAAAACTTTTAGGTATTCAGACTACATAGTTCGTGAGTTAAAGATTAGTAAGCAACCAACTAATGCTGATGGACAACAAATTATTGAGAATAACGGCATAAAGAGAAATGGAGGTATTTTTAAACTTTTTTAATGCCAAACTTTGTCCCAATGTTGGACATGGGCCTTGTTTACATGGGAAAGGATTTGTGGTGTGCTATGCCGCGCTGACCAGGCTTGGTTTTTACAGTTCGCATAGCTTCGGCATAGGATTCAGTTTTCCATCTCTCACTGTAGATGTTAACTTCAATATCCTTTAACTGGCTTTTGTAGTTCTCTGGGAAGGAAAAGGGGTAGTGACACTTGTGTTCTTAATCCATCAACATACTAACTTAGTGGTATAAAAATAAGTCTGCTTGGGAACTTACAACAAAATATTGGGCTATGTTTTCTTAGTGGAAATAGCAATCATTTTTTTTGAGTAGGGGTTTCGTCACATAGTGACTATGTCACCCCCGTAAGGTAAACAATGCCATATTTATATTATGCTTGTATAGGCTCTCATAAGCACATCCGCTGCTTCAGAGGATGGATCAGATAAGATGCTGTTGCAAAAGCCTACGTTTTGTTGGGACAAATCTTTTATCTTCTTTCTTAGAACGGCCGTGCTAAGAACACACCCCCCTAACGTATGAAAAATATCTTCAACCTTATTGCAGTCCAGACAATTGGGAGAATCAGTGATTCCCATGAGAAACTTGAAATAGCAATCTTTGATTTTAGTTCAATATGTATTAAATATAGCTGTTGCCCGCGTTTTCGTACGCGTGGAATATAGAAAATTTTCCCCGTTTTTGTAACATTTTTCACTGATGCTTCACTTCTATTGGTCGCAGCGTGATGTTATATAGCCTATAACTTTCCTCGATAAATTTACTAAACTTGTACAACCATGAATTTTATATATAAGATTAGACTAGCTGACCCGGCAAACGTTGTTTTGCCATACAAATGTCAGTGGTGGGGAAGGGTTTGAAAAATAGATGTTGTCCGATTCTCAGACCTACTGAATATGCATGTAAAATTTCATAAAAATCGGTCTAGCCGTTTCGGAGGAGTTCGGTAACTAACACTGTGACACGTGAATTTTATATTATGTTCAATTAATGTTTGTTATTGTGTTTGATAGAGTTGAAAGAAGGTTCAGAGACAAGCGCACCTACATCTCCTAGAGAGATGAAGGATAGCGGTGATTGTCGTATTGTACGTCAGTATCATTTCCTTATGTGGAAGGATTTCGCAGCACCAGAACATCCTCAGTCCATACTTAAGTTTATCAAGGTGAGTGGCAAGTTTATGTGTTTATTCCAGAATTTTGTAGAAATAAACTTTGATAGTATTTAGGGATGTATGTTAAACGACAAAATAACCTATTAGTATTTTTGAGACCCCACCTCAAATTAGTATTTTGCATGGAATCATTTAGATATAGTATTTAAATAAATACATCTTCATGGACATTTGACACAACTTCCTCTGGTCCCAAGTTAAGCTTATATGCTTGTGTTACGGGTACCAGAATACGGATAGAATACATATACTACATTTTTATTGTAAATACATACCTATTACATAGAAAACACCCAGACGCATTGTATGAGAAATATAAATACCACACAAATGATTGTCCCGAGCGGGAATCGAACCCGCGAACTCGTGAACGGCAGTCCGTAACATAAACAACTCCACCATGAGGCCTGTCAGATTTATCAGAACTAAAATTTTCTTTTTTCAGCGAGTAAACGAAGCGTGGTCCAACATGGTAGGTCGTCCAGTCGTAGTACATTGCTCGGCCGGAGTCGGTCGCACTGGCACTTTAGTAGCACTTGACTGTTTATTAGAACAAATGAAGGAAACCGGACAAGTGTCCATATTTAATACTGTTGCTGAATTGAGAAGGCAGAGGAATTTCTTGGTGCAATCATTAGTAAGTTGTTGTATTTTAAGTACTACAATATGTAGATAATATATCATTGTGCTCCCCTAATCTCTCGTCAGCGCAACAAGCCTTTTTCTTCTATGTTCTTCTGTCAGATTTCATATAAATAAATAAATATTCATGGAAATTTCACACAACTTCCTCTGGTCCCAAGCTAAGCTTATATGCTTGTGTTATGGTTACCAGAATACGGATAGAATACATAAACTAACTTTATTTTGTAAATACATACCTACTTAAAATATATAGAAACACCCAGACGCAGTACAAATAATTGTCCCGAGCGGGAATCGAACCCGCGACCTCGTGATCGGCAGTCCATTACATGAACCACTCAACCATAAAGCTCGTCATTTTATTGCGTTCTTCTTATCCCTTTATTTGAAGCATGCTTTTTCTTCCATGTTCCTCTGTCAAATTTCATATCTGTGTTTAGTCCTGTTTCTGTTATATCCTCCTATAACGTTTCTAGATTTTTATCTAAAAATAACATTTTTTTGGTTAACAGAAACAGTACGTGTTTGTATATCGCGCGTTAGTTGATTACGCGCATCATGGTGACACAGAGATAAACGCGTCCAGACTCAAGCAGGCCGTCGATAGATTAAGAAATACTCCCGAGGGGGCAGATAAATGTCTTATGGAGTATGAGTTTGAAGTAAGTATTAAATACCTACATATTTACTTTTAAGGTTCCGTACAAGAAGGTGAAACAGGACCCTGTTAGGGTCGGTCCACATGGAGCATCGTTCGGCGTCGTTGTTGATATATAACCATAGGTTGGATTTAGGTAGAGTTATTTATATACTTGCATCGAAATGTTGATATTAATGTGGACCTTCCCGGGATTTCTAATAGACAATCCCGTGTGGCCAACAATATTACGAATAAATAATAATAAAAACCTCAGAAATAGTAGTGTTGTCGCTCCAAGGTCCCATTTGAAAACCAGCGTCAAGTCTTTGAGACTTAACATCATGCTGAAATGGGACCTATTGCTGCTGCTGACTGGACATAAAATGCATTTATATGTTATTATAGTTTATTTTTGTAATGTAAATCTATTTGTTTGTCGTTTCGTTTTTAATTATTGTTTATATATTGTTTGGTTACAGCAATAAATGTTTCTTTCTTCTTTTCTTTCTTTCAAATAGAATACTTTTCTTACTGAATCAGTCGCTATCAAAATTTTATTCAAAAATGATGGGGTTTTTTTCTGCTCTTTAAAATTAATCTCGGGATTTGAGGCATATCCACTTTATTCTTTCGCTGTATGAAATCAGTGTAAGTACATAAATAACTCTACCTAATTCAGACCTCTGTATATAACATATAGCTGACCACACAAGCACTGCGCCATCTGCGCGTTGTTACGTTCCAGTATAGCAACGTCACTCCGCCCGCTTCGTCTAAGGGGGCTGTAGTTCAGTGGTGAGCGCGTTTTATAAACTTGTAGTCGAAGCACTGCATCGCGTGAATACTTTAATATTTAGCACGTATTAAAATTACGCAGTGACTGTTTTGATTTTTAAGCGTGTTTTTAGTTTTTAAACGAAGGAAATTTTATTTACAGAAAATGCTAGTCAATCCAGTAGCCGAGCCGTTGAAGTCAGCGGGCGCGGGCGCTGGTGAAGAGTTACGTACACGTAATAGAAGTGTAGAGTTTCTACCGTATGATAGGAATAGAGTCATACTTACACCTATACCTGGCAAAGATTACTCTACCTATATTAATGCATCATTTATTGAAGGTAATTCAACATTTAGTTAACACTAGCTGTTGCCCTCGACTCCGTCCGCGTAGAATTTAGGAAATTTTCCCCGTTTTTGCAACATTTTTAGGGTTCCGTACCCAAAGGGTAAAAACGGGACCCTATTACTGAGACTTCGCTGTCCGTCCGTCCGTCCGTCCGTCTGTCACCAGGCTGTATCTCAAGAACGATGATAGCTAGACAGTTGAAATTTTCACAGATGATGTATTTCTATTGCCGCTATAACAACAAATACTAAAAATAAAATAAAATAAATATTTAAGGGGGGCTCCCATACAACAAACATGATTTTTTTTACCGTTTCTTGCTCGATACTAATAACGTTGCCTTATGTTGCATAGATAATGGTACGGAACCCTTCGTGCGCGAGTCCGACTCGCACTTGACCAATTTTTAACTACTGCTTGAGTGAGAGTATTATAAACGTAAGAGTAAACAAATATAATCAGAATGAACGAACTGCTAAGCTATCAGGTGTTACACGTGTTATTGTGAGTCAACCATAAAATATAGATATGTGCTGTTTCGGGATATTTTTTAGACAATTTTATGTAGAATATTTCCGTCATACATGAATTCTATGTAACTTTAACCATTAAGGCTGTACACGCGACGGAAGTTTAAAAAATGGAGCACCTTTTCCCGTTTTCCCAACATTTCCCTTCACTACTCTGCTCGTATTGATTGTAGCGTGATGAAAAGTATACTATAACCTGCCCAAGAGTATGAAGAATAATTGTACCAAGTTTCGTTAAAATCCGTCGAGTAGTTTTTGTTTCTATAAGGAACATACAGACGGACAGACAGACAAAAATTTTACTGATTGCATTTTTGGCATTAGTATCGATCACTAATCACCCCCTGATAGTTATTTTGAAAATATATTTCATGTACAGAATTGACCTGTCTACAGATTTATTATAAGTATAGATAAATTTAAAAATAAAACTACATACTTATATATACTATTGGTCTTATTCATAATGACTTATCGGAGGTTTAAAAGTTCGATAAAATCGATTCGCGAAAATTGTCAAAACTTGTTATTCATAATACTCTTTTTACGATAAAACGTTTATTATCTCTCCGATAAAATCTCCGTTTAAACCTCCAACAAGTCATTATGAATAAGACTGTATATGTATCTAAAAATATGGCACATGGGATTTACTTTATGGGGGTAGACGTAACCATTTATTGTTATTTCTTCCACGCTCTTATCCCATTAGTTAGGTTCGGCGAAACATGTCTATTCATTCCATGTTCTTCACTTTATTCGCGATATTTACATGATCATGTTTTCATTTTAGCATATGACAACACTGAAAGCTTCATAATCACACAAGACCCTCTCCCGAATACAATTATGGATTTCTGGCGAATGGTATCGGAACAAAATGTCGCCACAATTGTCATGTTAAGTGAGGTCAGTATGATTCTTTTTTGTTTTTAAATGAACCACGTAGCAGGAGTAGAAAATTCTATGTGTTCTTTAGCAAATAAAGCTGACGTGTCCGTGCTGCCGCCTAGTGGCATACCTTATTTTAAAAAGAACGTCCTTAATACAATTTGTCTTTTATATCTATTTGTATTATAATTATTTTTTTGTTATATGTATAGCTTGGCGAAGGTAAATGTCCTCGATACTGGGATGACGGCACGGTATCATACGAGCACATGTCGGTTCAATACGAAGAGAGCGAATCATGTCCGTACTACACGAGGAGACAGTTTAGAGTTACCAATGAAAAGGTAATTTTTATGTTGTTATTCCGACTACGCTGGATCTCACTTCCGGTTTCCATCAAATCAAATTAGAGCGAAGCGTCAAGACCTAGTCCGCCGCTCGTTCATGTATGTTTATTCCTCATTTTACACAGTATTATCTGGCTCCAAATTAAGCTATCTTTTTATGCTTGCATTACGGGTATTAGAGAAAAAAAATGTTTGGCTCCGTCATGAAAGCACATAATTTTCTAAAAAAAAATGACATAGTTTAAATGATTTTTCATTTCATTTCAATAGTTTTTTTTTTTGTAAATACAAAAGTGTGTATATATTCCAGAGTGGCAGTACATCGGTAGTACGTCAACTTCAATATCAAGGTTGGCCTACAGCTAGAGGACACGTCCCAGAAGTGACGCGTGGTTTAGCTGAATTAGCGGACGCGGCTGGAGCACATCAACCAGCTGACCCGCCTAGCACTATGCTCGTGCATTGCCAGTTAGTATTAGTTTCATTATCTATATAATATTATAAAGCTGAAGATTTTCGTTGGTGTGAATGCGCTAATCTCAGGAACCACTGGTTAGAATTGAAAAATTCTATTTATGTTGGATAGTCCATTTATTGAAGGCTATATAACATCACACTGCGACGACTAGGAGCGAAACATTAGTGAAGTATTCAACATTTTAAACATTTATCACTCACAGATACGGTACAGAACGGTCGCCATTATTCGTGGCATTATGCACGTTGATACGTCAACTACGCGTGGAGAGGCGCGTCGATGTAAGCGGAGTGGCTAGAGCCGTACGTTCACAGCGGGCACGCACCATCGATACATTTGTAAGTATATCGATACATTGTTAACTCGATTGTGCATAGGAATGCATAACAACCAATAAAAAACAAACTATGCTTAATGGTTGTGTATTGAGTATCTATAATTTGTGAGCATCCGGCTCGTAGGACCAATGAAGATTGTCTTACGGCCGTTTTTAATATTTATCTATGCACAGTTGTATGTACTAAAAACGGAATTTAAACAATAAATTAATTATTTATAATCAATTAATTAGAAAATTAGCTTTTCAATAAGCCACTGACAGCATTTTCTATTGAAACTAACTAGAGCTATCTCCAGTTGCCCGTTTATTAGCAATGTTTTGCTGATAAACGGGTATAACAATATCCATAATCGTAAGTTGGGTATTGAAAACGGCCGTTTATAAAGCATGAATCAGTTAAAAAACATTTCTCATTCTATCCACAATTAATTATTATTTTTTCTTTCACAGTTACAATACGAATTCTTGTACCGTGCCATCTTAAACTATGCAGAATTACACAATCTATTGGAAGATAGTTAAGCACATCACTAGCTGATTGTAATACATAATAAGCGCACCTTCAAAAGGTCTTGTGAATATTCCAATTAAGTGTAATTTAGCTTAAAAACGATCAACAGCTCTTTGTTGAAGCATTCCGACTATTATCTTTGTATTTAAGCCAAAGAAAAGGATTATTAAGAGCTCTTATGTTGATTGAAATACACCTATAAGCTATAAACTCGCCACGCGCGAAAGAGAGATCCGAGTGAGACTGAATGAAAGAGGAATAGTTATGGAAAGTAAGGAAATACGTCCTTAACGCCCAGTATATTATGCATATTTTATTTCTAAATCGCGCAAATAAAATTATATTATATAAAATTTGTAATTATATTTTTTATTGTGGCAATAATATTAAAATGTATGGTAAGACTGCATATTTTTTAAATTAAGAATCATGGAAGGATTTCAAATTTAGTACCTATTGAGCGATGCTTAAAAACTTGTTGGTAATATTTTTAAGTTGTGACGTTGTTATATTCAATGCAAAATCTCTTTTATCACTTTATTTCGACGGGCCTCGTGGTCTAGTGGTTCATACAACGGACTGCCGTTCACGAGGTCTCGGGTTCGATTCCCGGTCAGTACAAATATTTGTGTGATGTTTTTAATTGTCATACAAATGTTTGTACTGCGTCTGGGTGTTTACTATGTATTATAAGTATGTATTTACAAAAGAAAAGTAGTATATGTATTCTATCCGTAGTCTGGTACCCATAACACAAGCATATAAAGCTTAGCTTGGGACCAGAGGACGCTGTGTGAAATGTCCATGAATATTTATTATTATTATTTATTATTATTTATAATTATAACAATATAGACTGGATGGCCTATTTCTAGAAAGAAAAAAGGAATGATTTCTCAATTAATTACTATCCGTTTCTAACCATTATTATATAAGTGTAGGTAGTATACGTTTGTATATTCGATGTAATAATTTCTACAAAAATTGTTCTGTCAACAATTAAGAATAGCTATATAGCTGATTGACAAAGAACTCACTCACTCCACTGATACTCAATAAATAATAAATTTTCATTTTGTCAATAATAATCATTATAGCATTTTATATTGACGATTTGCCATTTTAAGCATTTCACTTATTTATTTACATATTAAATGACCATTTACATTGATGGCTTATCAAATCATCACTAATCTTAGCTGAGAATTTTACATCGATTTAGCAATATTTAATGGAACACTTCACATTGACAGTTTCTTAATATTAATTGACCATTTTACAGAGATGATTTGTTAATATTAATTGAGCATTATACAACTGATTTGGGGTTCATGAAATATTAAAAGTGTTTTACAACCGCCACTAGGCACGTCCTTAGTTTGCCTTAGGTATAATCTATCTTTACGTTTACAATTTTCGAAATATTATTTTTCCCTTTGGACTGAGCTGCCATATCGCAGAGGCTATGAAATTTAGATAATTAGTAAAATATGACCATAATGAAATTAAGCTTAATTAAGTTTTAATAAATTCTCTAATTAAGACACAAAGCCTGAGAAATTAATTTCATGATTGCCGATGAATAATAGGGATTGTTCATAATTTTTGACCTACTGTTTTTATATTCTTTTCAGAAAATATAGACTATTTTAAGCAACTAATTTCAATATTATTGAAATATTCGCTATACAGAATTTAAAAAAAATTCTTGAAGATATTACTTTAAATGTTGTGACGTCATCGTTTTATGCAATCTGTGTATAGACTTTTCTTGATAGATTTAATACAGATTGCACTTTATCTTTTCAAAGTTGACAAGTTGATATGATAGACCAATTTCAACTCCACTTCAGAGTAATATGTCCCTAAAAACGCCTTAATATTTTAAGTCCTTCATTTCAAGGGCAAATAGAGATCATTTGCTTTTTTGGAAAAATAATCGTTAATATAGCAAATTTTCCGAAAAAAACTAATGGATCATGATCAGAAACTCTATTCCCCGAAATGGTTTTCGAATTAAGAGTTTAAAAAAATATGAACAATGCCCATTAGTTTGTTGAAATTAATTAATGGTTTGTTATACTTCATATAAGTTTGACAAATCGTTCAGTTAATTCATTTAACCATCGTCAATGAAATTTAATTTTGGCGATCAATGTTGATGTATTAAGGAACATGTTTTAAAGTTTTTTTCATATGAATCCTACTGCTCAGTGTAGGTGCTTTTATACTATTTAGAAATGCTAGTGCATGATTTTTGTTTTTTATTAATTTATACAATATTTATAAACATAGAAGTTGTAATGTTTGAATAAAAATTTAGTTATTTAATTGCTATGTTTATCTCGAATTTATATTATCTGATATTTTTAGCTAAATTTATTGTAGCATATACTGAATATCTCATAACCGTATTAAAGTCAAAGATTTTCCAATACAATACAATATTATTTTTTGTACACCAAAGAAAATACAAACTACATAATATGATATAATACAGCTTAGGGTATGTACAAGCGGCGCTCTTATCGCTGATAGCGATCTCTTCCAGACAACCTATATGGTGTAAGACTGGATATATTTCAAATATATTCAGTCTTGAGAGTATAAAAACACAGGAGTTGTCATATAAGCTATTTTCTTTGTCAAATATACTGATAGTTCGGCGGTAAACGGTAACCTACACAAACGCTATAACGCAATTTCTTTTGCCGCTACACACACTCAGCTCAAAATAGTTTGCGTACACTATTAGTATGAACATTGCTCTCGTACCTTTTTCAGCGGGGTTCGCTTTATAATATTAACTCTTTTTGGAATAATGCTCCAATACTATATCGTTATTGGTATTTCTCTAAATATTTATATTTTCTTCGTGGTAACAACATGGTATGCTGATATGTATTCATATTATGACTTCTATGCTAATAAAATATAATCATTAAGTCAAATGCAAGAAAACCTCTGACAATGTACAAAATATAAACATTTGTATCTCAATATTAATTTTATAACTTAGTTTTACAATAATCATAGCTTCCGCTTTAAATAGATATACACTTTTGTTAATTATAATGTATGTTTAAGCAATGATTGATTTAGTTGGGGATAATCTTAATGGGCTCAATATTTCGCGGCGAAAGAATTTTTGATACGACGCAACTTTAAGTAAATGTTGGTGGTGGCTATTCTGTTTGAATTAGAATACTAATTAATTAAGTCTCCATGAACATACATTTACCTAATTTAATTTTAGTGTCCTTAGAATTTTCGTTATAAAACATGTGCGATTTGAACTGCGGGAATAATTAATAGGTTTCTTTTGACGAATAAGCTTTAGTGAAATGGCAAACAGAATTGTCACCATTGTTATTTCAAATTCTATTATAATATATATTAGAACTTCAACGGCCACGCCCTTTAAAATTCTTCAAAATGACGGTATTTATTTAACGATAATTATTTTTTTTACTATAATTTTACACTGTAAATAGCTTTTGTATTATTTAAATAAGGAATGTAATTTTCATTTAAGCTATATCTTAGTTATTTTCCGTTATTAAATATTACGCTAAAATGCCTATTATCTAATTTTATTATAATTAAAATTTATATTTCAGATAACTTATAATGTTTACTACAATTTTATATACATTTAGATTAGATCTGTCTCATTGTAACTGTATAATTTGTAATTTATAATTATCAATAATCGTAATGTAATATATTTTGGTATAGTTTTGTACCAAAATCGTGTCCAAAGAGATGTGGGTAGGTGTAAAAAAATATCACTGAAATAAAATTCTTCATAATTTATTTTGATAAATATAGAGGCCATATTTTACTGCATTTTAAACGGTTTTAAGTTACTTATGTACAATTCAAATGGTAAAAAAGGGTTTTCTAAAAACCTCAATAGTTCAGGCCAATAATGACATCCCTAATAATAGCACAAATGTTTAATAAAATTAAGGTGCATGCACATTGCCGGTGACGATTAAATAAACACGTGTAAATACTCTTTTGTATGTTTATAATGTAACTGTGTGTTTATTTTTTTGTAATGGTTTTGTTGCGTTTTCGTCAAAAAATGTGTGATAAGAACAATTAGAATTTTGTAAAAAAAAAATTTCAATTAATTTTAAATCTATCGTTAGGTTTGGCGACGAAATTTAAAAATTATGCAATGGATTACAACAATGAAGTGACAACTTCTTATTTGAGGGTAGACTGCTCGTTACGTAACGTTTTACGGGACTAGTCTGTCTGGCAATGTTTCAACTTACAATTGGTTTATCACTTTCTTGATTGTAAGTGTATGTTTATCATCATACCATCACACCTTTTTCCCATTGGTGGGTATAGACCTATAGGCTTCATTTACGGTTCCCTAATGATTGACCAAAAAATTTTTGACAAATGATCATTTGACAAACAACGTTTCACCAAATGATCATTTAGCAAACAATACAATTGACAAAAGTATCATTTTACAAAAACTTACTTGGCAAGTGATCCATTAGCAAACACTACACTTGACAAATGTGTCAAGTATTCAAATATCAATTGACCTTTTTTTCATTTCACCAAATGATATGTTTCGTGAATTAAGTTATTTTAAATGTATCATCATCATCATGAATCTTTATTAAAGGCTGAAATGCCCTAAAGTCACTTCTGGCGTTTGGAGTTAAAGTTCTAACCTAACCCAATCTAATAAAAGAGATATACATAAATCTCCAAAGACGAACGGGTAAATAAGTAATTATTTTGCAAATAATGTAAAATATCTTTATTTTTTTTTCATTCAATCTATCTATATTTAATAAAATATATCGATTAATACTTATAATGTTTTCTTTTAGGAAAATCCAGTGCAGTAGCTTTGCAAAAAAAAATGTGCACAATGTGGTCAATTTAACAAGAATACCAAATTTTTAGACCAATAGTAGATTTATCTGATAACTTAGTTGCCAAATGTTAGTTTTGTAAAGTAATCATTTATAAAATGTCAATTTAAGTGTTGATGATTTGGCAAAATGAAGCATTTGTAAAATGATCAGTAGTAAAATGATCAATAGGCGAATTTATTGTTTTGCCACACGTTTTTTGTCAAGTGTAGTTTTGCCAAAGGACTTTTGGTCAAACAATCGGACACCTTTATTTACACTCATTAATTAATGCCCTATGCATGGAGACTAGAAGTAAGGAGGACTATCTCAGTATATTAAAAAGTGTCCGCTGAAAGGCAGCAAATTAAGGTGGCGCCATAGTAGCAAGTGGAAAGATTTTAAAAATAGCGCCACAAATTATTAGAAAGGAAAGAAAAACTTCCGCTTTGTTACAGCGCAGTTTTTTAAATTATTATATTATATAGACAAACATGAGTATGAAATAAAATTATATGGTGTTTTTAATTACCCCAAATATTTGTAAATAGAAAATAGTATTATAGAATTACCGCAACAGTAGCACACTTCACTCTGCTTTTATCTGCTACATTCATATCATTTCCACTTGCTGCACTAGCGCTATTTCGGTGAGTGTTATTTGCTGTTTACAAGTGGACACTTTTTGGACTGATCCCCCATACAAGATATTCCTCCTTACTTCTAGTCTCCATTTCTGGCATTTCTGGCCCCATGTATGTCTATCGCATCTATGAAATAATAACGAAAGACTACTCGAAAATGAATATTAATTCTTTTAGATTTTTCATTTTAACCAGGATATTTTTATATAATTATGGTCTTATTCATAATGACTTATTGGAGGTTTAAACGGAGATTTTATCGGAGAGATAATAAACGTTTTAGCGTAAAAAGACTATTATGAATAACAACTTTTGACAATTTTCGCGAACCTATTTTAGACCATTAGAATTTAATATCGAATTTTACCAATAATTTTCATGAAAACACAACAAAACCAAACCGTCACTGCACACAATCTGTAACATTTTTGAAGTATTTACTATATAAAGAAATTTTTACTTTGTAAAAGTCGCTAATGCCTCAAATTGGCTTACGACTGTCGACCTAATTGTAACTAGTTTAAGATGTATAATTAGATTTTGTATGAGCTAAACAAAATATACAATTGTGTTGTATGTTTGTGTGACTGTAATATATTATGAGAACGCTGTGATGTTTGTTTTCATTTCGTAATTTTCTCCATAACCCGTCAATATCCACACGTAACTACGAATATATCCACTATTAATAAAGAGGTAAAGTTTGTAATATCTATGTAGGGGGGATCTCCGAAAGTAGTGGTCCCATCACAATTTTATTTCAATCAAATGTTTCCGTGAGTGCTATATCTGGTGATTCAATATCTTATGTGAACGAAATCAAAATGTTCATCTTATTAACCCTCCCAACATTTTTAACACTCATATTAGTTCAAAACGTATCTATCCTAAAACGGAATCTAGTCGCATTGATCTGAAATTAAGGGCCTACATCAATATTATCGTATATCATCGCCGACACGTACATATTAACACAGCCAGTAGGCACAGAAAATGAAGAATTAGGGATACTTTTCCTATTTACTCAAAATCTACTAAATATATTTTAATTCTGATTAACGTGTTTCTATATATAATAGTTACTTATGTTTTTAAAGTTATTTCATTAGTTAAACCGCGATAATAGACCGACAAATGAAAAAAATAAAAAATTAGAGAGGTTGTTTCGCTAAGATTTTCTATCGAGAAAACTTTTTTCAATCGCGTTTCTGAGTTTATGCGATCCTAGATCATATATTGAAAAAACATATACTTAAAAATTAGAGCTCTAGCCATTCAATCTAAAGAAACAATGAAAACTTCGTACATAGAAAAATGCACGAAGCTTTTTTGGTATCCTCTTAAGAACCGATGACAATACATTAATAAAAAAAATTTGCAGGATTTTTAAGCGTATTTCTTAGTTTTTGATATAAGCAAATTTTTTCGCTTTTTCTATTAGAAAATTTGTCAATGTTGCAGAATATTTTTAAAACAACAAATTACAGCTACCCATATCACACGTAAAAATAATTAATCAAATAGAAAGTTCTGGATAATTCTAGAAGACGCTTTCTCGATACGACAGTAGCGAACCATAAGTTTACAAAAAACGCATTCTATGTGCACTTAATTATTTATCCTACTGCCCGCTAGATGTCACTAAATAATATTGCGATAATAATGCAATTAAGTTGAACTATAGGTACTTAATTTTCTTATTTCGTAATATTTCGCTAAATATTAATATTTTACTACAACGATAAATCAATATAATAATGCGTTTAAAATATGAAAGACAGACAAATCACTTTTTTATAGATAAACAATGGTCGCCAAACACCCAACTACATATCGCAACGATTTATGGATAAATTGTAAATTAGATATTTTACCAAGTTAAGATATGCATGTTTGCCAATTTATATATATATATATTTATATATAGATCAATACGAGAAATTAACAGTAAAAGATTTTTTGTTTAATGACGACTTTTAAACCTATATGGTTAAATAAAACTACTTTTTACGGATTTAGACGCGTATATTTGTTTTAAATTTTGGCCCGACGTTTCGGAGACTTTGCAGTCACCATGGTCACGGATGAGTCTCACCCGTGACCATGGTGACTGCAAACAAATATACGCGTCTAAATCCGTAAAAAGTAGTTTTATTTAAACAGATGAGTCGCGCAAGTGTTAGAAAAACTATATGGTTAAGTTTAAAGTAGCATTATGACCATCGATCAATAATTGATCGATGGTAAGACCAACTGAGACTGTTGAGTCATCGATAAAGAGTATTAAATTCGGTCTAAGGAATAGTAATAAATTCAGTTATATAAATATATAATTTAAGTTATAATCATCATTATTCATCGTACCCATGGGGGTAGCAGATACTATAAAGTGGCATCTGCTACGATCTACGATGACGGTCTACGTCTATTACTCATACATCTGGTCACTTATTCTGTTGTAATACATCTATTTATAGTATCTAACATGAACTGTCAATGAAATATTACTATTATAATATACAGCGATAAATCGTTGCGCGTAAATGGACTGAAGTTGCACTCACTCACCACTCACTGATAGAATTTATCAAAACAGCCAGACGTGGTAAATGGAAATAACTACACGTCAATGAAGGGTGCAGACCTTTCGAGAAACTGCTAGTTGCCGCTAGATGTCGGGACCAGGTATATAAACATTGACGACGCGCGACACTGCACTTATTTGAAAACAAGCGCGCAGAGTTAACTTCGAGACAGTTGAAGTGATTTTCGAACCGGAAGATCTATACACAGTTCACAGTTAATAAAAATATAATAATTACGTCAAAATGAAGATTACCAGCAAATATTTTCTAGCATTTGCTATCATATTGTGCAGCATCGTGTCAAGAAATTCTGTTTTGGCGGAAGATAAACAACGCCCGGAGCGTTGGCATCCTCAAAGATTATTTGATCAAGCATTTGGATTGGGATTAACAGAAAATGACTTTTTAACGTCTATGATGGCACCGTGGGCGTTCCAGGACTATTTCAGACCTTGGAGACGCCTTGCTTCACTAAGCAGTGATCTAGGATCCACTATCAAGACCGATAAAGATCAGTTTCAAGTGAATCTCGACGTGCAACATTTCTCTCCGAATGATATCTCAGTGAAGACAGTTGATGGGTACGTGGTTATTGAGGCAAAACATGAAGAAAAGCAGGATGACCATGGCTTCATTTCCAGGCAATTCGTAAGAAGATATTCTCTGCCTGAAGGAACTGAAGCAGAAGATGTTGTTTCCCAACTTTCTTCAGATGGTATTTTGACAGTCTCAGCACCTCGAAAAGAAGTACCTGGTAAAGGCGAGAGAATCGTACCAATCACTCAAACTGGGCCAGTGAGGAAAGAATCTAAAGAATCAGAGTCGAATGACGACTTACAAGGCACGTGCCAAGCTGATAAGTGTGAAAAAAAATAATTTCGTATCTTTAGATAAGTAATTAGTTTAAGGGCCTACATCAATATTATCGTATATCATCGCCGACACGTACATATTAACACAGCCAGTAGGCACAGAAAATGAAGAATTAGGGATACTTTTCCTATTTACTCCAAATCTACTAAATATATTTTAATTCTGATTTACGTGTTTCTATATATAATAGTTACTTATGTTTTTAAAGTTATTTCATTAGTTAATACGCAATAATAGACCGACAAATGAAAAAAATAAAAATTTTGAGAGGTTGTTTCGCCAAGATTTTCTATCGAGAAAACTTTTTTCAATCGTGTTTCTGCGTTGATGCGATCCTAGATCATATATTGAAAAAACATATACTTAAAAATTAGAGCTCTAGCCATTCAATCTAAACAAACAATGAAAACTTCGTACATAGAAAAATGCACGAAGCTATTTTGGTATCGTCTTAATCTTTAACGATAATTATACGCTTTTTTAATTCGTAAACTGTGGTTTTAATTCAAATTATTTATCACATTTCTAGAATATGAAATTAGTTCTATAAAATTATTCTTTAAGGATTTTTCCAAACTACTTGGTTTTTAAAAAGCGGTGGCTATTAATTTAGTAATTTCTACTAACATATAAATGGATTTAAATTTTCTTGATTTTTAGTAACTACTAATACTTTATAGACCACGAACATTGTGTAGGTACTTTGATTAACATCGTTCGTGTTTACACTAAGTTATGCTAATAGATACCTATAGAATGCCAGGTTTGGGTTTCATAAGACGATTGATTGCTTGAAATTATTATGTTAATTTAAAAATAAGTAATTAAAGCCAAGGCAGCATGGGTTTAGTTAGATCGTAAGCGGCACAGTATTTTGTAGTCTTTACCCAACATCGTAAGAAACTGTCTTGACGATAGGTTTGGTACACAACATGTTACAAACAGATATTGGACTAGTTAAATCGTTTTATTAGTTTCCATTTCGAAATAAGATCATCGTAAAGTTGCGAACCTATTTCCTCGGCCAATGATGAAAGATTCTACTAATAGCGGGACTTCTCGGCCAATTTCGACGTGGATCAGACTAGTAGACACATTATAATAACATCTATATAATCAGTAATCACAGCAGTAAAAATACCACGGGTTGTGATATAAATATACACTTCATAGTAATAGATATGCGAGCGACACAATATTTGTAGCAGCGGCCGTATTATGAGCTTTTATTTACAGGCAGTTTACGCCGTGAATTGAACTGTCTGGCAAATTCGTATTATGAACAAAATTCTTAGTCAGTCAGTTCGCTAAACCAGTCATACATTAAAATGTATAAAGAGAAGGTACAACTAAAAGTTAAAGTAGGTACTTACTAACTAAAAATTTTCAACTAAAAGTTTTATTTCTGCCATAAAACCTAATTTAGCCATGCAGTTTACGGCCTGCCTGGAACTTAAATGATTTTGAAAAGCTCATAATACGTCGTCTGATGGCGCTGCCTACCCCATGGGAAAAATGCGTGATGTGATACTATGATAATAACAATATTTATAAAGGGTAATTTATAATTTTATACAAAATATACAAATGATAAACGCAATTACGCAACGTAAAATAAATCACATACTAATTTGGAATATACAATTTACATTGTAAGTGTGACGTATTGTGTCGTAGCTCATTTAATTTAACAGGGGGACAGCGCGTACGCAGTCCCCACTACCAAAAATTACGCATCCGAGTTATCCACATTAGGGATAATCGCAGGGGTCAACCCAATCGCAGTGCAATGAAGGGGTCTCGCCCTGGGGGAACCGCCTTCATGATCACGGTATCCCCTATGCCAGGTAAGTATGCTTTAACATGGACTGTGCCGGTCGAGTCGTTTGTACGCGGAGAATCTTAACATCGACTTGTATTATAGTTACTAGTGCCATCTATCGAAAATTGACAACGTCTACAGTGATGACTAAAAATAGAGATTAGAGATACTTAAGTACCCAAAGTATATGAAAATAAAGAGAATGTAATACTATTGCCGAAATAATTTAAATAGTACCTACCTAATGAATTTTAAAGATATTAATTTAATCACGTTAAAATAATTTAAAGCACTGCTAGGGTTAATATTTTCACCTTAGCAATTTAAAAGTTTTGATTGATTTATGCTGGATTTATGGATAGAAATTATTTATTTTTAAATGCCATAAAATAATGCACTGCCTAGTGTATATATAAGACTATTAATATAAATTAATACACAAATTTAGGCCCGAAAGTGTTATAAAAAATAACTGTATAAAGTATAGGTTATTTTACTACAGTTTCTGTTATAAATAGTAATTTCTAAATTATTTAAACATAATTTAAATATAAAACAGAAGATTACAAGTACTTAACAATAATAATTTAGGAAACACAGAAAATCAGTGGGAATTATAAACCAATTCAGGAAATACATATATTTGAAATATTCATTCTCATGCTCAAGGCCACCCATATTATTAAGGGTGGCCTTGAGCATTAAAGCAAAGACTACGAAATTCATATCAATTTTGTAATCTTTTGCCAGAAAGCTAAAGTTAGGCATGTCTGTGCCTATGCATACCTACATTGAATGCTCAGATTTAACAGTTGTTGTGAAAGAATAGATTAATTCAAAGTACATCATAAATGAAATAATGCTTCTACAATCCCAAAATGGTGCAATATTGAAGAGATTGAATAATAGTTACATAATTTATATGTGGGAAATGGTAAAATTTAACCAGTTTTATTAGGAAAGCATTTTGAATTTTCTTTCCATCTAAATTTGTGAACGTTTTTTATTATGCCACATAGATGGCGTTGATATCTAACTACAATATTAAAGAGTAAGGATGAATGGTAACTATGGTAAGGATATTTTGAAATAGGTACATACCTAAGTAGAAATCATTCTTTTTACAGAACCATGATTAAAAAAGATTAGAGCTAATATGAAATTCAAATTCAACCTTTGTATTTAATAATACACCATCACAGCCTCGGACAGATAGTTAAAGAAATAGATAAAAATTAAATTGTCATTTAAATACCTACGGGATATACTTAGTTTGAGATGAATTGCCATTACTGTTTTGGATACATCAAGAAGCTAGTGTAATTATTATTTTAAACTAAATTATGGATTCAATCCTTTATGACCACATAAAAGTACAAAATAATAAGATTGAAAATTTTCAATACAAGCCAAAAGTTACAAAACTGAGGAACAAAAGATAAAATGTACATACCCATAATCCATAACGATCAAAGGATTACATTAGATTATTATCAATATTATTAATCTTTCTGAAATCTCGTTCCACGATTCTCATAAAAAACATTTCCCGCACTTTTTCAGAAAATTGTGACCAAATTGTGACTGATAATAATGACATGATCATGGAGGACATGGAGACTAGAAGAAAGGAGGAATATCTTGTATGGGGGTGTAGGGACACATTGTATGAATTCATTGTTTGCAAGTAGACGTAATGTCAACAGGTCTACGAATGCATAGAGACCATTGTGCTAGCCACCCAAGTTATTATAAACTAATATATTTATTACAGTATGTATGGTCCTATTGTTTGCTCGACGCCTAATTTATTGTTTACAAATATATTATGTAGGGATTCATTGTATGCAACACTCTGCGTATCAGCAGTTTCATGATAACACTCACCGAAATAGCGCTAGTGTAGCAAGATGAATGATATGAATGTAGCAGTTATAAGCAGAGTGAAGTGTGCTACTATTGCGGAATAAGCCACGCAAATTGGTATTGCGCTGGAACCTTTTCAAATTAACGCCCTTGTGACGTCATCAGCAAAGGAAAAGTACAGCTAACAAAATGTTAATATTCTCATCTATACGTCACTATGACGTCACCAACATGGCCGCCAGGCGCATTACCAATTTCTGTGGCTTATAATTCTATAATACTTTTTTCTATTTACAAATATTTGGGGTACTTAAAAACACCGTATAATTATAATAATAATTAATATAAATTTATTTCATAACATATTCATTTTGTCTATACATATAATATAATATTTGAAAAACTGCGCTGTAACAAAGCGGAAGTTTTTCTTTCCTTTCTAATAATTTGTGGCGCTCTTTTTAAAATTCTTACACTTGCTACTATGGCGCCACCTTAATTTGCTGCCTTTCAGCGGACTCTTTATAATATACTGAGATATTCCTCCTTTCTTCTAGTCTCCATGGACATGATGATAGATGTAGATCACAGAATAGATAGATGTAGATATTCGTAGGACACCAATTCGCCTATGGTCCAGTATAAGCTAATTTATTTTTGTTTTATTCGGGATCAATTAAATGAAAATTGCTTTTTATATATGTACCTAGTATATATTTAAGGCTTTTTGAATTTTGTATACATTAATTTTTTACTGTTATTTTATGCATTGAGTGTAGTGCTTTGCCGTGAGTGGTCATCCTTAAGATCGGAGATTATAGATTAGTAATTTCCGTTTCCGTTACTTACTTCCCTACTCTCAACCAAAGAATATACTACTCTCTAACGAGAGAAGAACTACATCTCTATAGTAAAAAAATGCAACCACAGCCAATACACGTACGAGACGCTAGCGCCATTGCGGAATAGCAATAAATCAACACGCGCGGGAACTTTCAAACGTTGTAATATTTGCTCTTGGCTGTACTATATATTATGATCGTGAACCATTTTAAATATATATTGTTCCATAATATATTATTAAGGATCGTGCTTCATATTCTTGCCTACAGGAAGTAATTAAAACAATCATATTATTATTTTATTTATTCTTTAATATTTTCATTTTGCGTTCAAAACTTTTCTTTTTCTCTTCGTCTTCCATAGCTCTATTAATTAAAACACAATATCTTTTAATTACAATAAAAAATGTGCTTATTTTTAAATGATTTTCATTTAATTCTAAATGATTTATACATTTATTTAAAAAAACAAAATTCACACATTCTAGATTTTTAACAACATTAATTTTAAGTTGTTGCCTAAAGGCATTTGTTTTCATGTAATCATTAATTATAGTTGACATCGTTTCTACACACGTCACCATATCTTTGTTAACATAATTTAATGACTCATGACTTGAGTCATATTCCTTGAAACTTGTAAACATGTGTATGGTTTCTATATTTTGGGACAAAAATGCCTTTCGGCAATCTAGGCAGTCATTGTATTTTATTCTTTTAAATATGAAACCACACACATATCCACAAGCCTGACTTTCGGATATCCCTTGTTCAACTGCTTCAACTGCATCAGATAGTAAATTTGCCATCTCTTTATTTTCGTCAAATTTGAAGGAAGACGAGTTTGGTTCACACGACGAAGGGATGGTTCCCGTTAAAAAAGTTAATAAATTATTTGCAATTAATGCCGAGTCATTTTCACAGTTCCTTTTTTGTCCAGCATGTTTTAAATTGGATATTATAGCAGTTTTGATTCCCGCTATAAATTGATTAATTGTTGGATTATTATTGGATCCACAGCTATATCTGATGCAGCCAAAACAGTTTTCCAAGGGATCTTGATTTAAGCGACGTGTGGAAAGACTCTTAATGCCTATAGCCCTCAAATTATTCCACAATCTTTCTATTGCATTTAATGAATGAATCCATCCTTCTTGGGACGGAGGATTCGATTTACTCCCTATGTATTTCATATTAGCTATAAAAAATTTCATTTCTTTAAATAAACCTAAATGGGGAGTCCACTTTCTTAAATTTGTAGAGTATTTTTTTCCTCTCCTCAAGTCCGGGCTGTCTGCGTTGACAGCATCAAACAGCTCGTCAAATTTTTGCACAAAAGTGGCTGTTGCATGGGCTTCAGCTGGAAGTTCATCTGAAATCACAAAAACAATGTTAATTTTTTTTTTCGCCCAGATGATAAGAGTCAGTCTCAGGATGTAACTAATATAACACTACTTTGAAATATTTGCCCTTATGCTTGTTTACAATCTATGCGGAATAAAAAAACGTCTTGCAGCAATCATTTGGGCTCATATTAGGGAATGGGCTTAATTAATATAGATTATGTGTGTAAAAGAAGTAAATAAGATAAGAAATGATGATAAAAATCATCATTCCTCTTATATTTTACATCAGCAGATCAAATCTGTATTTTATAATTATTCTTGTGTATCTTTGTAATTATGGGAAGCAATAAAGCTTTTATTTATCTATTAATATTGATACCAGGCAACAAAAGTTGACATTATTTTATTATACTCACTTTGAGCAATTTTCATCAACATGCCACTTGTAACTGAGTGGCTAAAAACTTGTGCTGCTAGCTTCACCCACATTCGTTGCTGGCAATTTGGATGCAAATGATGATCTGTTAGCTGAGGAGCATATACAAAATACGGATTGTTCTTGTCCAAGTTATAAAATGCTTCTATATGACTCCATTTAACAGTGCCTAAAAAGTAAATTTCATTTAGAGATACTGTATAGGCTAATAATTATAACAAGTAAGGATTATTTATTCAGATGTGATGTGACATAAACAACTTTAATTCGGAATTTGAAAGTACGTCCTCATACACGCGCGCAGACACATCCTCCTACCATTAGTATGTAGCGGACACACACACACACACATTCCGCTTATCTTATGATGTCTCTAGCATATTATCTGCAACAAGGAGAAATAGGTATCCCATAGCACAGGTTTTTAATCTAGTAAGGATGCCTATCTACCTTTAATGCTTTAATGACTCAAGTTTATTTATGTTTTTACTTGTACATTTGTGTGAAATGTGTGAAATAAATTATTATTATAAATGCTAGTTGTGCAAGCCTACTACAATGCCTACTATTATGTAGAACTGTATATCTAACAACACAACACTAAAGTTATTTGTGTACCTTTTATAGGGTTTTCGTTGCATTGAACATCTGTACTTTCTCTGCAAGTCCGCTATTATCAAACTTATAATAAAGATTAAAATAAAAATCTAAAATTAATTACCTGCGTAGGGCTAATGGATTCAGTTGTTCTTATGAAATCTGCAAAAGAGTGTTGTTTTGATGACCCTGTACTGGTACTAGGTTCCATCACAACATTTTCTATTTGCGACATAGGTGTTGTTAACTTTGGCTGTGCAGCAATTACATCGGACTGATTGACATTCTGAAATTAATTATTAATTTTAAACTTTTGCAAGTGCTATCATAGTATTGTAAAGTTTTAGAATCTTGATCCATTGTGCTAACTTTGAACGCATAACTATTATTGTATCTATAACAATAATAGTAACAATATTGACTAGATTTATAAAGTAAAACACGTTGGTCACTTCTAGGCTGGTTCTACCGACTTCCCTATATGCTTCACCACTGCTATTTAGAACAATCCTTCATCTGATCTCTTTCCAGCAGTGTTCGATTGTCATCCCATCGGATTATGAGAGTGAGTGAATAGTGTACAAGGGTGTGCGCAAACATAGGTGTAATCTCACACCTATGTTTGCGCACACCCTCGTACACTGTAATATGTCATGCATAGTTGGCTGAACCCAACTGAGATTGGTTGCTTTTGTAGGAATTTGTTCGGGAGACTATTACTAGAACAATCTATATGAATACAATACCTGGTTGAAAATATTTTCTCTTTCATTTAGTACTTCTTCCACTATAGTCGACTCAGGAACGGCAAACTTACTCAATTTTTGCCTTTTATCATCCATAAATTGAATTGAGTTGAAATGTCTTCCACACAACACCTTATTCCGACTATAGAGTGAATGTAATGATTCAATGGAAGTCCAATCTTCATTTGGCCAACAGTATTTAGCCCAAACACGAGCCCTGTAAAATGTCCATATAAAATACTGGTATTCAGTTGAATCAGGTAATACTGGAAGCCCACTCCAACATAGTTTTGGAAGAAAAGGTAGAAGGATGATGAGTACAGTAGGTGATAGTATATGATGATGTAAATATAGATTAAAATAGTAGGTATTTTGTTTAATAAACGCATGAGGTCTTAAATATACCGGGTTGTATTTTGTACTTACCTAGTAACATTGGTTATTCCTGGATTTGGAAACCTGTGATAGGTCACCGTCATGTCTTCGGCACGTGTTCTGCCGCACTTAGCACACTTTCTATGGTTATTCACGGACATAATTAAATAACCAAACTTAAACAAAAATAAGAAAAAGTAACCTAACAATAAACGTCCTTTCGTAAATAATGTTCTCTACGCACAACACATAGAATTCACTCCAAGAACGTAGAATATTCAGTCAAAATTACTATAATAACTACTAGAGAGTATATTTTAATAATATTTTGATTCTTTGGATAAAATATTAAAGTATCATAACCACAATCATAACATAATAATTATTATGATAATGGCGGCCTCATAGAAGCGACAGTGTGACCAGACCAAAAATTTTTAAATTTTTTCCTATGCAATACTGCTACAATAGCAACGCACACACACATATTTGAGCATGTGTGCAAGAGCAAAATCTCGTCATACAACATAATAGACCCTGCTCTCAACTCTCATCAAAGAATATACTACTCTGACTCTCATACTCATTACTCTGTGCTATTGCATTGTTTTGAATTTTTGATTCAACCAACATGGTTGTTTTGAAATAAATTAATCTAATGTAATTACTTAAATGTAACCGTGTAACGTATTTGATTGTACTACATTAATCTCAACGATATGGTTAACAGATGTTGCGTACCTGGCTGTGGTCGGAACAATAAGAGTAGTAAACATTTGTTTTACTATGGTTTACCTAAAGAAATACCGCGGTATGTTGTATTATTTGCTTAAAGCTAAAATGTATTTAGTAATGCTGTGTGAGTAGTAATATGAATTTCCATACCTACACTTATTTCAAAGAACTAAACAAATAAATATATTTTTGTTTTTGTAGTAGCTGGTGACAGTTCTTTCGTAATGTTGGTATAATTTCTTTTATTAGTCTGTGACTGATAATACCCGGCATTCAAGGCGGGCCGACAGCAAGTCCCACATTCCACCCGCTATTTGGTATTAAAGGAAAGTCACCACCCCATTATCCATTCTGCTTACCTATTATCATACTGCATACGGAAGCATTGATTTTGTATCAAAAATGTTATATTCTCTTTATATTTTCAGCTTAAAGCAGTGGGCACAAGCAATTGGTAAAAAAAATCTCCTCGATAAGAAATTATCATACCGTGTTTGCTCTCGCCATTTTACTCCTGCTGATGTCAAAAACAAACATTTATGTGCTGATGCTGTTCCTACACTTTACCTGCCAACTAGTGAACACCAAGGTTTAAATTTTTTGGGTATTAACATTACTAGCTGTTGCCCGTGACTCCGTACGTGTGGGATTTAGACAATTTTCCTCGTTTGTGCAACATTTTTCACTGATGCTTCTATTGGTCGCAGCGTTATGTTATATATTCTTTGATAAAGGAACCATGCAACACAAAAATGATATTTCTATTCGAACCAGTAGTTCCTGAGATTAGTGCGATTACACAAATACTTTATATATGCATTATAAATTGAATATACCTTTACAGCCGTACTAGCGACTACTGTTTGGTCATGTTTATTTGTATCCTCATCATACCGTCACGATTTTTTGCCATGTGGTGGGCAGTGACTATAGACTATAGAGCATAATTTCGTATGGTCATATTATTTGTATAACCATTTTAATATAGGTAGATGGCCAGATGTTACTAAGCTGTCTTAAAAAGCCGAGGAAGGAATTTATTTCCGGAGTCAAATCAATAAATATTTTTACTAATAATTACAAATATATAGACTTCAGAAAATATTTTAATTTTATTATTTTTACAGAAGAAGAAGAAAAACCATCAATACATGAGGAAATCGTTTGTAATAGTTGTACTACACGAATAATTGGTTTCCGTTACAAATGTATTACATGCCCTGATTACGATCTTTGCTCAAAATGTGAAATGTTTGAGACACATTCTGAACATTATTTATTGAGGATACCGAAGCCAATTAATTATGTACGTATTGTATGTTAATAAGAATGACTATTTAAAGTTATCCATCCATCCCTGAATCTCTCCGTCCATTGTTGGAAAGGCTTTTCTATGCAATGCTACAATGTGTGGTCCTGTGCCATCTGTATAAACTAAAGCGGCCTCATGAGGATCGCTTTAGTTTATACGGCATTTGCAAGAACCAATTTCTACGCCTGTCTATTATAATCACTCTATATTTTTAGTATTTTTTTTTTAATATACTAAATTACAGAAAATCGCAGATGATTTAATCGAAAAATGGCAACGTTTTTTTGAGAAAGAACAAGTGGCTGTTTCTGTAAACCAAGATAGCAGTGATGATGATGTGCCTATTACGAAGTATGTGAAACAATTTGACAGTACAACAAATCTTTCTGAAGATATTAAAGCTAAAATACGCGATGAAGTTAATAGAGTGTTAAGTATTAAGACTGAACCTATTAGAACAAAAAGAAAAAAGGAATCTAATAATACATTGAATAAAAAGAAAAAAGTAGAAGTGAACAAAGAGATGAATGAATTAGTGAATCCTAATTCATTGGTCCCGGAAGTTGTGTTTGCAGATGTTAATAATGATGGTGTACAGTTGCTGGATATTAAAAATGAAATACCAGTAGATATGCCACCAACTTTAAAAGGTTTGTTTTACTATTTGTATGCTTACTTTTAAAAGCGTCATTGCACATAAAGTTACGCATAGACCCTCCAACCCATTTGACGCTTATTTGCTTGACTTTCAATTATTAGCAGTGTTGCCAGCATTCTGAATTTTCTCCCACTAAGACGACCAATCCATTCCACTAAAAAACCACTAACTCGCTCTGGTGGATTACATTAGAAATATTATTTAAGAACTAAATTCAAATACATGAAATTAGTCAAAGGTCGAAACTTGCAAAAAACGGGCCACGATTTGTTATTGGTTGAAATAAAGGCGCGCGCGTATCGCGCTATTTAAATTTCTAGTTTAGTTTTAACATTCATGAGAAAAATAAGTAAAGTATTTTAACTTTTTATGCTGACATGTAATAGTTAAGAAATTAAAATTTTTATATACTGATGACCAACCATGCTACTAACAAAATCTACTAACTACTAAAAATAAATTTTTTCTACTGTTCAAAAATGAAAACTACTAAATTTTGTGGTAAAACTACTGAGTTGGCTACGCTGATGATTAGACATAAAATTTTTTTTTTATGTGCTTGGTGCATAGACTTACGATATAGATCTAGACGTAACACTCGGTACAACGAATCCGGCCTGCTTCTTTTCTTAGTTGAACACATTAAGAAAAATAAATGACAAACAGCCTATTTAGTAGCCAAGGCAAAGCTACTATTTTACTTTTAAACCGTAAACGGGCCGGGCCTTGGGACAAATCTATGTTCCCGAGTTGTTCCTCCCTACTTATAACCTCCTTGGCTTGGTGTAGGTGTTGTCTATGTATAATACATAGAAAACACCCAAAACATAAAAAATGAACCATTAGACAATGAGGTGCGTAAAAAAATTCATTGGATCTGCCTTGGAATCAGATATTTTGGAGTGCGATATCATCGCCTTTTGCTATCTGTTAGTTCTTTTATTTTGTGGGTTTTCATTAAGTCTAACAAAATTTTGCCTTTCAGAAACGCAGCAACCTATAACAGTCCTTAATTTTACTGATGCTGACTTCATATTAACGTCCTTACATTAAGCACATATCGACTGTGAACTGGCAACAAGTCCTATCTCATTTCCTTGGTGATTTGACCTTTCCAATGCCATTCCATGCCATTTCGCATTCCGCAGCGTTGCGAGAAGTCTTATGTTTGTACCAGAGAGTTGTCAATAATGACAACTCTCTGGTTTGTATCTGTAAATTTGGCGCCAAATTTAAACGTACAAAGATAAGACTTCTTGTAACGCTGCGGAACACGAAATAGCATAAAATGGCATTAAAAAGGTCAAATCACCAAAAAAATGAGATAGGACTTGTTGCCAGTTCACAGTCGATATGTGACTTGAGGAATTTGATGTATCGGAGATTTAATATAATCTATGAAATAATTAGTTTCCACCAACATTATTTACCATTAAAAATAGCGGACTATGTTATGAAACACCTTTGAGCAGAAAAAGTCTGATAGATAGTGAGTTATTAAGTAGGTGGTATAAAAATCATGGTATATCGTATTTCGAGTCCATATTAAATGTTTTCAAGTTGTAAGACTAAGACTAACGTTGTATGTAGTAAGTTTTTTATCTTGTTGTTTAGATGTATTTATTTAGTAGGACTTCGGAGCAAGGAATAAAAATATCACAAGAAAACATGTTTTTTATTTACTAATATTTAACAATTCCATCCTCAGTTTTGTGGTTTACAAGCGAACATGACGTGAGCGTTAACTAGTTAAAGTTTGATTTGAATCAATTAAAATTTTGTAATATACCCCGTTTTCCAATCAGCGCACAATAGCGCATTATGCGGCACAATGCTCAACGTTGAGTGTTCCAATTAATTTCAAAGTTCCAATTAATAGCCGTAGCAAACAAGCACATACATTGTCTATGGTCATACAGTACCTGTTTGTCTTATCTGTAATCTCTGCATTTTGTTAATTATTACTCTGTAATTAATTGTTTTTTTTTGGAGTTTTGGATTGCGGATTAATTTACAAAATATTGTAAGAACACATAAGAATAACATAAATCGTTACACATTTATGAGTCTCTCCTCGCTTTCCTCATATCTGTTCAATAGAGTACTAAATAATGTATTTGTCAGTTGTACTTGTTTAGTTATTCTAAACCCAACATGGATAAAGAAAGTGTGAACAAGCCTGGCTCTAGCACGCCAGGTTCACAAGAGCCGGGGCTTCTAGCTACTTCAAAACTAGCAGAAAAAGTAAGTAAATTAAGGCCTCTTTGAATATTATTCAATAAAATGATACTCAAGATGGGTTGAATTAGGGTAGACGGCGGGTTGTAAAAATTTGCTATAACCCCCTGCAACATAACGACATGTTTCGCCGACCCCAAATAATGGGATATTTGCAGCAGAATGATAAAAATAATGACATGACATCTGATGGTCTGAAGCCAAATTATTATCTCAAAATTCACAACTTCAGGTATCTCTTGGATATCGGTAGTCCTTCTGGTAGTCAGTCTCAGCCAAGTGCTTTATCTCTTCTCTAATGTAGCATTCATGTATTTCAGCATAGCATACCAATACCTTTAACACCAAGTCCAATTGCAACAACAACTCAAGGATTCAAGTTAAAGCCTTCATCCAAAGGTGTATCAAATGCTAAGAAAATATTACGAGCGTTTTCCATACAGAAGAAGTCTGCAGTGATAGCTAATAAACCCGGGACACCAATAAAACCAGTATCAAGCGGTGCCAGTGAGTATTTAGTTTTCTAATCCAACAATATTCTAAATTTTGTTGTTTGTGTCTTTGTGTAAAATATTAAAATGATCATTGATTTTAAAATTACACAATTTGAATTAATAAATTAGCAAATTTTTCCCGGATTATAATCATGTTTGCAAAAAATCAACATATCCACACTACACAACAAGTCAACCTGTGATCACAATCGACGCAGCTCATAAATAATTTTATCAAGTCAGATTTCATTATACTTCACTAGAAGTTATAATGTTATGTTTGATTCAGGTTCAACTGTGGTTATTGGTAAGCTGACTGGAGTTAAAGTCACCCCAAAGCCTGATGATGCGGAACTGGCAAAAAGGCCACCAAAACCACCAAAACCTGGCCAGCAGAAAAGGACCTCCCAAGGTAAATTTGAAATTTATTTGCTGTGTCAGCAAATGAATGTTATGTACCAAGGTATAGAGAGATTATACCATACTTATATATTTTACCCTGGGTGTCAGCTTCCAAATTACTATCTTGAGTGTGCCACACATAGACTGCCTGTTATGCGAATATTTACAATGACAATTTTTACAGATGTCACAAATTGCCACAATGCCATATCTTGACTTTTAAGTTGCAATTTTCACAATATGATTTGGAAAAATCTAACGATACAAATTTATACGACACAACATTACCGGTTTTTATCATACAACGCACATGACCCCACGCTCCGTTGGGAGAGCAACGGAACGGTATTCCGAGGTCGTGGGTTCAAGTCCCACTCATGCTGATAATTTTTTCGCTATAATTTTGTTTATTAAACATATCAGGTTTTAAAAATATGCCTTGTCAGATTTTCACAATGTAATGTACCAGATTTTCATAAATTAATTTTTTATTTAATAAGTTTTAATTCTTTTGCTTATTAACAGAAGATTAAATATTTTATTTACAGATCTACCCTACACAGTTCTGCGAAAACGCACGTTGTCAGATATTGAAGATATGAAGCGTAAAATGGAGCTAATAGAACTAGGAATACCACTAGGCTTGATCTGTCCCACGTCTACAAGCGAGAAAGCTATGCCAACTAAGGCAATGCCTCCAATCAAATCCTTTTTGGGTAAGTACCGAATACAAAACTAAATATAAAGAAATATAATCGCGCTTTTTACTGCTAAATTGTATGTAAGCTTTTGCATTTGTTTTTATTTTTTGTATGCACAAAACTTTTTTGTGAAATTGTCATAAGCAAATGTTAAAATTAATATAGAATGGAAACATACAGGAAAACTTAAAGCTTTATACTTATTATAATCAATTTGGCATCCTTTGTTCTGTTTTTATTTTTGCACAAAAAGTAATGAAATAGTTAACCTATTACTGCAAAGCTTTGATAGTATATTTGTTTGTAATTATTTGGCTTACGGCTAAAGGCTTAATTACAAGTTTCTTCTACTAAGTAAAACACCGCGAGCACGTCAAGATAAACGCGAACCTGTGTGGAGATGGGACAGTGAGTGTTGACGCTGCTGTTACAATTGCAGTGTTAACCTAGATGCACTTGCCGTTGTTTGTTTGGTGAAAAAAATTAATTTCATGTGGTGGATTGTTAATAGTGAAATTTTAGATACCCATATATTTTGTCACTAAACCTTTCCTGGACTTTCATAAATATTTCAAGACCAAAATCACCAAAATCGGCCCAGCCATTCTCCAGTTTTAGATTAACGAACAGCAATTGATTTTTATATAAGATACGATTCTCCTGATGGAATGTTAATTTAATAATTTAACAACTCTTATTTTTTATATGATTCGTTCAACCTAATTCCCCCTCTTAATGATTATTGGCTAAAGATGACGCTTTTAACTGTTGTATTTTGCGTATTTTGCTGTATATTAATATTGCTTATATTTGCTTGTTAACTAAATAATATTTCACTATTGCACCATATATACGCACGAAGCTGTTAAGAAATACGCCCGCATGAATGAAGGGTACCATACGTCAGAGATTCAAGTTAGAGCAAAGAGAACCAGCATTCGGGGTCCTAAGTGTTTGTATTCTGTTTAATTTCTGTAGATAGCTATTTATAAATAAACTAAAAAATAACGCTAATTAGTACTTGTGTGGGCATACTTAGATATTTGGTTATGGCGTATTTAGGCTATGTTTTTTTAGGATTTTAAAGCCTCGTTTCTAAAGGAGTTTCGAGGAGGTTAGATAGCTGCTCTAACTAAATAATTTGACTCATAATCTATATAAATCTTCATTACCATGCTTATTCAGTAGTGTAGTTTTATGATCACTATATGTGCATGCATTGTGATATCGTGGTATTGTGTATATATTTGAAACTAATAGGTAAAGTAATTCAATATCAAAGTAAAGCATGTGAAAATAACACAATACTTGGCTTTTAGATCCCGCGAAATTAGACGAAATAATCAGAGAGGCTAAGAAAGCCAAAGCAGAAGGTAAAGAGTTTAAATTCGATTATCAAAAGTTATTACCGGACTATGATAACCCATTCCAACGTAAGAAAGAGGAGGCTGAAGCGGAAAAAGAGCACAAGAAAATGGATATCGATAAGAAAAAACGTGATAAATATGACAGAGATCGACGACATTCGTCAGTTAGACGTGATGACAAGGAAAAATGGAGAGAGGAAAGATATAGAGAGAGATCGAGAGATAAAAGTGTTAAAAGAGAATCAATGTCTTCAGTTGAGAGGGAAACTAATGTTAATCTCAATGACTACCTCGTTTGCGATAGCTGGTCCTTAGATAATGAAGATAAAACTAATAGTTCGAGTCCTAAAAGGCAAGACATACCTATACCTATACCTATTGACAAGATCCCAATACCTGTTAAAGAAAAACCAGTTGAAACCATAGAAATAAAACCAATAAGGCAGGATGTGGATAAAGTTACTGAAAGTCCTAAAGCCACTAGCGTTAAGAAGATCGAGAAGTTACAGCCTGTTATAGATTCTTTTAAATACGAATTGGATTCTAATGATGATGAAATGTTAGATCTATATGACGATAATAACACTGAAGAAGAAAAATATACTAAAACGAATAAAGATTACGATGCTACATTTGAAAAGTTTTTTGAGGGTGAACAATTCGATAAAGATGTTTCGAATGATGCGTTAACTGATGATACATTCTTAGAAGCTGTTATAAATGAGATTAAGCAAGAAAGTATTAGTGATGATGAAGGGAGTCATGATAAAGGTTTAGTCGAATATGATTCACCTTCCAGAGATGGTTCTAGTCCAAAAGATGAGAGAATTTCGGTGACTCCTGAACTAGATGATCGGATGAGAGATTTACAATCTCGTCGGAGTGATTATTCAGATGGATATCGTTCAACAGAAAGTGGTTATAAATCTACTGAGAGCGGATATAAATCAGATAGGTCTAGTTCGTACAGAATCTCAACGGACAATGAATTGACAAATCAAATGCCTAAGTCAACTGTGGATTCATTAGAAACCTGGAGCTTTGTGCTTAAGATATGTCAGCCATTATTGTTTAGACATGATAGGAATAAGTGTTACAGGTATGAAAGTTTTTGTAGTTTTTTAAGTCTAATCAAGTCTTTATTGATAATGGAATGGAATGGAATGGAAAGTAATGGTCAGAAACTTACTTTTAACTATTTTTGGTACATTATAAGCTATCAAATCATATTAGAGTCTTTTTTGCGGAGCCCTTTGAATATAAAATTTAATCTCATTGGCTTTATTAAAAAAACATTTTGGATTTTTTTCATTTATTAGCTGTTACTATAATAGCAATGTATTTCAGAGAGTCTCGCACTGTTCCAAAGATCTGGTATACAGTGAATCCAAAAATGTGTTCATGTGTGGAGGATCGTGCTATCGTCTACGAAGAGCTGGAGACTTGCAAGATGAATCTGGTAGACAGAGTTTATGGATGTGATCAGTAAGTAATTCTGTTATAAACAAGTTTTTGTAAAGTATTTCTTGCAACCCCTCTTCACCAGTAAGGCATTCAGAAGGCTGGCTGGTTATGTTGTTTAAAATAAGCATTGCAATTCAGTGTGGCCTAATTTGGTTGTTTTCTTTTTTATCGGCATTAGACTAAGTTTTATTTTTCGATTAACTTTAAAAAATGAGGCTTTTCTTAATTCGTCAGTACCCAAAAGTTATTGCTTATTTTTTAAAGACATTTTCTTCCTCCCATATAGGTACTTTTTAATTTGTTGGTACGTGGTTCTAGTAACTAAAAATAATTGTAATTTGTCAGGATTCTGGAATCGGGGTTCCCCAAGGCGCGTATGTGGTACCCCCGTCTCGCGCAGTTTTTATCAGAATCTACCACTGTACCTACGCTCACTACATGCGAGTGGGAAGCTGATGATAGCCAAACAGAAAGTTCATCAGTCAAAGATAAACCGAACTCTTACAAAGCTACTAGGTCGACTACACCATTGAAAAGTGAAGAGATTTCGCTTGATAGAGAGTATCAAAGGTTTGTGTAAATTCTTTAACGTAATGCAAATTTTTTTTGAGAGTATATATTTCTGTGCAGGATCCCAAGCTTATCATGTGATATCAATCTATTTACAGAAAAAATATTTTGTATGAAGTTTCATTGTGTACTATTGTCGGGTCATACATTGGTCAATATTAGTTTAAAAAATGTTTTATTTTCATATTTATTCAATAAAAGGATTTTATAATCATCAATCCATAAAATGAATAAGTAAAAAAGTATTAATAATAACTTTTACTACATTTATTTTACGAATACGACTTCAAACAAAAACCCCAAATATATTCAAGTCGTTATAGGTTTATGGAAGCCGTATGGCCTGATGTAGGTGAAACAAAGTCCGGAACACCTCGTAGTACAACACCTGTTAAGCAAGAAGTAAGGAAGAAGAAAGCAGAAGAGACTCAGCAAGAGGACAAGAAGAAAGCTAAGAAGTTAAAACTAAGCAGTGAGGGTTGGAGCCAAGAGTCTGATATAGAGGAAGAGTCAGACAAAGTGTGGGTAGTTTTGAAAAAACTTAGTTATCTAGGGAATTAAGTAGTGTCCGACCGAAACTGGTTTTCCGGTCGAAACCGAAACCGAATGTTCGGCCGTGGCTTCAGTTTCGACCGAACCGAATCCGAGACTCACGTGGTGAAGTATAAAATTTCTTAAAATACTGAAATTTGGTGCATTTTGCCTATTATTTTGCATTAATTAGGGCATGAATTGGAGACACAGTATATTAAGTTTGTTGGAATCATTTATTTAATATAATTTAAAAAAAAAAATTTTTATTATTTTTTAAAATTATGTTCTCATAATTCCCAAACAGGGTCGTCAAAGCGTTGCCGCGGGAAACGATGTTAGGCGAGCATGTGTGTGCGTGAACTGCGACACAAGTTTCGGTTTCGGCAAAAGTGTCGGCCGATTTTGGCAGCCGAAACTGCCGCCGAAGCTTGATTTTTGGCCGAAACTCGGCCGAAACCGAAACCGAATTTTCGGTCGGACACTTGAATTAAGCTACAAGTGACGGTTCTATATCTAGAAGGCTAATACAAAACTATTACCAAGACCCCTGTCTACCCTCTCATTTATCACCAACTGTATCTCATGAACCATGATAGATAGTTGAAATTTTTCAACAACACGTCTTTGTTGTCTGTCTTTCTTGATGATGTGCGTTTGAGTATTGTAACGGCATAACATCGACAATGGTACGGTAGATGTATGAGTGTGGATGAAGCCAAGGAAGTATGTTTAGATCGTAGCAGATGGCACTCTATATTCTCTGCCTACCCCCATGGGAAAAAGGCGTGATGTTATGATGATGATGATGGTACGGTATGCCCCCTGTGCTAATCATTACTCGTACCTACTTGATTATTTAACTTAATTTTTTTACATACAAATAAAGAGCTTTTTGGTGAAAGAAACCGCTGATAGACACTAGTCTATATATTTTTTAAATTGCAGAAAAAAGGTGGATAAAATAACGAAGATGGGTAAAGTGAAGATGCGTAAACGTAAACATTCTACCACATCGTCAATTACAGATAGTGACCAAGACAGTAAGAAACGACGCAAAACTGGCAAGAAAAAGGTACGTTTGTAAATAATTTTCTGTTTCTATGCTACGTAGTTATAAGGTTGGGTTTTGTAAATTGGCTAAAATAATAATTAACTTGTTAAAAATAGCTTTAGGAGCTTGGGAAATCGGGCGGAATCGCTAGTCCACACTTTTAAAGAGCAAATATTGTGTTTTGTATGTTTCTGACAAATAAACTTAAAAGCAACTGGAAGGGTTTGGATAATTCTTTCACCATAAGAATGTTACTTTATCCTTGCGTAACTAACATAAGTAATAGCAAAACTGCTTAGAGCTTTAATCCATCAGGAGTTAACATTATAAAAACTTTTTATAATGTTAACTTTTTATTAAAAAGGTACGAGAACAATGATCATACTCATTGTATACGGACACTAGTGTGTTTGGGGTGATTTTGCGCGGGAAGTGCGTAACCACCAATGAAATTACGTTATAGTGTTCTTGTGCGTTACCTCGACACCTTACCGAAGCGGCAATATTTTTATTAAAGCTAACAGCATGTGTTAGAGCTTGTCCAGAAAGGGCGAATTCGCCGCGATTCTCTTGCGCGTATTACGCGCGACCGTTGCGTCCACAAGGTGCGTACCAACGCGCGAGCATTTGGGGAGGAATTCAGTACTAGCTTTAGAATTCGCTCTAGAGTTCGCGCGTTAACTGCACGCAACAAGGCGTCCCTAGTATCTCGACTCGAGTCGAGAGTCTGGCGTAGTGCACGCGATTTACGCGCGTATTTTGAATTTGCACGATGCTTGTGGACGCGATGTATTGATGTCTATTACCTCGACAACGCGCGTATGAATTCGCGCGATACGATTCGCTCCAACCATAACTAAACGAAAAATCATAGGAAAAATTATTCTATTCTTAACAGTTTTTACAGAATAGCCTAAATCATTTCGCAGATTTATAGAATTTTGTGAATTAATTACAATTAACTATATTAAATCATTTTAATAATACAGATATTTATGTGACTAGTGAATGTTTTATGGTCTTTATTGTTCCATTGCCAGTACTTTAAATACTTTTTATTAGAAAATGGCGATTTTTCTACGCGTACGATTTCGTAGACATTGGCTAGTAAGACATATTTCTGTTCGGTTCAAATAATCGTTATTAATCGGTATAAAAATATACGGTTAGCCAACACTGTTACAAAAAATGTGGCAGCATTATTTAAAAGTTTGTCACTATTAACTATCAAATCATATTTGCAATTCTGGGATAGATATTAGGACCAATAGCTAGTTTAGTATAATATATTTTTCCTACCCTCAAAAAAGTTTTGACTAAAAAAAATATAATTTTTCTTCTTATTTTTATGGCTTTGTACTTTTTTTTTTTTTGACTCTGCCAATGTTTGTTATGTTAGTATCATAAACAGGAAAGACTATTAATGAATATTAGAATATGACCAGTTTGTAGACTACTTGTCAGATTCAATATAATTTTTGTAAACTGGCAATCTTCTTTATATACAGGGTGTCCCAAAAGTCAACGTCCAACCGAAAACCCAAGCTAGGCCTAGTTGTGGGGGCTCTCAAAAAAAAAGAAAAAATAATCTATCTCATGTAGTTTCGAAATGACAGCCATTTTTCTTAAATTGACACCCTGTGACGAGTTTACGACTACTGGGGCTACAAATGAGCTCTTTTATAATTTTATTTTTGTGTGGAGTAGTCTTAAGTGATGCTCCTACAAATTCCAATTCATCATTTGCACACAACTTCATTGGAATTTCAGAAAATATCCGTTTTATACCGAACCATGACGTGAAAATGACTACATCACTAAACTTTGACAGTCTGTACTGAAAAAAAAATCTACTATGCAATTTCGGCAAGTGCCCTTAAAAGTTGGCGCATTTAATGGGCTTTCCAAAATGGTATAATACTTACTAATTTATTTCTTAGACGACGAGAAAAAAAAAATTAAGAAAGTCGATATTTAGCTTATTATTAGTTAGTCATAAAACTTTCTCAAAATTATTCTAATATCATCTAGGCGTTCTGTAAGGTGTAATTAAAGAAAGAGACGAAGAAAAGTTAGAGCGGGATAGTGACGCTACTAAAAGAAAGAGACGAAGAAATGTTAGAGCGGGACGGAGAGTGACGCTACTTGGTGTCAGTGAATTTTTGGGATTGTTTAAATAAAAGTCAATTATTAAAAATCGAATGTTTATTTAAATCATATCAAATGTTCAAATTGCTTGCCATCAGCGCGTATGCACGCCCTACACCTTCTTAAAAACGATCGTGTAATCTGGCGGGCGAAACGTCTGGAATTGATGTGATCAGCGGCATCTTGAATTCTCTGACGCAGTTCCTCTAAATTTTCAATTGGTTTTTGGTAAACAATTTCTTTGACCGTTCCCCAATAAAAAAAATCAATAGGATTTAAATCCGGGGAACGGTGGGGCCACGTGATCTGACCGGATCGACCAATCCACCTATTTGGATATTCTTGATTAAGGAATTCTCTCACTGGGCGCGCATAGTGTGCCGGACAGCCATCTTGCTGGAACCACATGTCTCGATAAATGCTAAGTGGCACGTCTTCTAACAAATTGGGTAACTGATGTTGTAAAAAGTCCAAATAAGCTGCCCCATCGAGGTTTTCTGGCAGTTCAAAAGGCCCAATAATGGATCCATTTAAGATCCCAGTCCACATGTTTATTTTAAAGCGGTACTGTGACCTATCTTCGCGCATCAAATGTGGATTTTCGACGTGCCACTCGTGCAAATTATGCAAATTCATGTATCCGTCTTTTTTGAAGGTCGATTCATCAGTCCAAAGAATTTTACGCAAGAATTCTGGATCTGCTCTGTGCCTTTCGAGCATTGATTGACAAAATAAAATCCTGCTAGGATAATCACGGGGTAGCAAAGTTTGTACCCGTTGCATGTGGTACGGATGCAATTCGTTTCTCTTCAGTATCCGATGTGCTGTACTTTTAGGTACCCCCAGACTTTGCTCGATTCCACGTACTGAGATACTCCGGTTCTCTGCAATTGCATTTAGGACATCTTCTTCATAAGGCACGACGGTTCTTCCCACTCTAGTAGCTCGAGTAGGAAGTTGATTTTCTGATAATAAACGGTGCACATTTACAAAAACTCGATGATCTGGGTGACGCTCGGCATTCGGATATCTCTCACGGTAGAGTCGAGCTGCAGCTCTAGCATTGCACCTACATTCCCCATAAATAAGGTGCATGTTTGCATATTCCTCTGCAGAGTACAAGAAAGGCATTTTCTTACAAAAACAGTCCAGGAGAAAGCCAAGTTCGTCAGAAACGGTTCGAAAACAAATCCAAGTCACACGCAATCAAGTCCAGTAAACAGAGCCAAGGTTGTAAGCATGAAATAAATACAAACGAATACAAAAAGATGCGCAGTAAACGAAGGCACGAAACGTACTGAATTATTGTACGTATACCACGCTGTTGTATTAGCGTGCTATCTGTTTCACCCACACTAGCCAAAATGTCAATTTCGTCTCGCTCACACATTGTAGAAAGATTCACTGACACCAAGTAGCGTCACTCTCCGTCCCGCTCTAACATTTCTTCGTCTCTTTCTTTTAGTAGCGTCACTATCCCGCTCTAACTTTTCTTCGTCTCTTTCTTTAATTACACCTTACAGAACGCCTAGATGATATTAGAATAATTTTGAGAAAGTTTTATGACTAACTAATAATAAGCTAAATATCGACTTTCTTAATTTTTTTTTTTCTCGTCGTCTAAGAAATAATTTAGTAAGTATTATACCATTTTGGAAAGCCCATTAAATGCGCCAACTTTTAAGGGCACTTGCCGAAATTGCATAGTAGATTTTTTTTTCAGTACAGACTGTCAAAGTTTAGTGATGTAGTCATTTTCACGTCATGGTTCGGTATAAAACGGATATTTTCTGAAATTCCAATGAAGTTGTGTGCAAATGATGAATTGGAATTTGTAGGAGCATCACTTAAGACTACTCCACACAAAAATAAAATTACAAAAGAGCTCATTTGCAGCCCCAGTAGTCGTAAACTCGTCACAGGGTGTCAATTTAAGAAAAATGGCTGTCATTTCGAAACTACATGAGATAGATTTTTTTTTCTTTTTTTTTGAGAGCCCCCACAACTAGGCCTAGCTTAGGTTTTCGGTTGGACGTTGACTTTTGGGACACCCTGTATATATAAATCTCCTGTCACGATGTTTGCCCGCGATGGATTCCTAAACTACTTAACCGATTTTAAATTAAATTGGCACACCGTGTGCAATTCGACCCAACTTAAAAGATAGGATAGCTTACATTTCAATTTATAGTTAGTCGCAATATTATTTTATTTTGCCCGGTCAGCTAGTAAAATGTAATTTTTTATTGTAACAGGCAAGTAAAAAGAGTAAATCAAAATTATTAAAGCGTCAACGACTTAGTAAGAAGTATTTAAAGAAATTAAAAGAGAAACACAAGAAGAAAAAGAAACAGACTTCGGAAGATGATGACATTGAGAAAGGTATGTTATTATAATAAGCATGCCTACTAGATAATCCCTGCTTATCCTTGTGGAAATAAAGGCGTGAAGGTATGATGTTTAGCGAATAAATGATATATGATTGACGAAAGTCACACGGGGGAGGTAAGTCGAAATGCTGGGAGAGGATGCCTAGAAAAATATAATGATGTCATCGGATATGGCCAACATAACGGCAAAGTGCGTAGCACTTAAAACTGTCATGCAAAAGTGTAAATGGAGCCAAGGAAGTGTTTTTAGATCGTAACAGATGGCGCTCTATTCGCTGTCTACCCCTCAAGAGACATAGAAACAGGCGTGATGGTATATTGATGAGATTTATTTACAACAGACATACTTATTTGCATACATACATACATACCGGTAAACCTCCCATGTGGGTAGACAGAGATGTCATCAGCTATGATCTAAACATTTCTCTTGGATTTGTTTAAACTCATACTTGTTCATATTTTTTTAAAACTCTTAATTCGAAAACCATTTCGGGGAATAGAGTTTCTGATCATGACTGTTCTTTTTCCGAAAATTATTATTATTATATATTATTATTTTTCAAAGAAAGCGTCTATATGCCCTTGAAATGAAGGACTTGAAATATTAAGGCGTTCTTACGGATATACTACTCTGTGGTTGAGTTGAAATTGGTCTATTATATCAACTTGGCAACTTTGAAAAGATGTATTGCAATTTGTCTTAAGTCTATCAGGAAAAGGCAGTACACAGATTGCGTACAACGATGAGGTCACAACATTTAAAATAATATCTTTAAGTATTTAAAAAAAATGTATATAGTGAATATTTCAATAATATTAAAATTAATTGCTTAAAATAGTCTATAGTTTCTAAAAAAAATATAAAAACAGCAGGTCAAAAATTATGAACAATCCCAAATAGACATACATTCACGACCGTATTAATATTGAATCATCGTCATTATCTTGCCCTTATCCCGCTATTCGGCGCAACATGAAATTGTTCACGTTGCACTGGGATTTGGCTGATTTTATTTTGATTTTTGGCTACTTGGGTCCTCGCAGTCATGCGTCGTGGTTCCCTCGGTCGATCCTTACGACACCCGTTGACAAGATATGGGAAGGTGACACTTGTATTCTTTTTGTCTATCACCATCATTCATCCCTGGATGAATGTACAACTCTATAATATTATTAAAATATATTCTAGGTATGAACTTATAGACTATTGTAATAAAGCTTTCCAGTTAGTGCTTTATTTTAGAAAACAGTATGTCGCCATTTTAAGATTTTTTTTAAAATAACTTGCGTTTGGAATTTTTTAAACTAGATAATATATTTCAGATAATTTCTATATTAGTTTGTTTGATCAATACTATATATTATATATCGAAGTTAAATGCAGAAGTTAGAAGTTATGGTAAGTATTTACTGTAATTGAGATACATGCCTACTCAGCGATGTACCATGGTTATCATTGAATCTATCACAAAACCAAAACAGTGTTTTGTTAATTTAGTATTTTTTTTTCAGTTTATTTTTTTATTTCAAGCATGTTTAAGAGATTTTTTGTGAATAATGTTTTGGCTATATTACGTTTTTACCCTATTGATTTTAACCTATATTTTACGCACTCGGGCTTTTAAGTCCGCTTTAAGTGTCACCAGTCAAGCTAAATTGCAATTTGTATTGACTACAAAATAATAGAAAACAAAATCTTTCTCAGAAAACAGAAAAAAAGAAAAGAAGCTTAAAAGAAAAAAGTTACAAAAGAAGAAGTCTCAGAAAAAGAAGAAAGGTAAAGTTAAGTCTTCATCGAGTAGTTCCTCGTCGTCAACATCGAGAACCTCAAGTACTGAGAGCAGTTCCGATTATGAATCTGATAAGGAAAGAAAGAAAAGAAAGAAGAAATCTGATGATAAGAAGAAAAGAAAACATTCTTCTTCTGATTCTACTCAAAGCGAAGATCTTTTTGATGAAAATATTCTGAATAACATAAAAACTGAAAGACTTACTGATGATGAGAATAAATTAGATTTTTCAAGACATAAACCTAGAGAAATTATAAATGTTAAAGAATTACAAAATGATTTTGTTGGTAGTGTTAAAATAAAACAAGAAGTTGAGGACAAAATAATAGTTAGAAATGAAGAAATTGTAGACGACAAGATTATTCTTAAAGAAAACGAAATTGTGGGGGATAAAAACACAGTAAAAGATAAAGACAAGGGTTTTGTTAAAAGTAAAGATATTGCAAAAGATAAACTAGTTGAAGTAAAAAAGATAGAACGCGATGACATCATTGAAAAGTATGAAAGTAATGACAGCCCGACGGAACATTCAGAAAGTATTTCGCCGATTGCTCCTGAAAATGTTGCTTATGAAAATTATACTAAAATTGCACTTGAAAATATTCCTATACCCCAAGATGCTTGTGAATTTAAGGTAATTCATTATTTTTTTAGAATTTCATAACAAAAGGTAAAACGGATCCTATTACTTTATTGGGCCCCAAGTCTGCTAATTGAATTGTGTCACAATCGTAGCTCAATAGGACCATTATAACCACAAAAATTAACAATAGACTACCAAACTTGATAAAATTCGCCACTAAGCAATCAGTTATTGCATTTGTTTGCAAAAACTGATTGCGTAGTACATACTACTATAACAACATTTCAGGAACCAATGGACATGAACCAATATACATCCCAAGAACAACTCCAAATTCTGCCTGAAGCAACACAACCTGAAGAATCGAATTTATCTTTATGCTCATCACAAGATTCGTCTATCAGCAAAGACCCGTATGAGAAAGACGACAGCCATCTTCGGCCGTCGTCACAAAATTCCAACTATAGCTTCCATGATGTCATCAATGCTAGTCAAAGTTACCAGAAGGAAGATGAAGACAAGTTCGAACCGGAGACTTATGAAGGGAATTATGAAATGTATGAACAGTTGGCTATGGCCTATCAAAGTGATGTCGCCAAGGTAAGCTCTCATAACTATTTAAGATTGCTATCTTATAAAAATTTCAGGAATTATTGTCAGAAAGACTAACAATTCGACAAAAATTTCGAAAATTTCCTCGTGATCTAGTCTAGTCCTCTATCTAGCTAGTAGCTAGCTAGCTAAAAGTTGCGGGTTTGATAAGTTTGATTCCAAATTGAAGTTTATGCAAATTAGGTTTTTTCTGCGTCTGGGTGTCTACTATCTATCTTCTATCTACTAATTTATAAATGCGAAAATCGAGATAAAATCCTGAAAATCTTGACGAGCTTAAGTGTTAATGTGTGTAACCAAACCTAGTATACTGTAAAGCTTAATCTTTACATTAATTTATAATAATAATTTAAAACACATTTAATTAATTTGTTATATTTTTTATAATAAAGAAAAACTATTTTACAATCATTTTTCAACATCCTCTCTTCATGTCCTATTCTCATCTCCAATTCTTTTCTTTTTTATTTTCAAATTTTAAATTTTTTATTCCTTTTTAAAAACAAATCTTAAGTGGCCTGTATCATTGTATAGGTTATATTCAATGATCACAACCTTTACATTCTCCCCCCCCTTAGAGGATAAAAAAAAAATTTTTTTTCCAAAAAAAAAAAAACTTTTTTTTTTCTAAGTTACAAAATACTGGACACCCTACCTAAGGTTGGAAAGCATGATAACAAACTAGAATGAACCAGATTAGATCCAGCTAGGACCTAGCTTTTCGAAGCAATACATTTCGAAAAACTTGAAAAGCAAAAAACCAACCAAAAATTGCCTTTCTAATCTTAGTCATCCGAACCACACTAACTACGATGCCCTTATATCATATCACTCTTTTCATAAAATATTAAACTACTTCATCTTTAAAATTGATTTATCCAATAATAAACCAGAGTGATAAGGCATCCTTAAAACTATCACACCAAGACACAAAGCATATATCATCAACAATCAATCAGAAAAATGTTCATCACCAAACAATTAATGCTCTTATAAAAACTATCGAGCTTCAATTATGAGGTCAGCATCATAGATCCGAAAGATATGCTAATTTAACAGCTTTCCAGCTTAATGAGAAAATTTAAATAAGAAACCATTATAATTGATAGAATCCAGAGATTATCAAATTAAAATTTAAATTATGCTCAGATAATACTCAACCGTCTTTTCAATTATTTAGGTATAATTTCTACTAAGTAATCCTGAATGCTCGGGAATGACCAATTTATTCCACATTTAGAATTCCTTCTCGTGAGATAAATTTACCAACCATTCTTCTACCACAAGTAACGTTTTAAATAATCAATCATTCTATTATCTAAGTAATTATAAACTATTCGCTAATCATTATTATCTAACTTATACCCAATAAATAAAATAAAAATATTATCAGCAACCTCTCACTATAATACAACTTCTTTCAATTTTCAACCTTTCACATTTCTCTCCTAATGAACAAATACTTTACTCTAGCACCTACTTTCCTAAATCCTATCTTATGAGTTCTATCTCTAAAATGCGTGATATCCCAAAACAGGATTCCATGACAAATAGCCTATGGCCTTACCATGTTGCATTCAAAGATATTACCCGTTGATACGACTCATCCAACTAACTCTACCAAGCCACTCCCTTCGACATTATAACACAATACAACCCATTATTATACCTATTAGCCGTTCCACCTTAATACTATAATCATAATCTAGTACGAAATACTCACTATCCAATTACTATGTTAATATATTTATCTCACATTTTTAACTAAACATTCAAAATATAAATATGAAAAAATAATTAAATTTTTGATGTGGTTCCTTTTCATTGCATCTTTCTTATGTACAAATTTGCTGACGTCATTATGAAGTCTCGCCGATCCCGAACAATATGAAACACACCAAAATAAAACAATATTAGTAAATTATAATTATCACTATATATATAACCTTAATCTAATTGAATCACTAAACCAATTTACATCATTATGCAAATAATTATTGCGAACATTCTTGGTAATTTACTTCTTGGAACTCTTCCCTTAGTCTATCAAATACCTCCTGCACGCTTTTGCACGTGTCTTTAATGCCCCGGAAGAAAAGTAAGGCGTTACCCCTTAAAAATGAGGGCAATAGTGATAATTTTTCTTCTTCAGACGAGCATCTCGTGAAAGTTATTAAAGCGTAAAACATTTCTTCGAATTCATCTATACACTCCTGTGCGCAACCACCGAAAGTTATCGTGGCTAGTTCCATCTTAGTTATAAATAATTTATAAAAATTTAATAAAAAGATACGGCTACTTCTCTGATAATAAACATTTATCCTGTGTCGACCCTTTGCTCGTCAACACATCCCTGGGCGTAGGAGCTGGTTTACCAATCGGGCCGCTATACCCGGCGCGCCTCCACCATTTGTAAAACTTCTTCTTTACATTAATTTATAATAATAATTTAAAACACATTTAATTAATTTGTTATATTTTTTATAATAAAGAAAAACTATTTTACAATCATTTTTCAACATCCTCTCTTCATGTCCTTTTCACATGTCCTATTCTTTTCTTTTTTTATTTTCAAATTTTAAATTTTTTATTCTTTTTTAAAAACAAATCTTAAGTGGCCTGTATCATTGTATAGGTTATATTCAATGATCACAACCTTTACAATACCAAGCTAGTATATTATAAATTGATATTTACAAAAGAAATGTAGTTTCTAGGTTAGCTATAGCAGATCAAAATTGCTCCCAAAGTAGACGAAATTCGTGTCTAACAGTGGAATATTAGTCTGTTGGGAAGAAGGAAGACATATAAATGTTAGTTTAGTTCCTTATCGCGCGTTACGAAACTGGGCTAGACGAAAAACATTAACAGCAAAAGTTGTAACGACACTTTTTGCTATAGTTGTTAACCGTGCGACGTGCACCCGTTTCTCTATCTGTCTCCCTCTCTCTCTCTCTCTCTCATAACATGATTAAAATAATAATATATTATTTCTTTATAAATTATTAAGTATCTATTATATTATATATTAATTTATTATATAAAATGACATTATAATTCCTTCACTAATTAATCGAAAGGGACTTCGTTCCATCCCGGTGTCCCTTGACACCTCTCAAGTTTTTTTATATTAAACTGACCTCAATCTAAATAGTTCAGATTAGTAAAAATTTTCAGTTTAGTAAAAACATCTTTTGTGTTAAGAGGATACCAAAATAGCTTCGTGCATTTTTCCACTTACGAAGTTTTCATTTTTTCTTTAGATTGAATGGCTAGAGATCCAATTTTTAAGTATATGTTTTTTCAATATATAATCTAGGATCGCATAAACTCAGAAACGCGATTGAAAAAAGTTTTCTCGATAGAAAATCTTAGCGAAACAACCTCTCTCATTTTTTATTTTTTTCGTTTGTCGGTCTATTATCGCGTATTAACTAATGAAATAACTTTAAAAACAAGTAACTATTATATATAGAAACACGTAAGCCGGAATTAAAATATATTTATTAGATTTTGAGTAAACAAAAAAAAAATCCCTAATACTTCATTTTCTATACCTACTAGCTGTGTTAATAGGTACATGTCGACGATAATATTGATGTAGGCCCTTAAACTGACCTAACACGAAATTATTTTCTAGGGTAATGTGAATTCATCCCCTGGTCCCGAAGGTAGTGAGTGGTGGATGTCTCAACGTATAGAGACGGTGGTCGATGGTCGTGTTCGTGGTGAGATTAAGTGTGACTGGAGACCTGGAGATACACCTACAACAGCTAACAACAATCAACAGAGACCTTCTAGATGGGGTGAGTGCTTCGAGTGTTAAACCAACCCAACAGGAGTAGATACGATGTTTTCTCATCATAACATGACGCCTCTTTCCCATGGGGGTAGGGAGAGACTATAGAGCGCCATCTGCTACGATCCAAACATACTTCCTTGGCTTCATCCACACTCATAGTTATATCGTTTTCTTTGTCAAATATGTGTTATCTTTGTCAAATATACTGGAAAGTCGGTAGTGCGGAGGTAATACACAGTCATCATGCATCATTCTCCCGCCCTTATCCCATTATTTGGCGATGGCGCACTACGTCTTTTTTAACGGACTTTAAAAAAGGAGGAGGTTCTCAATTCGTCTGTATGTTTTTTTTCTTACCTCATGACTTAATTGGGCGAAGCTATTTTAATGATTCTTTTTTTATTTGAAAGCTGGTGCTTCTTTTCTGGAACCATTGGCACCAGGGTCAGGATCTAATGGAAATCTCCCAAGAAATCGTGTGAGACCCTCAGATTTCAATGGCACATGAATTCAGTTCAATTTAAAAAAAATTACCCGATTATTCTAGTCTTCTGCCAGACTACATGTCTGTGCTAATTCCTTTTTCTTTAATATCCTTCTTTACACAGTCTGTCCATCATAGGTCACTAGTGATCACAAATACATTTAACTTACTTTTTTATTGTTTCTAAATTATACTGTTGTATGTTTATAAAACAGGTTTGAAACCGGGTGAAGTAAATATAGTGTTAACAGAAGGCAGCACCGAACATTATCCAATGCATAGCGTCGAACCTGTATACCAGATAGAAACATTAGCTAATAATAGAGTTGATACTGGCAGTACTGGGTAATTATTTTGTGTTTATAGAATAGAATGTACTTTATTGTATACTAGGTGTGGCCTGCGACTTTGTACGCGTGCAATTTAGACCAATTTCCCCGTTTTTGCAACATTTTTCACTAATGCTTCGCTTCTATTGGTAGCAGCGTGATGTTTTATACCCCATAGCCTTCCTCAATAAATGTGCTATCCAACACCGAAAGAATTTTTCAAATAAGATCATGGTTCCTGAGATTCGTTGATCGCAGCATAAAAACCTCCCCCAGTGCCTCGTCTTCTCATCTAGTAGCCGCTCCTTTGCCAGCGTTAAGAGGGTACTGTACTCCTAATTTAGGTATTGCTATCCCTATTTCCAAGCACCGTGTTGAAAGGGACAAATATAGCTGAAGCACATTTTACCTACAAATTCTTTGAAAAGACGTTCCGTAGTCCCCTTTTTTATCGATAAAAACATCCATTTTAAGTATACTATGAGGGCTGTGACGTCATCGCCGTCACTTGACAGCTTAGAGCGTTTTAGCGGGAATTTTTAAAATAATTTTTATTTTCGCATTTTTATACTATAAAAAAAATATATATATTGTTTTGGTGTTCAAGTAAGAGCTATCTACAAAATAAAAACAATTCCAAAAAATAGTCAACATCCTTTTTCTGTTACAGCAGTTACGATGAAGCCTACGAAGATATGTACGGTGCGTCTGATCGTCTACAATATGGCGATTGTTTTGCTGCTCCCACTTCTGAAGCGGTTAAAGTTCTTCCACCAGCTCAACAACCACTTACTAACAAATTACTCACAACTAGCTCGGCATTTGAGGATAGAATCGATCAAGCTTTGAAAAATACAGGTATGTCTGGATGTTTTCTATGTATTATAATTATGTATTTACAAAAGAAAAGTAGTTAATTTGTAGTATATACGTATTCTAGTACCCATACCCACTCCGTGTGGTGACGGATTAAGAATACAAGTGTCACCATCCCATGTCCTCCCAAGGGTGCTGTAAAAGTCAGCTAAGGGATATTGCACACAGATAACATCTTCTGCGAGAGACGGAAAACTCGTATATTGCGTTGCTGAATGCATTATATTATTACTCAAAAGCCAATATAAAGTCTAACCAATCTGATTAAAGCTGCTTAGCTGAGTGCAGATAGAAATTGAAGAAAAAACATAAATCCTGATATAATTGAAGAAATTAGCGAATTTGAAATTTGGCATGTGTTTAAAATTGACGCTTTTTGTAGAGTGAGATTATTATGTGCCTTTCTCTCCGTGTGGTGACGGATTAAGAATACAAATTTAATATTACCATCTCTTTTCCATTTCCAGAGTGCTGTTAGAGCTAGATTAGGGATATTGTACACAGTACTCTGTGAGGGATGGAAAATTCGAAACTAAAACCTATGCCAACATGCCTGTTCAGCGCATAGTCCCTTATAATAAATAAATATCACGGACATTTCACACAACGTCCTCTGGTCCCAAGCTAAGCTTATATGCTTGTGTTATTGGTACCAGAATACGGATATAATACATAAACTACTTTTCTTTTGTAAATACATACTTATAATACATAGAAACACCAAGACGCAGTACAAACATTTGTATGACATTTATAAAAATCACACAAATGATTGTTCCAAGCGGGAATCGAACTCGTGAAAGGGAGTCCATTACATTATTAAAGGAATTTTTTTTACTTTTTAATTATAATGTTGTTTTTATTATGTTTATTTTGTTGTTTAAGGGCGATATAGTCGCAAAGTGACCAAGGCCTTTTAATAAAATAAAAAAAAATGTTTTCAGTTCTCGGTGCTGTTGCTAAAGTCTCTGAGGAAACAGACATCGATAAAGAAACACCCGAAAAAGGAATACTAGTCACGTGCGTATTTTTTAAAATATTATCCTTCACTACAATGATGATAATTAATCTATATTAATACTTGCTGACCTGGGAAACGTTGTTTTGCCATAGAAATATAATATAATACTTTATTCATTTAGTCTATGTATGTATTTTATTGATCTTGTTTTATTGGTACTTTCTTGTTGTACACCTATCTATCCTATAATATACCATTTCTCAATACACTCAAGGGTTTGCTGGTAGAAAACTCAATATGAGTTAAGCTCGCCTTTGTGCACGTATGTAACAATATTGTTTATGTTGCCTTACTTGTATGAGTGTACAATAAAGAATAAATGAAATGAAATGAGAAATGTTAGGACAACCCTTATCACTTAGGGGTATGAAAAATAGATAATAGCTGATTCTCAGACCTACTGAATATGGATATAAAATTTCATAAGAATCGATCAAGCCATTTCGGAGGAGTATGGGAACGAACATTGTGACACGAGAATTTTATATATTAGATTACAAAGCTAAAAAGTTTGTTTGATATCGCTAATCTCATAATAATGTTTCTTCTTACAATGTGTGTTTGTGTATGTTTTATTATTTCCTAATTTTTTCAGTATTGTTGTCTTTATTCATTCTATTTACTTATTTCTTATTTATTTATTTATTTATTGTTTTTGGTGTTTTCTATTTATTTAGGTGTTTTCTATGCATTATAAGTATGTATTTACAAAAGAAAAGTAGATAGCGATAAGACCGCCCTTTGTACATAATATTTATTTTGTTTTGTAATACTTTCTGTATCATTGTTTTTGTTTCGTGTGCAATAAAGTTTATTGTATTGTAATCTCATTAACTGTTGGTACAATTTGAATAATTCTCTGTGTCGGATAGTACATTTATCAAGGAAGTTTATAGGCTATATAACATCACGCTGCTACTAATAGGAGCAAAGCATCCGTGAAAAATGTTACAAAAACGAGGGAAATTTTCGAAATTCCACGCGAAAGAAGTCGCGGGCAACAGCTAGTATACACATAATAATATAATAATTGCAATGTCAGAAATGGGGTGGTGACACTTGTATTTTTAATCCGTCACCACACGGATGATAATTTAATAATAATAAATATTCACGAACATTTTACACAGCGTCCTCTGGTCCCAAGCTAAGCTTATATGCTTGTGTTATGGGTACCAGAATACGGATAGAATACATAATATATACTTACTACTTTTTTTTTTGTAAATACATACTTATAATACATAGAAACACCCAGACGCAGTACAAACATTATGATGACATTTATAAACATCACACAAATGATTGTCCGAGGCGGGAATCGAACCCGCGACCTCATGATCGGCAGTCCGTTATACGAACCACTAGACCACCAAGCTCGTCGAATAATTAATAGTAAAATATAATGTTTACAGTAACCCAGAGGTGCGTAGTGCTAAGCGAGTAAGTTTCGCCGATGGATACAAGCCAGGACAAGATTCAGATGTAGAGGAGCCCCCGAAAAGGGTATGTTATTTATAGGCCTTTTAAAATGATATTTTTTAATGGAAAATTTGCTAAATACAGTGCAACCTGAATATAACGAACCTCAATTTAACGAATTCCTCGAAAAACATTTTTTTTGTAATTAATAATCCCTTTAAATTGTCTTTATGATTCGGTACGAAAAGTACCTTTTTAACACCCTTGCTCGTAAAGCTGATGTAATTCCACCGGTTTTAAATATGTAAAGCGGGTCATAAAAAACGCGTGTGTTACCAAAGCAAATAGTTAAGTTATAGTCCATACAAATTTCATAACAGTATTATTTGCCATTTCAAATATGGAACTGATCGCCGCCGCACGACTCGAGCAGCGCGCTGTTGCTATTCAAATTTCGAACTAATCGTCGCGCGGCGCCAGTCAGTAGGCAGCTAGTAGCTAGTAGCTGTTAATATGGCGGGAAAGCAACAGTGTGCATTCACAGATTGAGTTTATTTAATGTTTTTTTTTCTGTTTCCTCGCAAATGTGATAAAAAAACGTCGTACGATATACGTGCGTATTGGCTATAACATGCGAGGCGGAATTTCAGCCCGAGCCGAAGGCGATATTATGATATATTACGATGTTTTTTACATCCGCTTTATAAAGAATTTTGAACAAATTTTTTTTTTTATTCACTTCTATTCTTTTACTTAATAAGCTAAATTATAATGGAAAAAATGTTCACCATGAGTGAGAATTGGTAATAAAATATTAATTTTACTAAGCATTTTATTTAACACACAAATTAACGAATTTTGTAAATTTAAAACTTCTATACGTACGTAACGTTCCCTTAAATATGTCCTTTAATACCATAGTATGTATATGATTTAGTTGCGACCTCACATCATCATAATATCACGCTTTTTCCCATGGTAGAGACTATACAGCGCATATAAAAAACCCCTCCTTGGCTTCATCAAAACTCATACATCTGGTCATACATGCTCGACGGTTGTAAGTGCTACGCACTTGCCCGTTTTGAAGTATACCGGCGATGACATCGGAGTATGAATAATAAATAAATACATAATGTTATTGATTTTATGTAGTCTGAGCACAATGTAATATGATATAGTTTATGGTAAAAGTCTATCTTTATGGTCAATGTAAAATTAAAATCGAATGTGGGTAAACCCTGTAATAACTGATCGTAGAAGACACATTACAGCTCAGTCTCACCCGTGACCATGGTGACTGCAAAGTCTCCGAAACGTCGGGCCTAAATTTAAAACGTAAAAAGAAGTTTTATTTAAACAAATGAGTCGCACAAGATTTTTCTCATACATCCTCTCCCAGCATTTCCACTTCGCGACCTCTATATAACAAATTTTAGACCTACGTCTTACGATTCGTCTTATTGAAGTTGCATTGGGTAAATATCTTCGATTGGTCCAAGACTATATCCAAGATATATCCGTATTCTGGTACCCATAACAAGATTGTGTGATTGATCTGAAAATATTTATTTATCCACACAGATTTCAAGGTAGTGTGCCAATAGCTACATCCCTCCCCGCCTTGAAGCCACACAAATATCGATGTGTGCGTGAAATATGTCTCTGATACAGGCTATAGTCATATGAAACATTATTAGTCTATGAAGTACGATTTAGCCAAGCTAAATTATCGTGTCTTCAAAATTAAAAGCGTACCTGCTATCTCGTACACCACTGTTTATCTAATTAAAAAATCTCATGTTATACCAGATAGAAACAAAGTTCATTATTTCATATATATTTATTCTCTTTCAGAAAAAGAAATCTCGTCGTCTAGGCTGCGCGTGGCCTTGTCCTGCCACCCATCCAGACCACGTACCTCTCTGGGATGCCTTACCACCACCTCCACCTCCGCCCGGTTCTCCACCTCCTTTTATCACGCAACCATCAACAATATCACAACCATTATTATTGCAACAACCCCCACCAATATTGCAACAACCTTCAATGTTGCAAAGACCTCCTCCAATATTGCAACAATCACCCGCGATGTTGCAAAGACCCCCGCCGTTATTGCAATCGTCTGCAATATTGCAGCAACAACCGCCGTCGTTATTGCAACAACAACCGCCCCCAATGGTGCAACAACAGCAATTAATGCAACAACAGTTGTTAAAAAGTATAAATCCAGCGATGTTGCGAGGATCACCATTCGCAATGGCACCGAAAATGGGTGAGTTGTAAAAAATTCAAATAAGTAAAGATTTTTGGCAGTTTTAGGTTTTAAGGAGATTTGGATGTGATCTTTTTTTTAACTATACTTTGGTATTTTACTCAATAAATCAAAATATAGTGGAGAAAATGATAACCATGAGCGGGACTTGAACACACGACCTCGGAATACCGTTCCGTTGGTATCCCAACTGAGCTACCACGGGACCAGCACATGATAACCCAAATTTTCCACTACAATATTTCTCAATGTGAGTTAAACATCGTGCGATGTTTTTTGTACAACGGTTATCATGTCATTGGTCTCATGATAGCTCAGTTGGGAGAGCAACGGAACGGTATTCTAAGGTCGTGGGTTCAAGTCCCGCTCATGGTTATCATTTTTTCCACCACAATTTGATTTATTAAGTAAAAGCATAGCAAGTCAATTGCTAAAATTAATAAAATAAATAAATTTGGTATTTTAGTTAAAAAAGGCAGCAATATAATAGATTTTATTTCAAATTCAATGTTATAGTGTTTGTGTAAAACTTATTTTTGAACATAGACATTGAAAATTCTTGTATAGGCAGACTAACCAGCGTGTAAAATGCTAGTCACTTTACTTTTGTAAATGTGTCTGTAGAAAAAATACAGACGCAGTATTTAAATATCTGAGTTCATCATATAAATAAGTAAGTAAAAATAAGTATGTATTTACAAAAGAAAAGTAGTTTATGTATTATATCCATATTCTGGTAACCATAACACAAGCATATAAAGCTTAGCTTGGGACCAGAGCACGTTATGTGAAATGTCTATGAATATTTATTTATTTAAATAGATAATTACGAAATAGATAATTGACGACATCCATATTCCCCCTAGAGCAATTTCAAAAACCACTAAATTCAAAACAAAACTCCCCAAACCACGGATCAAATTAAGAAAATTTAAAAATTTCACCCCCTATAAAAATCCCTGTATAAATTTTTTCCTCCTAAATTTGGGGGGAAAACCCCGGAGTTGGCAACACTGATCTACAGGTTGACAAGGTCGCAAATATAATTAGAAAGTTTGCTGAAGCTCATCACAATCGACTTCTTCATCACGTAAATGTTGAGGCTATCCAACTCCTTGACAATACGGATCTAGTGAGAAGACTTCAAAGAACGAAACCGTTTGAACTAGTTTTTTAATAGTGCTGTGCTATAAGTGCTAGTTTTAAAGAACACATGACCAAAGTGTCTTCGCCTTAATAGAGACAATAAGAAAAGTGTTAATGGACACGTTCTTAGTCAATATTCTATTTAGCAAATTAAGTTAGTTTAAAATTACTTATTAGCCTTTGTGGGCTAGAATTGTAATTTATATGATGAAACCGGAGTCCAAATTCCAGATACATCATCGGAAAAAAAAATTGATATTTGTACTGTCTGGGGTTCGAACCCGACTTAATAATTATTTTATGATGGGTTCATTATTTTCAAAGATTATACTCTTATATTAACTAGATGTTGCTAGCGACTTTGTACCTACGCGTGGATTTTGAAAATAATTTCCCCGTCTTTGTGCTTCACTCCTATTGGTCGCAGCGAGAAACATCTATATAACAATATAGCCTTGCCTTCTATGATAAATGGATAGATACGGAAGTATGCTTCGATCGTAGCAGATGGCGCTCTATAGTATCTGCCTACCCCCATGGGAAAAAGGCGTGATGTTATGATGATGATGATCCATGATAAATGGCCTATCCAACTCAAAAAGAATTTTGCAGTTCAAACCGCGTGTTCAGATTAGCGCGTTCAAACAAAAAATCTCTTTAGTTTTATAACAATATTTATTAGTCAATCAATCGATCAAATCAGCCTACTGCAGTCCACTGCTGGACATAGGCCCCTCCCAATTCACGCCACAATACACGGTCCTCCGCCTTCCGCATCCAGTCCCATCCTGTGACCTTCTTCAGGTCATCAGTCCACCTAGCAGGGGGGCGTCCTACCTTACGCTTGCCGAGTCGCGGTCTCCACTCAAGAACCCGTCTGCTCCATCGGCCATCAGTTCTTCGGCAGATATGGCCAGCCCACTGCCACTTTAGCGAGCTAGCCTTGCGAGCAATATCGTCCATATATTGACCATATAATATATTGATTAATATAGATTGCAAACAACTCTTTATTAATATGGATTATTTCTTAAAATTTTCAGATCCTAACGTATCGTTACCGAACTTCATGCCTCCGGAGCCACCGCCTGGATTAATATCGTTCCAATAAATAGGGTTTTATGAATCTAGACTAATTTTCCTAAGTATATGTACAATATGTACATATAGGTATATAATAATTTCTGTAAATATATGAATAAAATTATTTTAATATGTATCGCAGTTTCATTTGCAAATAATTAGTTTTACATTTTAAGCAGACTCCCATGGGTATTAGGTAGATATTTTTTTAGTAAAATGTTGCAATTATAATTTCTTTTGGCGATATATTTTTTATACATTTTTCTGGACTCCTGTGTTACTTGGTTGAAATTCTAGAAAAAATCCATTTTAAGCTTTTACCGAAGTATATTTCTTACTTATTTGCAAGTTTCTCTTTATACCCGCCAGTCTTATTTCTTATTGAACCTACCTCATCCATAATTCTGCCACACTTCATTATACCCAGTTTCATGATTAAACAATAAATCTAGCTTAAAAAATAAATCTCACAATTGACGAAGTTTTTCTTTATACCCACATTTTTATTTCTTATTAAACCTACCTCTTTTATAATGCTGCCTGTCACCCTGGTACTTATAGTATGAAGATTTTCATCATACCCACAGTTTTATTTGTTTGAACTTTTGAACAATAATATTTACTGTACGAAAATTTATTATACCCGCAGTTTTGTCTCTGAATCTACCTACCTCTTACATTATTCTGAACTCCTGGTATTTATTTTACGATAATTTTATTTTCTTATACAGTAGTTCCATTATTGAACAAGTCTTAGTATTATTTTGATATCTGGATACTAAACATGCAAAGATTTTAATGATACCCAGTTTCACATTTGTTATAAGACCTAATTGGGATTGTTCATAATTTTTGACCTGCTGTTTTTATATTTTTTTTTAGAAAATATAGACTATTTTAAGCAACTAATTTCAATATTATTGAAATATTCACTATATCGATTTTATTAAAAATACTTAAAGAAATTATTTTAAATATTGTGACGTCATCGTTGTACGCAATCTGTGTATTGCCTTTTCCTGATAGACATAAGACAGATTGCAATACATCTTTTCAAAGTTGCAAAGTTGATGTAATAGACCAATTTATTATATATTCTGGTACCCATAACACAAGCATATAAGCTTAGCTTGGGACCAGAGGACGTTGTGTGAAATGTTCATGAATATTTATATTTATTTATTTTTATTTAATTTCAACTCCACCATGGAGTAGTATATCCCTAAGAACGCCTTAATATTTTAAGTCCTTCGTTTCAAGGGCAAATAGAGATCATATGTTTTTTTTTGGAAAAATAGTCGTTAATATAGCAAATTTTCCGAAAAAACTAATGGCTCATGATCAGAAACCCTATTCCCCGAAATGGTTTTCGATTTGAGTTTAAAAAAATATAATCAATGCCAATTTTTGAACTCCTGCCAACTGAGCTTATTGCGGTCGTGCTAACAGTAACCAAATTAGACCACCACAATCCTCACTCGATTGAGTTTACATCGTATTTTGACGTACAACGCGGGTAATTCTTTATATAAGTGGGTTCAAGTCCCGCTTGCGGTGATAAACTTTTTCCACCACAGTTTTATTTATTAAGTAAAAGCATAGCATGTCAATTGCAAAATTAATAAATTACTTTATTAAAAATATAATATTTTTGAAATTCAATTACAAAATTGTTTAAAATCTTGGTACTTGTTAAAGAGCTCACTGTCGTTATAAATGGGTGAATAAAATAAAACACACATATAAAAACAATAAAATAGATTTTCATTTATTGTGAGACGAAAAATACAACAATGGGACTTATCAGCTAACATGGTTAGTGGCAGACTGTTGTGTCAAACAATTGTTTTATATTAGGTGAGGGCTTCTCGCGAACTGGTCGGCCCCATTCACAGATAGATATACACTCCTAATTATTTATGTCTTTCATCGGGGAACTCGTGGTAACGAATATCAACGAAACAAAGTACATATATATTATAATAATAATAATATAATATACACAAAACAAATACCATGATCTCACTATATTTCACTGAATAAAAGAACTAATCATTATTTTATTTTAAACATCGTTTTCAATAGTTTTCATTTTTTTATCTAACTTTTTTAAAAAGGCTTTATTGATTTGAAGCTAATACTTAATTACTTACAAGATTGTTGAATACTCTTTAATAGTTTGTCCGTTCGTCTGTCCGTTTGTGGCGACCTAATACGGACCAAGTAAATCCAAGTCGAACGGAGCGCCTACTCTCCTCACAAATAAAACGTAACAATTCTCAAATACCTCTACTATGAAACGTTCTATACAAAATTGAACATTGTCGATACACTAGATCGCTTGGATGTCACATTATTTATATCATTATATTATTTATACTAAAACAAATGGGCGGCGAGGTGTCGTGACTCACTTCCACACATCGCCTACTCAGTATCTTAGTTATATTATGTTTCAAAATGCCACTGCCGCGATACTAAGTCGCCTATTAGTCGAATGCCATGCTATTGCTCATACAAAGTAATTCAAAATCAATTCGTTACACCGTTGACTATAAAGATGTTTTAATAAAACTTGAAGTTATTTATCAATAATCAATAAGTACATTATAATAATTTAATAATTAGTATTTTGTTTCATAAGAGACTAGCATTACAAATAAATACCATCAGCTATACAAACATTTTAATGTTTTATTTACTATTTTTTTTAAACATATTGAAGATGTTCAAAGTGGACTACGTAGGTTTTTATACAAGAATGGTGCGTATAGTTCTTGTATAGAAACTTTAAGTTGAATGCGTCTACGCTTCGAGATATGACTTAAATGTATACTTAGATTTAAGGGGAAAAAGGTCGTAAAAACAAAAAGAAAAGAGTTATTGAAATTTATAACAAACACCTTAACTAATTCTTCAATAATTTAGTTATGTTTACATATATATGTATGTGTGTATATATATATATATATAGTGTGATGTGTGCGCGGCTCGCTATCACTCGACGTTCGTAAAAACGGATGCAAATGACACAACTTTATACAAAAGGATGAGTGAGCAGTTCCTCGACGCGAGCCTCCACACACCACACACAACAACATGTCTTTGACAAAAGCAAATATAAAATTCATTCCGTGAAAGAGATGACACGATGGTATGCGAACATTTTATTTTTTTTTCGAAAAATCACACACTTCCATTCGCTCATCCTTGCGCTTAAATCTAAAATTAATAATTAGACAATATTTTTATTTTATTTGTTCAACAGACGCGTACGACGACGCACGCGTATTATAATAAAATATTTTCAAAACAATCGAATAATTAAACACACTAGTTAACAATATATGTTATGCACAAGTACTAGCGCACCACTCGCCGAGTCGCCGCCGACTAGCGCGCCGTACAAATCATATATACGAAACTTGACCATCCTCGTACCATTTAAAAATATGATTTTATACACAATCGTTTCAGCATCATTATTACTTTATATGTATAATATTAAGAGCGATGGCAGCGTAACGATCGTTCAACGTCCGCGGAGGCGGGAGCGGACGCGGCCGCGGTACTCCATAATACTGATATTAATCGCTAAATTATTGCATCGATGAGCTGCGCGCGGGCACACTATACCTATACGCTACGTGAGGGGGCGAGGCGGGGGAGTAGGGGGTGGGGGGGGGGGGGAGGTTGAGGTGGAACGTTACACCGCCGTCTCGGTGTGGCTGTGGGAGCTGAGCCGCTCCACGTCGATGTCGTGCGGCGCCAGGGTGTCCCGCGCTGCGTCAGCGTAGTCGATGCTGGACGAGTGCGAGAAGCGCTTGGAGAGCGCCGTCTGTTTGCGCAGCGCCTCCGCCAGCGCAGCGTCCGCCAGCGAGCCGCGCGAGTCCAGCCCCTGACGGAACGCGTTCACCACGCGGATCTGTCCAACACACGCTCGTTACAACCTCGCCTAGGTGATACACTCGCGCCGCACACGCACACACTCATACTGCCCGTTAATAACTCGACGCACACACACCTACATCACCTTGTTGTGAGTCGAGTTCATAATATTGGCAATAGTGACAAACATTCCCACTAACAAATATATAAGACATGTTGTAAGATTGACGCAATGGTTTATTGTTCTGTCTCTATTGTAGGGGGACCATTATAAGGAAATCAAAACCAAAATTGGTAGGTGTTGCTTTTGTTACAACTTCCTTAAATTCTTCGGCTGCGAAAGTGGTTATCAAGGATACATGTATGTCAAAGTGATTTCTTACCAATGTACGATGAAGATCCTTTAAAACCATTACCAATCCTATTCAGAAAATGAAATACATGTTACGTCAATCCAAAAACATGTGTAATTTTTAAATGTTTCAATTGTTTTTTTTTCTATTTCAGTACAAGAAGCTAGAGTGTATATTGTTAATAGGAATTACTTATACATAAAGAATAGTGAGCGGCGCGAGTGTTACAGATCTGTGACGAGTCCCTCCGATTGGTCACATAGCCAGCACCGTGTGTATGAGACTAATGGGAGAGCCTGATCATGAATTATACAATATTAACATAAATATAAGCACACCGAACCATAAAAGAGGCAAGAAAGCGTTAGGTAATTGAAAATTTCAGTCACAGAAGTGTCAGGGCCGACGGTGCATGCCATGCGGTGGGCGGGTCTCCTCTGGAACCTTCCCTCGTCACGGCTCTGAATACAGACATGGTCGCATCGTAGTGCCTGTGCCGATGTGTTAACACTAAATTTTTACATGCACAACTCCTTCATGTTAAGTATCTGTGACTGCACTTGAAAACATAATATCTATGTGAGCTACGCGCGAAAGCTCTATTTCAATGCCTTGCCCTATATTACACATTACATTGCACATGATAATAAGCAAAACATCGCTTTACCCATTAACGTCCTATATCCGAAATTATTGTAAGCAAGCTGACAAAAACCTTCCAATCGACCTTATTATAATGCTCCTTTATCAATACAAATATTTTAAGCGCTTTATATAACTAACCTATGAAAGAAAGAAGAGAAACACTTTCATATTTCAAAATAGATATATCAAAAATAATGTTAGATGGTTCTAATTTTCATATGAATCTAATGCTTACATGACGTAACCCTAACATTTTAGTTAGATATTTTAGGACTCCACGAATTAACGAAATACCACGATCACTAGTCAGATCGATGTCTTATGAACAGATATGGAACATCTAATTAGTGAATCGGGTACAAGTGCGGTATGTGGTGGCAAATGAAAACTTAAAATTGGTTATGCTATGACATGGTTGCTAAATAAAAAAAAAATACTATATCTGCCATTAAAATCCTGCTGATTGCAAAATATTAACATATTACCCAATAAAGTTTATTACTCGTATTAAGGTTAAAAAGCACACCACGCAAAAATTCATATTAAATTACAAGAAGTACAATTTTGCAAAAAAGCAAGAAAATTCAATTAGTAAATAGAACGATTTTGCAATAATACCTTCTTCAAATAATTACAAGATAATATTACGGTGATGCTTGGACCAGTAATTAATAATATTTACAAATTTACAACATTATATGTAGACTTGTGAAAGGCAGTATTCGCATATATAGACCTAAAGTGATGGATTTAAAAGCAACAACATGTATAACACACATTACATGCGACAGGAGACATGCAACATCGACTTGATTACGTGCATTGACACTGACCGTTGCACTTCGAACCTAAAACACTTCAAAACCCAAGTGACAAAAACCGTAGAATCGAAGCTATAGTGCAAAGATTAAAATAAAAAGTACACGCGTGTTTCAAGCAAGATTTACAAAATCGAAGTGCACAGTCAACGCTACGACAACACACAAGAATCAGAAGTGGGATAAGAACAAATACTTTGTAGTTATAGATAGACAGAGTACAGTATAAAACATTAATGAACATATAAAAAAAGGAAAAAATGTTAACATAAAAATAGATAAATAAATAAATAAAGTGTGTGAAAACAGGCTCTCCTTTCATAAATTCGAATCTTACAGCTTGATCAGTTGAAGTCTTGCTGTAGGGGACGGGTATCAATCGTTCTTGCAACTCGCCACCTATCACCTTCCGTGTGCAATGGGGTATTCATGGAAAAGAAAATAAAAACGAGAACATGAAGTAAAAGGTAATAAAACACAGAGAAACACGCGCCAAGAGTTAGGACGAGGCGCGCGGGAAATGTTATTACATAAATATATATATACATATATATATATGATTGTAAGACGGCGGGTGCTGGGGTCCAATGCGATTTTACTGTACTTATCTCCCGTTGTATATGAAAATAATACTGGCAAGTATAATTAATTAAACTCTTAAGCAAGACTTTAAGTAAATTGTGTTATCTAAAAAAATTTTTAGGCAATCCTCTCAACTTAACGAAATGGGTAAAATTTTAGCTTATAACAAGTAACGTAGAATTAATATCAATACTAAGCAGTTAATCATGAATATTTCAATTAAAATATCTACACTTTGACATCTATAAAGAGTACCCATAACAAAATGTAATACTTTAGAAGTATTTTTATTTAAAACACGTTCACGGCCGAGCCGTAATAATAGAATCGAGAAAGAAATCGAGAGAATTTACTATAATATCGCAAAACTAATTGTATACAATACTATAATAATATTCAGGTATCGGTAATAACAAAAATTATAATTTTTAATACGTAAATCTGTCTAAAATTGTTTTATTATCATAAATGTTAATATCTATTATATTAACCTGAGTACAATCGCACTGGACACGTTAGCAGATATTATATTGAATAGGGTGTGGGTATAGGAAGTGTAGAAGTTTAAACGGGGTCTATACGAAGCAGATGTGCCTCGCGAAGCAATGAGCATCATATAATGTGTTGAAACTAAGGACATGTTGAAAACATTAACAAAAACAGTTTGACAAAGTAAAAAGATTCGAGTTATTCGCTCCGAATTTTAGGGTCAGATAAAGACTCACTAACGGTCGGTTTTAAAATAAAAAAAAATACTTTTTTGGTTCTGTGCCTTCAAAATGTCCCCCATTTTACTTCACACATTGTACAGAAAAAAAATACATATAAATAGATACAAAGATAGACATAATTAATAAGATGCAGGGTACATCCTATTAGGTACCTTAAGAAGCACATTCATGGGGGGTGTGCACTTAAATACTATATTTTTTTTTATACATTTTCCATCCAGCGCTCCGCGACATTCATTATTGAAAATAAAAATATAAAGAAAGTAACTTAAAATATAAAAAAAAAACAACATTTAACATTGAACACTTACACTAATGGACTTGTAATTTGCAAGTCCAGTGACTTTTAATTGTTTAAATTATTTTTTTGTGTGTGTGTTCTTATGACTTATATATTTTTAGTAAAAAATCTTATCTTATTTAGTTTTTTTTACAATCAAAGCCCTTAAATAAGGCCAGTGAACACCAAACTTTTATATTGCCCTCCAAGATTGTTTACTAAAGATTTTATGTTTGTGTGTTTATGTTTTTGTAGTATATTTGAATATTGTACTGTTAACATGCGAGCTACATCTAGTGAAGCACATAGTATCGTTGTATCGACGTAGTTGCTCACATACCAGATACGAAAATTCTATATACCTATCTTTACATGTTTATCTAAGTGAAGCTAGGACAACTATATTACATAAGCATTACATCTATCACATTAGTGAACTAACATCAATATGATAACTAGACGATTGCGGGATTACCTAATTAACCGACTTCAAAAAGTTTGTAGTACTGTTTTTCCTTTAAATTACGCAATATCTTGATGCCTATATATCAGAAGGCTGCGATTTCGTAAACCCCAAAGTTTTTACTAAACCTAAAGAGTAGTATAAAAAGTAGTTGAAGTCGGCTTTTTTGGGTATATCTAAATTAATTTGGAAGGTGTTACTATTTACACGTTTTTTTTCAGTGTTGCATTAAATTTTTTTGAAGCACAGCACCATCTATTTCTATTTACAAAGTCTTTGCATATATGGTACATTCTGCAAGCCAAATATGTGCATATGTTTAATTTTATTACCTTTATGTGGCTTGCAGTTTGTAATCACCAATTATATTAGCCACATACGCAGTGACGTTAAGTATCGACCATGCTTCAGTAGTATATATACAACAGCGTTTCCCAATCGGAATTATGACCCCAAATAGGGCCATGAGAATAAAAAAGCAGGCTTCAAAATCAACTTTACGCATCAACCTAGTGAAATAGCAATTTAAATTGCTATGTAAAACCAACTATCAAGTAAATTACACGTATAGGTTTTGATAGTGGTTTTAACAGCGACAGAAACAAAAAAATATGGGGGGACAAATATACAACAATGGACAAATAAATAACAAGTATGGGAAACGCTGATCTACAATAGATATTGAAGAGCGTGTAAGCGCCAAGCTTTTCTAACATCGATCTATACGACAAACATTGGCCAATGTTGGCTAATGGCCATCAACAACAAACATTTGACCAACATCGATACATGAATATATGTTTGTTAACTGCAAGTTTACCTTGTTATTGCAGCTCTCCACAATGTGGCGGGTGAAATGAAAGTTACTTTGGAGTATAGTTACTTTATTACTAAAGTTTAAGAGAGAACAAGCTTTATAAATAACGTATAGTACCAGTTATGTAAACGTTTCAGATAGGTACGTTAGTATAGCGAGAAAAATCATGCTTTTCTATGGTATTTTTATAAATATAACGTGTCGTAGTATTAAACTCTATGCTGCGTGTACGCATCAACTACAAAGCGTTATTAGGAAAGTTTTTGAAAAAACGTACTTTTTTTATTACTCCTAAATTAATTTTGTATATATAAAGACGTAATTATTATAATTAATATTTTATATCTAAGTCTTACGTAGCAGGCAATGATTAGGTCTACCTGTGTAGTGCATTTAATTTTATTTTAAGAATATTATTCTATAATTTATTTAATATTTAGTAGATATATAAGTACTTAACATATAATATAGTTATTTTGTTACCATATAATATTTTAAATGATAGTTAAATTTGCTTGAGATACCTTGGAGGGGAAGAAAAATAACATAAAAAGTAAAAAAAAGAAGTGTTGTGTAATATTGTGTGGTATATTGATAAAGATATCACAACAATATGTATCGAATCAATTCGATATTACCGTGCAAATCGTTATCATAATACATACAGAAATGAAAAACAATTATATCTTAATTATTATATCGATTACATGCAAGTTAACTAAAGCTATCTTAGAGGCATACATATATATGCATAGTTCTAAATGCTTTTTAGCGTTCGTGTTTCATAGTTATGATCGCACAAACGTTCCAAATCAACTACTGGACAAAACACAACTAGTTTTATGTAAAATAACACACAAAATAAACACAGAAAATATGAAATTTCACATCTATATCATTCAAAAACACAAAAACAAAACAAGCAAATTTAAATATCATTTGAACATTAATAACGTTTATAAAAGCACTTGAGTAGCACAAAGAGTATTTCGTATTATTTTTTCTTTAAATATCTATAAAAATGGCACAGTTCTAATTTTGTATTATATACTTTTTTATTTTTCACGCACTTTATTTTTTAATTACAAGAAAAAGTAGTTTTATTGACAGAAAATATTTACAGATAAATGGTTAGAGAAATTAAATTTAAAATATTTGGTTTTTATACGCCGCCGGTTACAAAATAAATTTAATCAAAATTTTATTATAATATAATAAATATAATTAAAGGTGCACCTTAGTTATTATAATCTAATCAATACTTTTTTGCGAATAAAGTTTTTGCTCATATTTTATAACTAAATATTTTACTTAAATTTTATAAAACAGTAAACGTTTCTTAACATTTTTATATTGTTTTTCTTTAAAACGGTTTAGCGAAATCTCTTGGTATAATGTAAATTTTTAAAATGTTTTTAATATCTGTTATAATCGTTTAATATGGCAGTAATTTTAAATTTGTTATAAATTTTGCTACGTTTTGTGTATTTTAATATAATTTGGGGAATTTATTCATCGCTTTGATGCGATACAGGGCTGAGTGCAGGCAGCGAGCTGCCGCCAGATTGCACGCTGATCCTTCGGTGCTCTGCCAAATAATTATTGACAAATATCCTTCGACCGGCCAATATGTCCGCCTTTTGCTGTAAAACAACATCACCGACTTGTCAGTTTCGCGTCCCTAATATACCTAACAACGTACGATATTAAGTGCGTAAAACGAACCGCGTAGGTAACCAAACTGCTTTGTTGCCAATAAAAATAAAAAAAATTACGTGGGAAACCGCTCGTGGCATTCCAAATTCAAAAATTTATTCATAGATTATAATTTTTTTAATTTTAATTTGATTTTAGAACACCACAACTACTAATAGTGAAGAGTTGTTGCTATAGAAGTCTATGGAAAAATTTTAAAAAGCAGTTTCGTTAGTGCCTAACTGTAACTAGGATAAGGGGGGGGCATTCACTAGCTGGGAGTTCGAGGGCATCCAGTAGCAAATACTAAATATATAAACAAAATAAAATATCAAATACCGTGTGTCTCTACAGCTACTCAGAGATTTAAATAATAATCCAGTATGTGAGCTACCTCGTGATAGTTGCACGTCGCCATTGTTGTTCGGGAATAAATGAAATATCAACGTCGTCAAATAAATACTTTTATTATAATGAGTTTTTTATTACTCTAATATGGTTTATAAGTGCGCCGGTTAATTATGTATTATTTAACAATTAAAAATTAAAGATACAACTCAAAAAAATAAATAAAACTTATTACATAAGTACTTACACAACCGTTAATGAACATATGAAATTAATGTAAAAGCCGTTTCATTTTATATTTAAATAAAAAAAAAATACTAGAATTTACATTTCAGTTTTGTGTCATAGTGGAGATAAGTTTATGCGTTTTTTATTTTTTTTTTCAGCTTAAATTGAGTGTTGAAAAAGTTTTGTATGTATATAAATATTGGTTGTATATACTTTTTTTTTGTTACAGTAATAAAATCAAAAATTCGGATATAAAACCTTTTGCGAGAATCTGTTAATAGAATAAACATCCTACATCTAAGAAAAAAAAAAACATTATCAGAGACTTAGTACAAACATCTACTTATTATTAAAAAAAAAATACAATTGTGCAATACTCACATCTCTGTATACACATGCATAACACTGTTACATTAAGCATGATCACACTGTAAATGCGAAGCAAAATTAATTAAAACAATAAAAAAGAAACATATTTTGTACCAAAAGTAATATACAGTCACTCCACTAATACGCTCGGTTCTTAAAACTAAAGGGAGCGGCCATTTTGATTTGTAAAACAAGATGGCCGCTCGCGTTCTAACTTTAAATCGATTCACGTAATCACGATTGAATTTTAATAAAGGGCAGAGTAAATATACTGTTGGCTTATTAAAGTGCATTAAAAATGAATAATAATGTTTATATAAAACTATACTACGTTTTTTTTAAATAAAAAGCATATCCAACAGATGTTCTATAGACTTGTACAACAGTTATGATTCATTATAGCTAATATTAACCGAAGTGGTTGGGCAGCCAGGTGCAAACACCACGTTTTTCATGCGCAATTTTTTTTTAACGTGTACCTACGTTTAGATATATGCATTTATATTATATCCGTTGTCTATACTTACAACGTAACTCTCCCTATGCGAGTGACAACTACACTTACCGTCAACATCTGAAATAGATTTATTCGTCTAAGATCGGCGGGCCCCACCATAATAAATACACTAATGGCGAAAGAAAATGCTATGGAAATTTGCTTGAAAATTTATTTTTTAATATAAATATTATCTCTTAACATTTCGCAAAATTCAAAGTTAGTACCTAGATACACTTATATTGGAGCACATTTTTTTTCTTTTTTTTCAGTGAAGCGTGAAATGTCTCATTCATATTAAACTTTAGGGGTACGTAAATTTTAGATAATTATTACTAAAAGTTTATGAACATGATTTCTCATTATCAATTATATAAAAGCAGATTAAAGATCGCAAAGAGAAACTGGGTTAAAAGTGGTCCCAAAATTTACTATGAAATAAAACACACAAGCTGCCAAGTACCCTCAAATATCTCATAATTATAATATTTTTCTCGTAACAAACTACTTACACAAAAAGCTAATAAGAGACAATTTAAAAAGTATTGTAATTATTTTAATATATTTTCATATAAGATCGAAACATTCAAGAATATTAAAAAGTTTACAATTAAAAATGGAGTTTCATCATTTTGTTTTATATAGCTACCTATACAAAATATCACTGCTCCGATATTTATTAATTTTTGAGGAAATTTAAGTTATATACAAATATGTTCATCTCTAAAATAGCAGTGTTCATCATTTACAATGTAGGGTAGACAGAGTCATATAACCTATGTCCCTATATGAAACAGGGGTCCCGATATAAAGATATGCTCAATCGATCGTCATGTAATAAAAATATCTAAATATTCTCCTTGGAAACTTTAACATTATGAAACATCAACAGGTTACAATAATTATGAATTGATCGTACGCAGTCGGCGCGGTCACAGGCACGATTCGGTCTACGAGGTCGCTAACATGGAGCCGCTAACACCTCACTAGTATTGCTCTATTAACTACCTAACACTAAAATAAAAGTATCAACACTTAATAAAATATACTTAGTACTATAACGCGATACTGGTATATATAAGTGTTCGTAGCGCGATCGAACGGCGAGATAAAGGAGAGCGGCTGTTAAGTACGGTCACCGCTTAACCAAAAAAACTGGATTAAAAACCAAAAGTGATCCTTGTGCTTAGTGTGAGTGGTGGGTAGTTGTGTGGGTGGGGCTCGTGCGTATCGCTCAGAATATGGTGGTCTCAGTGCGCGCGGCGGCGGCGGGCGGCACATCGTCCGCGTCGATGTACGCGATGTCCTGGGGCGGAGCGCGCAGCCGCGAGCGCAGCCCCGCCGCCGAGTGCGCGGACAGGCGCTCCTCCAGATCCTCCAGCGTCGACTTGAACGCGCGCACCACGCGCAGCTGCAACAACCACAGGTCCACCAGCCGCCCGACACTAGCCCGCACACCCAGCCCTACCTACCGCGAGAGTGTGGTGTGGATGTTCTTTGTAGCGCCGCTGTCTGTATTCAGAGTCACATACTAACTACTACTGCGGACCCGCGACCACGGCGATCACCTACAGACAATACCTACTCACTAGTACCAAAGGTTTATAGTGTACAGAGGGCGACAGCTACAGCCAGAAACACGTGGTATTGATGCATATAACAACACGAGAATAAACAAAACTATTGAAATACTACCGGCAGGACGACACTCCACTGGTATCAACTAAACTGACAATTGGGTAGTTAACAAAATTAACCGATAATTCCAGCGCTGAACAACGCTTTATTTTGACCAAAAAGCAGTATTATTAAGTTACGACATAACTAGAAATCAACTGGTTTGAAAATCACATCATTAGTTGATTTCTCTAGACAAATATGTTAACTGATCAACTACCCAATTAAGAAACATTCCAAAACATATAACTGTACTAAAAAGGTGAATGATAGATAATGTGTGAATAAAGTCGAGTGTCATCGCCGTGTGCGGAGGAGACAGACGTAGTAGCCGCTAGGGTGAGGGTGGGTGAGGTTGGGTGTGGGTGAGGGTGAGTGGGGGTGGGCGGGTGTGAGTGGGTGAGGGGTGGTGCTGTACCGTGAGCTGAGGTCGGCGTGGTCGCCGCGCTGGGCGCCGCAGCCTCCATTACACCTCTGTCTCGAGCACGGGCCGGGGCTGCCAACAACATCTGTCTACGACGCGCGGCTCCACGCCCCATTCAACACCGTCCTACGTGCCACGCACAACCCTAACGTTACATGCCGCCGGACAGACGTGACACAACTACTCATTATATATATATACCTCACCAACAAGGTGAAGCACAACAAGATACCTACTAACTATATACAAGGGCGTCGCCACAAATAGAAAAAACTCAAAAAAGGCAGCCAACTTCATGGGTCTTAGTTAAAGTAAAGAATTCCTGATTTTAGTTCAGACTCGATTTTAAAACTGGCGACGCCCATGCTACTACTACATGTCTACTGTTTAACCTTGTATAAAATTTTTGGGTTAAAATTCTAAGGTCAGACAAGGTGTGATATCTTTGCAAGAAAAACTATCTACTAGAGAGCATTTATAGAGAGTTATAAATCTAATCCCCATTATACAGTAATGTAACAGATATTTTATCATTTATAATTAGTTTTTTAATTAATAAAACTCTGAGTCACCTTGTAGCCGATCGAAAATAAAGACGCCCATTTAATAAACATTGAACTATAAAATCTAAACTCTTTTTACCCAAATTAAAGGGAAATTGAATGATAATACTGAATTTCGTAAATGTAATGTGTTATTTATGTTTGAATAGAAGGTACCATATCTGTCCGGAACGCAAGCATACCAAAACTAAAAAAAAACAGAACTTTATAAAAAAAAAAGAAAATTTTACCGCAAGCACGGAAACAACTTTAAAAAAAAAAAGAAAATAGAAAAATAAATAACGGAATAACGTGTTTCGTGTGTTTGATGCATGTTTGGGCCATGAGCGGCCAGTGTCTAATGATACGATTTAGACCCAATAGAGTGCCAAATGAGAAGAAGGAACAAAAAATAAAACAAGGAACAAAATATAAAAAAAATTAATGGAGTTCCAATCGAGTCCTTAGCTACCCTGAAGAACGACAGCCTACTACACTACTCCTACACAACGCAGGGAATCCTAGGATGCTCTGATGAAGGACTCAAAGGGTGCACTAGTTTTTTTTTACACACGTTACAACCTAATTAATGTGCCAATTACGGCTTTATTTTATTTTTTATTATACAATATATTTATGTTTGATACTATTTATGTTTCAAATCCCCTATGGTGGTGGCTCGCTAGTCCGCAAATACATATACTTACACTATATCATATCTACTACCATGCCATTGTTATAATGAATGTTTGTCAAACATCTAGGGAGCCAGCTAGGAACATTTATAAAGGTTTTAGTACAATAAAGACGGTTTTATTGTGAAAATATCCATATTTTAACATAATTTTAGTTCACACATCCCCTTTTTTTTATAAAATAACTTAGTAAATATAAAGTATGAATTATTTTTAAAGTTAAAATGCTTCAATTAAATTTCTATTTATCAAATAAATGATAAACAAAAATAAGCCATAATAAAACTAATTTTACGCATTTTACCGTAGTAAGTTTAACACAAAAAAATTTATGAAAAATTTCAAATAAAATTAGTTTTACGTCAGTTTACGTTACAAATAAAATTTGTTCATTGACGAAATAATTTGGTTAAAAATGTGGCAGATATTTGCACAATCTTTTATCGTCGAAAAAGTTAGAAAGCTAAACAAAATCACCGTTTTTGGTTATATATAGGTATATTTTTTTTTACCAAAATGGTTATAATTTTTTCTCTACATTCTATACTTACCCCGTAGTGGCTGCATAGTAATCGGCATCGCTATATACATTTACAGTAAATATGGACACTACATCAAGCCTAACAAGACTTACGCAAAATAACACAAAGAAGGCAATTTATCCAACTGCAAGGCAATGCAAATCTACAAATGATGGCCCTCGCTGTGACTCCAGTATGACGCTTGTACTATACCTGACTGACAACACACCCCTACTTAACACGCCACTAAGGGGACAACATTCACATAAAAAAAACAAAAAGACATAAAAAAAAACAAAAAACAAAACATAAAAACACTGACAACAACACAACGCAAAGGAAAGAGAGAGGTTCGACCGTAAATAGTTATAATTTAGTGTTAGTTATGTGAGCAAACACGGCATGCTCGTAAATACTATAGTGTATATTTACTTTTCAAAAAAAATCCACTCCACACTCAAATAAATTAACGTTTATTTCAATAGCAGTAACTGAACGGTATAAAAAACATAATATTCAAATAATAATATTGAAATTGGAAATAATATTATCAATTTTAATATCATGTTACTGCTTTGGTATCGGTAACGCATTGTTAGTCGTTACGCCGTGCCCGCCTGTTTATACCAGGTTCTTTCGATACGGCGTTCATATACAGAGCTGGGTTGCTTTGGATCAGTAGCGGGGAAGTATCGGGTTGGCGTTTCACAAGCAAAAATACTAATCTTAAAAATAAAAAACAGACAAAAAAGTAAAAATAAAAAATAGTAAAAAAAAAATCAAACAGTCAGTATGACTAAGAGTTAAATAAAAGACAGAGACAGTGAAGAAACAGAGATAGATCATATTTATACCACGATGTGATTTATGTTGAGTAAAATTTAACAACTTGGGTAGTCATAGTAACTGTTTGAGGTAATTATACGAGGGATAAGTAACATTGTCACAGCCTACAAAGTGCATGCCAATGGATAGGACGGGCTGACAGTCAATTCAGGTATTAAAAATTTTGTAAGAACAAAAAAAAATCAAACGGGGAAGCGTCAGACTGTTTTTGTACTGCGTTTCATGCATGGCGATAATCTCGCGATAACTACTGTTACTAACGGGGTATTACCAGTCTCATGACAAATTAAGATTTAATGAAACGGACATACATAGTAGGATTGTGTTCTGAAGATTGAAATATAAATAATATACTTTAGTAAAAATGATAAATACATAGATGTCATGAAACCGGTTATATATAAGTTAAAAATAGGAAATATGTTGGATAAATAAAATTCTATAGTTCAAGTGTTGCTCGGTTGCCAATTTTGTATTTAAATAATTGTTAATATTAATATGTAAATTAGTAACCGAACAATGTGTTAAAAATACTACGTTAATTAATGGGCCAAAATAATATTAGCGTTAACTACATTTTATTATTGAATTGTGAAGTGTTACTCTGTGTAGGTATAAAATAAAATATGTAACAGAAGTATAATAGGAGAATGAAACGAAATATACGAGATATAAATAAAAAAAGAAAAAAAGGAAAAATGAAAAAAAAAGGAACAAAATATAATATTTTTTTTAAATACTTTTGAGAAAATTATATTTACTGTGTATTTTTTTTTCTTCGATAAATATATATAATTGTTATATATATTTTGGTTTCGACACGTACTGTGAATTATCCGGCTTAATTGTAAAATTAAAAAGATGTGTAATATAAAAATGAAATAGCGTAACTATCATTTATATGACGATTATTATTTCTAATGCATAAAAGAAAATGGTGTTTATATTCGTTTGTATGCAAAAATATTAAAATTATATATAATAAAGGACAATAATTTATCGTAGACTTAGCGTTTAGGATGCCCAAGGTATCCGCAATGTTGACCTGTTGACTTTTGTATACATTTATTAAGCTGTAAACTCAAAACTTATCCCTCTTTTGTAAATTTGAACGTTTTAATCTGCCACACCTATTTTTTTTTAATTATTTTTTGTTTAAATTTCTAATACTGGCACATATTTACTATTTAGATGTTTTAGTAAACATGGCAATTTATTTTTTTTAATCTATTTTTTATATTACAGTCGAATTACTCATGATGGCACCCATGTAAAATACATTGCCAATTTTATACAAAGAAAAAAAAATATTTTTCTTAGTACAAAAATGGCTATAAACTGAAAAAAATAGCCTATTTTAAATTTTAAATTTAAAAAAAAAATCTGTTGCAATTAAGACTATTGTTTGCAGTTGCAATAAATAAATTTAAATCCATAATATATTATAGATTTAAACAAATATAAAATCGTTAAATTAAAACAATTTAATTGTTTTTTTTTTATCCCAAACATTAACCCAAAAATGTGTGGTGTCCCTGTTTGTATATAATTTCACATGAAAATAGTAAAAAATAAATTATACTATTTTTAAGTCAAATTATTATAAGTCCCGAAACGTAAAACAACATAAATACCCCCTGAAATTTTAATGGATGAGGTATGCTTTTATCGATTACAAGAAGCAGAAAGAAGTTTGTTCATCGAAATCTTTAAATTTTTTGACAAACCACAAACAATATTTACCCAATTGATTAAAAATTGTATTTGAATAATGAAATTACTAAAATCAATAAAGGTTTAAATCTTAAAGTTAGTCTTAAATGTCGATACACATGAAAATTACTATATAAGTAATATTAACTTCTTTAACCGTTTATTGTAATTATTTTTAACTGTTTGAAATAAATAAATATTCATGGACATTTCACACAACGTCCTCTGTTCCCAAGCTAAGCTTATATGCTTGTGTTATGGGTACCAGAATACGGATATACTACAAATAACTAAAAACAATTTATTTTGTCAGTCTCATTATTATAATATTACCCTATTTTGTTTACCTTAGATCTAATTTCAGTCTCATGAAATAAATTATTCGATTAACAAATTCCACAAATTGTTAAAATTTTATTCTTTACCTATTTATTGTTAACTTCTAATTTTTTTATGTCACTACAATAAATAAATCAGTTGATTAAAAACTGAGAAAAACTGTTATAAAATAATTCAGAATATTTTTAATTATTACATGCAAAAGTTCTGATCATACCGACGCGTCGGTATAAAATATCTAAAAATTGCATTTACGTATTTTTTTTATACATATAGATACACAGATACGAACGAAGCTAATAAAAGCGTGTTAAAATAACACACCATACTAATTCAATTACTTTTTATTCTTTTACGAAATTATCATGCTTACAAAACATACTTTTTCATACATTTGTCAAACGCATAACATTATTTTTCACAAGCACAACTCATCCATCAAATAACCCTTTGACCTTTTAACCTTTTGACCTTTTAACCCTTCCCTATGTATGTGTGTATGTATGTTTGTTTGTTTGTTCGTACCTGCGTCTGCAAACGTGTCAATCCACGGATCCATAATATTTGTCCGGCGCGAGGTTTCTTGTCCAAGTCAGAGTCGTAATCAGGCCCTGGCTGTATGGTCTCAGGGTCGGGTTGACCTCGGCCCCATCTGGGGTTAACAAATCTCTTGTAATATTGTTATTTATAATAGCAATACTCTTGCCAAAAACTTAAAAATAAAATCAACACTTGGAAATACATTATATATTAATGTTCTTATTCATAATGACTTATCGGAGGTTTAAAAGTTCACTAAAATCGGTTCGCGAAAATTGTTTAAACTTGTTATTCATAATAGTCTTTTTACGCTAAAACGTTTATTATCTCTCCGATAAAATCTCTGTTTAAACCTCCGATAAATCATTATGAATAAGACCATATATCTACACGAAATCATAAATAGAAAAATAAATATTCGTGGACTTTTTCACGACGTCCTATGGTCCCAATCTTAGCTTATATCGTCGGTATAATTGAAGAACTAAATAACTCACATTTTGGCTAAATTGAGCTTTTACCATTTTCGTGAAGCCCAAAATGTGCCGCATCTTTTGATCTAACAAACATTCTCATATCTTAACTCAATCCAAAAATAAAGCCTTTTTTCGTGTTTTGGTGGAAGAAATGAATATCTTTAAATTAACTCTAAATGTTATTAGAAAAAATGAATAACTCTATAAAAAAATGCAAACCTGTGACTTCTGATCACTTGAGTATGAAATAAATTAGCTGAATTGAGTTGTTTAGTTAACCCTAGTTATAATTTAGTAATTACATTCTCATGTCTTAACTCAATCCAAAAATAAAGCCATTTTCGTGTTTTAGTGGAAGAAATGAATATCTTTAAATTAACTCTTAAATGTTATTAGAAAAAAATGAATAACTCTATAAAAAATGCAAACCTGTGACTTCTGATCACTTGAGTATGAAATAAATGAGCTAAATTGAGTTATTTAGTTAAGCCTAGTTATAATTTAGTGATACCCTTCGATTACACCAAAGGAATAGCCAGAAATTGAAACCATGATGCCACCCGTCAAAAGGCTATTTAAAACCTTCTTAATACGCCCAAGTAACGCTCTCTCAATAACTATTTCGCTTTCACCTCTTCCTGTTGTAATGTTAATACAGGAAAATGTCTAAAAATGGTAATTGGCTATCACATAATACGAAAAAATAGTTTATACCAATACCAAACTATGAGTAGCAGATATGGAGGCGATATCCTATATTTCAATTACAAGATAAAGTTAGTGAAGCTTAATTCACTGCTCATTTTGATGCACTTAATTGTGCTGTCCGTGTGGTAACGAATTAAGAATATAAGAGTCCCATTTTCCCCATTTCCTACCCACAGTACAGTAAAAGCGAGCGAAGGAACATTGTACACAGATATTATCCTCTGTGAGAGACGGAAAGTCGAAAATAAAGCCTGTGCCGATACCCTTGGTTAGGGCGACACAGTAGACCATGATACGTCCCAAAGTGGAGGAGCCCCGTGCCCAACAGAGGGACATTAATGGGCTGAAGAGACAGAGAATTGTGTTTTTCGATTTAGTAGGTACAAAACCCTAAGTGTGCGTGTATATCTTGCTCTTGATAGGTTTTTTAAACAAACGATGTTACTACTTCCAACCTTGGTATTTTTATTTCATGTGAAATCAATAATCAGTGATAAAATTATGCCAATTAACATTTACTAAAGTGCATAACGTTCGTCGTAGAATATTTCTTTAGGTTCAGAAGTCAATAAGTGTACTTGTTGACCCAATTTTGAGTATTTACATTCATCTAATGTGTGGAAGAACTGAATAACTACTACTCAAAGTTAGCTAACTATGGTACAGTACGATACATTTACAAAAATCTTGGTGTGGCAGAACTAGATAATTGGTTTTTGATTTTTAATATTTTTTTGGTTAATGAAAGGAATTGGTTTGATTAAGCATATAATCGTCAGCAGACATGCCTAGAGCATATAAAATTTCCGACGGTAAAATTGTTCTCCATTTCTTAATAATGTCAAAAAAAGTGTCAAAAAAACACTAAATCGCGATTATCTCGAAACATGAAATTTTGAGTTATTTAGTTCTTCAATTATACCGACGATATTATGCTTGTGTTATGGGTAACACAATTGAAGTATTTGTTTAGAATGTCAAAATATATCAAAACAGCGTTTAACTAAATGCATATGAATGTTTTTTATTTTAGTACCAACATAAAAAAAATAACTTAACATGACATGAATTTTAGGAAAAAGATCTGAAACAAATGAAAACACACTAGAGGGTTTCCATGAACATAATGTAATTAAAAGAATGGACAGCGAATTCTCAGCAATAGGCTTCCGTTTTTATATGGAACCCTGCAAACCTATTTTCTTGACGTAATAATTTAAAATAAATAAATATTCACTGACATTTCACACAGCGTCCTCTGGTCCCAAGCTAAGCTTATTATGCTTGTGTTATGGGTACCAGAATACTGATAGAATACATATATAACTTTTCTTTTGTAAATACATACTTATAATACATCGAAAACACCCAGACGTAGTACAAACATTAGACGGGCTTCGTGGCGTTGTGGTTCATGTACTGGACTGCCGTTCACAAGGTCGCGGGTTCGATTCCCGCTTGGGACAATCATTTGTGTGATATTCATAAATATCATACAAATGTTTGTACTACGTCTGGGTTTTCTCTATATATTTATTATAAGTATGTATTTACAAAAGAAAAGTAGTTTATGTATTATATTCGTATTTTGGTACCCATAACACAAGCATATAAGCTTAGCTTGGGACCAGAGGACGTTGTGTAAAATGTCCATGAATATGTATGTATGTATTATTATCTATACTAATATTATAAAGCGGAAGTGTTTGTTTGTTTGTTTGAACGCGCTAATCTCATGAACCACAGAACCGATTTGAAAAATTCTTTCAGTGTTAGATAGGGCATTTATCGAGGAAGGCTTCAGGCTATATAACATCACGCTCCGACCAATAGAAGCGAAGCAGTAGTGAAAAATGTTGCAAAAACGGGGAAATTTTTCTAAATTCCACGCGGACGGAGTTGCGGGCAATAGCTAGTGACATTATAAATATTGTGATATTTATAATGTCACTCACGACCTCGTGAACAGCAGTCCGTTAGACGAACCACTATACCACGAGACCCGTCAATTATGATAAATATTAGATTTTAAACTCTAACAACTTTATATTCAAGATCAAGAGGTCGCGGGTTCGATTCCCGCTCGGGACAATCATTTGTGTGATTTTTCTAATTGTCATACAAATGTTTGTTCTGCGTCTAGGTGTTTCTATGTATTATAAGTATGTATTTACAAAAGAAAAGTAGTATATGTATTCTATCCGTATTCTAGTACCCATAACACAAGCATATAAGCTTAGCTTGGGACCAGAGGACGTTGTGTGAAATGTCCGTGAATATTTATTTATTTATTTATATTTGAGAAACTGCTATGCTATGTGTTTACGAATATTTAATAAAATACCCGAACATATAAAGTTACTCCCTACCCACAAATTTAAAAAACAATTAAAAACATGGTTGTTAGATAAAAACTTTTATGACATCAAAGAATTATTGGATCAAAACTGACTAAATACTTATTTATGGTGAAATGAATTTATTTGTAATATTTGACTCGATATGCTCCCGGCTATCTAGTATCGGCTAGTAGGAATATGATATTTTAAATATAATTTAACTTATTCTAACTTTCAACTGCCTCCATATCGCGAAATAGAAGAAAACTGTTATAAAAATAACATCTAATGTACTCTATTTTAAGTGAAATAAATATTCATTTCATTTCATTTTAATAATGTGTGTTTATACTAACGACAGTCTCTTAGGTATTTTCCTAGTGGGTACTGTTGTGACCAGCTGTCCCCACACGAGGGTACCAGCTCCGAAGAACAGGCACCAGAGCCACTGGTCTATCGTCAGACCCGCCGTGCTGAATGCCATCCCACCAAACTGGATTATTACCACCTGGAAATTATCATTTTGTTAAAACAATATTTTAATAAATGAGAAAACTAATATAAATAAATAAATATTAATGGAAAATTCCATACAACGTCCCCTGCTCCCGAAGTAAGCTATATTTATATCCTTGTGGTGTTGTCTTGTATGAAATTAATAAATAAATATTCATGGACATTTCACACAATATCCTCTGGTCCCAAGCTAAGCTTATATACTTGTGTTATGTGTACCAGAATACGGATATACTAGATATACTACTTTTCTTTTGTAAATACATACTTATAATACATAGAAACACCCAGACGCAGTATAAACATTTGTATGACAATTAAAAATATCATAAAAATGATTGTCACGAGCGGGAATCGAACCCGCGACCTCGTGAACGGCAGTCTGTTATATGAACCATAATAATCAAGTCCGGTAAATGAATGGTGTCACAATGGCATCACAAAATCGCCACTAAGCAATCAGTTCTTGCATTTATTTGCAATAACACTAAATAACTGATTGCTTAGTGGCGAATTTTATCAAGTTTGGTAGTCTATTGTTAATTTTTTGAGATTATAATGTGTCATTGTGATGCCATTGTGACACCATTCATTTACCGGACATGCGGGCCAGAAGAAGTAGATATACCTGTGAAAGTGCTGTCCCGATCCATATAGAATAGAATATAGGATTAGTGAACAGTCCTTGGAACACATTCCTTTGACCATGTATCTTGCGTGCATTGATCTCATTAAATAATGTCATCATAACAAATGTATTGAATATTATTGTAAAATGCTGTGACGGTTCTGATGATAATTGTTGGCCACGACCTGATGGTATGTTTAGCATCTTGTCACCTGGAATATTGCAATAATAATATTAAATCACCATCCTCTGTTAACAGAACCTCGTGCGAGCTGAAGTAGACAAGGGGGCGTCCATTAATTACGTGAGGTGTTCTAGGGGGGAGGGGGTCAAGCGAAATATTTCCAAATCTCACTTAGAGGCGAGCAAATATCACGTTTTTTTTTCTAGCAGAAAATGGTGTAAAATTATGTGATAAATTACGGTAATATTGACAAATATACTAGTCTTTGCTAGTCTTAAATAAAAATAATAAGAGTAAATTGTGTTATGTTGTGTTTTTTTTTTCTCAATAATTCAACATGTTTACAGCCAAAACCAATTTTGAAAAACTTCGCGTGAGATTAAGGGAGGGGGGAGGGGTTTGAGGAAAATCTTACCAAAGGGGGAGGGGGGTCGCAAAATTCTCAAAAATGCCTCACGTAATTAATGGAAAAGAAGAAGACCAAGTATCTGGCCCTGGCTGACTGACGAATTGTATTCTGTAAAGAATACTAGGTGGCTGGTCGAGAGTGTTGCAAAACATTCTCGATAGATGGCGTTGTACATCAAAATACGATGTAAACTCAATCGAGTCACGATTGCGGTGGTCTAATTGGTTACTGTTAGCACGACCGCAATAAGCTCAGTTGGCAGAGCTACGGAACGGTATTCTGAGGTCGTGGGTTCAAGTCCCACTTGCGGTGATCACTTTTACCACCACAATTTAATTTATTATTGTAACTAACTAACATAACTTACCAACAAATAGCAATGAGAATATAATAAACAGCTGATAAATGGCCTGTCCCAATATATTCTTCATCATTGTACGTGAGATCAAAGGTTTGGTTCTGCCGTAAGGTCTTCTCTGTAGAAGATCTGGTGTAGGCATTTCAGTGGCCAACGCGAGAGACGCTAGAGTATCCATTATCAAGTTAACCCATAACATTTGTACTGCCTGGAAATACAACATACATTGATTTACTAAAGTAATTTGTTTTGTTGTACGTAAAAATACGATATAAACTCAATCGAGTGACGGTTATGGTGTTCTAATTTGATTACTGAAAGCACGACCGCAATAAACTCAGCTGGCAGAGCTCGAGGTCGTGGGTGCAAGCCCCGCTTGCGGTAATCACTTTTTCCACCATAATTTAAGTTATAAAATATTTTGATTTTTTTTTATATACAAGATGTCCCAAAAGTCGACGTCAAGCCGTATCATTGATAGTGGTAGATACGAACTACGCTTATTATATTTATACTAGCCGCGACTCTGTCCGCGCGGAATTTAGAAAATTTTCCCCGTTTTTATAACATTTTTCACTACTGCTTTGCTTCTACTGGTCGTAGCGTAATGTTATATAGCCTAAAGCCTTCCTCGATAAATGTCCTATCTAACACTAAAATAATTTTTCAAATCGGCCCAGTGCTTCCTGAGATTAGCGCGTTCAAACAAACAAACAAACTCTTCCGCTTTATAAATAAATAATAAAATAAATATTCACGGACATTTCACACAACGTCCTCTGGTCCCAAGCTAAGCTTATATGCTTGTGTTATGGGTACCAGAATACCGATAGAATACATATAATACTTTTCTTTTGTACTTATAATACATAGAAACACCCAAACGCAGTACAAACGTTTGCATGACAATTATAAAAATCACACAAATGATTGTCCCGAGCGGGAATCGAACCCGCGACCTCTTGATCGGCAGTCTGTTACATAAACCACTCAACCACGAGGCTCGTCCTATTACTACTATAAATACTATTAATATAGATGTTAGCTTAGTATTATTTTACCTTTAGAGGACTGTCTTGTATCGCACAAGCTCCAATAAAAGCAACAATAACAGCGACCACATTAACGGTCAATTGGAACTGTAAGAACTTAGCGATTGAATCATAAACATTACGTCCCCACATCACAGCTTTCACGATAGATGAGAAGTTGTCGTCAGTCAGAATAATATCGGACGCTTCTTTGGCTACGTCAGTACCGGCAATACCCTGGAATATTCAAACACACTGTTTATTGAATTACTCTCAAAACTAAAGTATTACATAAGTAGAAATATAAAAGCTCTGATTTGCACACCAAAATAAAGGTCCTCAAACATCGGGCTAAGGGGCAGAAAAATGACGATGAGTGTTACAATATCAAATGATACATATAAACTGTGAAGTTAGATAAAATAAGGAATGAATATATTAGAGGAAGTCTGAAAGTGATGCCAGTGACTGAAAAATTGAAGAATGAGCGGATGTCCTGGTATGGGCATGTTATGAGACGAGAGGAAAGTAATGTCGTTAGGAGAGTTCTGAGTATAAATGTGGAAGGAAAAAAGTCTAGAGGAAGGACTGTGTGAAAGAGGACATGAAAGAAAAATTAGTTAACACAGACATGGCGGCCAATAGAAGACTATGGAAGAAGACATGTTGCGCCGACCCCAAATAATGGGATAAGGGCAGGAGGATGATGATGTTATATAAACTGTGAAATATTCAGTTCTCTAGTCATTACCGTTTCAAAGATACAGTCTGATGACAGACGGACGGACAGCGATGTTTCAAAGAAATTGAGTTCCTTTTTACGAAACCCTAACAAACAGGTATATTCATATGGTCTTATTCATAATGGTAGGGGAGCCCACGATGCTAAATGGGGATTTACTCGAGCGTCATAGAGACCTATTGAGTTGCAAAGCTTAGATGATAAGAAGAAAAAAATGTTATGTGATTTTTCACTTTTATCGGTGGGGAAAGCGGCTATAGATTTTTAAATATGTAAAAAAAAACTGTTGCATGGACATCCTCGAGCGCGTCAGATATTGATAGCATCAATGCCCTACGTATTTTTAATAATGTACGTATGTTAATCTGATCGTTTGCATGATGCGGGTGGTTGTATTTAAGGGTTGAAAATGAAAAAAAAAAAAATTTTGTCGAGCGCGTCAGATTTTCTAAGGGAGTGTTAAGTGCACCAAAAAAAAGCTCTCATTCACTAATCTGACGATTTCGATGGGACGCAAACTCACGGGCAGTTTCATAATGTGCAAAAAAAATTCGCCATTTTGAAATACTCAAGCGCGTCAGATTAAGATATATATGGTTCATCTTTATGTTCTAAACGTACTGTCTCATAATCTGACGATTACCTAGAGGGATTCGCCTAATCTGACAAAAAAAAATTCGAAAAACGGTTCACCTTAAGAGGATACCAAAATAGCTTCGTGCATTTTTCTAAGTACGAAGTTTTCATTGTTTCTTTAGATTGAATGGCTAGAGCTCTAATTTTTAAGTATATGTTTTCTCAATATATGATCTAGGATCGCATAAACTCAGAAACGCGATTGAAAAAAGTTTTCTCGATAGAAAATCTTGGCGAAATAACCTCTCAATTTTTTTATTTTTTTCATTTGTCGGTCTATTATCGCGTATTAACTAATGAAATAACTTTAAAAACATAAGTAACTATCATATATAGAAACACGTAAATCAGAATTAAAATATATTTAGTAGATTTTGAGTTAATAGGAAAAGTATCCCTAATTCTTAATTTTCTGTGCCTACTGGCTGTGTTAATATGTACGTGTCGGCGATGATATACGATAATATTGATGTAGGCCCTTAAAGGCCATCCCTGCAACTTCCCGCTAATTCCATTCCTGGGCGCTTAAAATTGTACTTTGAACTATATTTTGAACTCAGCGGGTCATTCCCAGTCCTCCACACCCCGTCGTCCACAGTGTGGAGGTATGGGAATAGTGTGGACGAATGGGAATAAAAAGGGTGAGGAGGGAAAGGTGCCGTTTATTCCCAGTCCTCCACACTATAGTGCAGGAGCCGACACTAGAAAAAGTTAAATTTCAAAAAGATGAATTGGACTTCTAAATGTTTAATTAGGACTGTTTATGAGATATTAAGCCATCAAAATATATCGTAAAAAAAGTTGCAAAGTTATACTGTCGGCTTTTATATTGTTAGATTTACCAGCTGCTCTGGTGTCTAGCCAACGGGAGTCGCCGATAAGAGATAACAATAGATTTTAAGGACAATAGAGTCGTAAAATCTCATCTCCATTGAATCATAGCTAGACAAGAAGCACAATTAAAAAGCTCTTAGGAATATTTATGAGTATGTTGTAAAGATAAATCATACAAATTTTTAGACAAGTATAAAATATTATTTCTATTACAGCGTGATTTGAGAAAAATAAAATTGAAGCGACTATATTCAATACTAAAAGAAAGTTAGTAACTTCAACGTTTCCTTGTGTACCAAATACTTACACCTCAAAAGTAAATAGTTTGAAGAACGAAAACATTAACGAAAGTATTTACACTTTCAAATTATTGTCCATTATGTGATAAAACTATTCTGTGATACAAATTATCTTAGATCATAATATTTACTTTCTTTTTAATTGTTGTAAATTATAAATGATCACGCTGTAATAGAAATAATATTTTATACTTGTCTAAAAATTTGTATGATTTATCTTTACAACATACTCATAAATATTCCTAAGAGCTTTTTAATTGTGCTTCTTGTCTAGCTATGATTCAATGGAGATGAGATTTTACGACTCTATTGTCCTTAAAATCTATTGTTATATCTTATCGGCGACTCCGGTTGGCTAGACACAGAGCAGCTGGTAAATCTAACAATTTAAAAGCCGACAGTGTAACTTTGCAACTTTTTTTACGATATATTTTGATGGCTTAATATCTCATAAACAGTCCTAATTAAACATTTAGAAGTCCAACTCAAACAAACCCAAATGTAGGCATCACGCAGCTGCACGCATTTAACTTTATCGACGAATTTTTGTTATTTCGGCTTGCGGAAATTGTCAGATTATATATTTTTCATTATTCTTGAATTATTACCTTCAAAATAAAAAAAATTTAGCTACGCTCGAGAATGTCGAGATGACGTTTTTTTTTTACAACTTTGTTGCCCTCCCCTTTTTTTACGTCACTCTCAAATTGTCAGATTAGTGGAATATACACTTTTTAGGATGTAATTAACTCACCCTACCTTAATCTGACGCGCTCGAGAATTTCTGATGGTCAATTTTTTTTTACTAATCTGATCCTGTATCCTTCACGGGCGGCCTTATATATGGGTCTCATATTTTGTGGAGGTACTTAACCGGGTACAAGGTATCCTCCTGTATATTAATCTGACGCGCTTTAGTAAATCCCGAAATCCCCTCTTCGGCTCCCCTACTATAATGACTTATCGGAGGTTTAAAAGTTCGCTAAAATAGGTTCGCGATAATTGTCATCACTTGTTATTCATAATAGTTTTGTTACGGTAAAACGTTTATTATCTCTCCGTTAAATTCTCCGATTAAACCTCCGATATGTCATTATATATTTGACGGCATATTTGACGGTATCGTCAGTCCACCTTGTTGGGGGCCGCCCCTTACTGCGTCGTCCGGTACGTGATCGCCACTCGAGGACCTTCCGTTCCCAACGGTCATCAGTTATCGTTAGTTAGTTAGTTAAATGTTAAATATATAATTATCTCACCATAGCAAATCCAACATCAGCCTTTTTAAGTGCAGGTCCATCATTGGTCCCATCGCCGGTGACAGCGACAACTTCGCGTGTATCAAACGCTTTAGACTCGATCATACCTTTAACTAACGTGTACTTATCTGTTGGTGACGAACGAGCTAGTACACGTAACTTCGGCCATACTTTATCTACCAAATGTTGTTGTACCTGCAATTTAACATTATTTTTAATATAGTCAGTTTTATGGTTTTTCCTATCCGGATCGGGCCCCGGTTAGCGGGCCCACTTCTCGCCTAGTAACGCTCAAGGCACCATGGAGTCCCGGCAGTGCAAAGTTTAGTTTAAAAGTTTTTCCCATGAGGGTAGGCAGAGACTCTAGTGCGTCATCTGTTATCCAAACACACTTCCTTGGCTTCATTTGCAATTATTTTAATATAATATAATTATAACTACAAGATTTTTTTAATGGACGTTTCACACAACGTCCTCTGGTCCCAAACTAAGCTTATATGCTTGTGTTATGGGTACCAGAATACTTTGACTTCACAAACTGCACTATTTTAAACAATCGAATAGCTTATATACCTCTCCATTAGCATCCCGGATCCGGCTGTTAAATTCTTTCCCTTCAAGTATAAGGAAGTCATCGGTTGGTTTCAGTATACCACACTTGACAGCTATAGATCTGGCAGTATTCACATTATCACCTGTCACCATTCTCACTGTTATACCAGCTTTCTGGCATTTTCTGATAGCTTCTGGTACCTAAAAATACCAAAAAAATACACTATTAACTGACACTAATACATTTTAGACAAAAATGTAGACAAAGGCCTCAAAATTATACATTTATTTTCATTTTATTTCAAGACCTGTAATGATTTTGTCATGGATGGCGCAGTCAGGCGGCTCAAATTGAAATGGGAGTTGAAAAATGGATTCATTTAGTAGACATTTTACGGTTACAGGTTACGAGATTATCGAAAACGCCTGGTTCGATTTGAAAACATTTTGCGGTCTAGTAGGAACGAAATCCTTAAGACGAGCTGAGTATAGAATGTATTCAGACAACCGTTATCACCTGGGCGTCAGCGAACCTGACGCTACCCTAATCCTAAGGTTGAAGATGTTTCGTGATATCTGTTATGTATATTTAATCAACAATTCAAAATGAGGTTACTTTTCGTTAGAAAGAGGTTATATGATCAGTTCCATATTTTTTTATGTATTCCAATTTCGCCGTCAATTTATGGGCCGATTTGGAAATTGTTTTTTTTTTTTAAATTCATGGTTCTTTTTGCGTGATAAAGCAAAATATACATTATAAACTTATTTACCTCTGGTCTGACTGGATCCTCGATACCAACAACGCACAGACAAGTCAAGTTGTTCACAATATTGTCTTCATCATCCCACTTTGGTTCTTGATCTATGTGCACCTAAAACATACACACATAACATACATTATATTGTAAAGATTAAAATTGTATGAAGTCTCAGGTTTAAGTCACGGATAGAACAATATACACTTGTTCTTCACACAACGTCCTGGTCCCAAAATAAGCTTGGTAACTTGCTTGTTATGAATACGGATAAATACATAAAAAAACATCCAGACATACAAATATTTATGTGACAAATATAAATATCACACAAGGTACCGCTAGGCTTGGAGCCCCGTCAAATCATAATATGACAATATCTAAAAGTGACAATACCTGGTTAATTTCAGCTTTTCCTGGCACAAAGTCCCTGTACGCAACTGAGATAGTTCTTAGTCCATCACAAGCCATTGGTTCGATTACTTGTCTTACAAGACGCTCTTGCATATCACGGGTGAACTTCTCCAACCTACCCTCATGTCCGTAGATGAATGAGCATCTAAAACAAGCAAAAATGGTTAAGATAAATACCGACCAAGTAAAAGTTGGACTCGGGTATCATTATCATCATAATAATATCTATCCATTCTTCCATCAGCCTCTCTCCATCCACTGCAAGATACGCCATAGAACGCAATAACGCGCGTCGTAACTTCGAACGCGTGGATTTTTGAAGCGAAACCTTAGCAAACATACAAGAATCAAATCCCCTCTATCTATTAAAAAACCCGCATCAAAATCCGTTGTCCTGTTTTGAAGATAAAAACTCACATAGGGACATAAATACAAAAATTAACGACTTTGTTTTAAAAAAAGTAAAGAAGAAGGAATATACTTACTTTTTAAGAACAATTTCCGAAGCACCCTTAGTATAAAGCCTATATCCACCCTTATAAGGTATTACTGTAGACATACTCTTGCGTACTGAGTTGAATGTATATACTTTAGTGATTGATTCCTCCGGGTACTTTTCCCGGACGTGGTCATAACTCTGTCCGAGTGCAACCACGAAGCCGAGCAAAGCGCATTCCGTTTTGTTACCTACTTGCATTGGTGGTCCCGTTGGGTCTTGAGATGGCTGCAAACATAAAACACATAAAAACTAGCTGACCCGGCAAACGTTGTTTTGCCATAATAAAAAAAAAAGTTTGAAAAATAGATGTTGGCCGATTCTCAGACCTACTGAATATGCATGTAAAATTTCATAAAAATCGGTCAAGCCGTTTCGGAGGAGTACGGTAACTAACACTGTGACACGTGAATTTTATATATTAGATATTATCTATTTTCTCTTTCCAGACTATTAATGTCCCATTGTTGGTCACAGGCCTTAACAAATATAATAAAATAAATACTATCTATACATATATAGAAGTATGGTTGTACTCATAAATAAAAATATCATAATCATAATCTATTATTTGTCACTTTCTGAAGTGTTTAAACTATTAATTATGGTGGAGATCCGAATGTATCCAGTTAACAACATATCACTTATTATTGGAAAGCATACCCTGCATGTAAGTCTAATCTTAAATAACTATTATTAAAGAAAAATATTCTTGCACGGGCTTGAAAAAAATTAATTGTCTTCGTTAGAATTAAATAACATTAGGGACTTTTAAAATTACTTTTGTACTTCTAGCGTAGGTAAATGTAGTCATCAGATGCACTTATGACTTGTTTTTAAATCTAGAAGAAACTGGCATCTAAGATACAGGCTCGGCCTAGTTTAGATGCTAGTGGTCATGTTAGGTAATATTTTTGTTTTAGAGTTACATATTGTTATATTTGCTTTGAGATGTTCATTGTATTTTTATTCAATAAAGTTTTTTATATAATAAAACTAGCTGATGCCCGCGCCTCCGTAAGCGTGGACTTTAGAAAAGTTCCCTAATTTTGCAACATTTCTCTCTGATGCTCCGCTCCCATTGGTCACAGCGTAATGATATGTAATATATAGCCTTCCTCGATAAATGGACTATCCAACACTAAAAGAATTTTTCAATTCCAACCAGTAGTTCCCGAGCCTTTCAGCTTTATAATCTTAATATATATAAATCTCATGTCACAATGTTTGTCCTCAATGGACTCCTAAACCACTTAACCGATTATAATAAAATTCGCACACCATGTGCAGTTCGATCCAACTTGAGAGATAGGATAGTTTAAATCTCAAATTATAGTCGCAATTTTAATTTATTGCAAATTATTTGTCTTCCCCTGTCATTTGTATGGCAAAACAACGTTTGCCGAGTCAGCTAGTATCAGTATAGAAATAAATATTTTTCTCGCGATAATCTTGGGAATCATTCTCTCTTTCTCCAGTTATTTACAGTCCCACTGTTGGGCAACGGCTTCCTACACATTGGGAGAGAATACGGTCTACTATGCCGTGTTGACCAGGCGTGCTAGCACAGGGTTTATTTTCGAGTTCTCTGTCTCTCACAGAGGATGTTATCTGTGTGCAATATTCCTTAGCTGACTTTTACAGCACTCTTAGGAGGAGATGGGGTGGTGACACTTGTATTCTTAATCTGTCACCACAAGGAGAATAGAAAATCATCAACTTACCATAATTCTAGAAGTGAAAGCGCTGTTAACAGAAACACCCTCAATCATAGTTTCAGCGACCTCTTGCGGTATATCCCTATAGTTAGGTGTTACTTTACACAACTTCTCACATATATATGATTGTACAACAGTCATTCTGTTCGTGGTTAGTGTACCGGTTTTATCTGAACATATAGCGGTCGCGTTACCCATGGTCTCGCAAGCGTCTAAGTGACGTACCAAGTTGTTGTCTTTCATCATTTTCTATAATAAAAACATAAATATTAAATGCTGTGTGTAAACTTATACCTAATATACTTGAAAATGTTCATTAATTTTTAAGATGGCATGGTTAGACAATAGACATAAATAATATGGCAATAAGAATTACCTATTTAGCTGCGTTTCAAAATTATCACACAGTTCGTTTTCAAGATTTTTTTTATTACAAAACAAATGTAAAAGATTTTCTATAATTTATGCCGAAAGATTTTCATAAATGTTTTTTCTTAAGTAGCTAATGTTTTAATAATATTGCAATATAAAATAAGAAATTAATAATATTACTAACTATGTTCGTATACGTATTTACGTAGAAGAAAAGGGTGTGTACGTGGAATAGTCACGCCCTATTTTCCCTCATAGCAAAATTTCTATTAGTTATAATAGAATATTTTTTTAAACCTATTCCCTTTTATTAATATTCAAACATATCATTTATACTCAATACTGTACTAATGTTTAGATAAAAATAACACTATGTACGTATACGTTTGTATACTTGTACGTAAAAAGCCACGCCCCATTTTGCCTACAATGCTTACCTTGACAGAGTATGCAAGTGACAGTGTAACAGCAAGCGGTAGACCCTCAGGTACAGCGACCACGAGTACGGTAACACCAATAATCAGATGTTTCACCAAGTTATTGATATATGTAGCCTTCCATGGTTTACCCTCAACAACGAATGTGTGCACGCAGAACTGCATGACTAAGATGATGACAGTCAACACAGCTATAGTTGATCCCGCGTAACCGATCTGTTGAATGTTTAATTAATTTAGCACACGCAAGTATGAATTGATACAAAAAATGAGAAATATATTTGTTAAAACTGTCAAAAATATGTTCAAAACATTCTAAAATACGCAAACATGTTGAAGCTTAGGTCGCCCCAGTTTGCTATTTCAAAGTCTAGTCTAGTCATAAAATTTGTCGTTAAGCCACCATTTAGGATACTGGTATTTAGGAATCTTTAAACAGTTATACAACGTGTTGCAGAAAGGTGTAGTCGTATTTGACCATCGTTACACATGGCCGGTGACTAGGCACTAGGCATGGATGTAATTACAAATATACAAATATTATGATTTTATATTATGACTTTTATGTGTTCATACAAATTTAATTAATTTATTAAATTAATAGATCTTGTTTAAATACAACACTACTATGAGGTCATCTTTTATCGTAAGGTTCAATCGCATTCAATAAACCGTAAACATCTCATAATTGATGCGCTACTGGTAGTTATTTAATAGTAGGCAATAAACAATAAAAAACTTACCAACTGTATTTTTCTATGTGTAACTGTAATATTTATAATATTTAAGACCTATCCAATGCAAGCTTAAAATATGACTACACCTTTCTGCAACACGTTGTATAATTTTATTTGCATTTACAGATTAATAACTTAAGAGGTAGATTCTCCATCTCTAGTTCATTAACGTCCCGCTATTGGGCATGGACCTCTGCCACTTCCACAGCGTATTAAGAGGGTACTGTACTCCTAATTTAGGTATTTGCCTTAGGTATTGCTATCCCTATTCCCGAGCACCGTGCTGAAAGGGACAAATATAGCTGAAACAGATATTATCTACAAATTCTTTGAAAAAAAAAGACGTTTTGTAGTTCCCTTTTTTCTTCGCGAAAGTTTAACCGATTTTAATTGTTTTTACGCTATATTATAGATGAAGAGTATATCTATGCTTGTATCACTTTCTTTTTTGGTAAAACGTTACCAAAAATGTGTGATAGACGCTGCAACTTTACCTAAAGAAAACCGAAAAAAAACGAGATTTTCGGATGGTCATATTTCTTTTAGTTATTATGTATTGAAAAAAAGAAAGTGACAGAAGCATAGATATACTCTTCATCTATAATATAGCGTAGAAACAATTAAAATCGGTTTAACTTTCGCGAAGAATAAAGGGAAGTACGATACCCATATTTTTGTATGGAGCATAATTTGGTATCGTGCCCTCTTAATTTGCTCTTTACTTATGCCGCGATAAGCAGGCGTGTTTAGTTCGAGTTTTTCGTCTTTCATAGACGACGTAATTCGTTTAAATATATGTTCCGTTTAAAGGTAGACTTAAGACTAATTTGTATGTTGAGTTCGAGGCTTATTTTATACATAACTAGCTGGCCCGGCAAACGTTTTTTGCCATACCAAAAAAAGTTAAAAAAAAAAATTTTAAAAAAATTTACTATAAACCTCACGGAGCCCGAGACCTTTCCAACGAATGCAAAACCGTGGAAATCGGTTCGTGCGTTCTGGAGTTATAGCGTCAGGAAGGAAAACCCGACTTATTTTTATATAGTAGATAAAAATATTGGCAAATATTGATCTAATACGAATTCTTTCAATTAAAAAAACCTATGCATTATATCAGCTCTTAAATTTGATTACCTGTATTGCCAACTTAGTAAGTTTCGCTTGTAACACAGACTTTTCCTTTTTGTGTGATGTTTCAGCGGCGGCTGGTTTGTCGCTAGGTGGCGCTGGTACATGGTTATCATCGGGACGAGCATGGTTAGCACCATGATTGTTGCCGGACGCTGCCAATGTTGGCTCATCATCACCTAATATACATACATACTATTAGCACAAATAAAATCCAATTTAAACACAATTTAAATTCATTTGGAAACTTTGTCTTACTTTGAATGTAAGAATGACATCACATATACGTAGAACTTCTTAAACATCTGTCGCATATATCATTGCCCTGCCCTTATCTCAATAGAATAAGATGGATTTTTGATTCCCATGTACCATAAAACCAGTTCTTAAGAAAGGTTCTTCAGAACCCATAACGATTTTAGTTAGAATTTATTTAGATATTATTTTTAATTTGAAATTGTTATTGTAAGAGCTGTTGCCCGCAACTTCGTACGCGTAGAATTTAGAAAGCAAACCCAGACAATCTATTAAATAACAGGATCAAAATCCATTTCGTAGTTTTGAAGATATAAGCTCACATAGGTACATGCATACAGAAATAACTTGAAGTTGCGGGTGATCGTTAGTGTTCTTATAAACCATAGGCGTAACGAAAAATTAGTTTTCAATTACTTGTTTCCTTTTTGGGGATTCGACACAAAAAAGCGAAAATAGTGCAAAATTTTCGTTTATTGGTAATATTTTCGCCATTTTATCGATCGGCTTTCCCCCCTGGCAACGACGATGTTATCAAATTTTAATAAAATACAACATCAATAATTTGCTTAATTCAAAAACTAAAATACACGCTTGAAAATCCTGAATATTTTTATAATTATTCCATTGTCATCGGTCCTTAATATGTGTGAAAAATTTCAGATTAATCCGACTACTGCAAGTGGGTCAATATAGATTACAAAGATTCCGTTACATACGAGGGGAGGTCCAAAAGTTCGTGGAATGGAGGGGATGGAGTGGGGATAGGGGCGCTCGCTTAGTGTCATACTAATTGGGGACTCATAATTAGTATATAAATGGAGTTTCAGCCCTATTGCGTCATTCGTTTACGAACACTCGCCTGCTAAACACGTCAATCCGGAAGAAAACTGAAACTATGGAGAAAATTGAACACCGTGCGGTCATTAAATTCCTTACCAAGCAAGGAAAGAACGCTCAGACCATTTTGAATGAAATGGAAACTGTTTACGGGGAACAGTGCCCTAGTAAATCAATGATTTACAAGTGGCATGGTCTTTTTAAACATGGTCGGGAGTCGATTGAAGACGACCCCCGCTCAGGAAGGCCAGTTGAGGCCACCACATCAGACATCGTCGAAAAAGTGGAAAAAATTGTACTGGAGGACACCCGTTTGAAGAAAAAACAGTTATCTGCATTAGTTGGAGTATCAGATACCACCATTTTGCGAATCCTACATGACCACCTGGGTATGACAAAAGTCAGTGCAAGATGGGTACCGAGAATGCTCACGCCGCTTCAAAAACAGCAGCGCGTCGAAGCGTCAAAACATTTTTTGTAGTTGTGTGGCGACGATCCTGGACCGATTTTGGAGCGAATTGTTACCGGCGATGAAACATGGGTTCATCACTTTGAGCCTGAGTCCAAACAAGAGTCCATGCAATGGCATAAAAAGGGGACACCACCGCCAAAGAAATTCAAAGTGTCGGAGTCGGCTGGAAAGTTGATGGCTACTGTTTTTTGGGATTGTGAGGGGATAATACTGATTGATTATAAAGAAAAGGGCAGGACCATAACTGGAGAATACTACGCAACAATACTAGAAAAATTAAAGGATGCCATCAAAGAAAAACGTCGGGGAAAATTGACCAAGGGCGTGTTGCTCTTGCAAGACAACGCGCCGGTTCACAAGAGCAAAGTTGCAATGGCTGCTCTACACACGCATGGCTTCGAATCACTAGTCCACCCACCCTATAGTCCAGATCTGGCCCCAAGTGATTTTTATTTGTTCCCCAATTTAAAAAAAGACTTAAGGGGAAGGAAATTTTCCGACGACAATGAGGTAAAGGAGGCAATTTTGGCTCATTTTGAGGGAAAAGATAAAAAATATTTTTACGATGGTTTAGAAAAATTAATTCATAGATCTAATAAATGTATTCAGCTTAAGGGTGATTATATTGAAAAGGAAAAATAAATTTACTGTTTCATTTTTACTAAAACCCTTTCATTCCACGAACTTTTGGACCTCCCCTCGTAGATTAAGGGCCTACATTAATATTATCGTCGACATGTACATATTAACACAGCTAGTAGGTATAGAAAATGAAGAATTAGGGATATTTTTTTGTTTACTCAAAATCTACTAAATATATTTTAATTCTGATTTACGTGTTTCTATATATAATAGATACTTATGTTTTTAAAGTTATTTCATTAGTTAATACGCGATAATAGACTGACAAATGAAAAAAATAAAAAATGAGAGGGGTTGTTTCGCTAAGATTTTCTATCGAGAAAACTTTTTTCAATCGCGTTTCTGAGTTTATGCGACCCTAGATCATAATATATTGAAAAAACATATACTTAAAAATTAGAGCTCTAGCCATTCAATCTAAAGAAACAATGAAAACTTCGTACGTAGAAAAATGCACGAAGCTATTTTGGTATCCTCTTAATACATTTATAGATACGTACTGAACTAATAGAAGCGTTAATTTTTGACACATAAGTACTTGAATCCATCTAATATTAAAATTAATACATTGTGTTGCATATTTTTTTAAATTTCAATTACTTCAAATAATATTATAAAGCTGAAGAGTTTGATTATTTGTTTGTTAGAACGCGCTAATCTCGTGAACCACTGGGTCGATTTGAGAAATTCTTTCAGCGTTAGATAGGGCATTTATCGAGGAAGGTTTTGGGCTATATAAAATCACGCTACGACCCGTAGAAGCGAAGCAGTAGTGAAAAATGTTGCAAAAACGGGGAAAATTTCTAAATTCCACGCGGAGTCGCGGGCAACAGCTAGTACTTCATAATTTATTAAATAAAGGCTCTAAATGTCTGGCAACTACCAAATAAATACCTATAACTTATATAACAAGTAGTGCGGTAATTTAGTTTAGGCTATGTGTTCTCACAGTTTCACTACTTGTAAACTTATACACAGTATTTTACCTACCTCAAAACATTAATAGATTAGAAAGATAAAAAAAATAAAAACTATTAATATGATTACTATAAAAAATCCGTTACTATAAAAGGATGCTCGATCTACGAAACTTATTAAAAAAAAGTTTAAAGAATGTGCTATAGAAACTATTATTATTGTATCAATATTAAAAAAAAACTACAACTTCTAAACAGTGCTTCAAGAATGTCTAAAAGTACACTTAAGGACAGAAATATTAACCATCCCCCCAACATTAAAGCTTTGAAGCCACAAAATTAAGCACCAACACCACCCAAGAATATAATTATTATAAAATACATAAATATATAGACTAGGCTTATTCTCTCTCTGGCCCTGAATGTACTAAGGGTATTTTGTTAAAGCGGGGCATAGCAAAGGATGTTACTTACCGGATAAACTCTTGCGTTGTGTTCCCTTTCGTTGCTGCTTTTTAGCTTCTACACGATTCAATTATCCCAATATCCATCGATATTTTATTCAATATAATGTCATACAAGCATACACATTGATGACAACAATCGGATAATATTTTGTTTGCACATCATGCAGTCAACACGACATTTACACGATGCATTGATTGATATGTGTATGTTTTTTATTTAGTTTTAAATTTTTTTTTAATATTTTTGTTGTTCGGCGACATGGATGTGGACGTGCAGCAGGCCGGGGTCAGGGGTGGAGAAAAAAAAGTTGGATGTCATTGTACGGAACACACTATAATGTTTGGTTGTGGTACTAAATCTAAAAGGATTTTAATTATGAACTGTTTAAACATTTGAGGGACATATGCAAAATAAGAGTATAAAAAAATACATCTATATTTTAAAAAGCTCTATTCTGAATGTTTTATGATTAATGATTATTATTATATGCCTATATTGTTGGCCTCAATTGCTTAAACTGAGCGACTAAAATTGCATTTACAAATATATGCTTTAGATTTTTCAAATTTTATATGATTATAGAGAAGAGATTACTTTTTTTATTGAGTCGTTTTAATGTTTATTTAGACATCGAACGAACAACTTATAAAATATTCTTATAAGATATCATGCTTCCAGAGAATATTACAGGCTATTAGTTATACATAGAACATAGACGAACAACGTTTACAAGAACTGAGACAGACATTGAATCGGGAACAAAAACAATACAACATTGAAACAATAACAAAATTTCAATCATTCACGTCACCAATAAATAAAATAATCTCGATTGATGAAACTGGTAAAATAACATTGTACCACTTTCGTTGGTTTGAAGTGGAATTAGTTTTACCAATTTCATTGTTTAAATGTTTCCCGAATTGGGAAATTTGTGCGGTGATATAATGATATGGGGAGGGGGTAATTCATACGTCACTGGTTACACTAATGTATGCACCAAGCTTTGGGCGTACTGTGCTTAGTTAGATAAACCCCAGTATTTGTGATAGACCTAAATAGGAAGGAGTTTTAGTCTAAATAAACACAGTATGGTAACGCTAACTATTGCAAGTTTAACTATCAGACAAGGCTATCTGATGAACGACACCGAAATCACAATATAAATTATAAAAAAAACTAAATTCTTATTACAATATATAATTTAAATGCGTTGAGAAATATTTGAGTGAAAATACCAGTCGTCTACTATTGGTGCGTGGTAACAAAAATGTGTGTCAGTATTTTTGGTCAGACTATTACTTACATATTGGACTAAATGTTACCACATTCACAGAATTATAAATAGTTACATTTGTAGGCGTAAAAAAAAATTAGATTATGTCTGAGAGAACTGTGGTCAAAACCGGGAATCTTAATAAACTCATACCAATTGTCTACGCCAATAGTATAGTCAAAATTTATCAAAACAAACCAGTGAACATAATTAGGGTCCAAAAACAATATATTTAATTAAATTTGTACCTTATAAATATACCATTAAAATACTACAAAAAAAAATACAGGACAAAACACAAAGCTAAAACAACCATCACCGTCGATCATCAGACATCAGTCCACAAACTAAATATGGGTACAATAACCACAGTGCTACCGCTGCCGTCAATACAATACAAAGTCTGTAACTGACCTTTTTTCATCTGCTTGATGGCCTTATCTTGATTCTCAACGGCCGCGCCCAATAGGGTGAATATGATGCCAGCTTGGGAGTTTACACCGACAGCGGATACGAGCATTTTACCGGAACCTGCAATTTCATTATATAAATGTTATTATCACATCATTTTCTTACCTTTATCCCATTATTTAGGATCGGTGCAACAACATTCAGTTATTACTTATGACTCTAATAAAATAAATGTGAGCATAAAATAGCGTAATAAATACGAACCTTACTTATGTGTAACGTGATGACGTCTAGGTTCGATTCCCAATTAAAACATTAATTTGTACATGTGTTTAATAAAAAGTTTGACAGACGGACACCGAAGTGATTTATCCCCTTAGGGCGCAGCGTGAGTATTTATCAAAACCTTTTTTAGTGCTGTTTATAGTTTAGGCCCTGCGTTGATATATGTCAGTCAGTCAGCTTCTATTTTAGGGTTTCGTACAAATAAGTAACCCTCATAAGATCACTTCGGGCGCCATCTGTCACACTTTTTTTTATTATCATAGAGCCATAACATCAGTCGGTGTGTCTGTCATCATTCTCCTGCCCTTATCGCATTATTTGGGGTCGGCGCAACATGTCTTCTTCTTCCATAGTCTTCTATTAGTCGTCATGTCTGTGTCAACTCCTCTTTCTTTCATGTCCTCTTTCACACAGTCAATCCATCTTTCCTTAGGTCTTCCTCTAGACTTTTTTCCTTCCACATTTATACTCAGAACTCTCCTAACGACATTACTTTCCTCTCGTCTCATGACATGCCTATATCCGTTTATATAAAGGTAATGTTTATGTAAACTAATATTACGAAGAGTACGTACCTTCCATGACGTGAGTACCGGATAGCACCATGGGATCAAAACTCTCACCCTTCTTGACATGGTCCGATTCACCCGTTAACGATGATTCATCAATCTGTAATTCATCAGATGTTTTAATAACATCTATATCTTTGTCAGCTAAAGCCCGCGGTTTCACCTGCTTACAGTAATTTAGCTCCCCTTACCCATCAAAACCATACAAAAATGCCATCCTCTACTCTTATTAAAAAAAACCACATCAAAATCTGTCGCAAAATTTTGAAGATTTAAGCTCACATAAATAAAACTACTTTTTACGGATTTAGACGCGTATATTTGTTTTAAATTTTAGCCCGACGTTTCGTAGACTTTCTGAGACGTTTAGAGAGAAAAGTAGTTTTATTTAAGCAAATGAGTCGCGCAAGTGTTAGAAAAAGCTCACATTCTACTTTGTTTAATATTATGTAAAGATGTTTTATAAAAGAAAGTTATTTCTTTATGTACCTTGAGCTTAAATTTTTAAAACTTGTTGTTTTATTTTTTTAGTTAAGTTTAGCTGTGCATATAGAATAGGTACACAAGTACCTAGATAGAAATGTACAAAGCAGACGTATTATTTAATTAAAACCATAAAACAATATAATACAATTACATAACAGCATACATATAATAAAATCAGTATATGTAAGGAGTAATGATAAGTAATATGTACATAAGTTATTATCAAGTGAGTTGATAAGTATCTTGCGGACATCGCGGTACTTATCGGCTCAATCTAGACTATGAAATGACGTAAATCGCACAATTATGCCTTATCTTGAGTAAAGGCGACTCGATATGTTATCTAGATAATTAGGTTTAATTTAGCCTAGCTATGTATATTATTTTTTTATAAAATAAAGTTGTCATTCCTGTATGTACCTTGAGCTTAATAAATCTTTAAAATTAGTTGTTTAAATTTTTAGTATAGTTGTACAAAGAAAAAGGCGAGGCGAGAAAGAGACTTATATATCTGTCGGTGACGTCATAAGTATAGATACATATCGGTACATTAATTTGTCATTGTACATTTGTCTATTTTTCGCTATATTAATATATATTAATATGCCGTTTGTGACCCCCTTTAGGGTGTAGATCGAACTAAAGTATTGAACATATATACGTTCTAAATATAACAGATTTGAATGTCCTGTCTACAATCTAAATGCCAGACTATAAATTTTCACTATGTCAAGTTTATTTGCTGCTATGGAGACAAATAAAAAAAGTCCACAAACAAGTACACCAGGTTAGTGATAACCCAGTAAGTATTATCTGTTTAATCATTAAGGTATGCGTTATCAATTGACGCACGTTATATCAATACAAATCTGATATGAACGCAAATAGGTAAATACTATACACGATGCGAGGACACTTATTGTTAATTAGTGTTATAAAATAAGACTAATAACGGTACCAATTCTGCATGCACAACCAAACTGAAAAAAAAAATTGTGTCAATAACGCAATCAGGCAACGTTATTAATCAAGATACACTATCGTTGTTTTCATTTTAGTTAAGTTACGTTAAGAGGATACCAAAATAGCTTCGTGCATTTTTCTACGTACGAAGTTTTAATTGTTTCTTTAGATTGAATGGCTAGAGCTCTAATTTTTAAGTACATATATGTTTTTTCAATATATAATCTAGGATCGCATAAACTCAGAAACGCAATTGAAAAAACTTTTCTCGATAGAAAATCTTAGCGAAACAACCTCTCATTTTTTATTTTTTTCATTTGTCGGTCTATTATCGCGTATTAACTAATGAAATAACTTTCAAAACATAAGTAACTATTATATATAGAAACACGTAAATCAGAATTAAAATATATTTAGATGATTTTGACTAAAAAAAAAATCCCTAATTCTTCATTTTCTATACCTACTAGCTGTATTAACGCGTTCAATGCTGAATAATTTGCGAATTTATAGCCAATGCTAATAAAAGAGTCATTCGCCCAGTGCTAAAAACGCGTATGTGCGTTCAAAAAATTTTTCGCGTAGTGCTAAGAACGCTTATGTGCGTTCATAGAAAACTCGCGTAGTGCGGCTGGACGCTATAGCGCGTTATCTTTTACCTTCCCGCAGTGCGGCCGACGCTTATGTGCGTTCGGTAACTTTCGAGTTTTATGACTGTCATATAACAATTACGGGTCATATAAAGGTGTTGGATGGATAAAGGTGCTTCCACACTAGTGTTTATTTGTAAGAGATTTTGTGAAGTTTACGCCATAATATATCTTCGTTCGGTTTTGTTAAAATAGTAAGTTATACCTTAATAAAACAGTAATAGTAAAGGTACCTTCTCCCGAAAGCCCTTTTATTCTTATTTTTTTTTAATTTACGACTTTTCGCCCGTCTCGTTATAGACACCATTTATAAATAGACTAAAAGGTAGTTTTAGTCTATTTATAAATGGTCATCTATTTAAACTAAAGTAATAGGTATATTACTTTAGTTAAAAGAGCGAGTCATAATAAAATTATTTCAATAATCTATTGTACTAAATTAGGTTATTGTTGTCGTCGCCGCCGCCGTCCCCCCCCCCCCTGCAAGATTCGTAGCAGAAACCTGACTAGTGTGTAGTCTCCTTTACAATTCCACATTTTACGACCGCTTCGAAACAATAGACACCCAGAATACACGCAATAAACGCACAGGTGCGGCGCACCCCGCTTGCCTACAGATTTTTTTTTGTATGGACGCGTATACGCGTCGGTCCGCACTTGGTGAAGATCAGAAAAACGCGCATAAGCGTTAGCCGCACTGAACGTATTAATATGTACATGTCGACGATAATATTGATGTAGGCCCTTAAGTTTTTGATGTATCAGAATTTACCTAATTGTCGCATGATATTGTTAAACTGACTTTAACATGACTTATTAGTTAAAAATAATTTACTTGGTTCAAAAACTAAAAAACGCGCTTGAAAATCCTGAAATTTTTTTCATTATTGCATTGTCATCGATTTAAATATAGAATCGAGAAATCGATCGAAATTTTAGATTAATCCGACAACTGGTATTTGATGAAAATCACTTTCAAAGATTCCGTTTCATAGATTAATACATTGATAGATACGTACCGAACTTATAATTTAATATAACCATTTTATTAAACATACCTAGGCGTTACAATCAATTAAAAGTAGTTTTACTACAAATATTTTCATTTTGCGATTTATAACTCTTTATGTAACTAATAAGAGCATTTCTCTGGTTCATTATAAATAATTCTTATACAGTCACCTAGAGAGTAAGCGCGGTACGCACGGCGCGTTCCGGCAACGTTACGTTGCGTTCTGCATTGTTTACTTCAGATGGCCAATAGTCCGTCCTATTGGGATAGTAATCGGCAGCCTATACAGGAATACTACTCCCTGCCTATATCCCATTTTATTTAATCTAATATATAAAATTCACGTGTCACAGTGTTAGTTACCGTACTCCTCCGAAACGGCTTGACCGATTCTTCTCAAATTTTGCATACATATTCAGTAGGTCTGAGAATCGGCTAACATCTATTTTTCAAACTTTTTTTTTTAGTACGGCAGAACAACGTTTGCCGGGTCAGCTAGTCTAATATATAAAATTCACGTGTCACAGTGTTAGTTACCGTACTCCTCCGAAACGGCTAGACCGATTCTTCTCAAATTTTGCATACATATTCAGTAGGTCTGAGAATCGGCCAACATCTATTTTTCGAACTTTTTTTTTTTAGTATGGCAAAACAACGTTTGCCGGGTCAGCTAGTATAATATAAATATTCATGGACATTTCACACAACGTCCTCTGGTCCCAAGCTAAGCTTATAATGCTTGTGTTATGGGTACCAGAATACGGATATAATACATGTACTACTTTTCTTTTGTAAATACATACTTATAATACATAGAAACAACCAGACGCAGAATAGACATTTGTATGACATTTTTAAAGATCACACAAATGATTGTCGCGAACGGAAATCGAACCCGCGACCTCGTGATCGGCAGTCCCTAACATGAACCACTCGACCACGAGGCCCGTCGTATTTGGGGCTTCGGGCTGTTCTTCGGTATATGGACAGCCGTTACACCATCATTCACTACTTTTAAGTTCACATCATCCCTCACAGTGGTCAAGGAAAACCAACTAACCTTTAAATCATTGCTCTGCAGAAGTATACCATCAGCGGGCAATAAGTCACCGTATTTGATCTGACAGATATCACCCACGACTATGTCGCTGATTGATATCTGCTTCACTTCAGACCCTCGGATCACGGCGAACTTATGCTCACCTTCTATCCGTGACTGTAGCCCTCTGGATATAAAAATAAAGTTGTTAATAAATATTCTTATCAAACTATCACATTATTTTCATATACGTTGAAAGGAGGTGAAAATCACGTTCAAATATTCCATTACATAGATATCCTTAGTCAAAAAACTAAAAATATTTAACTATTTTCTTTTAATTATTGCATTGTCATCGGTCCTTAATATGTGTGCAAAATTTCAGATCAATCCGGTTGAAAATCACTTACAAAGACGTTACGCGTGTTAATAACAAAACAATAACTAAATGTACTAACCTGAATTGCCTTTCTTTCGTATAATCATTAAACGCTGTTACTATTACAACCACTATCACTGATATTAAAATAGCCAATCCTTCGATCCATTGGTAGTGTCCCTCCTCTTCGTCAAGATGTGCTGGAAAATACCAATAAATACATTAAATCAAAATATTACAAAAAACTCTAAACAAGTCAACATTATATGTAGAGACCGCGGTTTCTGAAAAGCTTATTGTAAAACTTAACTAAATTTGTGTCAAAAATCATCTATACGTAAGTTTTCTTCACAACTAAATAAAACCACTTTTTACGGAATTAGACGCGAAAACGTAGCCGACGTTTTGGACACTTTGTAGTCACCATGGTCACAGGTGGGATAAATGCACTGCAAAGTTTCCGAAATTGCGGGCTAAAATTTAAAATAAATATACGCGTCGAAATCCGTAAAAAGTGTTTTATTTAAACAAATAAGTCGCGCAAGTGCTAGAGATAATTTCTTCATAAATTTTGAAATAGTTTACCGCCTTCATACGGCTTTTTCCGTAGAGGGTAGGCAAATACTACAGAGCGTCGTCCGCTACAATTTTTAACACCAAATAGTTAACTTTTACTATAAGCAAGCTTTCTGAATCCAGGTCTTATTATCGTTATCAACTGTTAATGTTGATTTAATATCATTATTCATGTGCAATACTATAAACCAAATTGTGCAAATCTGGAATCGGGGTTGTTTCTTTCACTAGAGGGTTTTGTCTTCATAGTGTAAAAACATTTATTTAAAATTTATTAGGATACAATAACATTCACTATTGCACACTAAATGTAATAATCTACTTAGTTCAAAAACTAAAAACACGCTTGAAAATCCTAAATATTCTTTTTAATTATTACATTGTCATCGGTATTTAATATGTGTGCAAAATTTCAGATCGATCAGACTACTTCAAAGGAGTGAAAATCGCTTTCAAAGATTCCGTTGCATAGATAGATACGTTCCGAACTAATATAAGCGTGTTTCAAACCAGAATAATTATACGTTAGTAAATGTGTGCATAATTTTGATAAATCTTAATCTATTTGCACAAAATCGTAACATTAAAGTACAATTTTACAATACGTTATAATTAAACGTCGATTATTTAAGGACACATAAAAATGTAATAAAGTAGATAAACATTCACTAAAGGACAAACAGAAAAATGACGGGTCAAACACGACTCTATTACAGTCACTACTCAAACATATATAGGAGTGAGACAGAGATAGATAATAGTAGGGTACAAAAGAGACGGAGAATAATTTAAGCTGTATTAAGTGAAGGAACATAACTTGTGATGGAGTGGCGCTGTACTTAATAAGTGCTAATGAGTCCTTGAGGGACTAATTGCTAAATTAATACGGTTTTTCAATCTTTCTTCCACAAAATATACGTAGGTACAGGGAAACCAATTTTTCAAATAGAAATTTTACGCTATAAATGTACTTACTACACAATTATCTTTGCCCCAAAAATGTCGATTTAGGCTCATGTATTTAAGTATTTTAAATTCTATTTAATTAAACTAATTAAAATTAGTAATGAAATCGTTTTAATGCATTGACAATATGTATAAAGTCCGTCAACTGATGAATACAGATCAATAAAGATTAAAATATTGACAGTCTAGACTATATTAATATTTTTATCTAGATTATTCCAACACTACGTGCTTTCTATGACACAATAAGATTTCCAATTAAAATATGATAACAAGAAACCATAACAAATTTTGTTCTCTCAAACAAAAAAGGTCACTCGTCAAATTGTCACAGATTGTAAGATCAACAAAAAAAAATTATGAAAATGGTAACTCCATATCATTTTATATTCCATAATGCGTGGGCGTAGTTGATCAATTTCATAAAAATAATTTGATAAATCTATACGTAATTCGAACGAATGTTGTTCAAATAGAATTTCATTAGAATATTTGATCTCAATTGGCACAACCGCCTCATCTCAAATAGAAATTATGTTGATTAATCTCAGTTCAATGGGTTCAGATTGTGCTTCACATCATTGGAAACTATTATAATGACGGGCTTCGTAGTCTAGTAGTTCATGTAACGGACTGCCGTTCACTAAGTCGCGGGTTCGATCCCCACACATAACAAATCCGTGTGATATTTGAATTTGTCACACTAATGTTTGTACTGTGTCTGGGTGTAAGTATATCCGTATTCTGGTACAAGCATGTAAGCTTAGCTTGAGACCAGAGGACGTTGTGTTATTTTTATATATTAAATTGCATTCTATATTAATATTCATTTTGACTAGGAATTTAACATGAATTATTTATAAAGACTGACTTCATAATATTATGTATAAATACAGGTATAGACTTATCATCGTATATAAATAAAATAAATAAATATTCATGGACACATCACACAACGTCCTCTGGTCCCAAGCTAAGCTTATTATTCTTGTGTTATGGGTACCAGAATACGGATATAATACATTACTACTTTTCTTTTGTAAATACATACTTATAATACATAGAAACACCCAGACGCAGAACAAACATTTGTATGACATTTATAAACATCACACAAATGATTGTCCCGAGCGGGAATCGAACCCGTGAAGGGCAGTCCGTTACATCAACCACAGGCCCGTATATTTTTTACTAGTTATGCCCACGACTTATCGTGAAATAATGACGTGACGTTGAGTAGTATTTTTGAATTACAGAGTAGCCTATGTCATTTGTTAGACTCTAGAGTAGCAGTGTGTACCAAACATGTTAATCAGTTTAATAGTTATGGTGTGAAAAGGCTTAAAACCTCCAAAACGGCTACAATGATTTCAGTGAAATTTAAAGAGGTTTTTTGTTTCTGGGGAAATGTCGGTTCAAGTCTTCGTGTGACCTTGCTTTAAATAATCTTTATAAATTGTATTTAAGAGGTTCCGATGGCAAATATTTTAACTCTATTTCGAGGAAAATGTTAGTTTTTGAATCTCCATGGTTTTTTTAGTTCTTTGTAAGATTGTAAATTTCACTTACAAAAGTATACTAACATCATGGTACTTGAATTTTTTAATATTTTCCTTTTAAATTCCGTCTTTAGGAACGTTTTTTTTTTGTTTTTATATTTTTAACTTTGAAACACAGGGAGTGGGACAAGAACACAAGCAGGTTGACACAGGATCAAACCAGGGGGGTGCTTAGTACTATGTAATACACCACAGAGAGTGCACAATTTATTCAATAGCATGCCTCAGTTTATTTATTTCTTATTTTATTATAAAAAACATCACTGCATTAACCTAGTCGAAACAAATATAAAAAACTTTTGTCAATTGTTAATAACTATTAGTTCTTATAAACTATTGGATTATTTTGATTTAGGACTGCCATCTACTCTGGTAATCCCTGTATTTGCCATAGTTTTAGGGGAGGGGTATTAAAAGATCAAAGGTTTGGCAAAACATGTTTTTAGGGGTGTCCGAGAAGAAAACCATAGATTGACTATTTTCGGATTTTGATGTCGAATTCATTCGGAATCGGAATTTAGGTGATGGCAACCCTAATTTTGCGATATAATTACGCTATCAACAAGTAAATGCAGTGAGATAAATTCCAGTTTTTACGAAAAATTTAGTTATACACATAGAAATAACTGCAGATAATTATAGATACATTTGCATAACTACAGGATTATTGGTTTAACGGTATCTAAAAGCTAATACATATAGAATATCTAATATAATGCCCACTCTTGTTACTTTCTATTTCACATGAATATTCTTACCAGGATCGTCTAATGATTCCACATTGTTATTGAAAAGGAAAAATATAATTATTAATATAATTACCTCACACAAAGGCAATCTAATACATGCACCATATAACATACATATACACCAACATAGGTATTACATTTACCTACCGTGTACATATAACATTGAAATAGAAAAAAAAAACAATAATATTTTTTTTTAATTTTGGGAATTAGTTTCGAACAAATAATACGTTATTCAATAAAAAAAATTGAGACAGAAAATAAGTAAACATAAATCAAGTAATATGATTAGAGCCGGCCGATAATCTAATTCTGAACAAACAATAATTCCAACATTAAATTATATTCTGAATATTAAACATTTATTTCTATCGCAATATTATATTAATAGCGAGTGACGTCATACACTTGACGATGTTGGAAACAAATAAACCATGTAAAGCAGGGGTGGCCAACATGATTAGACTCAAGATCTCCTATTTGCTAACGAAAACCTGTACTTTCACGAAAACGTGAAAAATATTTTTATTAACTACTTATTTACCTATATACTAGTGATTAGTTTGAGAATGTCTAAGCTCTTCCACTAGTTTAGTATATTAATCACGTTTGTAGTTGGAAATTTCCAACTTTAAAGAATTTTTTTTTTTTTGCCTTGCCACAATCGACCATTTAACAATCGAAGGAACTGTTGGCGACCCCTAATGTAAGGCATAACTTGCCATTGCTAAATACGAGTTAGCATGTAACATAATGCGCTAAAAAAAAAGTGGAACGCCATATTACTGAATATTCGATCGCTTTACTTGATGTTTTTCTTTGACGAAATTATTAAAGCAAAATATTAATTAAGTTCTGCTATCCTATTGTTGATATTATTTAAAAAGAAATTATTAAAACAAGTGGGGTTTGAACCCAAGACTTAGATAAATAGTTTCCCACTAACTGAACTATAATTTGTACTCTAGTTGACGGTGACGGTAATCGTTTTAACATAAATTTTGTCTTAACCTAACTATTAATGTATATAAAAGTATACCAATTATCAGCGGCGTGATTTAACTATCTGATAGCTATATTACTGAATTACAACTAACTAATGTCTAATCGAATCAATTGGTTTAAACTAACATCAATAAAAAAATCTTAGAATAATAAAGAAACAGTTTTCTTACCCAAATCGGACGGGTCATCTGATGGACTGTAGAAACTCAATCCTAATGAGACGACAGCAGCCACTTCCAGGATAATAAGAGTTACGTCTTGCAGAGCCTCCCATACTAACGTGAGAAAAGTCTTGGGGGGTTTTGGCGGGATTAAATTTGAACCGAATACTTCACGCCTATGCTGCAGGTCCGCTTTTGAACCCCTAAGACCTGGAAAGAAAGATATACATACAATTAGCAGAGTTAAAACAAACATAGTAGTTATGGAAGAGAGAGTTGGACATGTTTTAATCTAAATACGATAAGGGGCCTTTATGCGAGACGTGAGATGCACAGGTTATAAATATTTTTTTTACTACATTTCATTTTGTGGACAGATATGTCTTTACGGTCGAGTCCGATTTGCACATATTTGTTTCAAGAGGAACATATTATAAGAAACTAGCTGTGCCCCGCGGTAATAAGGATAAAAAATCTGTTCGTTTTTTACTATCCGACGGAACATTGCATTAATTTGGGATAAAAAATAGTCTATATGTTATTCTGATGTATTATTGCAAAGTTTCATTAAAATCCATTTAGTAGTTTTTGCGTGAAAGAGTAACAAACATCCATACTCACAAACTTTTACATTTGTGATATTAGTAGGATATTTATATAGATAGACGCATATTTACATTTATATAACTTGTACACATTTAAATTTCGCCATCGTAAACGTAACCCATAACATATCTAATAATAACATAACTTATCTAAGCACATAAAAGGTATGCGTAAAACTTAAGTAGCTGAACGCTGTATGGTTTTCCGTTTATATCTTGGAAATTTCTGGCATTTTTTGTTATGTACAAATTGTGATAAAACTTTAGCTTAATATTATCTATTTTGGTTACTAATATTAACTATAAAGTTTTAGAATATCATACTATTACGGAAGTTGGTAACTAGTCACAGACTCCCTTGCCGGGTCATGGTAAGGCTCAAGGCACCAACGTGGACCGATCGGGCGGAGAGAGGCATTAAAAAAAAAAATCACAGTCCTAAAACACTTAACGCCATAATTAGTGGCTAAGTCTTTCAGTTCTTATAATTCCAAGTATGTTTGCCGAAATTTAGTCCTGTAAAAACGTAAATCCTCTAGTCTGTTTCATGAATTTATTCACATCGTTTTAATATTTCAACAAATGATCTAAAACGCAGTCTACAAAATGCTGACTATCGAGATACTAACTTGATTTTTCCTCAGTAAATATTCATAGGGCAAAATGAAGTCGCAAGTTATGAGTTTTATTCTTCATTTACATAACTTGTTGACTTAACTAGACTTTATTAAGAACTTGGCGCGACTATACATTTAATATTTAACCTTCTTTGCAGTACCATTCAATTTAACTTCTTTTAAAATATTCATCATAAATTCTTACAACATTTTTCCGAGTGTTTGATATCCGACTTGTCAATCATATCAATCACACACAAATGCTAGTAGCTTTGATTGATTGTATATTAATATTCGGTGGGGCACTGAACTCTGAAATCGTTTGGTATATAAATAATCTTTTGATGTTAGCTCGATAGCAAAGAGATTTTACGATGAAACAATGTCTTAAGTTTCTATAACGAATAAATAACAACTGCTCTGAGTTTCTACAACAAACAACTTGGAATATCAAAGTCTATTATAAAGTCAGAACAGTATAATACAATCTAAACATGATTGCGATCTGGTGGTAGAAATATGGTGAAATTTGAATTCTTATCCAATTTCTCACTATCCTTTAATATTAAATTGGAATCAAAATTGGCGAATTTGGATCATTATGCGACCACAAGTGATTACCAGTAACAAAGATGACATCAGTATGAGATATCCCCTGCGGTATGATAAAAGCGACCATAAGTAGGAGTCTCTCGATACGGCAAATAGGCTTCTGATAAAAATATCTAAAATTCATTATGAGAAAAAGATATATTTAGAGCCTCACTGCTTTATCTTCTAAACTGTCGTATTTATTACACATTGTTACTAAGGAAACGCCGGAGGTCCCTTCCTTTTATGAATATTTATCACCCGCGACCTACGTGCCTCCAAGGATTTCACAGGATTGAGATATGAAAATTTTAATTCCGTCGGGAGTATGGGTTCTGGAGATCGCTTTTATTACATAAATAAGCAATTACAGAGATAAACGTTGGTATTCTCGAGGTTATATACATTGCAATGGACTATTTATATCTATACTAACATAAGGATGAAGAGTTTGTTTTTTTTTTTTTTTTTTTTTTTTTGTTTTTTTTTTTTTTTTGTTTTTAACGCGCTAATCTCAGGAACCACTGGTCCTTAAAGTAATCAACAGGAGCTATTTACTTTGACAAAAATACAGCCACGTCGGCGGGATGCCGAGGTAACGCACACGAACACAATAATGTCATTCTATTGGTCGCTACGCACGGCCCGCCCAAAATCGCCTCTAGCACACTAAGGCACCAAATTGTCCTTACACAATGAGTATGACCATTGATCTCGTACCTTTTTCAGCGGGGGTCACCTTATAATGTTAGCTCTTGTTGGAATCATGCTCTAACCAAAGATATAACGATTGCTCTCTAGTATGCTTTATCAGGTTTTTTGGTATTTTAAGCTAGTAGCATATTTTGCCAGAGGGGAATTTTGAAAGAAACATCTCATCGAAACAGATCATGCGTCATTGAGATATAGCTGACCGTACATTGTGGAAAAATTCATTAAAGAAAAGAATGAGATACAAATTAAAAGAAAGCATTTATTAATAAAACAGGAAAGCGTAAATATCAGAGAACAACATTTTATTACATTCAAGAGAAAAATTCTAGATTGTTGTCCTTCCTCCCCTTTCAAATTGTTCACTGAATTGAATCTTGTAATTTGCCAAATAAATTTAGCGTTATGCTCAAAACGGGGGGTGGAGGAATGAAAAGGAGTTTGTTTGTATTTTTATTCAGAACATCGCTTAGTGAAAGCTGAGGGCAGGGAAATGGGTGTGACGTTTCTGCCGGAGACATCACTTTAAGACGTTTTAGTGGAATTGGTGTGACGTTTTGATGTTTGGATTATTCAATAATTTTAGATTATATTGTTGGCTTTGCTTTTAAGTCAATTAATATGATGATAAACGTGATCCTACTAGATTATTCAAAATTTATTGAATAGAGATTGTTCTACTAAAATTATAGCACTGTCAAAAGGTAATAAAGATAACACTATGACATAATTAATGATATTAATAGGTCTATATTACAGCCAAAGCGTTTTATAATTGACTGTACAAAATGAAGCCTATTCGAATAAGAAATTCGAACTTTAGATGGACATAAGAGATAAAACAAATATTGAACGTCAAGAACACCCAATCAAGTCATTTTTCAAACTCCTGAATCATGTATGTTACAGATGTATACACACATCAAACTCATACATTCTTACAAAGTAATCGCACAAGATACAGAAATCAATGCAATCAAAAGGCCACATATTCCAAGTACGGTCAGTATATTGGCATTGCGAATTCATAAAAAATTTACGATGAAGACAAAAATATTTTATACAAACCTAGGTACCTGGCGCGGAAGCAATGTAATATTTGTACTTGAATGTGATGTGACGAATTTTAAATTAAAACTGTGCTATTTTTAGGTATCTGTGATCTTCACATTCGAGAATGTTCGATGATTGATAAGATTAGTGCAGCCACTTGAATATGATATCATCTTTGTAATTACACTCGAGTAATTACTGTATATTTTTTTAAGTGATTTCAGTTCACTGCATGTGACCGTAGGACCTTTAATAGTACCATAATATAAAATTGAAACGAAGGCTAATATTTATTTTTTATTTTTACTTCTGAAATAAATAAATATGTAATTTGTTTGAGAACATTTGGGAATCGTGATATTTCCCGTGTAAGACCTACAACGCACTACATTACTACTACATTTGACACGAATAATTATCGTGCCAAGTAATCTATACCATGACTTCTTCCATAGAAGGCAATATTAAAAGAATTGTAGTGACTGCGCTGCGGAGTACTAATGAAACACAGTCCTTTAAAACTATTTCATTTATATTAACTTAGTCAACTAAATAAACACTATTTGGCCTTTCGTATACCATATTGCTTGCGTACATGCCACACTAATTAATTTTTCAGTAAACACGATAAAATCACAAACAAAAATGCTATACAGAGTAAAATTACGACTTTTGATAGCGTGTGTTAATATAGACATAATTTATACGTTAGCGACATTTTGAATAACGTAGGTTGTTCATTTTAAAAACTGTTATAGGTTTGTTGTATGTAAAACAATGTGATTATAAACAATAATGTTGGAATTTAATGTTATCTTAGCCTCACTGTTAAAAACGTCTTATACGGATACTATTTTCGTATGTGACAGCGCGAGGGTTATAAACAAAGGGTAATCAGGGTTGAATAATTTAATTGTCACAAAGCAGAAAGCGCATTTTCGGTGTAAGTTATTCAATACTTGCAACAGAATAATAACAGCTTTCCTTTTAATTATTATGTCTAAAAGCATGCCTCTATGGTATATGCTAACCTTTGCAAATTACTGATCAGATTTAGGACTGCCCCTTTCGCATCAACCTATAAAAAAATCATCCAGAAGCTAAAACAACTTCAATATAAATGATTGCTTAAACATTTACCACGATGGAATGACTAGTAACCCACACAAACATAATGAATACCACATGTTCTACGTAAATAAATGTATGAGCCGCTGCATACGCGACCGGAAGCGGAACGGACACTCGATAATCGTAAAATATTGAGTGGAGTCAATGTACGGACTTTAATATTACGTAAACTTGCCTACCAATATGTTCAACAGTATTGATTTTATACCGGCCATGCTCGGTATTATATAAAATAAATAACGTTTTTTTCTGCCGGGCAAAAAAGCATTGGTATTTTTATCTGACTGCGTCATAAGAGCTTATTGCATTTACCCTAGTTGTAGAAAGAATTTTATTATATTACTAGTTGTTGCCCGCGACGTACGCTTAGAATTTAGAAAAACTTAAAGAATTTTTCAAATTGGACCTGCGGTTCCTGAGATTAGCGCGTTCAAAGAAACAACAAACAAACAAACTCTTCAGCTTAATAGTACATATTAGTATTATTACTACTTAGTTTAATATTTTTGACTTGACTATTATTAACATACTACTGTCTTTGATTGGCACGGCTGCTATCCATTAGTACAAAATGATTAACATAATTAAAATATGCCAATTAAAAATTTTTTATCTGATAAAAATTTCGCATTTTCCATGACCTAATATTTTTGTTGATAATATCTATCGTGTTAATGGTCTTATTCATAATGACTTATCGGAGGTTTAAATGATCGCTAAAACAGGTTCGCGAAAATTGTCAAAACTTGTTATTCATAATAGTCTTGTTACGCTAAAACGTTTATTATCTCTCCGATAAAATCTCCGTTTAAACCTCCGATAAGTCATTATGAATAAGACCGGTTGTTAAAACTTAGGAAAAATAAATAATATTGAAAAAGCTGTTAATAATTCTGTAAATAAAATCCAAAGGGAAATGATTAACAAATCTGTATTAATAAAACTACTTTTTACGAATTTAGTCGCGTATATTTGTTTTAAATTTTAGCCCGACGTTTCCTACCCGTGACCATAGTGACTACAAATTCTCCGAAACGTCGGATATGCGCCTAAATCCGTAAAAAGTGGTTTCATTTAAACAAATGACACGCGCAAGTGTTAGAGGAAACCTGTACAACTTTATACTATTTTATATTTAAAGGTTAAACATTGCAAGGGTTGTTGCGTGTTACATAATCATGCGTTAACATAAAATAATACTGATCTTATCTGATCCAATACAAGGCCACTATTTAATACCTGATAGCCTTTTAAATGTGTTAAATCTAATTGTGTATGAAATCGATAACCTTCCGTGTTTATATCAATAATAATCAAATTGTTCCAAATCGTGTTAGAATCGATATTGATATCACTATTACTTTTTAAAACTGATTACTTTGTAATTATACAAATAACAGATCCATCATGTAATAATATGTTTGCGATAATGATTTAGTCATAAAATAACACTTTTATAAACATAATGTAAGTAAATTTGACTGTTACTATTGTAACTAGTTGCTATATAATTTTAAAATGTTTAATATATTTATTAAACATTTTAAAATTATATAGCAACTAGTTAGAATTTAAACTACTATGATCTTTAGATCATGGCATATGGCATTTATTTTTAATTAATCGCTGTATTAGTTACAAAACGGCTCGACGGATTGAAATAAAATTTTGACAACATCTATGAGATGAAACTCATTTAATCATGTAGACACAATGTTTAACAAAAATATGTACCCATGAAATTTTTCGAAAACACCGGGAACCCATACTATAAAAATTTATATTAACAAAAAATGTACTAAAAATACAAAAGGGAGACAACATAATACATTAAAAAAAAGTTATTTACAAAAAATTACAGCGATCCGACCGACGACGGCAAGTTCAATTTAGTTTTTTATGTACTACTAAGTTAACTGTATTTTATATTCATACACTAAGTTCATTAATATTAGTGGGTGAAGTGGCAGTAAGTAAAGCATTTAGTCTGATTACCCATGGTTTTCAACGACTCTAAACATGAATACCCAGTACGTGATAAGGAAATATTAGTGGCTGGTGGTTAACATTGTAAAAGAGTTGAAGATCTGACCGAGTGCCAAGTTACATTGCAAAAGGATGAAATCAAACGGCATTCAATTTATAACTGTAGCTACAGAATACTAAACAGTTAACTTACAATATTTATATCTTGCTCTCTATCTCACCAGCCCATTTACGTCCCACTGTTTGGCACGGCATCTTCCACTTTGGGAAGGATTATTGTCTACTGTGCGGCGCTGACCAGGCGTGTGGCACAGGGTTAATTTTCGAGTAGATGGGGTGGTGACACTTGTATTCTTAATCCGTCACCACACGGAGATGCCACGCTTAGTAATAGAAAATTTCGTGTAATTATGGCGATATAAGTGTTTTAGGCAAATCATTATCAAAATACAACTCAGCTCCATAAACTAACTCAAGAAGATGCTGACTTGCTAACTGGACATCCATTCTCATAAAATATTATCAAATTCTCTAAAGTCTTCATAGTGTCCCATTGGGCACGGGCCACCTACACTTAGCGAAGGTAAATACCTTGGTCTGAGTAGCATAAGTAGACCATTTGGTCTACTTATGCTACTCAGACCAAGGGTGTAGGCATAGGGCTTAGTTAAGAGATTTCCTTCTCTCAAAGATGTTTAGTTGTTCCTTGGCTAGCTCTTACAACATATTGGGGAAGATATATAGTGGTGACATCTCTATTCTTAATCTGTCACTACATGTTTGATTACTTATTACTTATTATTTATAAAAGACAAAAGATTACTAAAATAAAACATCAACCTCAAAAAATGTAGAACAAAATACAACAGTGAAAAAAATGTTGCCAGCCTAAGGAAAACAAATTACGAATTAAATTACTCAGGCGTCGTTAAACCAACCATTAATTTCATTTTCAACCTACGCGTGATCGATGAAACACTATAATAATTTTAAATCGATAATATCTGAAGGTAATTTCTACTTTATGTAAACAAATCGAATGCGTTTCAAAATAGTTTATCGGTTGTAAATCGAGTAAACTTATTTAGTGAGAGAGACGGCTTAAAAACGACATACACTCCCTGATGTCCTCATAAGACCTAGGTATACTTAATGATAAAGTCATAAACCTAATCAGTTAGACACAATTTCTGACATAATTATATTCTTATGACAAGGTCAAAATTGTTTCCCTTCCACGGCAGTATTTCTTATTCTCTATTTATTTGTAATCCAACCCTGTCAGCTGTCACACTATCATTCACTTGCTCTTCTACAGTATCATCCTAATTAATATTATCTTAATACAATACAAAAGACAAACAAATAATTGTGTTAATTGTTTATTTGTCTACATTAAACAAAATTTTATATTGATTAAAAAAAAATTTCGTATGTACTATTTTTAAATTTACTTTGTTAGTCAATATAATTCTCGATAATGATTCTCGTTTTACTTTGATATTTACCCCAACAAGACGTTTTTCAAATACTGACGATAGCACCTTTGATTTCTATGAATAAATACCTAGAGATGTCGTGAATCAGTGACAACAATATCACAAGTTCTGATTGGGACTAGGGAACGTTGTATCTATAGAATTCTACCACATATTAACTATAATAATAGGTTACACATTAAATAATCAAAATGTCCTTGAACTCTTTATCGGTACCTAATAACCTTCGTGCTATGAAACCCAGAGTTTGACATAAATGCCACCAAACAAAACTATACAATCTATGAAAGTGAACGGGTTCCGGTAACGTAATGGTGACAAAAAACGCAACAAATGGAACCGACATTGTGAATGTCAGTTATTATCTTCCTAATAGCCTCTTATATTGTCATTTACAGACCATACAATTACCATAGATCTAATGGGTAGGCTAATAAAAGTCGATGCGACGTAGCATCTTCCAAATGTCCCATTTTTTCTTAAACAGAATCTTTGGTCCGAAACAAACTTTTGCTAAACTCAATACCTACATTGTCGAAAACTGTTTTCAATTCTTTGCTACAGTTTTTGCATGAAGATACTTTGGTTACTGTATTATAGATATTTTTATTGTAAATATCCAAGACATAATTTTGAATCATGCCTATGTGCGTCTCCTGGGGTGATTTTCTCATGCAAGGTAATAAATATCACATGGCAAAATACAATAGACGATATCTGAACAACTACGTCCGCAGAAGCGTCAAACCGGTACAGCTGTCTGGCCGTGTGCCGACGGAAATAGAACGTCGATACTGTACGACCTGTGCCCAAGGAGACCAGTTACTTGTATTTTTATTAGTTTATCTGAATATACTTTTCTATATTATGTTCTTAATTTAGAAAAATCTATCACAAATACAGTCAACAACTATTAATATACCTAATTTAGATTATCCATTGTGGATACTGCACAAGTCAACGATAAAAAATATGATAACAAAATGGACAGAGTCATAAACAACCAATTACTAGGCAAGGGAATCATAGGATCAGAGGACCCACTCAGCGTCAGTAAGAACACCATTAGCTGTGACAATCTTTAACGAAAACGGAAAAAATAGATGTCCAGTGAAAGGTTGACGAATTAAAATTCACAATGATATAAATAAACAGAGTAATAAATTATATTATTATGGAAAATGCCTCAAAATAAGTATCTTTTGATTCATGTCAATAAAATGTCAAACAACTTGTATTTTGATAAGAAACGTGAGAAAACGTATCTGTTTTCTTCTCAGAACAGACAACTGTTCTGAGGTTTTCTTCATTTATAAAAAGACAAGTGGGACTTTACAGCAAATAGATCAAAGTATGTACTTCGATTTAATGTTAATATATAAAATATATGTAATATTTAGGGAAAATATCGTCGATACGGGAATGTATGGTGAAATTGGCCACTCGAAGCGGTCGCGTCCCATGGGCCGAAAACTTACCGAGCGGAATGATAAATTGCTAAAATAAAATACCAATCTCCGTGTGAATTTTACTTTGGGAAAAATATTACGCGATTTCTATTTATGCGTAAATTTAAACTTCATGAACATGCCTTTTGTTGTGCTTTACTTTCGCAGTTGATGTGCAATGTTTTTAATAAATATAATGAAATATGAATAGTGTTGTAAGTGTAGCACGTTTGTTCATTTAGGAACAGAATAAGTAGTTGTGTAGTCTCTGGCAATGCCGAAGCAACGACCTTCTCGGGATTAAAGAGAATCGTTGCAAGCCATCAGACCACGCTTTCTATTTTGACAAAAATCTACGGGCAGCAGTGAATAAGTAAAAGCTGAAAAAGAATCCGTTCCAGTATGTTAGTATTTACGTAAAAGAACGTACCGTATAAACAATAATTTAACAATATAGACGTAACAAAAATTTCAACGAATTACAACGCCAACAGACTAATTAATCAGGATGCTAACAATAATGTCATCAACGGAAGAAGCTTCATTAAAATAAATAGACTAAGCGTTAAACTTGTCACAATTTATTTCGGTACAACGCGTCCCTTAGGAAATATAATTAAGGTATCTGATACGGATATTAGGTTTATTTATATTGATAAAGATAAAATAATTATTATCACGATAGTGATATCAAACGTAGATCGTTTCATAGGATTTAATATTACAAAGACTACAGATACGGTGTTATTTTTTTTATATCATTAATTTGATGGAAATCTAGGATTATTTCACCTAGCATTCGCTATACCTAACGAGGTCACATTAATTTTGTAGAGCTATTTGTTTTCGCGACTCATCATAGTATACATATTTTTGGTAATAATGTTCTCAAGCAGTTGCACGGCTTATTTATTCAAATCTTACCATTCTAATTCCACCGCATTTCTTTGGACTTTTCGGTCAATGTTCCAGAGACTTTTCTGCCACGTTTTGGATATTTGTGGCAAACAAATGGATTACATAACTAAATATTCTTTGTCAACATTTCCTTTAATGGCGGCAAAAGAGTGGGGCAAATGAGTCAACGGAAAAGTTAACCATAAGTGTAATTAGTCTTTAGTAGATCTTTGGGAAATCGTAACTAGCTATAGAATTCCCTGCTCCTTTAAGAACATAATCAATAAAACAAAAATGCGTGCAGTGTAAATAAAGTAAGTACTAGCAATGATGATAATATTTTAAGATACAAACTTAAAACAGGATCGATAGTAATTTCCATTAAGGAAAGTCATTATCATTTCTGTCACTTCAGTTCGGTGTCAATTTTACGAACAGTGAAATTCAGTGACTCGTGTCGAATCAAGATTGAGATGTTCCTTCTACCGATCGTCCAGTTTTATGGCGGACATAAAAATAGGCTGGCAAATGATCTCACAAGCTTTAAGTGTTACATTTCTTATTTGAAGAGGTCCATCTGGGTTGTTAGCAGACACTATAACTAAACATAGATGTAGTTATATCATTTAGCAGAAATGTACATCATTTTCTTCCTGCCTCCATTCCAAATTATTCGGGATCAGCGCAACCCGTATTTTCACCCCTGGTCTACTCACAGCCGTCACACTTTTATTAACTTTATTGAAATTACCACAACAGCGGACCTTCGGAATAAAACTGACCTGAAAGCGTATACTAAGTATTCGATAACATTAAAAATGTACAAATAATTATATCTTAATTAATATACCTTTAATGTAGCTTTACTCGTAAAATATAAAACGGTATTCCACTTAGATCATGAAAGTAAAACAAACATAAATGTACTGCTTTCGACAATATACTTAACAAGACGAGACGAGATCAGAAACATAAGACCTAGGACTTTCAAAGTCAAGTAACCTTTATGTAATTTGGATAAATATGACAAAGACAAAAATATTATGATTATATACTTAATTTCTTCGCATAGATTCTTAACATACATAATACGATAAAGCTCTGAGGTTTTTCTTAGAACCGACTAATCTCTGAAAAGCTATGCGGATTAAGAGCTTTTTGCGGTTTATAATCTATTTATCAACGGAGATTAAACAACACGCTTCAAACCATCGGGAAGGGAACAGTATTTGTAAATATTATTTATCTGTGTGTGACAGATAAATTAATCTTTGTGTATGAAGAGACAGTCAGTCAGACTGACTATCAAGTAACCATGCAAAGAAGAGCATTAAGAAAGGAATTCTTGGATAATATTAAATTCATAAGGTGAAAAGATGTTCGAGTCTCTAATTTTCTAATATAGTTATGAAAATTGATATGCAGGTGTAGGCGAAAGAAGGAGAGTAAATGTGCCAATTCAAACATAATATATGAAGAAAACAAAAACAAAAATACTTATACAGAATCATTAAGAATGGCAATAAGAATGTTAATTAGCCATCAACATGTCAGATGTAAATTTTGAGTGTATTTTGGTATTTCAATCAATCATTGTGATGCTGCACAGTATCGACTTACGTTACCAAATGTTTCAGATTTAAAGGAAAATCAAAATACTGGGAAGCGAGTTTTGCTTGCTTTTGGTCTGAAAATCTTTAATTGAGGACTTCGTTTAAGTAAAAGTAACTGGGTAATGAATCAACAAGGTCGGCATAGTGTAGGTGATAACTCTAGTGCGAAAGTCCATAGGTACTACGTACCATTACGCGGATGCTTGTGGCTTGTCTTAAGCAAATTTGTTTTGGGGAATCTAAATATAAGGATCAAAAATAAAGGATCAGAAGAAAAAAAACTAAAAAACACGCTTTATATAGAAAACCCAACTAAAAATAGAAAAAAGAGTTTCTCTGGAAATGCGCGCATGCGTAGTTCGCGTACTAGCCCTCTCTCTTACTCTCATGCAAAGGATCCGGAAAGAGATTAATAAATCCTGGCGAATCTAACCAGGATAATCGGATATTTTAATCGAATTAATGGTTAGCATACATAATTGATGTACTTTCGCTGTACCTACTTCACTTGCCATGCAAACATGAAAAAAGATACAAGTTAATAAAATAGTTTAAAAAAACTAAAAAACACGCTTTATTTAATCGAATTATTGCATTGTCATCGGTCTTTGACAGGTGTGCAAAATTTGAATAGAATCTGACCGTTTAAAGTGGGTCAAAATAGCGTCCAAAGGAGTCGGTTACAAACATACAAACAAACATACAAGTGAAGCTAATATAAAGCGTGTAAAAAGAAGACGGGGGGGATATTGTAATAGAAAAAGAAATAACAGTAAGGCGACTGGAGAGTAAAAAATATGTGTTGTGGCGACTCCAAATAGAATAGGACTATAATTTTGGGACATGAGATAATAATTACAACCTATATTTTAAGGCTAAATGGTTAATTATTTATACAAATATGATAAAGCTGAAGAGTTTGTTTGTTTTAACGCGCTAATCTTAAAAACTACTAGTCCGATTAGAAAAAATCTTTCAGTGTTGGATAGTTCATTTATCGGGGAAGGCTGTAGGCTATAAAACATCACGATTTGCCCAATAGGAGCGAAGCATCGGTGTAAAATGTTGCAAAAACGGGGTTTTCTAAATTCTATGCGTAACACAACAGCTAGTGAGTATATAATTCTATCAAAAATATGCATACCAGCAGCGTTTCTCCAATACATATTATCAAAGCACATAAAGGTATCACACGAAGGAAATTGCTTCCTCGAGGTGAGTTGTGATGAAAGATACTATTCGTGCGTACATAATAAATTCAGAGACGCGAGTGAATATAGAGCTTTACGTACGATGACACGAGATTTCTCGCCAATCTTTCCTGCTTATGGGTACCCAAATTTGTGCAAAAAAGTAAGAAAATACACATCAGTGGTCTAATAAGCTTATTTATTTAAAAAAAACATCACAATAGCCTGGTATAGAGAAAAATTCTGTACGAAAATAGAATAAACGTACGAAAGTGAAAGGAATTGGCATATTCGAAACAACTCCAGTCATGATTACTACATAACTCATAGGAATAACCATTTAATACATATATGAAAATGTTGACAACCCTAAGGGCAAAGACATGACGCTCATTTAATCAGTGCGTCAAATCATTTCACTTTCATAATCCCAATCTGCCCACACATATCTCGAATATACAGTAGTAATGATTTATGAATAACATAGAACATTACAACGCAATGACGCTCGTTGCAGTTACCTTACTGACATGAATGGGCGTTCATCCAAATTCCGATGATATGCAAACTGTAACTTCTTTACTTATTATAAACTAGCTGTTGCCCGAGACTTCATACCCGTGGAACTCCTACTTGCCTGACACTTATCGTCACATTTTGAACAATTCACACAATATATTTATAAATTGCAGCCTATGTGTTATTTCGATGTATAAGATACATTATTGTAAAGTTTCATTAAAATCCATTCAGTAGTTTTTGCGTGAAAGAGTAACAAACATCCATACTCACAAACTTTCATATTTATAATATTAGTAGCAGTATAAAACAAAGTCGTTATTTTTAAATGTATGTATGTCTTTAGTTGGAACTACAACTATTAAATACACAACGGATTTAAATGTTGTTTTTTTTTAGTTCATGAATGGGTTTTTGTATAATTTAAGATTGTTTTATTTTCTAACAATGTCACAAAACAATTTCTTGTTTTACGAAATATTTTCTCAAGTTGTCTAGCTGAAGTGTAATTTTGGTTAGCGAAATAAGGTACTGAAAACAAATCACATTAGAGACAAGGAAACCGTCCTTTAAACTGCAATTTTAAGGGAGAGCATGAGTGATCTTTTCGGTGTAACGAAACATAAAGAATTATCTTTTTAATTTGGACTTTTGAGGACATGAAATAAAGATGAGTTAACACAGATATGACGGCTGACAGAAGACTAGGGACGATAAAAACATGTTGCGCCGACCCCAAATAACGGGATAAGGGCAAGGGAATGATGACTTTCGACAAAGCGTGTTCTGTCTCTACTTAGCTAAAAGACCGCACGCGTCACAATTATTATTCAAGTGGTCGACTCGTATACTATTTGTCCACAAATATGTGATCACGTCACGTGGACACTTCGACGTCTGGGAGATGTCGTTATGTGACGTCACCAGACACAGGTTTGGCTGACAATTACTTTGGCTACGATACAAAATAGACGAATTTCGCGAAAAATGTCTTAGACATTTATAAAAGTAAAAACCAGTATTTTCCATTTGTATTTTTAGTTTGACACATTTTGGAACAATTGCAATATGTGATGTATTTTTCCATTAGTTAATGAAGGAAGAGCGACTTGGCTTTCACATAAATGAAATATTCTTATCTCGTTAGAGAACGCCAAACAAAATCTATACTAATAAGCAGGATCCAGGAATAACTAGTCACGTAAAAATTGTGAGATTCGTTGTAATATTTACAATTTTTTTTATGTACATACGTTAAAATATAATTCAGGTAATATTATTTGTGATAAAAAAAATTAAAAAAAGGTCTGATTACAAAATTCTTTCAGTGTTGGATAGTCTATTGAAAGCTTTAGGCTATATAACATCTCGCTAAGACTCATAGGGGCGAAGCATTAGTGAAAAATGTTGTAAAAACGAGAAAATTTTCTAAATTCTTATTTCAAGTTGTTAGTTCTTAAATTTACAACGGGTTGTAGCAAGACTGCGTTTACTAAAGCACATTAAAATAAGCGCTTAATTGTTTTACGTTTACAAAATGTATGATAGTGTTATTAGTTTCAATACTAGAAAACTGTTTATAAAGTTCGTTTTTATTGTACTTACAATCAAAAGAATAGTTTCTGTAGTTTTAATTAAACCAGTGAATACATTTTACATAATCATAACACATTTCTATCATCTGACTAATACAATTTACTGTTAGGTAAACATGTATATTTTACCTTCGTGTTGAAAATAGATTAGAAATTCATAGCTTGGAGATTTTCTCTCGCTTAATAATTCATAAGGGTGGTATGGATGTGTGTTTTAGTAATCTGTGTTTATCTCGCGAAGGACTTATAGGATAAAGATAAGGGATACAAATTATTTAAGACTCTTGTACAAAATATATAAAAATACTAGCTGACTCGGCAAACGTTGTTTTGCCATATAAATGTTAGTGATAGACAATCCTTATCACTTAGGGGTATGAAAAATAGATAGTAGCCGATTCTCAGACCTACTGAATATGCATATAAAATTTCATAAGAATCGGGCAAACCGTTTCGGAGGAGTATGGGAACGAACATTGTGACACGAGAATTTTATGTATTAGAAGATAAATGCAAATTCGTCGTATTCCCGACCTCAAGTAACAGAATAAGGGCAGCAGAATGGTGTGAATAAACACAAACCGTGAAATTTTCAGCTCCCTAGCTATCACCATTCCAGAGATAGTCCTTTTTGTTCTCCTTTACTTGTCCACGCGTTATGAAGCCACGGGAACTCTTTCGGACTACACCGCAATCCTAGTAGGTAGTGGACACAAGTCCAACGGGGCCTCTCTGTCCAGAGACTTGCCTGGTGACAGACGGACGGATAGACGGACCAGCAACAAGGTTCACTTTTACCTTATAGTAAGGAACGCTAAACGTGAAAATGATGACAGTACGTTTCTATTTCAAATTCATGTTGATAAGTGATAACAGATGATTATAGCAGTGACATGTTTTGTGTGCACACCCATCTTTTTGACAAAATGATATAGGTATACGGTTATCTATTGTGGGCGTTTCAATGATGTTATTTTGTGTATTTGAGGATTAATTTAGTGCAAAATATTACGTAGGGTAAGTTGACTATATCTTTTAAATGGTAATGAGAAAAAGGAAATCTGAGTAAGATGACATTGGTACCGATTCTACACGCACAACTAAACAAAACTTAACAAAAAAATGAATTTTGATAGTGTTGATAGCACAGTTCAACAATGTTAACTGAAATTTATTGATAAAAAAACTGTTTATTATAGACTAAAGAGTATAACACTTGCGCGACTCATTTGTTTAAATAAAACTACTTTTTACGGATTTAGACGTGTGTACCTATTTGTTTTAAATTTTATTTATTTATTTTTATTGAAACACTTATGGTCTTATTCATAATGACTTATCGGAGGTTTAAAAGTTCGCTAAATAGGTTTGCGAAAATTGTCAAAACTTGTTATTCATAATAGTCTTTTTACGCTAAAACGTTTATTATCTCTCCGATAAAATCTCCGTTTAAACCTTCGATAAGTCATTATGAATAAGACCGTTAATGTACATAGTAGGTACAAAGGCGGATTTAATGCCTAAGGCATTCTCTACAAGTCGACCTTTGGGTGGTGCAGAGATTGATAAATGGTAGGCGTTTAATTTATTAAAAATAAGATAAAAATAATTACACTAATTGAATATATTTACACCAATACTGTTTATTTAAACATACTAATATCTATACATATATACATACAATTATAAATAATAAGCAGGTATACATACATAAATTATATTACGATGATGGTATCTTAAAACCTAGAGTGTAGAATCAGCAACCGATAGATCGAAATAAAATTGATGAACTCTGGACTTGAAATTTTTCCGACTTTTAGCCAAATGCATGCGTCTTAATCCGTAAAAGTAGTTTTATTTAAACAAATGAGTCGCACAAATGTTAGAAAAAGAAAGCTACCTTATTCTTTCCTAAGATACATTTACGGAAATAAATATTACGTTATTACGATCATGGCATGCGTCAAAATCGAAGCAATGTAATTTACCAGGCATCTAGGAACCTGGTACACGCGCTACCAAACAAATATCTTTTGTATTTTATCAAATTCATTCTTATAAACGTATGGATAAGCTTGTGGATCGTCTGGCAGATAGCCACATACCTGTGTACGCTTACACAGATCATCCCCAATAGAATTCGCAAGGCGATTAACGCACACCGAACGTATGTACTATGCTAATTAATGTGTGAAAACTTGGTGTGTGAATTTGCTACGACCAATGCAATCTGCGTCGTCCTCGAACTCTGGTGTGTATAGTCGTTAACAAAAATCTCGTAATGCGTTATCTATTGTAGATGATCTGTGGTACGGTTAGCAACACAAGCTCGCTGTAACAAAACATTAATTGAAGAGAGCAGATGTTTGTAGGGCTGCTTCACGCGTCGTTTGATATAACATTTATATTTTATGAGTATAATTATGTAAGATAATTTTAAATTGTTTATATTGTTTTAAACACTGTTTGTATTAGTTGTTGTTTAAACTTTGTTGTCTGTCATGATGGATTTATAAATGACTACTAGCAATAACCAAATTATCAAAGATATAACTAACTTCAGGATAGAGTGTGCGATTATCGTCAAAACTTACTCTAATCATTTTTCCTAGCGCATATTTTAGTATAACTTAAAAATTCGTTTAACAATATTATAATATGATATAGATACGTATTTTTTTTTTTTAAATTTTAAATTAAGAATGTGAATAAAAGAGTCACGCAAGTGTTAAAAAATATTATGACGTTTAAAACTCAGCAAATAAAGTCTTAATATTGGGCTATTTATTCATCATTTATTGATAGTAGTTATGAACATCAAGTCACTACATTTACGAGCACCTACTTATAAAATCCCATATTATATAGACATAACTGGAACTGAAATTATACTCGTATATTTTGCCTCAATTCAAAGTACATAAGAAAATATGTATGTTTTTTTAAGTCTAACAACGGTGGGATGAAATCTCATTACATTTTCATGACCCACGCCCTACAGAGTTTAATACAACAATGATAAATTGTCGTATCCATCATTACGTTTTACATTGCGTAGTAACTGGGTGACGTCTCATCAAAATTCATGAAAAAAAGCACAATGTATGTGCGTCACGTTCTACATACGGCAACAACGATTTGTCCGATAATCGTTTAAATTTTCATGACGATTCGATTTTAGCTGAACGTGATTTGAATATTTGTACTTTTAGTGTTCCTGTACAGAAAAGTAAAAACAAACCCTTCTGGTATTTGTATTTTTTTATATATACACTTTTTATAGTTTCTGTCACGTATTTTTCGATTTATATTATTATTATTATATTGTTTTGTTTATTGACAAAAATAGTGATACATTTCATTCCAATATACAATTATTCATTACACAATAGAAAATATCATACAATGTTGGGAACACTATTACTTAAACTAGGTTAGACCTGTATTTTAAGTAGTAGTTTTCGGCTTAGGTTATGCTTTTAGTATGATATAAGCAAGAAAATCATTGTGCATTGATCTATAGTTTCAGTATCCTATATTAGTGTTAGTAGTGATAGAAATATTATATTAAATAAGTGAAGGTAGGTATGTGTTCATCATAAGTGTGTGTCTGCGTGAGGAGTAATGAGATATAATTAATTATCTAAAGTATGTGTGTATTAATATATTCAATATGTGTGTGCTTGCATACGCTCTCAGCTCTCAGATTTACATTAAATGTAAGTAGTCTGTGTGTTGACGGATTAAAAATACAAGTGTCACCACCCCTTTTCTTTCCGAGGGTGCTGTAAGAGCCAGCCAAGGGATATTTATTGTACACAAATAACATCCTCTGAGAGAGACGTAATACTCGAAAATAGGTAAACCCTGTGCCACCAGACCTGGTCAGCGCGGCACAATAGACCGTTAACCCTGCCAAAGTAGAGGACGCCCGTGCCCAACAGTGGAACGTTAATGGACTGGAGAGTGAGAGAGAGAGATTAAACGTAACTTATGTTGTGTTATGTTACATGAAATAATGTTAGCAGTCTTGTAGTACATGTACACATTACTGAAAAACTATCATGCCTACAGATTTGTCCTTTAAGATAGTTATTTAGCGTTATATCTATATTACCTTTGAAAAAAAAATCACAATACCCCCAAAAAGAAATGAACACTCCTACAAAGCCTAGGTAATTACATACTAGTATTCCATACAAAGTATAAATGTATGCCAAAGTATATAACCCAAGAAACCAGCGCCATTCTTGTACGGACGGTATATAAACGACAATCGTCATATCAAATGACAGCTGTCATATCCAGTGACAGTTGTCACCCGACGCTTAGAGATTACCGGGTGTCATAAGTTTAGTTTGAAAGGGGTCAAACAATAATTATCTTTAAATGATTTGTTAACAAACTGTCGAATTGTTATGAAATATGTATGAGATTGTAGATAATAAGGTGGAGCCAGGATTTGCAATCACGGAAGGTTTGGATACCATTCTTCATCTCGTTGTGGTTCGAGGATTGGCATCTAACGTTTGCAACAAATAGAACTAAATTGGTTGGAAATAATGTAAAATCTAGTTTTGTTGCCATATTTTTCGAATTTTCAGTAGGGTTAGGTTTGAAACACTTAAGTCTAACCTGATGACTAGATGGAAACTTAATTTAATCCTTTAAAAAATCAGAAATCAAAGCTTCGTTCAAAGGAGGAATGGAATGCTAGAACAATTTTCTAACTGTTCAATCACGTCCGTTTGTTATTGCTTAGCTATACTTATAAATAAATAAGTTTGTGTCATACCACTGTTACTCCAACGAATCACTTACCTAGAAAAGAAAACAGATATAGTTAGCAAAATAAATATAGAAAACAATGTATCATCACAATAAACAAATATAGAAACGTAAGCAAATAGTTTATATAAATAATCTACTTAGTTTAAAAACTAAAAACACGCTTAAATATCCTGAATATTATTCAAATGATTGCATTGTCATCAATACTCAATTCTATGCTACCTACTTACAAAACGTTGACAGTTTATGTTGTCAGAGACCTAAGTTTCTGTTGTCACATGTTGTCACAATCGTAGTAAACACAAGTAAACAATTATGATATTTTTACCTGATTCTATAAACAAATCGTTTTTATGTGAAATTATCTGATTGTATATGAAAGGCATACGTAAAAACACAATAATCTTGGTGAGTCTACTCATATACAATTAAACTATTACGTGTATAATTAAAAATACAAGTGCGGTCATAGTGATACTTCAACATGCTATTCTGTAATTCTGATCAAGGATTTGGGATTATTCTTTTAAATTATTGCATTGTCATCGGTCCTTGTTAGGTGTGCAAAATTTCAGATCAATCCGTCAACTGCAAGTGGCTGAAAATCGCTTTCAAAGATTCCGTTACACAGATTAATACATTGATAGATACACATAGATACATACCAAACTTATAAAAGCGTGTTAAAAGTATTGAAAGCCGTTATAAAATAAACCAAAGAGCAATGAACTTCAATGTCAAGTTTGCATAATTTAATATCACAATATTAGTGAGTCATATAAATAACACGTTTATTTATAACAAATAAAAGGTTGCACATAATTAACCCGGGGATAAGTACTCCTTAAGAGAAGCACCTACGCCTAAAATACTGAGCTGATTTATATAAAATTTGGTAAGCGGATAAAATAGTTTAGTGTCTGAGAAAGGATATAGCCTACGTGTTGATGCAAAAAGGCGATTTCAAATTTCACGCCTACGCAACAGATAGTTTTTGCAATAATTGAGAAAATAATCCTAAAAATGTAGGTATTAGATTCATATTTCTAACCTAAAAAATTATCCCACTTCAATTAAAGTCACTTTTCACCTTTTTCTTAACCTTGAATTTTATTCCCAATGCGACTATCGGAGCTACGCTTGAATAAGTTACCTTATAAATACAAAACTCCTATTCTTTCAAAGTAAATGGGCAACGTTTAACTTGATACGTTCTGTTCGCTCCCTGGAGGGCAAAAGAGAAATTACTACCAGTCTGAACAAAACAAAGCTATTTAACATTGAAAAAACCTCTCTGAAGAGATTAATAGTTGAAATGTGGATTCTTTTATTTCATATTGTTTTTTTAATCCTCTAGAAGTTAGATATTACACCATATATACTGGTAAAAACAGATCGTCAGACGTTTAGATGTTATATATAGGGCGTAGGTTCAATTCCAACTCAATACAATTACCAATTTGTATCATAAACACAAATATTTGTACTGCATCTGAGTATTTTCAATGTATTCACACCAGAAATTGTTTTCTATAGTCAAGTAAAAGCATCCTAAGTACATGTATTGTATGTAACAGGTATTATGGTTAGTTTGAGATCAAAGGGCTGCAAAACATTACACGCAGGGAAAAAATCTCACACATTACAAACATTTTTCATTCCGCACAAAGTAAAAAATAGACGACACGCTGTTAATCACAGCAAAAGCAATCGAAGATAACGCGGCACATTAGAGACGGCCATTTGTTTTGGCAACAAGATTACCCGAAGGATTACAAACGAAGTAGTGATCAATGCGTATGTTTCAGTCAGTACAGGCAACTAGAATTTTTAACTGTCTGTATAACAGTAAAACATTAAAATGGCTCGGTTATCAATCAATCAAGTTCTACTGCAGTTCATTGCTAGATTTAGGACTCTCCCAATTCATGCATAAAATATATGGTACTCCGCCTTTCGCCAGTCCCATACTGCTACCTTCCTCACGTTCGTTTGTGGATGTTTTTTTTAAAGCATGTACAATGTACATGCACCGACGGCTTAAAGGGTACAACCGTCTCTAATCCACTACCATGTTATGCGAGAGGTGAACTCGATATAAAACAAGAAATTAAACGGGGAATCTCTTGGGTAACGAAATCACTTCGTTCGATCTTTGAATCCAGTAAAAGTCCAGTTTTATTTAAAAAAATGTAATCTATCCACATACATCTGTTAGCTGTAAGGTTCTGAATACAGAGTTTTAAAGAAATTGATATTTTCGAAATCATAGCTCATCTGCCTATCCATTGGGAGCTATATAGTCGTCATTGTAAAATAGTATGCCATCGTTAGGCCGATACACGTATGTAGTACAATTGTTACGTAATGCCAGTAACCGTTATGGCAACAATACCACGATATAATTCTATTGACGTAATTATTGTGAGAGGATTATTACTCTATTTTTAGTGCCTTATGTATAACAATGTACTATAATTAGAGGGCAATGTTGTAACGATTTATAAATAAAAATGAATACGCAATTATTATCAATATAATCAGTTCCAATAATTGTTAGCTAAAGAATAATAAAACAATCTCAATATTCTTGGAACTATATTGAATTGATGGGTATCCTATTTATATTTGCAGAAAATCATTGTGTAGCATTTTTTACGCAACTAGGTAAAATTTTACACTAGAAAAGAAGACGCCACCGGTCAAAAAACTTCGCAGAATTTCCACCAGTGTCAGATTTTATCGTTAAGAAAATTGCAGGCCTGCAGAATTTTGAAACCATAAGTGCCAGGTTGGAGAAGAGTACTTTGAAAATATTAACAAACTTTTTTGACACTCTATTCATTGGCTGACAATTTTAAAATTGTCGTGCTAAGTAGAATGTAGTCAACGTGATCATACAGTACTCCTATAGCGACCTCGTGGAAGATTTCGATAGCATGAACCGTGTTTCAGACGCTTCTAACCTATTTCAGTCCACCGTCCAATGGAACACGCTGAAACAATGAAGTGAGTGCTCAAGAAAGGGATAGCACTAACTATAAAACGTAAGACGGAGAGTGAAGCAAACAAACATAGTCGTCACAGTGAACACGCTTAGTACCCGCTGCGTTCTATTTCTGATCGTCGCAAAACATGTCTCGGAATTCGTTTCTGTGTCTGGGAACATCAAGAAATCATGTGACTAATGTCTTACTACGAATATTAATGTAAGCTGTAAAACAATTTAAAAGGTAACTGTGATTCAACATTCAGAGACCAGGGTCCAAATTTATTTGTCATGATTCTTACAAAAGATACCTTTTAAGTTACTTTCAGAGCAATATTTTCAGTACATTGAACGGAAAAGGTCAAAGTTATCAAGGCATAGACAAAAAAAGGATTTTTTCTTTCTAAAAATTAAAGAAAAGCAAATTGCGAAATCAGACTCATAAGGAACTAACTGCCTATGTCCCCTGCGCTACTCTATACGCCTATGGTATTTCGCTATTACGCTAATTGTGGCCAAAATAATTTTTTTGGAACTTAATCATAACAATGGCGTGTCCAAGTCAAATAAAAGAGTTAAACTAATATATAACTACTATCTAAAGTTATGAAAATTAAATGACATCAGACAATTAATTTCCAACCATTATTAATATTATCTCGGGTGTCATCAATTCCGTGTACAACAGTTATTCAAATTTATTACTCTTTGTCAAATTTGGTGTAACTTTGTCAATTTCATGGCAGATATTTTGTAGTTAATGAAAATATATTTAACTCCTCTCTTTTTTTCAAGTATTTTTATATCATCTGTTACCAAAAGAGCTATTAGAATAAAATAGTGGATGATAATTGCCATAGTAGATAGTAGAACACTTTATGTCCGATGCGATTTTTTTAACCGTACGTACTTCGCTACATGAAGCTATGCTAAAATCAATGTCCAAGCGAACTGAATGTAGCAAGCCATGTAAATCGATTCAAAAAATATTCGGATAATCAGTTAAAAATATCTCGATTGTTTCATGTTGGTTTATTGTAGGTGGGGCCACATGGACCTGCAACAGCTGTTAATAAAATGATGAAGCACCTTAATAACGTGCCGATGTTACATGTTGGAGAACAACTTGATTATTTGTTTAACGCGCTTCAGCAACCCGGTCGTCCGTCTTTCGTTAATCTCCGGTTTATTTTAATCTTAACATTAATATTATGTACGAAAATACCTGCCAGCGTTCAATCATAAGCGGTTCGTACCTGGTTTGTTTCTACTGAGCACAAATTTAGTTTCTTTACGTACACACTATGTACACAGTTTATGTTTCCGTTAGCTCGGTTGTTGCTTAATGGATGTGTGTGTTTCACTGCGAAATACTTCATCATACTCGACAGATTAATTCTCTTTTAGCAGTCGCAAAGGGCCACCTGCTTGACGCTAGTAGATATTTGGAAAACTTTTCCTGATATCAACCATCACTGGTCCCGATGTCGATTGAAACATTATAAATACAGATCCAGAATCCATTTATATATTTGTAAGAAATGCTATGACTGCCTAGTTCTATATTAATTTATTAATTTTTGCAATTGACTTGCTATGCATGCTATATAAATTATTGTGGAAAAAATAATAACCATGAGCGGGGCATGCCTAATTCTGACAATGTTACCTGAAGTTTGATTCCATTGACAGGAATATAAATCTGATCTAATATTTTTTATTACCAAGAGACCTATGCGTGGCTTTTAACAGTGTAGTCAATATCAAATAACAGAGTGCAAAAACATTACCACAGTGTAATGGAAATTTTCTTTCAACAAGTTCTGATAAGGTTATCCTTGAAAAAAAAATGTCACAAACATGAGAGGAGAAAATATAGACATTTATATAAGTCTGCGGAAAATGAAAAGGCATTTCTACATAAGGAACGGAAGTAGTCGTATTCCTGTGCCTAGTGGCGGGCGCGGTCTGGAGGGTGGGTAGCAGAGCGCGGGGTCCGGGATTTGTAGAGGGGTGTGAGTGACGTCATCATGGAAATTGATTCGGAGGCGAAAAACGGGGCCGCAACAAAGGCGCCGTCCGACGGCTAGACATAAATTAGTGGTTTATTTGTTAAGTTGTATGGCGACCGTCTTTTATAGAACGTAATGCTTCAGAATATACAAAGTATCGCTTATCATGTTACCATTTAGGCTAATGTTAGGCATAAGATCAATAACGGCGCCCTTGAGGAACAATGCGGTGGAAATATAATATCGAGTGAGACAGAAAGAATTGAGAACTATGCCATGTTAAGTTCATATTTCTCTTCTGTGCATTAAAGAAATCTTAGTGAGGAAATAGTGGATCCTGAAAAAACCAAAAATCTCCGAGTCCACTAACTTCTAAACGTGTGAAATCAAATCTAGCAATCAAATCAAACGAAGCATAAGATATGTAGTTTTACGCTTGGATTGAGACTAGATAATAAATGTTTTAGGTTATTCTGCAATTATTGTGCTTTTTCTTATAAAAATCGACATAACAATTTTATTATTTTGGAACAAATCAGACAAGAGATTCAAGACGCAGCGGAATAGAAGTGTCCTTGATCTTTATCACTCAAGTGTGAAAGAGGTAATACTTATCGCATTTACCAGAGGGATAGTGTAACACAACTTTGAGAAGATCAAACCATCTGTTCAAATAAGTATGGAATATTGAAACGCAACTAATTTACTACAACCACACATAAGGACTGACTGAAATATAATGCCTGATATTTCAGCCAATCCTAACAATTAACTTATAATTTGAAAAATTTTCATTCATTTGTATAAATCTAGTTTTTAGAAAGCTGAATACTTTAAGGGTATAAACATATTTTGGTAATAACACTTACAACTTGAACTGAGAGGACTTTTGAGAGCAAACTGAAATGTAAAAGGAATATCAAAATCAAAATTCATTTATTCACGTAGGCATATTCTCATTTTGCCAAAAAAAAAATAAGCTCATATGATATGTCCAAAAATTTTTTTCCCTACCACCGGTTCAGGACTTTTAATCCGCTGAGAAGAACCGGCGTAAGAAACTCAGCAGATATCGTTATCTTTTGTCATATTAATCTTTTTTTAAATAATCATTACAATGGTTCTTACAATTTATATAAATTACAATTATAATAATCAAATATCAAAGATCAAAGACCTCTGTGCCTTACAAAGTTAGAGCAATAGGCAGCCTAATAATTGGGTAACAGGAGTATAATTTGTATATTCCATTGAAACAAATAGTTTAAACGTAGCGGACGTGGTGATGAAGCCAATTAGTTCTTATTGTGTAAAATATTGTATGGAGGTCAACGCACAGCGAGCTTACGCAAAATTACAGACATACTAAAATATCTCGTGTATTGGTTAGTCTATAAATAGACTCACATATAATGTTATTAGAAATATAAAAATAGTGATATTCAGTTTCTTTGGGTTTCACAATACGCTGTTTGCGTTTAAAATAGAACACGTTTTGTAGTTCTAAAAGCATTGTTTGAACATTATAATTTTTTCTTAGAATACATTTTGTATTTTTCTTGGCCGAAATTTTTAATTTCAACTTTTTTTCTGCTCTATGCTACCGATGCTGTAGGCGTTTACGTTAAACTCCTAATGTAATTTGTTTTCTACAATAAGTTTTGTGTACAAATTCAAAATACCCATTTCACAACAGTCTTACATATCCTTGCCTAAATTTTTACTCGTAGTTACAATTTAACCTTTATATAGTTTTAATATTTTCTCTCTCTTTCTCCAGCCCATTAACAGTTCACGGGCACAGGCCATTTTGGGAGGGAATGTAGTCTACTATAGCTCGTCAACCAAGCTTGTTGGCTTAGTTTCGTTTCGAGTTTTCCGTCTCACACAGATAGATAGATAGATAGATAGAAAACTCTTTATTTGTACACCACAATAATATATTTTACTTACATAATAATTTCTTAAAGTAAGGTATTGAACAAAGGGCGGTATTATCACTAGTGTGATTTCTCCCAGGCAACCTTAGGATGGATAAAAGTATCTAGGATAGATAAAGCGGTAGTTTGTGGTGTGTGCTACATACTAGTGTAAACTACATAAGCTACTAAAACATAAAATACATAATATACTTAGATATCTAGAATACTATACATACAATACATAATAAATAAATACATACAATATATATTTAAATCTAAAAACATGCACATCAAGAATTCTTTACTGTAATGATAAATAATGATGTAATAGTTTAATTTTAAAACTTGCAAGTGACTTGGCTTGTCTTATATGCACTGGTAGTTTATTCCATAGTAATATAGCTTGAACTGTGAAGGATTTGGTATAAAATATGGTCCCATGCTTTGGAACATTTATTCTCAAATTTTCAGGTGTTCTTATGCACTTTGGGTGTGTTTCACGACGGAACACGAAACGGTCTTTGAGATATTTAGAGAGTATTGGTATTGAATAATACGAGTATGTTATACAACATTATACACAGATGTTATACACAGAGGATATTATCTGTGTACCCCTTAGCTTTAACACCATCCTGGGGAAAAATGTAGTGGTGACACTTAGATATTCACAATTCGTCACCACACGGACAATTTTAGTTTTAATATTAATAACAAAGAATATTGGCTATATAAATATTAGTATGTCGCATTATCACACCAAGTATTTTGTTCTGACTATTGTATTTCTTAGAAATTATATTATTGTCTTTAAACATGTATCAATGACTCAAAATGAACATAATAACAGATGCCACATGTTTTGTATTTGCTTGTTTAACATTACATTTTAATGGAGCTGCATTATGCCTAGAGTAATTTTTCTACGGTGATAGTTAGATAAATTTTTTAGTGGAGCTTTTTAGCAGGACGGAATAAAAGAGCCACTGTCTCATTTTCTCCCCAGATTGCTATAAATGCCATAAATGGGATATATAATTTAATTGCAAATTAGTTCCTCTCGGTTTTTATATTATAGCATTTAGTTAACTTAGTCTAGGTATGGTTTCTTTATACATTTTTTTTTCTTTATTGGTTGGCAAATGATCTTCACTTGATGTTTAGTGAATGTGCAATCCAGAAGTGAGGACAGCTAATCGTTGGAGATCAAGCAAACAGCCCGTCTGATGTTAAGGAATCATCGTAGCATTTAGATACAGACTCATTGCTTTGCAGACAACGCTAGAGATTTTAATCGCGATTCGCCGATCCTGCAGAAATCTTTACACTCCTTTTTTTGAAGATGTTATTCCAATTCTTAGTAACTTATGTATACAAACACGATATTGGCTTACAATCCTCTCTCCAGCCCACTTACGTCCCACTGTTGGGCACGGGCCTCCTCCATGTGGTGACATCCGGGATTGTGGTCCACTGTGCCGCGCTGACCAGGGGTATTGGCACAGGGTTTATTTTCGAGTTTTCTGTCTCTTACAGACGATGTTATCTGTGTCCAATATCCCTTAGCTGACTTTTACAGCACCCTTGGGTGTCACCACCCGATCACATTGAGATATAATAGAATCAGACTTTTGATTATTAATACGTATAAATTGGGAGTTCGAGAAAAAATACACCTAAGCGTTAATTCTAACACTATTTAGGTTGATTACAAGACTAATAATATGTAACAAATTAGATTTCTTACAACAGTCATTACACCAAAGTAACGTTAATACGGGACGACGATTGTTTTTCTAGAGTCTGGTATTTCACAGAACACATTAATAAATTGTCTTTTTCTAACAGTTTTTGTTCTTTTAGTACAAAAAGAAAAAAATAAAATTATAGACGGCAACATCTTGCAGACAATAACTGATAATATAACTATAATACATTTTTAAAGGTTTTATAGGTGCATGTGTGTGCTAAGATTTTATCGACCAGTCCATCATTTGCAAAAATATTTTGTAACACAACCAGAGAATTTAAACTAGATATAGACACAATGTATGTACTATGTATGTATTGTAAATACATTATTTTATAATGGCATAGTACAAATTTAATTTTGGAACTGATGTTAGTAACAAAACATTGAGTTTGTGTTGTGAATTTCATGGTTCTAATTGTATAGTTATATGGAACAATTGATTTGACTTATTTTGCTATTATCATTTTGCAGTAATTTTCAATTACATATTTCTTTGCTATAGAATATTCCCTATAGTTATAAACTTATTCAAACCAGACGTCCATCACACAGAAGTTCGCACTACAATAGGTGTTTGTTAATGATGGTACACTAATGGAGGAGTTTCCAAAGAGAATTCCTTTAATATTTGGCCACTGTGGGAAATAATCGTAAAATGTATGTTATATTTCCAGCCCATTAACATTACTATAGTCTTTTCTACTTCAGGAGTATATTTGGCTTTCTATGCTACGAAGACCAGGCGTGTTGGCATACGGTTTAGTTTCAAGTTAGCCTTTTTCTAACAAAGATGTTATCCCTAAGCAGGCTATAACAATGAACACCCGAATAAGTAAAAAAAACATTACCCATAAAACCTTTTAAAATTATATATTTCTTAAAACAATTATTCCTACTTACTATTATGATAGGTATATAATTATGTGGTTTCATTCACGATAGAGTTGGATAACATATAAAATTCCGTATAAATCCAGAAAAAACTAAGGAATATTATTTATTTTATGATTCATTTAATAAATTAATACATATTACATGATCAGAGACATGAATCATTGTGTAACTAAAGTGTCAAAGGTTCAATTATTTATTAAGTTACAAATTTTTATTAGAAACGTGAATCATATGTAATATGTAATAATTATAAAACAAAGTCGTTATTTTAATATGTATGTCCCTATGTGAGCTTATATCTTCAAAAGTCCGCAATGGATTATGATTCGATTTTTTTTAAAGATAGAGTGGTTCAAGAGGATGGCTTTCTTGCAGAATATATTTGCTAGGGTTTGGTTTTTGAATTCCACGCGTATGAAGTTGCGGGCAACAGCTAATATGTAATAAACATTAATGGTCTTATTCATAATGACTTATCGGAGGTTTAAACGGAGATTTTATCGCAGAGATAATAAACGTTTTAGCATAAAAACACTATAATGAATAACAAGTTTTGACAAATAAAACTACTTTTTACGGATTTAGACGCGTATATTTGTTTTAAATTTTGGGCTTGACATAACATTGAATGTGGGTAAACCCTGTAATAACTGATCGTAGAAGACACATTACAGCTCAGTCTCACCCGTGACCATGGTGACTGCAAAGTCTCCGAAACGTCGGGCCAAAATTTTAAACAAATATACGCGTCTAAATCCGTAAAAAGTAGTTTTATTGAAACAAATGAGTCGCGCAAGTGTTAGGAAATATTAAGTTTTGACAATTTTCGCGAACCGATTTTAGCGAACTTTTAAACGTTACCTAATTAATTTACATTAGAAAATCTTAGAAATACGTAGATAATTTGGTCTTTAAATGTTAATGTTTCTTTGAAAATGCATAGATCTACTTTTGGCTTGTGTTTTAACTTGAAATCTTTAGCCGTTGCTATGAAAAAAGAAGATTGACTGATTGAGATAGACAGACTAAGAAAACCCAGTTTTTTATACAAAACTGACAACAATTTAAGCATAGAATTGTAAGGGTACTAGCTTTAGCTTGAATATAATGTAGCAACATTTATATATTTACAATAATTTGTATTCCGTGTACCATTATTTGCCATGATAAATTCACAAGCTTAAATCATCATTAGATACTAATAGTTACTACTTCCTACCGACCTACTTGGCAATGTGAACAACTTAGACAATAGGTTTTATTTAAGCACTTCACACATCATGACATCATCACACGTCATTATTCTACTCACAGCGATGACTGAGGTAACACGGCATGCATATACATACCGTCATGTTACATACATACTATCATATTACTAAGAAGTAATTGTCAGGAAGAAATCGCCGTGAGTGATTTTTTTTTCTTTGTAGGATCTGCAATCAGTCCACTAATACTATGAGCAGGTTGGTTGAGTGAATATGAAGTTCAGGAGGATGGAGCAATTTCCTCACTCCATCTCCACTATGAAGGCAGCACGTTAGCTCTTTTAAGTCTCGTAATGGCGTTAGGTAGCATCAGTGGGTGAGATAATGGATTTGGATGTAATTCGAGTCGGTCTTTATACTTGGCTGAGTAGCGTTTTGCGTCTTCCAGGATGGTTGGGATTTCAAGGTATTGATGGATTTTCGTGCTGCGACTGAACCAAGGCGCCGAGGATAACACCCTGAGGATATTGTTTTGAGCTCTCTGGATACTCGAAATATTTCTTTTGCTGGCTGAGGCCCACAGTTGTAAAGTGAGTGATAAAACCGCCACTTGTTATTAATAATTTTGTTTCTTATAACTACGTAACTAGCTGATGATGTACCTACAATAAAGAGTTTAAATAAATAAGTACATATTACAATTACGTTGAACTAGCTGTTGACTTTGACTGCGATTGCGCGGATTTTGCAGGAACACACTTTTTCACGGCGCGACCGTAGTCAGACGACCGTAATGAAAGTGTGCTTCCAGACGATTTAGATTCGGAAGAGGCTTCTCCATCATTGTTTCATTTCATAGTTGAAATGAAACAATGATGAACACCTCAAAATTCGTCAGAGTTAGTATGTTATCTATCTGTCTCTGTTGCTCTTTCACGCCAATCTAATGAGTAGATATAAATAAAATTTGGTGCTCCAATACTTTAAGAGAGCACGATACCAAATTGATGCCCACATTTTTGTATGCATCCATACAAAAATATGGACATCGTAGTCCCCTGTTGTGGATATTGCCTCCAGAGGAACGATTTTTTTTCACAGTACCTAAGTCATATATCTATGCATCTATCACATTCTTTTTTTCAAAACATAATACTAAAAAATATATAATATATATATAATAAAATATAATATATAATAAAATATAATATATAATAAAATATTACCATCCAAAAATCCCGGTTTTTTCGGTTTTCTTTAGATAAAGTTGCAGCATCTATCACACAAATTTGATAAGGTTTTACCAAAAAAAGAAGATATACTCTTCATATATATTATAGGGTAAATAAAATTAAAATCTCTTTAATTTTCGCGAAGAGAAAAGGGGACTACGAAACGTCTTTTTTTCAACGAATTTGTAGGTAAAATCTGCTTCAGCTATATTTGTCCGTTTCAGCGCGGCGCTCGGGAATAGGGATAGCAATATTTAAATTAGGAGTATAGTAGGTACCCTCTTAAATCCTGTGAAAGGACATAGGCTACTTTTGACGCGAAAACGAATAATGATTCAAAATTTCACGTGTTTAACTAACAGCGAATGTTATGTATATCAAAGATACTGGGTGATGGTATAAAAATCATAATATATCATCTTAAAAACAAGTTAATAGTAATTTAATCTATGTACATATTAATGGAGCAATAATAATATTCAAATAACATATTATATTACTCATCGATGACGTGTTGTGGAACTATATGTGACATAGTCGTTAAATATTTCCGTCATATGATGTCACCGCATGTAAGTGCTATGTTCTAATGAATAAATAAAACTGTATGTTTTAACGCAACCCATATACAAAAAAATGTGATGGTAAAAATATTTTTACTAATAAATGTCAGTTTGTAATATCCAAATAGTAGCGTTTTTATTACAAGGTTACAACGCCAAAAATGCTATACAAATATGGTCTTTCTGTATGTTCTAGGTAGTATTCGCAACGGTTGCGACGATTTTTGCGGGACTTGCGATAAAACAGGCTGTTGTATCTCTCGCGTATTTTTAATTTTATTTACTAACTTTGTGGTACATACGACCTCGTACGTGTTGAATTCAGAATAATTTTGCATTAAATGAAAGCCTATGTCCTTTTCAGACTCGAGACTATCGATTATGTAGGTTTGTATGATATCCTATGTGAGCTTAAATCTTCAAAACTACGCAACGGATTTTAAAGCGTTTTTTTTTAAAGTTTAATGTTCGATTTTTAAATTCTACACGTATAAGATAGCGGGCAACTGTGAGCGTAATCTAAAAGAGATTCTAGTTCTAAAATATTACTAGTACTAAAGCTTGGCCATTTATAATTATTTCAATTAAATAATAAAGCACAAATGTTCACTTAAAAACATCCAATAAAAAACTTTTTTAAACAAACATCCGTGCGATAAAAAGTCCATTTAAAACTAAGTGTTACTTTGAAGAGTTTTGCACAAATTAGTTTAGTCGACGAGTTAAAGTAAACACTTTGTTTGCACGCAACTCTCGAGTGCAATAACCACGCAATTGCATTATATCTTTAATCATTTTCACACAACTGCCATAGTTAAACTTATTTTAGAGGACACCTGGCTAATTGGTGCAAATTTATGAGCATAATTAATAAAAATAATAAATAACTATGGACATTTCAAATAACGTCCTCTGGTCCCACGCTAAGCTCATAATATGCTTGTGTTATAGATACCAGCTTACGGATAGGATACACTACTTTTCTTTTGTAAATACATTTTTATAATACATAGAAAACACCCAGAAGCAGTACAAACATTTGCATGATATATAAAAATCACACAAATGTGTGTGCTGAGCGGGAATCGAACCCGCGACCGCGTGAGCGGCTGTCCATTATATGAACCACTCGTCCACAGGACCCGCTAATTGTCTTTACCGTGTCGCTTTTTATCATTTTTTACCAAGCTTTTATGTGACATCAACAAATATTATTTGTGTTACTTCCTCTTTGAAATATAACACATACCTACTGGAAATTTTAACTATAGTACTAATTCTACGCGCACAACTAAACCAAACTTAACTCAAAAACGAATTTTGTCTGTCTGTAACGCAATCCGGCGATGTTAACTGAACTTTATTGATAAAAAAAACTGTTTATTATAGACTTACAATTACCATAAATGTGCACAACAAATTAGCCAATTAATCTAAATACGGCAATAGTTGTTTTCAGTCAAGTTTAGTTGCGCAGATAGAATTGGCACTAATGTCCTGTAAACTTGTTAAATAATGTAAATTTTGGAATATAATAAATAACGAAATATTAATATAAAGAAGATGTTTTCTGTTGAATACTTATGTTAATTAGTGGCAATACACTCATTATGAATACCAAAATAGAAATGATGTCAGCCAGACAGTATACAACTGGGTTTATATCTTTAGTTTACACTGGTAAACGTGACTCGTTTCATTCAATGTGAATACACATTGTCACTATTTATTTATTACTAGATGCCGCGCTTAGCTTCGTCTACTTTATATAACCATTAAAATTTTGTTTTTATGTAACATAATATATTTAATTAAAGTTTTATCTTCATCATCATCATAACATCACGCCTTTTTTCTATGGGGGCAAACAGAGACTATAGATCGCCATCTACTACGATCAAAAAACACTTCCTTGGCCTCATCTAAACTCATAACATCTGATCATTCATGCCGAACTTACTGAAAACTGCGTTAAAATCCGTTACTTAGTTTAAATAGTGTACAGACAGCAGAAACGACTTTGTTTTACACTATGTAAAAGATTACTTATTTTATAACTACAATGAACTCAAATAAAACTGGCATAAAACGTAGTACGTAAAAAATAGAATGGGTTTTAATAATTTTAAGTAACATTGTTATTTTGACGGACTCGTGGTGTGCAGTATTATTTTGCTACGGTTTAAAAAACTACCTTCCTTTTCTCTCTTTAAAGGCTAATATATAAAATAATCTTTAAAAAGAAAAAGAAAACCACGGCTCTCGTCCCATTTAGTTTATATCGATTTTACATGTAACTATTACTAATACTAACTAACTATAACTACGATTAAGTAACTATAACTATACTAGTATATAGTTATAGTAACTATAACTATACTATACTAAGTAACTATAACTACGATTTTACATGTAACTATTACAATTACCTATTAGTTAGGTTTTACAAAAACATCAACTATGTAGACCAGTTGCCTTGGAATAGCGTTAATTTTTAAGTTTTCCATCTCACACAACGAAGCAATAGAGAAAATTTCTTCTACAATTCTAAATCCTCGTAATTCAGTGAAGATACATGTAAAGCAAATACATTTAAAGTTATAACATTTACGTAATCATTTTAAGCCTATATTCACGTTATGTGGGTATAGCAATAACGCTTCCAAAACGTCCTTGAACTCATAATAAGCATAATATATCAATGTTACAATGCCCTGAAGCTTAATACCCTATAATTAATGGTTAGGGTGTGACCTTCACTAAAGTGAATACAGCTAACATTTTTTTTACTATCCGTACCAATATGTTTAATGGTACTTTTTAAAAGGCGATCATTTGCACGACTCTAAATATCAGCTAACTAAATATAATATATATAGCTATATTATTTTGGTAAGTATAAATAAATATTGGCGTAGACATTAAATTAGTAATAGCATCGAGCTAATTTGGAGAAGAAAAATGCCTATATAGTGGCAAATTTATGGATTAAGAAATAAAAACTCCGGAAGAAACAGAGCAAAACAGAAAACAATATAACCATTCTCTATAAAAATGGCCAGCGTGTAAAATAAATTGATTGACTATGTTGATCCAACATTTATTCGAAATTACAATACGATAAATGTTGAGCACATATTTAAAACAAAGGGCGTAAGCAAATAGGTCCGACCAGATATACGTGACCGAGCATCACTCGTATAAGCTGTCAAAGGCAGACATATGAGGGTAGGCTGGAGAGCAACGATGACGTCACAGAGACTACCTACCCCATACCACTGATAAAGACTATAACCACCAAATAGTTCGCATCGCAACGAAACGGATTCTATAACAATTTGACAGTATTACATCGCGAACACAGTTTCTAAAGGTTATGATTCTTATGATCCCATATTGCATGAAAATGCAAGCGATACAGCTCAACGGGATTTCAACGACTCCAAGGCTGGAAATAGAGCTAGACCGAGGGTCAGCGCTGATGGACGGTCAAGTACTGTTTGCAGTCCAGTGTATCGCTTACGTTTTCATGCGATTTGGAATCATAAGAATAAAAACTCCAATCCAAATTCAATACGCGTCCCTGGTCAGTGTAGTCATCAGTCATAGTAGCCCAGATACCCTTTCATAGTGGAGGAGACCTGTCGCCCAATAGTAACGTTAAAACGTTGACGTTAAAAACCAACTAATGGATAATTCTATCGATTAGGCTTTCTTTGTCCACTGCTGGATATAGACAGACACAGAGCTAGAGCACCACGATGTGTAGGTAATCTTGCGTCACTAGTTCGTAACAGTTTATCGCGGTTTCCTTCAGGAAGAGTAATATCCGTTCCGATACGATGCGATGCGAGTCGTTAGGTGGAAATCATTCCTTAAGTCTTCGATTGAAATGCATGTTTTATCCTCTTGTATGGAACATTAATTACCGTTTGTTGGTTAAAAACATATTGAAATCTACGTGAATAGATATTTTTTAGAGTTAGTTGTGTTATGGGTACCAGAATACGGATAAAATACATATACAACATTTTTTTTTGTAAATACATACTTATAATACATAGGAACACCCAGACGCAGTACAGACATTTGTATGACAATTAGAAAAATCACACAAATGATTGTCCCGGGCGGGAATCGAACCCGCGACCTATTGATCGGCAGTCCGTTACATAAACCTTTCAACCACGAGGCTCGTCAAAAAAATTATTTGATAACGGGAGTTTTACGCTAAGGTAAAATTATTGAATTGATTTGTAAACTTTAATGATGGAGTTAAGACATATTTCTATATGTGTATGTATGTGTATGATGGAGCATAGTTTTACAATTAATAAGTTGACAATAGAACTTATAATAATTATTACAATAATATAATAATAATGTCTCTGGAGCCCTAACTACCTTTTTTTTGTTTGTTTGGACCTTGTTCCCGATACCAGTGGAGCTCTCTTTTTTATATTTTTAATAGGTTATTGTGTGAATGTGTGTTTATTTATTTTATTTTTTATTATTTTGTTTTGTTGTTTGTTTTTTAATTGGTTTTTTACTATGAGTGAATGTGAAATTTTGCTAATCTTTTAAAAATGTAAATGATACAATTAATGAATAAATAAACAGATAATTACAATAATATTTGGAAAATAATGAGACTTAAAAGTTAGTATACGTAAAAGTAACAAAGGTTTTAAACAATTGATTTAATAGATGACATAGTTAGAGCTGATAATGATAATATTTAACGACAAATTAGTGAAGCTTTTAAGCCCAAGTATCGATCATAACTCGTTTATTTATAGAATGTTGTCCTTCATCATTCGATCATCGCTACGCTACTGCATTGGCCCTCGATTACCGCTAATGCGATTTAAGTTACCTTGCTATCTGATCCGTTCTAGTTTGAAACAGATGAACGGTACGGTACACAAGTGGCCTTAATGGAATATACCGTTAAATATATACAATTTACAACTCATATTACAATAAGTAGTACTTATTACGTATGTTATATAATAAGTAGTACTTATTATGTATGTTGTTACGTATGTTTGGATTTTATTATCCAGTTTATCTACAAATTTTGGTTGAGCTCACTTAACGATTTGGTAAATAAAAATTATCAACATTTTAGGGAATTTATAGAACTCAAATGAAACATCAAATTTGCCTCTTAAGGAATAATCCATGCAATATTTTCGTAAAAAATAATACCTAGGCAGCGATAAGTTTGAACAAAATATTTGCCGGCCTTGTTGTGTATGCAGTAAAGCACAGATTTATTTCGTTAAGATTATGGTTTATGATAAATATGTTTTGGTGCAGAGCAGAGTACATCTACTGCAAAAAACTCTCTCTTTGACTAATATTTGATCTTAAAATTTTCTTTTTTCGTTATAACACCTTTGAAATTAAATTTCATTCATACAGTCTGAATATTTCAATTGTAGTACAAGGTTCGTATAATTCGAGACGTGACGGCATACATTTGAATTAATGCAACGTTGGTGGCCAATGTTTGGATTGTGGGTGTACAAACATTTGACCACGTTTGTCATATCGTGACTTATTTTAGAATGACTATAGCATGTGGGGGATTAAGTGATTAAATTTAATATTTTCTAACACTTGCGCGACTCATCTGTTTAAATAAAACCACTTTTTACGGATTTAGACGCGTATATTTGTTTTAAATTTTGGCCCGACGTTTCGGAGACTGCAGTCACCATGGTCACGGGTGAGACTGATTAAATTTAGTTCAAATTCAGCATAGCAGTTGGATGTTGAAGCATTCTTTCAATCTTATAAATACTTTTTAGGGGTAGTTGTTGAAATAAGTAGTTCTTGCGTAATTCAAATGTATGATACTTTTTATAATGCAAAAGGCCAATTTGTATTTTTCAAAATATGATTGATTTTTCATTCAAGTTTTTGGGCAACGTCAACTTAATATTTCGTAAAACTAGCACATAATTCGACTACCTTCCAGAGAATAAATAATCCATAATATTTTCTTCTGCTCACAGAAGCAAATTTTGAATCTAAACTCCAAATTCTAAACACATCTATAGCAAAAGATTAAGCAAAAAATACAGTGGAATTTTATTATGACCTAATTTAAAAGGTCACGAGCTCCTAGACTATACATAAACATCAATGAGAAGTCTTCCTTAGTAACAGGGCATAATAACAACATATTTATATAACGGTGTTATTTGTTCACAAATACGATACAGGTAACTATTAATAGCACTGTATAACTAACATTTTGTATGTGTGTATGATTATTTCTAATCAAGCATATGCGTTAAAACGATGAGGATATATAAATAATATTATATAGCTTTAAAACAATTAATTATAAATCTAAATATGGACTGATATCAAACATTATGTAAACTAGTCAACTTATATATTATTTTTACATGGAAATGGCATGCAAAAAGAAAATATTGTTTAAATAAAACCAATTTTTAAGGATTTAGACGCGGTAAGAGAATATGATAAAAATCTTGTTCATAATTAGGTACTGCTCCGTTCCGTGTTTTTAGCGTGATAATTAAAATATTAAGATGACGTGTAAATCGCCCCTTGCTAAAGAGGATAATAGAATTAAAGTGGATGAGGAAGACTAAGAACCATGTATTGTATTGCGAATTGGAATAGACCTATGACCAGCAGTGGACTGCAATAGGTAAACGCGTTGACAATTAAATGAATCGCAAATTCTGCAAATGGCTGCTTCTTAAGTCGATAAATTCGCAGAAGATTCATGGATCAGTAAATGTGTAGCCCATACCCTTGAATAATTCAAGTGTTTACATGTCGAAGTGACCGATGTATATTGGTTGGGTTTAAGCCTTGTTTATGACGTAATAAAACTAGGGTTGATAAATAGGTGTTTTGTTGTAATTGCAATGAAGTGGGATTTGGCTAAAAAACTATAAGAACAAAAATATTGGGAGGAAAGAAAACAGAATAAAGTGAAGCAGATTACGCTTTGGTTTCTTCTGTATCTTTATGTGTTGATTATGAAATGTAAAATTAACAGAATTTACCTTCAAGTATAGGTTTACTATCTACATTTTAGCTGCAATAAAAATTTGTAATCACAGAAACAATTTTTTCAGTTAACTAAATTAAAAAAAGGATTTTTATAAAAGTAATTTGTTGTCGTACTAAAAATAATTATAACAAAACTCAATTTTGTTTCTGTAGCAAGGCACGTGAGGATTTCCGTCAATTGTAATGAATTCCACCTGCAAATTTCAATCGAACATGATCGAGTACGAAAGAACATTCACAATACAATGTTATCGCAAAATTGGCATCGATCCATACCATAATACTCATACATTTAATTCAAACATAAAATTTTGATGCTTAAAAACAATTTAGCTAAATGTAAGAAATGAATTATAGTACATTTTAATCAGGATAAAGACATTATTTTGTTTCTCTAGAATAACGTCTCCACTAAGATCATTTTTAGCGAACATTTGTCGGCGAATAGTTGACAGGAGCGATCCATCAGTGGCGAAGAATAATGTTACATATGACAGATGAAAAACAGCTTTATGTAGTGAAAACAAGAAACAAAATAGTACAGTGAAGGAATGTACGTATTTGGTAGAATACTTGGTATCTAAAGAGGTTGGGTTTCCGTTGATTCGCCTTGTTTGATATTAAAACAAACCTTTGTTTTACTGAATATACTCAGTTACATACGAAGGTACGTGAAATGTGAGCATTTATATGTTACACTCGCTTATATTTACTTATTTTTTATTACGGTTCAGGAATTCCTTGCTCGTCGCCATTTGATTCTGAGGAGCATTATGTATTGTATTGAAATAACATTCTTTTTACCAGAACTCCTTTTAATCAGACTGAATTTTTCATATTTATAGTTTGTGGCTATTCTGACAAACCCTTTTGTTAAGAGAGCATTGATTGAGCTTTTTTAACTAATTTTGTTTAAAATCTACTTTGTAATATACATTTTTTTGGAGATTTACTGAAATACAGCTAATAGACATGTGATTTGTAACCAAAATTATGAAAAGTAAGTTAGGTCGTTACATACAGACCACTTGCGGATAGCACATCCTTATTAATAGAGTCCAGCCTGCGCGAAATCGTAGACCTAAAATGTATTTTTAAGTAGGAACAGTTGAGCAGTTGAAATCGCCGAGTTAGTTAAGTTTGTACAATAAATACATAATATTACAAAACCGTCTTCATTGTTTGTAATCTGTTGTGTATTACAGTATTTTATGCACCATTTGTTTTATGTTTTATTGATATGTGGTGTAATTAACATCAAACAAACTGGTTCTTCGGATTGCATCTGCAACATTGAGTGCAGACGTAATCCATGATAACAGTATCTTTTTCTTTTTTGCGGGTCGCTGTATTACACAACATACTTGTATAATCCCGCAGCTACGTATTCGAATCTCCTTATTATCATATCCAATTCCCTCTACGCAAGTCCTAATTAAATAGGAACATCCGGATAGCAGACTCAGACAGCAAACAGTAGCCCCAATGACTTCATGGCATATTTAGTATTCTGCTTAAACCGTAAAAGATCCAATATGAGGCACAGATTCTTTTGCAAAATTGGAGGGTATTTGATCTATTTTATCACGCTGACGTACCGTTCAATAAAATTTATCAAGTTGGACACCCCGACAGCCATTCACATCTTAAATGTACACACATTTGCCATTTATATATTTCCCATTTTAAAGTTGCAACACTAAATGCGGTCGCTGAACTTCTAGAATCTTCTCAATATCGATCGAGAGTCAATGAACTTGACAACTGCTAACAGAAATGTTCTTAAAACATGTGAAAATTGTCGAAACTCTTGTAGTTAGGTTGACAACATAAATTTTTTTATACAGTTTAAACATCACTAATTTAAATAAGTCATCTGTATGTTAACAGAAATTTACTTATAAGTCAAGCAAGCAAGCAAGTGAAGATAAGAAAGAAACCCAGTGATATTTCAGCCCCTCAAGTGCTTTTCTAAGTAGAAAATAAAAGGTCAAGATAGATGACCTCTTGTCGATACGTCATTCAAGTACCAAAGTCTACCTCAGATCACGGAACAAAAGTTTACGATCTCAGTCAACCAAATAAAAGTGGCTTTGCTGTAAGAATATTCGACATAAAAACCCAAGGTTCTCACATGACGGAAGGTTGTAAAAAAGGCTCTTTGCAATTGTAAGGAAAAATGGCGGGAATGGATGGTACAAAATGAGGCGAGGATTACAGTGTAAATGACTGGGCGAATATTCTGTGAGCAACGCATAACACATTTGCGTTAAACGCAGTATAATGATTGTTGATTAGACCTTTAATGTTGAGACAATGATGATAAGTTTATTTCCATCTATGCTTTATAAATGAATATATTTCAATACACTAGACCTTGCTCAGTTACAGAACTATGTGGTACACGGATAGTTATATTATTTTGCACAATTTTAAAAGCAGTCTTGCTTTTTACTGATTGATATAAAACCTAGCCAAAAGGCCACAAGTAACTACACATGGCACTACTCAGTAGATAATTAAATGCCGATCAGATGAACAATTTTAGTAAAAACCTCGGTCGTTTTCAAAAATGACAGTTTTCAGGAAACAAATTCAACCAAAATTATATTTTATCACTGGCGCCAAGGCGGTAGTTCACATAACTTATAATTAAGATAGATAACAAATTAATGTCATCAATTATTTGTACTATCATACGAAGGTAATGTTATCACTTGATAAGTAAATATTAAATAGACACCTACTAACCTTACTCTAGATAATATATTGCAGAGGTAGTATGAAACTGACAGAATAACGCGTGACCTCATTAGGCGAGGACGCCGTGAGGATCATAAAACTCTCCTATAAGCCCTCCATCGAGTTGGTACAGACATCTATTAATTAGCCAGGACGCCAAGATATTGGCAATTCACATGTGACCTTTAACGTAATAAGTAATTAGTGAGAATATTTTTGCGAGATCATTTTTGTTACACGTCATAGCCTATTGTTAGTTTGATACTTACTGATATAAAACTAATGAAACTGATTTCAAATTTCAAGAAACATCCACGATATTAATATAGCATTTTTGATATCACCTAACAATAGAATCGGTCTCTTATACGCCCCATTTTTGGACAAAGAATTTTTCACGAAAAGGTTGCAATTTTTAATATACTCGTAGCTACCTGGTTAACTTGTGCACCCCGTATTTAAGTTTGCAATGATTAAAGATTGACTACTTAATAGTCATTCTGCTTTACACTCTATTGGGAAGCAAGCAAGTCAATATTGAACCAATTACAGGCAAGTTACTGGCAACCTGGCTAATAACCTTTTAAAACTTTGCTTGTACTCAACACAGCGAACGGTACGCTTTGCTCAGCGCGTATTTTAAGTCCGGACTAATTACTTTTTGATGAGCGAAGAGTGACTAACAAGATTACGAGATGCATTAAAAAGACTTGACACATTCCATGTTTACCATAAAACATTCTATTTTTACGTCAGTTAATACATTATGTGTAAACACTTTTTCTATATATTTGGAACAACAGAGATAATACTGTTTCCATTAGCTTCCATTTGATGTTAATGAATTCTAAGTACAATATTAATTATACACACACAGATATTCGTGTTTACACTTAAAATTATTGATTCTCTCTCTTTCTTTTTAGTACATTAACGTCGCACTATTGGGCACGGGCTTCTTCGACTTTAAGAGGGATTACGGTCTACTATGCCGCACTGACCTGCTGATCTGTGTATAATATCCCTTAGCTGGCTGTTACATCACCCATGAGTATTCTTAATCAGTCACCACACATGATTTTATTGATTGACGGGCTTCGTGGTGGAGTGGTTTATGTAATGGACTGCCGATCACGAGGTCGCGGGTTCGATTCCCACTTGGGACAAGCATTTATGTGATATCCATATCATACAAATGTTTTTACTGCGTCTGGGTGTTTTCCATGTATTCCAAGTATGTATTTACAAAAGAAACGTAGTATATGTAGTCTATCCATATCTGGTATCCATAATACAAGCATAGAATAATAGCTTACTTTGGGACCAGAGGACGTTGTGTGAAATGTCCTGAATATTTATTTATTTATTGATTGAAAAATATAAATGAATACTACCCAAGTTACACAATCCTATTTTATTAACCGCAAATCTCTAAGCTTTCAATGAAACAAGAAATGTTGAGTGATACTAGAATAGTTTTGTTCAAAGTTTAATCAAGTTTGTATATTGTCAGGCTTAGATGAAAGTTGGTCAAGCGACTAGTCTGGAGAAAGCCTTGTCTTTACTACAAAAGGCACGGACCCAGTTTGATAGCGACAAGAATACTTATTTATTGAATGCTAATCTTGCTAGTTATATTCTAGAACTGTCTCTTGGTCGTTAAATGAAAACTTTGATTTTGGCCGTTAATTTCGGAATATACAGTAGTAATTTTAAACATTGTTCACAAAATGTAATTCAAATCGCCGATTGTTGAGATATCTCAATTAGTGAAGTTTGTGCTTCCAATTAGAACACTTCGTTCGTTTACTTTTCGTTCTTTGTGTTCTCAAAGAGTTTCTAAATTCAACTGTTTCTTAAGGATGTTTTGCTTAACAACTTTTAAAAACGTTTTTATTAGCCTCGCCTGTATATATGTATATCTATGTAACATAACATTTGAACGCGATTTTTATTTCTTCAATACGGATAATTGTATTTCTTTTTTATGACAAATAGTATTTATAAATCGAAGGATTTTGAACTGACTCCTTAATCGACCTTTAGTGTCAGCCGAATTGTAGAATGTACAACAGCGGTCAAATAGGGCAAGTTCTAGGTATTTAACCTTTTGTACAGAGGACATTCAAACAAAAACCATGGAAGAATTTATTTGACTTTGACCTATTCATTTTGTCTAACATTCACAGTAAATCAGAGGCTTTGAAATAGGCTAACTGGATAGCATAGATTGACGTTGTTGTCCGTTTGTTGATACTTATTGTGATATCCCTAACAATGTCGATAACTGTGCCGTGATAGTGACACTACAATGTGACATCGTGTCAAACATGGCTACGGTAATAGTCTGATAGATAGCAGTGATAGGTTTTACGAATTTCTGTTCTTATTTTACAATAGTCATTAGTTCTAATAGAGTTAGTTGTCTATTAAATATAGTTTCAACACGTTAACCTATTGCAGTCTATACTGTTGGATATAAGTCTCTACCAATTGGCGCAATAATACACGGTTCTCCGCCTTTTGCATCCAGTTCTAGCTTGCGACCTTCTTCTGGTAGTCGGTCTAACTGGCAGGGGGCGTCATAAATATAGATTAAGTAAGAGGATATAAACGAAAAAGAATATATTCTAACACTTGCGCGACTCGTTTGTTTGTATTTAAAGTAGTATGTATAAACATTGGATCGTAGCAGAAGGCGCTCTATAGTCTCTGCCTACCCCCATTGGAAAAAAAGAATGATTTTATAATGATGAATTAATATATTTTCAAAGATATATTCGCTGAAAGTTGTCGTCCTAAAATCTCATAATGACACTACATGAAAGTTTTCTCTCAGGTTTATTTACAGTACTTACCATAGTTCACAAACGGTAGGGACTGACGTGGGTTATCCAAAACTAAAAATAAATTCTAATCAGACCAGTGGTTCCTAAGGTGTTTAAACACAAACTCTTCAGCTTTATAATATTAGTGTAGATAATAATATAACTATTGCTAATACAAGTACATTTATAAATTAAGTAACAAGTATTAAGAGGGCACGATACCAAATTATGCTCCATACAAAAATATGGGTATCGTACTTCCCCTTTTTTCTTCGCAAAAGTTAAACAGATTTTATTTGTTTTTCAGCTATATTATAGATGAAGAGTATATCTATGCTTCTGTCACTTTCTTTTTTTCAATACATAATAACTAAAAGAAATATGACCATCCGAAAATCCCGGTTTTTTTCGGTTTTCTTTAGGTAAAGTTGCAGTGTCTATCATATTTGGTAACGTTTTACCAAAAAGGAAGTATAGATATACTCTTCATCTATAATATAGCGTAAAAACAATTAAAATCGGTTTAACTTTCGCGAAGAAAAAAGGGAAGTACGAAACGTCTTTTTCTCAAAGAATTTGTAGGTAAAATCTGCTTCAGCTATATTTTTCCCTTTCAGCACGGTGCTCGGGAATAGGGATAGCAATACCTAAGGCAAATACCTAAATTAGGAGTACAGTACCCTCTTAATAAAGAACTATACCAAACTATTTACTATTTAGCTGAGTTACTTGCGGAAAATTAGCAAAGCAATAATGCCGTGAAGTATTCGTCTAATAGAAATGTCTCCGCTTTATCTTTCTACGTGAAAGGCTTATCTATAAGAAATTCATTGAAATGGGTATATACCACGTAAAGGTGAACAGAGTGGCCACGTACGGCCCAGCACGTAGGGCCACCCCAAGGGTATTACCCACGTCAGTCCCTACCGTTTGTGAACTATGGTTAGTACCGTAAATAAACCTGAGATTTTAGGACGACAACTTTCAGCGAATATAATATCTTTGAAAAATATATTAATTCATCATTATAACATCATGCCTTTTTCCCATGGGAGTAGGCAGAGACTATAGAGCAATATAGCACATCTCGAAAGTACTAACGATAATACTACTAATAAGATATATACTTAGCGAGCTATTTTGTCATCTACTAATAGAAAAAAGTGCGACCACAAGCACCATGAGATGCGACAACACTAAATCATATTTTTCTTGACTATATTATTTAGTATTTTTCTATGACTAACAACCCATTAGTAAGCTTACACCGCACCATTAAGCACTAAATACCACAAAGAAAGCTTATACTAAAAATAAACATCTTCAACCCGTATTGTGAGAGTATTTTTAACTAAGTCTACGAACATCGAACGTAAAATCGTCGGAAGCGTAAAAACCCTTTTTAAATTTAAAACTTGATATAAATACATCGTATATAAATATACTACAAGTTTAAAGCATTGATCCAACAGGACTTGGCATTATTATGCGAGGTAGAAATGTGGATACAATATACCTGCAATGATCGAAAAAGGACATCGTCCATTTTTGGATTGCATTGTCTCAAATATAGACAGCGACGTTGTATGAATATTTGATGAAATAACGGTAATTGGTTGATGTGCTCTATACGGTACAGGATCTAAGGAGACTTATCGAAACAAATTATATCTTTTCAGGTATATACGCTATGTAGAGTTTGAGAATTACCTCGGATAAAACGTTATTATTTTGAAAACAATATTAATATTATTGGATTCAGAGTGTAAATTGCTATTTACTTATCACGTCTAATTTATGAGTAAATATATTTAAAGTAGCATGTAAAAACATTGGATCGTAGCAGAAGGCTATATAGTCTCTGCGTACCCCCATGGGAAAAAGGCGTGATACTATGATTGTGATTATTAAAGTATAACCTTACCCTGAATGTTAATTGAATGTTATTCTGGTACCTATAACACAAGCATATAAGCTTAGCATGGGACCAGAGGACGTTGTGTGAAATGTCCATGAATATTTATTTATTTAATTTATTCAGGTTTCAGGAGATAAATAATACTCAGCAACTTAATTATGATACGCATCGACGATCTTTATAATATTATACGTAGCGTTTTATGGGTCACGATTGAAAAGTATTTTTGAACCGCTTCACCATTCCCAAAATTACATTTCAGTCAATAGCCCGCAATGTTGACTTAAATACTATAGGAGAATAGAAAACATAAATAAATGTACAGGCAGCGAATATGTTTGTGTATATTGATTGATATGTCTTTTACGTAAATATTTAACTTCAAATAAAAAGTTTGACAACGTAAGACTACGGTAAGACTTTCTTCGTAAACATGGCGCAACGCGTCTCACATTTTTCCAACCGCCGAATACTTTTGCCATTGCAACGTTACGTTTATTTACAAAGAATTTCAAATTAATATAACGGCTATGAATCAACATGTCAAGTCATCAAAAGGCGAATAATTTCCCTTCAAAGCTTATGAAATTCTGCGGTCTACGTGGAATTTACTAATGAAAGGTACAACATTGTGAAGTGGTGGCGAGTATAGAAAACTCAAAGCTTTTACACACCTTCATAAATCTCAGAATGAAGTTACATGGTAAGTAGTTAGTAATGTATTTAAGGAACGTTTTTGTGGTTTTAAGATGGTTTTAAGACCAGTTTTACAGATGTCAACAAAAATTATTTATTTTTGTAATATTTACTATACATATACAATACAATACATGAAAGTAGTTTCGGGCATTTCATCATCATATATCTAATGCTACATAATTTTTAGTTATATGATAGTGATTAAAAATATGTATGTATTAATATCGACGTTGCCAAAAAGTTGAAAAGCTTAAAATATAGCCGATCATCACACTGATACTGATCACTGAGTCAGCTGCTAAATAGCTTAAGAAATAAAATCTACAATTTTTCATGGCTTATCTATTAGTCCCTGTTTTGACCACTAGTTGACCAATTATGTATTTATTATGATAAAGACGGACTTAGGCCTAAGGCATTCTCTAACGGGATGCGGAATGCCCATAGTCACTAAATCATAATGTGTACTTACCATCTGTGGACGAGGTGTATAGTTTTTTGCACAATTCCTGCGGCCCGCCGAGCGCGTTGATCTTGGCTAAACCCTCGGCGCCGCGAGACTCCATCAGCTCGCGCAGCTGCCGCAGGGTGACGCCATATTGCGCCGGCCGCCCTTCCACCGTAGCCATGGTGCCGGGCTCGCGGCCGCCGCCCGCACCACGCCCGACAACCCTCTAGCTCTGAAACAATATTACTCATTTGAATATAAAATGAAAGTTGGCGTATGAAAACATCTAGCTTTAAAAGATGGGGGCGTACAGAAGTAAACAAATCGTAATTAACTGTTAAAAGAAGATATAAAAACTATATTCTGGAAATGTCTCGTACCCTTGCATATGGAGCAATAGATTAATTCTTCGAGTAATTCCTGTAAAAGCTGTGGGTACGGAAAATTTTCAGAAGTCTGGTCAGCGTAATATACTTCGCAAAAAAATTTCGCTGTACCCAGCAGTGGGACCTTTATGTGCTGAGAAGATTGTTTCAACTTCTTATGCACAGCTCAGAAACAGATCAAAAAGTCGTGAATTGCCCAAGGACTAATACATGGTAGGTATCTTTAAAAACAAAAGTTTATATCCATACCTAAGCGCTTAAGCAAATGTACTTAAAAATCCAATTTCAAATATCTAACGTTGATAAGGGCTTTGTTGTTTAATTACCAATTAAAAAGTCGTGTAGCTTGAACAAATGAATTAAAGGAACAGAGAAGACATTTCATAGGAAATGTTATTTTATTTCGCGAAAAAATATCTGTATTGTTTGGTTCAGAGACAAAAATAGAGTTATTATAAGGTTAATAAATAACGCGATCAACAAAAAAAAAAATATAGCTTTTCTATACAGCCACTTACTGTCTAGGACACAGACTTCATACATAAAGAAAGAGTAATTGGCCTCACTAAACTTCACAAATATACCAGTAAAGTAAATTTATCAAAAAATCTGCTATTTCTACCCACATTTAAGGTCGAATTTTCTCTAAAGAAAATTGTTAAATTTGACGGTGTTGAAGTACTTGTGATAATATTGATGGAAGCCAAACTACTAACCAATTCAGATAATTTAAACAGGAGAGAACGTTTATCAAAACCTATTTTCGGGCCTTCATTTACATTTCAATATATTCCAACGTATTCTTGCCTTCGGCTACTGAAAGATCAGGAATTATCTATGCGATTATAAAGGCAATCTGTGTTTGTAATTAGCCGATAGATTGTATGTATAATCAGCCGCTAAATAAACGCAATCTTCGTTAAATTTATAACAGATTAATAAAATTGATTTCTTATTTCTATTGTGAACTCGAATACCTAGTTTTTTATTAGAAATTTGAATATTGTAAGTAGTAAGTAAGTTTTACAGTTTTAGTCGAACAGAACTACCACATTTTTATAAATGCAAATATTAAGAAGATAATGTAAAAGCCAATTGACAAATAATTCAGCAGTGTAAGAAAATCATAAAGCGATGTCTTCACAAATCGAGTACACACTATTAACTCTTAGTAAATAGGCAAGAGGCACCCTTAGTGAGGGGTTGCCAACAGCATCTCAGTTGAGTGTTGTTGAATGGCCAGCAATTAGGTCGACATCGGCAATCCGGAGTGAGCGTCACACAGACGCCTGAATCTTTGCCATGTTCAACATCTTTATTGGGTTTTTATTGAGCTATAAATAACGTGTTAAGTTATGACTTGTTCAACGAATGATCACATTATTAGACTTTAGGAAATATTTACAGACCTATTGCTAACAATAAGAATGCGTTATTTAAATGACGTTAAATGTTTTACGCTGTTCTGATTTGAACTAATGTATGAAGATTGAAAATTAAAAGAATGATTATCTACAATACTAAGTATTAAATTATGTTATTTCTCTCCCTCTCTCCCAAATTTTTCTTTATTCTTTCTTTCTCTCTCTCCAGCCCATTAACGCGCCACTATTGGCCACGGGCCTCCTCCACTTACAGAGGGATTATGGTCTACCTTGCCGCGCTGACCAGGCGTTAATTCAGAGTTTATATTTTGAGATTTTGGTCTAATAACAATTTTGAATGTTTCTGTTTGCCTCCTTACAAAAGCTCCAGTATAGAATCGTTTTAGAAATGCCTTGCTAGAACTCAGATTATAGGCTACATTGGATGCCTGTGAAAAATTTATCATTTTCAGAGTTCCAAAATTATTAAATTAATTAAGCCATTAAGCTTTGCTTGAAGTGATAAGTAAATTTACTTCGTTATAATTAGACTTTAAAAGTTTTAGTCAGTTAGTTAAAGAATTTTAGAAAACAATAGACCAAAAGATGGTGATTTGTGTAAAAAGTGTTTTGTAAATTTAATATTCAGTTAAATTCTTCGGTAAATTCTATAGTATATTAAACAGAGTTCAACTCGTCTAAATTCATCAATGTAAAGTCAACACACGTGTCTATTGCGTAAAAGGCATACAGGCGTAATAATACAAAATTGCACATCAATATTACAAATAATTTAGTTGCCTATTTGCTATAAATAAATATTTAATTAAATAACCAGTCTGATTGTACAAACGCTGCCATGTTTGATCGAGTTAAATTGTGGTTATATATTTCTATTTCTATAAATTAATGCGGAGTGTTTACAAATAAGTTTTGTATAAAACATTTAATCTTAAATTAAAACATGACGTTAAAGGGGTGTTTGTTCCTCCCAATCTACGACCCACTGTTGGCCACGGATTATCTTTACTTCGGGAGGATTTTTTGGTTTTCTAACTATGCCGCGGTGGCACTGAAAAGGCGTGTTAGCATAGGATTTAGTTTCGAACTTTTCGTTTCTCACAGCTAGGAATTTATCTGTTTATGATATCCCTTAGGGGTAGTGACAGTTGTATTCTAAATACGACACCACATGGTGTTTTTATATAACTACTAGTTCTGTGCACTATTCAACTGCGAGCGTTCTAAGCTTAATACATCCTTCGTTCATCTTTCGTTGTATTATTGCAGATCATAGCATTTTTACAGCTCCGAAATGGGCCAATATTAATTCCAAGCGTTTTAAGCTTCGTTGAAAAAAGTTTCATTTATCAAAGGATGTTTCTGTCAGAAATTATTGCCAGATATAAATTGGGTAATATAAAACACGGTTCAGGAGTTTAGCACACACATAAATACATATTTATAAATATAAGCCGTGACTTACAAGTATATTGTACACAAATACAATATACGTGTATAAGTGGGTCAATCATTGTATATCTAGGCAAACTTGGCACAAGGCGGGCAAACAATCTTGATTGAAAGTGCCCCTAATCGGTTACATTGAACGGGATTAATCGATAAACGACTTCACTGTACCGACTATGATTCATGATTAATCGAGAACCACTGTTGTTTAGTTACTAACACGTTAAATTTTGCCAATAATTATTCTTTACATAACCGCAATAACTATGTTATGTGACTCACATTATTTATACAATTATCGCTATTGGGTATTAAGAATCGTGTTCTTAATATATCCTCCTTTGATCTTTCCATTTCTGTGAGGATTCAAAAATTCTAAACTAAAACAATTATCAACAAGGTTAAACATTGTATGGTAGTACAAAATCTACCACAATCGTGAAGCAAGAATGTTAATGAAAAGGAAATACATTTTACATATTTATAATTATGTAAAAAAGGAAATTGATGCGACGATTACTTACAGGATCCCTTCCGTGTCCAAATTTATTTTACCGTCCAAGTAAAAAATATTTTTAACTAAGCAAGACAGAAATACGTTGCTCATAAATCCATTAACAAACTAAACGCATAGTAAAGCTGATGCTCGTGAGAAAAACCCTTTTGTACAAACTAACAATTTTGGTCAAGTTAAGAGATATACAAGGTCTTCAAAATTCACCGGCTAATTTAATTCTAACCAAGAACACAAGGCTAAAGTCATTACAGACGTTCGCTAAGCCCACATTAACATTAGTTACATAAACAGCTAAGCAAATAAAACATAAAAATTCGATATTAAATAGTTTTATATTGAGCAACGGTTAAATGTCTGGAACAGTAAATCAAGATCACAAAGCTATTGACACAAAACACTGGCACAGGGATCAAAAGAACGCACGTATAAATAACTAAGTCGAATACAATTCAAACTGTAAACCATTGAATTCTTGTACATCGGAAAACTACAAATCACTCCATAGTTACGCAAATGGTTTTTGTAAACTAGTAAAAGCTAGTCAAGAGCGAAGCCGATTCATTCATTCAGGGATCAGTATAGACTAGATCGACAAAACCATAACTACGTTCAAAAATGATAAACTTAATTTCGGTAACTATAGGATGCTATTTCAGTTGCATACAATCGCAAAAACTTTTAAGATATGAAAGTACAAAAGTTACTGACTGTACTGAGTGAAAGAGGAAATGAAGAAGATGGATGTCAATTCACAGATGACGTGTGACAGAGGAGTATGGAGGACGAGGACATGTTGCGCCGACCCCAAATGATTGGGAGAAGGGCAGGGAATGATGATGAAAGTATAAAAGTTCTTTGGGATTTTCCTTACTTAGCACTATTTGTACGTTGTCGTTTCATGGCTTTGGAGTTAGTGTGTAGTGTTATAATTTCAGTATTTTTTTTTAATGCGTACTCATGCAGTCTTAGTTTTTGTTTCAGCAATAAGGGACTGCGTATTTATGAGCCGAGAAAAATATATTTAACAAACAAATGATCACCGGATTGCGACTTAGGTTCTTTTTTCTACGGAACTTTAAAAAAGAATTAGATTCCACCACCTGAAGGTCGTGATAACACCTATCTATATAAATTATGAGAGAATAAGGTTGATATACGGTAGAATCGCGTGATAGCATTAGCTTCAAAAACCACACCTGGATGTTCAGCGAGTTGCTGAAGTAACAGAGGTTAATCGATTTTACTAGACGATTTCAACAATTACAGTCTAATAAACTTGTTAATTAGACATTTATTTCGACTATATTAATTGATTAATGATTATTGAAGTATTTCAGAGTTTATTGTAATTATTATTTTCTGGTAACAGGTTATTGGTATGTTCTATGTATTATAAGTACATATGTATTTACAAAAGAAAAGTAGTATATGTATTCTATCCGTATTCTGGTACTCATAACACAAGCATATAAGCTTAGCTTGGGACCAGAGGACGTTGTGTGAAATGTCCATGAATATTTATTATTTATTATCGGGAGTTTTTATTTTTCTCAGCTCTTGGCTGGGTTAAATTTTCCCCGTTTTTGCAACATTTTTAACTACTGCTTGAGTGAGAGTATTATAAACGTAAGAGTAAACAATATAATCAGAATGCTCCGAACTGCTAAGCTATCAGGAGTTACACGTGTTATTGTGAGTCAACCATAAAATATAGATATGTGCTGTTTCGGGATATTTTTTAGACAATTTTGTGTAGAATATTTCCGTCATACATGATTTCTATGTAACTTTAACCATTAAGGCTGCACACGCGACGGAAGCTTAAAAAATGGAGCACCTTTTCCCGTTTTCCCAACATTTCCCTTCACTACTCTGCTCCTATTGATTGTAGCGTGATGAAAAGTATACTATAACCTGCCCAGGAGTATGAAGAATAATTGTACCAAGTTTCGTTAAAATCCGTCGAGTAGTTTTTGTTTCTATAAGGAACATACAGACGGACAGACAGACAGACAGACAAACAGACAAAAATTTTACTGATTGCATTTTTGGCATCAGTATCGATCACTAATCACCCCCTGATAGTTATTTTGAAAATATATTTCATGTACAGAATTGACCTCTCTACAGATTTATTATAAGTATAGATGTTATTTGGTACCAGCTAGCAGCCGCGTTTACGGTTATTAGGCTCAGCCTCCCCTAATATATATCAAACCTTAACAAATTACACCAAAAAATCCTCTTGAACCTTATTAAAAACCGCATCGGAATCCGTTCTGTAGTTTTAAAGATCTCACGCTCACATAGGGACATACATACAGAATTAACGATAGTTTTATAATAAGTAAAGATATATACAGGTAGCGATTATAAGATAAAAGTTTATTTTGTAAAATGAAATTAAAATTCCATTAGAAAGGAGTTGCGAATATAATCAAAAGGTTATGTTGAAAATTGTAGATATAAATATTCGCAAACCATTTTAGATTTTTTTTATAATTTGTAAGCTAAAGCGTGTCATAATTTGTCATACCATGGTATCATGTTTACAAATCTGACTGGTAGTATTAATCGCATACAATAAGTTAACACCTACGCGGTCATATGAGTAACACAACTAATTACTCCAGTGCAGTACATTAGAAAATTAATTAAACCACCGGCCGGTCCACGCTGTGAAATAGAACCAAGATCAGTACAGTAATTTGTAACAAAAATTTATGAATCTCACATTACTCAATGCTCTATTAAGTTAACGAAAGAGATTTTTCATTAAGTACCTTGACATTTGTTTTAACTACATGTAAGCAGAGTCGTTTATTAAAAATATTTTGTCACTGACTTATTAATTATTATTTAATAACAGTTTACAAAACTCCTCAAATATTATGTTTATTTATTTCTACTTTACAAACTGTTGCCAGGAACTTCGTACGAGAAACGAAACCTTAACAAATTAAACAAAAAAGCCAGCCTTTTTTATCACTCTACCATATAAAAAAGAAACGCAACAAAATCCGTTGCGTAGTTTTTAAGGTATAAGCTCATATAGGGAAATACATAAAAAAAAGCGACTTTGTTTTATAATAAGTAAAGATTATCAAATAACAAGCAAGTTACACAAATCCTCAATATTTATTTATCATACAACTTGTCATACATGCACGACGGTAGTAAATGATTTTTTTGAAGGATTTGAATGAATGAACGTATTTATAAGCACACACAATACAATAAGGAAGAGAATATTATAACTTACAGATTAATACTATTAAATAAATATTACATAACACAGTCAATTTAGATATAAATAACAACATATCATAGACATAAAAAAAAATACAAATAAATTAAGATAACTAAAATAGAACAAGAAACAACAGGTACTACAATATTAGGCCTGGTACAGTATTGCGTGGCTAAAAGGCCATAGTTCAACAGATTTCGATGATGACCTTATAAATATTCTTGGGTAATATTTTTCTACGTAACCCTAAAATATCACAGCAATAGAAAGTGCCATTAGTTTACTACAAAGCTTTATATCACAACAAATAGGTACTATGTGTGTAAAGTTGGTGGGAAAGTCAATCAATACGGAGGATCGTCACGTCCGGGACGCGTCGGGCCCTGCATAGAAAGCAGGTAACAAACTTTACAATTTTAGAAAGAAGACCCAACGTTGTCAACAGAAATGGGTGAGCCACTTACAGTTAACAAACACGTCTCTAGGGATTTCAATCCCAAATATAAAATATTTACTACGGATTGAAATCTAAGTCAGCACATTAATATTAAACTTTCTGAATATTTAGATTTGAATTTTTTTCATAGAACATAGGTGTATTTCTACACAGAAAATAATTTCTGCTTATTCTTTTAAAGTTATTAATAGCCAGATAAAATAAACAGGTTATTAAAAGGAAGGCTAACATCAAGTTTTAAAGTGCTGATAACCAAATAAGACTTGAATTTTACGAAAGCTCAAAATTCTATAGACATCTGCATGCTAAATTGCTTATAAAGAAATTTTCATGACAAATTTAACTTTATAAAAAATAACTTCTTAAATTTAAATAATAAAGATAAGGTTAACAACAAAAATATTCTATTACAAAACGTAATTTTGGCAATCGATACAACAGATTTCAACACAAGAAATTCGCAAAAAGGAAACATCCAATTACATTTTCAGGAGTCATAAAAGATACGTGAAACAAAACTTACACAAGCTTTACTACCATGTTAGGTACTAAGACATCCAAATCCAATTTACTGAGCAATGATTTATCTATATTCATGGTGTCATACTATATTCATACGGTACGAAGGGAACGTGAGAAGAAAGCCACAACACGCTTTGTATGATCACCGCGTACAATTCAGTGACACGTTTATCTACGAATATGTACGTGTAAAACGCCTTATAAACTCATATCAAGATATTTTGTATATATAAGTGCCAATGTTTTTACTTTATATATAAGGAAATCTCAATACTTTTATTCGTTAAGACTTTTGAACAAAAATAAAAGAGAACTTTTAAGATTTTGTCACGAAAATTGAACGAGAACCGAGATATTAATTGGAGATTATGTTGTTTTTTCTAAGGTGCTATTTCTTTTAATGATAGAAAACGCCCACAATGTCTACGCCTGTCTGTCTGGCCTCTAATAAACGTTATTTTTAAAATAATATTAAATACGTAGATCTGAAATTAATTCTTATATTTAGATCCGTCTAAAGGTAATTAAGGTAGGCGTCTAAAGAAAACACCATTTAGAAGTAAAAAAAAACTATAAATAACCAAGGAATTTATCAAACAAATAATATTAAACCCATGCTATTCCCGTTGTTTTGATAAAAATTCATCTTTGGGCTTTACCACTTGGAGTTTCTGTTGCGCGGTTTTCCCTGGAATAGCCGGTAGATATTCCACTCTTTTATATTGTACCGCTGCTGATAAAACTAATATTGGATAAAATAATTTATTTTATTGCGGTTATTCCTGTTACTTCATTATTTTACACACATTCCCTCTTTAGCTACCGCTAATTGCCTTGCAATGTAGTGTTTTGGGTGCAAAGCTTGGTTCATATGAAGTTTCCGGCTTCCCCGAGATATTGGTTTTTGGTCATCATTATATGCAAGCATAGAAATATAGCTAAGGACCCGAGGAGATTGTGTCAGATGTCCATAAATCTATCATTTATAGCAGCTTTTCTAGCATTGAAGTTACTATTCAAGTTTTTGCAAAGCACAGTCTAAATTCAGTACTTTGATCTCACCATTAGTTACTAAACTGCCCATCCAGTATTAAACATTCTAGTCACGTGCGCGTTTCATTAAACCCAGTTCAAGTAATCAGCATAATCAGATGTTAAGTTTGACCAGAAAACTTTCTGATTACGTTATTTTGCCAGTCTATAAGTACCGAAAGATTATACTATAAATTCTTATACGCTCTCTGACTACTCATTATTACCTATTCAGGGAGAAAATTAAATTACATCTATATCCTATACTAATATTATAAAGCTAAAGAGTTTGTTTGTTTGTACGCGCTAATCACAGGAATCAGTGGTTCGATTTAAAAATTCTTTCATTGTTAGATAGTACAGTACATTTATCGAGGATATAACTTTACACTGCGGTTAATAAGATAGAAGCATCAGTGAAAAATGTTGCAAAATCGGAGAAAATGTTCTAAATTTCACGCATACGTAACCGCAGGCAACAGATAGTTTTTGGATACATTCAAACATCAGGCACAGTCAGTCATGACTCATGCATGAGTAGAAATCGAACCAACGCACAGTGTACGGACGGGTGCTAAAAACGGAATTTTTTAAATTTATAATTGTCATACTAAAAAATGTTTATGCTACGTCTGGTTGTTTTCTTAGTATTATAAGTATGTATTTACAAAAGAAAATTAGTATAATGTATTCTATCCTTATTCTGCTACCCGTAACACAAGCATAAAAGCTTAGCTTGGGACCGGAGGACGTTGTATGAAATTACCATGAATATTTATTTATTAAACCCTAAAAATTTCAAATTGAGAAACGCCAAAAATCTTCAACCAATTAACAGTAACCATTTTCTTGCTGGAACAGAGCACCAATATTTTACCACCGGCATAATCTATTATCTCTTAATTTACATCTATTACGACGTAAATAACGAGAGATTAGGGTAAACTTCTTCTGGCCCTTTATAAGGAGTCTACCTTCATTAAAAGTTGTACGGAGCCACATTTTGTATTAAGAACAATATGAAAAAGTTTAATCTGTAAAGGGCCAACTGGATAAATTAAATCTAAGGTTTAACACAAAAACGGGTACGTTTTAATTACTTATATCAAATACGTGGATATATTGTGTTAAGTGGGTTAGCGCGGTGATTGAACTGAAAAAAGCAGAACAGAGCCAATTGTGTTTTTATATAAAGGAAATTAATGATTATAACGTGATATCAGAAAGAAAACCTGATAATTTATCAAATATAGTTGTATATACTTGTGTTATGTGTATCAGAAAACAAATATAATACATAGACTACTTTTATTTTGTAAATAATACTTATAACAGATAGAAAGCACCCAGACGTAGTACAAACATTTGTATAACAATTATTAATATCACACAAATGATTGTCTTGTGCGGGAATCACACCCACGAACTCGTGAGCAGTCCGCTAGACGAACCACTATACCATGAAGCCCGTTAATTATTATAAATAAATAAATATAAATAAATATTCATGGACATTTCACACAACGTCCTCTGGTCCCAAGCTAAGCTTATTATGCTTGTGTTATGTGTACCAGAAAACGAATATAATACATATACCTACTACTTTTTTTTTAAATACATACTTATAACAGATAGAAAAAAAACCACAAGTATCACACTATACTACTAGTACTATTTCCGAGTTAAGTAAAAAATTCTATGAATCTTCAGTAATAGAAACAGAGATACATATTGAAAATGGAATGGAGTAGAAACTGAAGAACAGAAGGTTCTTCTAGTTTGTGGATATAATAAAACATAGTAAAACGAATAACTAGATTCCAGTGTCTCATTCTGGATAAAAAATGAGTTCATAGAACTCACCAGAAAGGCAATAGACCGTGAAACAAACAGAAATAAAACATCTTTTATATATGTATAGGCACGAAATGTTTTTAAAGAGTTTTTGTGTAAAATAATGATACAATTCTGACGGTTTCGGTCACAGATTTACCAGATGGTGTGTCTATGGACACGTCACTCAATCGGTTTGATGCCACTTACATATCGATGTGTGAAATATGTATCTATGGGTGTCTCTAATACAGGTTATATGTCATATGAAACATAATTAGTCTATGAAGTACGATTTAGCCCGGCTAAAGTTACGTGTCTTCAGTATTGAACACGATTACACTATCTTTTAAATCTGTGGTTTCGGTAATACATCAAGGTTTTGCGAATTCCGCATACTATACTGCCGCCATAGCTTACATTGGAGTCTTTTAAACCGTTTTTGGTAATGAGTATTAACACAATTTCTGCCTGCCATATTTTTGCCGGTTAGTGAGAAAAGAAAAATATTTTAAGAATTTATGTTATTATCTTGAAAAGTCACATTGAAATAGTCTCGCTTGCCGCTGGGGAGTATAAATAATTCAAAAATAAAATACTAAAATAAAGACATTAAGGGTTTCACCAGTATCGTCTGTTGTGGGAACTCGTACCGAATGTTTCCAAGATGGCAGACGTTAAAATTTATATCGCCCCAGGAGCAATACACATTTGACAAATAATCTTACTTTATAGATGACAATAACTTGTGATATTGTATCGTATTTACGAAACATTAGCTTGGTGAAGATAACAAATTGTCTTTTTCATATTTATAATGACAATAAAACGGATTTATGATCAGAGTCTTACATAGGCCGTGAAAGCAATGATGTCGTTTGTTTATAAATATTGGTAAAACTCGTTTAAAAAGAGACGTTATTATGTAATTTCTGTGATTTTATTTCGTATAAGAATTACACTTCAGCTGCTAATACCCTAATGTTAGTGGCGACATTGTTAAAATTTGAAAAGATTGATTTAAAAGCGTAGCGCGGTTCTCTACACGGTATCGTTATTGACACTATAGTCGGGAGTGGCAAGAAACCAGGGTCAAACGACCACCGTAAGGGCAGTGCTCATGGCGTGACCTTTTTTCATCATAATCATCATCATCATAACATCACGCCTTTTCCCATGGGGGTAGGCAGAGATTATAGAGCGCCATCTGCTACGATCCAAACGTAATTCCTTGGCTTCATCCACAATGAATAAAAAATGCTTTGCTTCATATCGGAAAATTTCTAATAAATTCTATGAAGACCATGCAATCTTATAGATCTCACAATTCTTCTCTTCTCTAGCCCATTTACGTCCCACTGTTGGGCACAGGCGTTGGCACAGGGTTTATTTTCGAGTTTTCCATCTCTCACAGAAGATGTTATCTGTGTGCAATATCCCTTAGCTGACTTTTACAGCACCCTTGGGAGGAGATGGGGTGGTGACACTTGTATTCTTAATCCGGCCGACCTCACAATTAACAAAACTTTAAGTAAATTAAAATGATTAACTGCACCGGTAAATTAAAGATAGAAAAAATTTTTATTGAAGCTTTGTTCTCAGTTGGAAATGAGAATTCAATAATTGAACAGTTTTGAAAAGCGCTTCAGTCACGAACATTAATGTAGGCAGCTATTGTTTTCTTCACTTAGAAATTGTAACTAAGCCAAACTTTAGTAGTCAATAAGTTCGACTACACACTGAACGAACATCAACAATATGTAGTGAAACACAAGCACACTTCGTATAACTAGTTTACAGTACTCTACAAGCTTAACTGATTGCTGTTTGGTCAACCGTATCGAGTAGATACAGACAGGAACATATTTCCGGTTTATTTAGTGCTTCGTAATTTGCGAACTTAATTTTCTAAAGGTCTTATTCATATTGACTTATCGGAGGTTTAAAAGTTCGCTAAAATCGGTTCGCAATAATTGTCAAAACTTGTTATTCATAATAGTCTTTTTACGCTAAAACGTTTATTACGACTCCGATAAAATCTCCGTTTAAACCTCCAATAAGTCATTATGAATAACACCATAAAACTTACCTGATAATATACCGATTACCTAAATTATTATTGCTCCACATTTTCAATCTACAGTTTTGTGACCGTGATAACTTGTTTTTATAAGCAATTTACAAATTACTTATGGACTAATGTTATACTTTAATATGTAAATAACATTATCTTCTAATATATAAAATTCACGTGTCACAGTGTTAGTTACCGTACTCCTCCGAAACGGCTAGACCGATTCTTATGAAATTTTGTACGCACATTCAGTAGGCCTGAGAATCGGCTAACATCTATTTTTCAAAACTTTTTTTTTGTGATGGCAAAGCAACGTTTGCCGGGTCAGCTAGTCTTATATATAAAATTCACGTGTCACAGTGTTAGTTACCGTACTCCTCCGAAACGGCTTGCCCGATTTTTATGAAATTTTACATGCATATTCAGTAGTTCTGAGAATCGGCCAACATCTATTTTTAAACCTTTTTTTTAGTATGGCAAAACAACGTTTGACGGGTCAGCTAGTTGTTTATAAATATGGCCCATAATCCGACCAAGGTTTTATTCGCGTGCTACAGGGTCTTACTTCAAATAAATAAAAACCCAAACTCTATAATTGCCAGAGAATTGTATTTCCCCCACTAGAACTACACTCTATAGAAGGCATTAAATGTGTAGTTATGTTGACAGTTTAAACAAATTGCACTGTACAGTTGAATGAATGGCTCTAATTAATACATCTAATCTATCCTGATGAGGTTCCTTTGTATAAAACAATACTCGGCAGTTTAATGACACTAGAACAAATTTACCTTTGTTCTTAAAACAAACAGTTTGTTTTAAAATGAGATTTGAGGAAAAATTAAGCATCAAGATAGTTCGTGAGAAAAACCAAAGTATAATTTACTCTTAACACGTTTTGAAGACCAGCAACTTTAGGTAAGAGTTTTAATCGAAATTTGTGTTGATAAACAGCTCAGCTTTCCTCTGATCTAAGCACGTTGGTATTTTGCAGATTGATCTTTAAGTGTGATTTAATGCTACTAGATTCAAAATTCGTATAAAAATAGAAATATTATATGGAAAGAGTGCATCATTTAAAAATGATCAAGTAATACGCGCCATCATTCCCTGCCCATTTATCACAGTTCCTTTCAATAATTTGAACTGATTAATTGATAACAGTGATACTATAAATTCTATTTGCTCGTAAAATACAAAGTCTTCAAAATTCGATTGAGTAATAGAAATCATAATATTTGGTCGGAATTTAGTTATAAAATTAGACGTGTTTTCAGCTAACTCGCCGATGTAATTGGATTTTGATTATGATTTAGCTTTATGTTGTGATGTACGGTCAACTTAGAAGATTGATGATGACGAAATTTAATTGGATCATGTGCCAGAAAGTGATCCTCAGCCTCGAGCAAATCTAAATTGCTTTATGAATAGCTCTAGTTCAAACCTTTTAATAGAATAACCGTCAATATCTCGATATACAACAACAGTAAAGTTTAATTAAAATAATCTAATTTAAACGGATAGTACAGGCAATTATTTTAGAGCAGTTAAATTAAAGTAACGAAAAATAAAAGAGAATTTTTCTTGTACTTTAAAGGTCCCAAAAACGTCTTGCTGTGAATTTCTTTAATAGAAAGCATTGCTGGTCCTGTGATTTAAATAAAAAGATTGCAACTCTCGTGTGTAATCTCATATTTACACAAAGAACTATTTTGGGGATTAGAAAATGTCTATCTGTGGAAAATTGGAAATGAATAAAGATTTCCAGCGTGCATGACGCCATTCTAACAAAACTATCTTTACCATAGAATGATGAAGATATAGTCGACAATTACTAGTTAACAATTTAAAGATAACGATCCTATTTATATACCAAATTTCAGATTCAATTCTGGCTAATGCTCTGTGGAGGCATCCCGATACGCTAGATGGACACAATCTATTCTCTATCTCGGCGCGGCGCACTGCTGTTGGCGTGCGAGATAGCTGGGGATTAGGACGTGCAGTCGACATATTCTAATCAATATTCATTTAATAAAACAAACCTTACGAGCATTGTGAAAGAGATAAAAACGAGAGCTCAGTTATACATTTACTTACAACAGACGCCGTTTTAATTCCATTTGCGAGAACCTCGGCACGAATCTGACCGTGGACGTGATATACTTACAAAGACCTCTTTATAACTCAAATTACACCGGAATTTTGCAATGTTTCGATTACACATTCCAAACATTGCAAAATCTCGGTGTAATTTAGGAATTAAATGGATTTTATCTCAAACTCAACACTGGAACTTTACGATATCTGGTTGCATTTTAAAGAAATGCATGCAATGCAGCTACGGTTTTGTAAACAGCACTTTAAGCTATTGTGAGTTATAAATGACATTTAGCTGATATTCCCGCAAAGTTAGCAGGTCATGTCATGAAGCATAGGCATTGATATTGATACTTATTTCGACATTTGGGCTTGAATCCCTCAAACAGCCCAACAGAAAAAGAAAGGACATTCCCCTAAGCTATTCAGGACCAATGTTGGGTACGCGAGTTTCGACCAATTTTATAGTTATACGTACCACGAGTGCGTGTCGCACCCGTCTTTCCGCCGCGGAGTATGGCTCCCTATTATGCTGCAGGCTGCGAACTGTAACAAAGAAACAAAAAAATTGATTGGAATGTCCAGGAAAACCAAAATTAATGAAACAAAAAAAGGTTTGGTAAATTTTTGAACAGCGTTTATGTAATTTGAGAACTAGTTAGGTAGCAAAAGTATGGAGCGTATGCTGTAGAATTAAGGATCTTTATTCTTCTAACCTTGAAAAGGTCATTCTCGAAAAGGTCTATAATCTTATTACGTACATTTCACGAACTTTTATCACGCTTTTATATGTTAAAAACACGTCGAAAATACAAAAATAGCAATTTATTTTTTAGACACATTCATTAGTGGATGACGATGGTGCTCGAGCTGAGATTTAATTTTATACGCAGGCGTTGTCTTTTATATAAGTAAAATGAATAAATAAACACAGTTATCGTTGGTTATCACAATATATACACAGTTCCCTGTACTGTCATCTATAACAATGATAAGGTATCAACGATGCCTACAATTAAATTCACGCACACTGAAAGACAATTAAAATGGTTTAATTAATTCCTCAAGTGAAAACCTCTTTACAGAAGGGCGTGTTCTACAAAATTTTAAGTTTTCTTAACAATATCATTAGCATTTTACCTTAAGAAAATCCTTTATGAATATTATGCGGCCTGTTAACCAAAGAAGTCGTTGAATTAAGAGACAGCATATATGAACTTAAAATATAACGAAGACTTTACATGTTGTTCTTGCTGTATTAGTCTAAAACTCTTTTTGCCCTTGTCACTTTCTATTTTAGCTTAATAAGCAGGAATTATTTTCTAACACTATCTTATTACACTATCAAATATCTTATTACAAAAGGTAAGAAAAGATACAATAACACGATCATTATTCACAAAATTAGCATCACACATACCGCAATGCTTCAGAACTATGCTATTTTCGTCAGGAACTATACAAGACAAAACCCCTATTGAGCTGTACCGGTTAGGTAACCAGTACATGCAACCAGACCGTTTATATTTAGTAGCTGGAATTCTGTTACGCTTCCGTGTCTCAAGCGATGCGAGCATTAGGCCGAATGACTGATTGAAATAATGTTCTTTGATAGTGAATACCCATTATTTCCATTAGCATACAGGTAAAATAACATAAAATGGGAAATAAACTAGAAATAAATAGTTTTAATAACTCCATACATCGCACTGTATAAGATTACTAATAATTTTGTGAAAGTGATCGAAAAGATTAGATGAGAATGAAAACGCAGGGTTTCTTATATTCTTATATAATTCTTATATTTTTATGGCTACGATTATTGATTTCACTCCAAGTAATGTTAAGTCAGATCGTCGAGCGATGTGGCCTGCCCATTGCCACTTCAGCGTGCTAACTCTTCGGGCTATGTCGTACACACCAGTCCTTCTACGGATCTCCGCATTCCGGATCTTATCACGTAGGGAAACACCGAGCATAGCCCTCTCCATAGCACGCTGCGCGACTCTGAGTTTTGTTATGAGGCCGACATTCAGGGACCACGTCTCAGTTCCGTAAGTCATCACTGGTAACACACACTGGTCATAGACCTTTCTTTTCAGGCACTGAGGTATTTTGGACGTGAAGATGTGTCTAAGCTTCCCGAACGCTGCCCAGCCGAGTTGGATTCGTCGGTTGACCTCTTTCTCGAAGTTGGATTTGCCCAACTGGACTGTTTGTCCTAGGTAGACATAATGATCGACAACTTCGAGAATCGCATTCCCAACAGATACTGGTGCTGGAGTGACATGGACATTGAACATGACCTTGGTTTTATCCATGTTCATCCTCAAACCAACCCGTTGGGAAACACTGCTGAGGTCATTGAGCATTGTGCCAAGGTCCTCCAGGGATTCTGCCATGACCACGATATCGTCTGCAAATCGAAGGTGAGTGATGTATTCGCCGTTGATGTTGATGCCGAGTCCGGCCCAATTGAGGAGCTTGAAAACGTCTTCCAATGCAGCGGTGAACAGTTTTGGGGAAATTACATCCCCCTGTCTGACACCCTTCTGCAGTGGAATTGGTCTTGTGCTCCCATCCTGGATTCGGACTGACATAGTGGCGTTTCTATACAAACACTTCAGCGCTTCGATGTACCGGTAGTCAATTTGGCACCGCTGGAGGGACTGCAGCACCGCCCAAGTCTCGACTGAATCGAAGGCCTTCTCATAGTCCACATACGCTAGACACAAAGGCCGATTATACTCCTCAGCCTTCTGTATAATCTGGCGCAGCGTATGTATGTGGTCTATGGTACTAAAGCCTTTTCGGAAACCGGCTTGTTCGGGAGGCTGATCGGGACGGAAGGTCCTCGAGTGGCGACCACGAACCGGACGACGCAGCGTGGGGCGGCCCCCAACAAGGTGGACCGACGATATCGTCAAATACGCCGGGGGCCGCTGGATGCAGTTAGCGCAAGACCGCACGTTGTGGCGTTCTATGGGGGAGGCCTATGTCCAGCAGTGGACTGAGAAAGGTTGATGGATGGAATGTTAAGTAGAAGTGAAATTCATTTGTGAGGAGAAAGTAAGTTAGAAGTCCGAGTATTAGCCATCCCAGCTTTGCCGACTTGTGCTTGTTGTCACCTCCTTTCTAAGACCCCATATCACAAGAGGAAGAGGACATGAACAAGGGAAAATAAGAAGGGATGAAAAACATCTAAGCAAAAAGGTGATGAACATGAAAGTTGATGGCCGGAAAAGGAGAGGAAGACTAAAAGATGGATGGACTGTGTGAGAAACGATGTAAAAGAAAAAGAAGTTGATGAGAATATGACGGTTAGAAAAAGAAAAGGTGCTTCACCGAACCCAAATAATTTGGGATAAGGACAGAAAAAAGATTACAAGAAGACGAGAACAAGTGCATACGAAGAATCAATACTTAATCAATATCGATTCTAATCATTTCAATAATAAAATCAAATAAGGCACTTTTGAAAGCCTGCGATATATTTTATTTGACCCATAATCCCACAGTTTATTAACCACTATCACAGGAAGGTATCATAATATGTGTGTGGTTTTGACGCGGAAACCGTACATTGATATGACAGATAAACCATGTTGTAGTTATTGCAAAATATAAATAAAACTGATGTTTTGTCTACTGTTTGATAATAACAGTTTTATGATAACCTATATAGTTAATTCATCAAATTTTATACATATGAAGGGTTTGTTTGTTTGAACGCGCTAATCTCAGGAACTATTGGTTCCAGTTGGAAAAATCCTTTTTGTTGTTATATAGTCCATTAAGAAGAGAAAGGCGATAAGCTATATATAACATCACGCTGCGACCGATTGGTGCGAAGAATTAGTGACATTTTTTTTCCACTATATTACTATGTGAAATCATCAAACTAAAAGATTTACTTGAAATACGAAACCCCATCATTTACAGAAATTAAGTGTATATTAAGAAATATATTCGTAATGGATATATACATAGTACTTATAACATCTATAGGCTATGCTTCAATCAACTTTTATATACGCTTAAATAAAAGCCAGACTGAAAACATTTGACTAAAAATGACAAATCTATATTTTACTTTAAAAAAAAAGCACTTAATTTTCATCTGTTATTTATAACAGATAGTCCGAAAGCTTTTAAACAACATTAATGGCCTTATTCATAATTACTTATCGGAGGTTTAAACGGAGATTTTATCGGAGAGATAATAAACGTTTTAGCCTAAAAAGACTATTATGAATAACAAGTTTTGGCAATTTTCGCGAACCTATCTTAGCGAACTTTTAAACCTCCGATAAGTCATTATGAATAAGACCGTTAAAAGTTAAGAGCAAGTTAATAATAAAGCGCTTTATAGATAGGTGCTTCATTATCATTTCTATTATATAACAGTTTATTAGTGCACCTATAGCAAGAACTACTAATGAAACTTGTAATTTATTTATACTGTAAGAACTATAAATTATTTAAAAAAGTAATATGACTAAAGATAACGATATCTGCTGAGTTTCTTACGCCGGTTCTTTCTTAAAGCTTGTTTTTTTGCCAAAAAAGATGTGCCTAGATGAATAAATGATTTTTGATTTTGATTTAGACGTTTGTTAATTCAATCTGTATATTGTTAATCACAGGTTACCCATTAAGTGTATCAATAGCTAGGTAAGTTACCAGGCTTGAAGCCACATAAATATATATGTGTGCGTGAAATATGTATCTGTGTGTCTCTGACACAGACTCGTCTCGTGAAACATTATTAGTCAATGAAGCGCGATCTAGCCAGGCTAATGTTACGAGTCTCTAAGATTGACAGCTAATTTACTATGTGATAATATTCTTTGTGTTGTTAATATTCTTTGCGGAGAAACAAAAAAATAATTTCGACGTTTAGAGCATCCAGAAAACTATAAGACCAATAGCCAGTCAGTGTGTGTCTTGTCTAAACGAAATTTTGTTTTTAGATAAAATCTTGAAGGAAGTTTAAGTTATAAAATAATACCAATTAGTTAAGCTACATAAGTGTGTACAGTAAACCGTAAATGCCATGTGATTTACTGAAAACTGACATGTTTTTACGACTAGCCTAAAGCTGAGCAGACCCAATTCAGAGAAAAGAGGTCAACTGTCCCGACCCGTCTCTACTGAGAGATAATAACGAGAAAATTCCCAACAACCAAACTCAATGTAATTCAGTATTATATTTTTCTTGAAGTAATTGTATAAATTGTGATTAGTCTGTTCCAAAACATAGTCTATCCTATATCTTTATCACTTATTTTCTACTGATATAAAACAAAGTCGTTATTTTTGTATGTTAGAGCTTATTTATACATATTTTCAAAACTGCGCAACGGTTTTTAATAGAGTTCAAGAGAGAGGATTTTATGTATAATTTTAAAGTTTGTTTTCTAAATTTTACGCGTACAAAGTTGTGGGCAACAGTTAGTGTTAAAATAAAATAAACCACCGTAAATACCAGTATATCACCAAATTAGATATAGAACAAATCTTAATACTTAGGCACGTCCTATAATTCCCACTCCTGTTGACGTAAATCTGTGTGCGCTTCTCTTCGTTTCATACCCTGTTTCCTATAGCAGCCTATTTATATTTCCTTTATAAATAAATAAATAAATATTCATGGACATTTCACACAACGTACCCTGGTCCCTTTGGTATTACTCTAGTAATTCTAGAGGGGAATTTATTCCTTTCAAATTTATTCGCAGAATAACAGCAAACGTAACTATACAAAACATAAAACAAAGTCGTTATTTTTGAAATAAAAGATATGAGCTTTTAACTACAAAAATACACAACGGATTTTGATGCGGTTTTTTGAATAGATACGAGGGGAGGTCCAAAAGTTCGTGGAATGAAAGGGTTTTAGTAAAAATGAAACAGTAAATTTATTTTTCCTTTTCAATATAATCACCCTTAAGCTGAATACATTTATTAGATCTATGAATTAATTTTTCTAAACCATCGTAAAAATATTTTTTATCTTTTCCCTCAAAATGAGCCAAAATTGCCTCCTTTACCTCATTGTCGTCGGAAAATTTCCTTCCCCTTAAGTCTTTTTTTAAATTGGGGAACAAATAAAAATCACTTGGGGCCAGATCTGGACTATAGGGTGGGTGGACTAGTGATTCGAAGCCATGCGTGTGTAGAGCAGCCATTGCAACTTTGCTCTTGTGAACCGGCGCGTTGTCTTGCAAGAGCAACACGCCCTTGGTCAATTTTCCCCGACGTTTTTCTTTGATGGCATCCTTTAATTTTTCTAGTATTGTTGCGTAGTATTCTCCGGTTATGGTCCTGCCCTTTTCTTTATAATCAATCAGTATTATCCCCTCACAATCCCAAAAAACAGTAGCCATCAACTTTCCAGCCGACTCCGACACTTTGAATTTCTTTGGCGGTGGTGTCCCCTTTTTATGCCATTGCATGGACTCTTGTTTGGACTCAGGCTCAAAGTGATGAACCCATGTTTCATCGCCGGTAACAATTCGCTCCAAAATCGGTCCAGGATCGTCGCCACACAACTCCAAAAAATGTTTTGACGCTTCGACGCGCTGCTGTTTTTGAAGCGGCGTGAGCATTCTCGGTACCCATCTTGCACTGACTTTTGTCATACCCAGGTGGTCATGTAGGATTCGCAAAATGGTGGTATCTGATACTCCAACTAATGCAGATAACTGTTTTTTCTTCAAACGGGTGTCCTCCAGTACAATTTTTTCCACTTTTTCGACGATGTCTGATGTGGTGGCCTCAACTGGCCTTCCTGAGCGGGGGTCGTCTTCAATCGACTCCCGACCATGTTTAAAAAGACCATGCCACTTGTAAATCATTGATTTACTAGGGCACTGTTCCCCGTAAACAGTTTCCATTTCATTCAAAATGGTCTGAGCGTTCTTTCCTTGCTTGGTAAGGAATTTAATGACCGCACGGTGTTCAATTTTCTCCATAGTTTCAGTTTTCTTCCGGATTGACGTGTTTAGCAGGCGAGTGTTCGTAAACGAATGACGCAATAGGGCTGAAACTCCATTTATATACTAATTATGAGTCCCCAATTAGTATGACACTAAGCGAGCGCCCCTATCCCCACTCCATCCCCTCCATTCCACGAACTTTTGGACCTCCCCTCGTAGAATAGTTCCAAAGGATGGCATTTTTGTTTTTTTTTTAAGGTTTCGTTTCTAACTTCCACGCGAACGAAGTTGCAGGCAACCGCTAGTATTACATAACATCACGCCTTTTTTCCATGGGGGTAGGCAGAGATTATAGAGCGCCATCTGGTACGATCCAAACATACTTCCTTGGCTTCATCCACACTCATATATATCTGGTGATACATGCCCGACGGTTGTAAGTGTTACGCATTAAATGTTATGTCATTGTTATGTTCTACGGTTTAAATATAAGGTCACTCGGTCAATTGATAGCGCTTAATTTGATAGTCGATTAATCAATAATTGCAATCAATAGTAGGTAGTTACATGACCTTTGTTTATCGATCAAATATTTTATTCGATACTTTGAAACTACTCTACTTTTAAATCGATTAACTGGTGTTTGTATTATAAACGTAGATTTTTTATAAATATGTACGTTTACTACTATTTGACGACCCTCGTGGTTGAGTGGTTTATGTAACGGACTGCTGATCAAGAGGTCGCGGGTTCGATTCCCGCTCGGGACAATCATTTGTGTGATTTTTCTAATTGTCATACAAATGTTTGTACTGCGTCTGGGTGTTTCTATGTATTATAAGTATGTATTTACAAAAGAAAAGTAGTATATGAATTCTATCCGTATTCTGGTACCCATAACACAAGCATATAAGCTTAGCTTGGGACCGGAGGACGTTGTGTGAATTGTCCATGAACATTTATTTATTTATTTATTTTACGCATTAACTTCTGAATGAATTTTGATGAAACCTTGCAGCTGTATGCCGCTATGTGAGCTTAAACCTGTAAAATTAGAGTGGTTAAAGAGAAATGTTTAATTGTATTATGTTTAATTGACGGGCCTCGTGGTGTAGTGGTTCTGGTAACGGACTGCCGATCAAGAGGTCGCGGGTTCGATTCCCGCTCGGGACAATCATTTGTGTGATTTTTCTAATTGTCATACAAATGTTTGTACTGCGTCTAGGTGTTCCTATGTATTATAAGTATGTATTTACAAAAAAAAAGTAGTATATGTATTCTATCCGTATTCTGGTACCCATAACACAAGCATATAAGCTTAGCTTGGGACCAGAGGACGTTGTGTGAAATGTCCATGAATATTTATTTATTTATCATTTGTTATGGTTTTATTTCAAAATTTTGCGACAACAGACAGGGAGTAGCTTATATTCGTAAATTAGAGTTGCACATTTTACGGAAACAAAGTGTGAAGGTATACCTAGTAGTATATCTAAATCGTGGGCTAGTGGTATATGTAACGGTCTGCCATTCGAGAGGTCGCTGTTTCGATTCCTGCACGGGGTAATCATTTGTGTGATATTTATAAATGAGATACAAAAGTTTGTCTTGTGTCTTTAATAAGTAGGTACGTAATTACAAAAAAAAAGTATTAGTAGTATGAATGTAAAATATCCGTATCTGGTTCCCATAACACAAGCATAGAAATATAGCTTACTTTGGGGCCAGAGGACGATGCGTGGAATGTGGATATTTAGTTATTTATTCAATAGTAATACATATTTATATTTAGGCGTTGGAACGCTCAGTTCAAAAGCATACGATTAGCTTAACATGGCTTGAGGTATTAATTAAGAGGGTACTGTACTCCTAATTTAGGTAATTGCCTTAGGTGTTGCTATCCCTATTCCCGAGCACCGTGCTGAGAGGGACAAATATAGCTGAAACAGATTTTACCTACAAATTCTTTGAAAAAAAAAAAGACGTTTCGTACTCCCCTTTTATCTTCGCGAATGTTAAACTGATTTTAATTGTTTTTACGCTATATTATAGATGAAGAGTATATCTATGCCCGTATTTTTTTTTTTTGGTAAAACGTTACCAAATATGTGTGATAGACGCTGCAACTTGACCTAAAGAAAACCGAAAAAATCGGGCATTTCGGGTGGTCATATTTCTTTTAGTTATTATGTGTTGAAAAAAAGAAAGTGACAGAAGCATAGATAAACTCTTCATCTATAATATAGCGTAGAAACAATTAAAATCTGTTTAACTTTCGCGAAGAAAAACGGGAAGTACGATACCCATATTTTTGTATGGAGCATAATTTTGTATCGTGCCCTCTAATAGCAGTTTGAATAGTTACTCCCGAATTACAGTTAGCAGCAAACTTACTGCTTGGGGTATATCTAGATACGCGACTTATAGGATTATCTATGTACTAACAGTTTGCCAATGTATTTGTTAAATTTAGTGTACACCTATATTAACTTTACTCCTTTATTAAACACTAGCTGTTGCCATCGACTCCGTCCGCGTAGAATTTAGGAAATTTTTCCCGTTTTTGCAACATTTTTAACTACTGCTTGAGTGAGAGTATTATAAACGTAAGAGTAAACAAATATAATGATAATGAACGAACTGCTAAGCTATCAGGAGTTACATGTGTTATTGTGAGTCAACCATAAAATATATGTAGATATGTGCTGTTTCGGGATATTTTTTAGACAATTTTATGTAGAATATTTCCGTCATACATGATTTCTATGTAACTTTAACCATTAAGGCTGCACATACAACGGAAGCTTAAAAAATGGAGCACCTTTTCCCGTTTTCCCAACATTTCCCTTCACTACTCTGCTCCTATTGATTGTAGCGTGATGAAATGTATACTATAACCTGCCCAGGAGTATGAAGAATAATTGTACCAAGTTTCGATAAAATCCATCGAGTAGTTTTTGTTTCTATAAGGAACATACATACAGACAGACAAAAATTTTGCTGATTGCATTTTTGGCATCAGTATCGATCACTAATCACCCCCAATTTACACTAAACCTTAACAATTTATACAAAAAAAAACCATCATCCGGATTTCGCATTTATAAATTAGTAAGGATAAACCATTTGTCGAGAAAGGCTATAGGCTATATAACATTACGCTGCGACCAATAGGAGCGATGTATTAATGAAACATGTTGCAAAAATTGGTCAAGTGCGAGTCGGACTCGCGCACGAAGGGTTCCGTACCATTATCTATGCAACATAAGGCAGTTATTAGTATCGAGCAAGAAACGGTAAAAACATCATGTTTGTTGGGGAGCCCCCCTTAAATATTTATTTTATTTTATTTTTAGTATTTGTTGTTATAGCGGCAATAGAAATACATCATCTGTGAAAATTTCAACTGTCTAGCTATCACCGTTCTTGAGATACAGCCTGGTGACAGACGGAAGGACAGCGAAGTCTCAGTAATAGCGTCCCGTTTTTACGCTTTGGGTACGGAACCCTAAAAACGGGAAGTTTTCCAAATTCCACACGTGCGGAGTCACGGGCAGCAGCTAGTTTTATATAGACACGTGTTTATTGAATGACTAATAAATAATACGATTTCCATAATACTATAGCGCACACGAGGCTCGTACTATATGTCAATCCACTGCAGCACCGTCATAGCGGTTTTCCGCAACATCATAATTTCCGCGTAACCTCTTAATTTCGCGAAATCTAATATATATATAAAATTCTCGTGTCACAATGTTCGTTCCCATACTCCTCCGAAACCGATTCTTATGAAATTTTTTATGCATATACAGTAAATTGATTGATTTAGAATCGTCTACTATCTATTTTTCATACCCCTAAGTGGTAAGGGTTGTCCAACCCTGACATTTGTATGGCAAAACAACGTTTGCCGGGTCAGCTAGTAATTTCTAAACGTCACCTATAACGTATGCGTAATGATATTGATTTACATATTATCGTAGGTACCTACTATTTTTTGTCAGTTTAATTTCTAAGATAATAAAATCTAATGTCACATCATTTGTTCAAAAACTAAAAAACACGCTTGAAACCCCTGAATATTTTTTTTTATTAATGGATGATCCTTAACAACTATGTGAATTTCAGATCAATCAGACAAGTGGGTGAAAATCATTTTAATACATTGATATATACGTACAGAGTTAATAAAAACGTGTTAATAAATTGACGTAAGCAAGTCTTCGCTATTTATTACTATTTGTCTACATTTGAAAAACTAAAGCATATTTGTAAGAAATCCGAAAATTATTGGTATTAGATAATTTCTGTAATTTCAAAATAAATATCAAGGACCTTGAGTTACATACATCAAAATTCTACTTAGTTTTAAACCAGAGATATCATTTGTTTATATTACAAAGATACATCAAAACAATTATAATTATATAAAAGTTATATAAGTCAAAATAAATATGGTTACAATCATAAAATCAACATGATAAATTCGTAATAAAATATTAAAGTAATTAACGTGATATAAACTCAAGGTTTTTTAATTAAGTCTAGATAAAAACAACGCTAAAACTTAGTTATAGTTAGGTATATATACGTATGTGTTTGTAACCCAATGATACCATATCTATGTGGACAACTAAACTTAACTAAAAAATCCCTATGTCAACATAAATTTTGAATGTGTAAGAAAAACTAGATCGTCTGTGCGGTGACAGCAAACCTTTATGCCAACATGCTTGGTCAGCGAGGCAAGCTACTTACGTTATTTGGTTGGAGATAGAGAGATATAAAGAAGCGAAACTGGATCCTAATTTTCAGACGTCTTGTTAAACTAAAATGGCGTGTTATCTGATTATAAAAATCTATGTCTATGTTAATTAAAAAATATTTAAACACATATGTTCCGTGCATGCAGAAAGAATGTTCAAGGCGTATTTTGTGTATGAGGTGACATCATTCGCAACATGCATATGAAAATTATGGCGGGTAGATAAAAACGGTAACCTAGAAGGCTTGTTATAAAGGAAATAGCCTAATCACTATCTATAAACAGCCAGTTGTCAAAAGGACATCATTAGCAGACGGAAAGAAGGCGTGAAGGCATAATGATGATAAAGGATGTCATTCACATTCTAAATAACCTCGTGGCGTCTCAGTTCCAAAAGGTTTTACTTTTTCAGGAGGCTGTAGGTTCGATTCTACGCTAATTAAAATATCAGAATCATAAACTAATAGTGTTTAGTTAGATGGACTTAGATACCACTTCCATTTTCAATCTAAGTTACAATACACCCAGTTAATCCAGTACTAAGGAATGTCTACTGAGGGACAAACAAGTATAACTCAATAATCTACATTTTAAAAGATCTTATTTTACCGTGAATTTTATATTTGCAGAGTATTACTTACATAATGATATTAAGCAAGTCTTATTTGTCACAGTGATGTGTTATCTGTGCAATTATTTGCCTGTTTGTGTCTCGTCTTCCTGCTACTATCTCTGTTTAAAAAGGTATTATAGCCGTTAAAGAACTTAACTACAATTTCCTTGTGTTTATTTTTAATCCAGCTAAAATTCGTTTAACTGATAAAAGAATGGCTCTGTTTACTCATCACACTTTTTTGTCATTGAAGAGATATTTCCGTAATGAGTTTAGCACATAATTAGCACATATTCTTGCCACGTCCTTCTTGCCACGTCCTTCTTGCCACGAACTGCCAAGGAATGGAATAACTTACCAATGTCTGTGTTCCCCGAGAGTTACACGTTCAAAAATAGGGTAAATAGGCTACTCACATAGTTGGTGCGCTTTACCATCAAAGATTCTATTGTCGCTTACCATCAGGTGACATGGGATCATGTGCCAACATGTATAATGTAAAATAATAAAAAACATATGTAGCAAATTTTGGTCATTTTTGTATTAAAAAGCTGCAATTATATTTATAATAAAAAAAAAACAAAACTTGGGTTTAGGGATTCTTCACAAATTCACAATGGGAGAATATTTGGTCTACGACATGATACTACCAGGCATGTTGGTTTAGGATACAGTTTATACTACTTTATCTCACGCAAAAGATATTATAACGAAAAAGAATTGTATAACTTGGCGATCTATGTTATCACTACAGTATTTTTTTCTTTTTAATTATCGAATTACTCGAACAAAAATGATTATGCAATTATAAATTCTATGCATTGTGTTGAGAATGGAAGTAACTCACGATTTAAATAATTTCATGATCACGTTTTGTTCAACAATTAAAATAATAAAAAATCTAAAATTCTGTAGTTAAGAAACTTGAACTGTAGTATAAAAGGAATAAAAATTCATATCTAATTTAACAATGTATCAAATATACTTTGGTAGTCACTTGAGAAAGCAAATTTCATCAGAATAGATAGGTTCAAACGTTTACAAAGGGTATACAATAAGATATTATGTCGATTTTACAAGAAACTGTCTTGTACGGCTATGAAAATCAGCATAATTAGATATCACTCAATAAAAGCGGTTTATTATTAAAATACTTTATCAATATTACACCAATGTAAATTGCATTTTCCTATTTTGTTGAATGCTATTTATACCCGTGCATTACGTAACTGGATGATATCTAGGTTACCTTAGTTAGAGTATTTAAATGTATAATTAACCACAATGGTTTTCATTGTAAAACTGTCTATCGACCTAGAATTATTTTGACATCAGAGAACTGTGCGCTAATATTTTATTTTCAGTTACCTTTATAAATGAATTTATTCGACTTGTAGTACAAAATATTTGATTCTCTTTACTTTTTAGGGTTCCGTACCCAAAGGGTAAAAACGGGACCCTATTACTGAGACTTCGCTGTCCGTCCGTCCGTCCGTCCGTCCGTCCGTCCGTCCGTCCGTCCGTCCGTCCGTCCGTCCGTCCGTCTGTCACCAGGCTGTATCTCAAGAACGGTGATAGCTAGAGAGTTGAAATTTTCACAGATGATGTATTTCTATTGCCGCTATAACAACAAATACTAAAAATAAAATAAAATAAATATTTAAGGGGGGCTCCCATACAACAAACATGATTTTTAGGGTTCCGTACCCAGTATCTCAAGAACGGTGATAGCTAGACAGTTGAAATTTTCACAGATGATGTATTTCTATTGCCGCTATAACAACAAATACTAAAAATAAAATAAAATAAATATTTAAGGGGGGCTCCCATACAACAAACATGATTTTTTTACCGTTTCTTGCTCGATACTAATAACGTTGCCTTATGTTGCATAGATAATGGTACGGAACCCTTCGTGCGCGAGTCCGACTCGCACTTGACCAATTATTTTAAAAGTTCTTATTTTTCGGATAATTTGCACAAAATTATACGTAAAATGTACACTATCAGTAACAGTTTAATATAAATTGCTGTCGTCTTTTTGCTTGCCTGTCGCACGGTTACAAGCAATTGAAAATATTTATACACAATATTTTTTACTACGGCTGTGATGACTGCTGCTGTTTTGGTTACATATCATAAAAACTGTCAAGGATAATTTAGTCATGAGTAACCTTCTAGCATAACAATGGCAAGAGGTGATCGCGACAATGTAAGATTTGTTAAACATTTCAAAATTTTGATCATAATTATATATTTCAAATTAATCAGCTTTTTACAATTATTTGCAAAAGTAAGTTATAGCAGTTTGACTACGAGACCCCATCAACTACATGAATATCTGACCATGACCTCTAGCTTCTGTTAAAATTTTAATTAAATTTAAACATAAAAATTAGCTCCTATATAAAACTATTTAGGATTAATTTACGTATTTTTAACGACAAGTTAAGCGTGCACAGAATGTTAACAAGGTCGATAACATAGCTACGGTATTTGCATATAACTATGTAAAATATGAGTATAAGAATGTTTTGAAAATCAATAAAGTATGTAGGCATAGATCCCACGATAACATCTATAAATAGGTCCGTATTCACTTACGCATACCTATTTTTACCTGATTGTCGGAGAGGAATATTTTTCTAATGTTTATTTTATGTATATTTCAAGGACTACTAAACAGCTTATAAGGTATCGCTAGAAATATCACAATTGTGAATTTCGGGCAAATATTTTTTCAGGATTCCACATGTTGAGAATAAGCACATTTTTTTCTCAAATGAGAACTCATAAAGGACAAATTTTAAATACATTTATGTAGTAAGTTTACGAGGTCATTTCAAAATTACTTTAATATTTGTTTTAATTATATTAAATGTTCTTCAATAACTAACAACGACCTGTGCTATTACGTCAAAAATACTTGATCAAATTATAATTTAGTTTTAGTATTAATAGATGTGGGTTTTATATTAATGACTATTAGACTTATAAATAATGGTTTTGACCGTCTATCGATAATGTAACTGTATCAATGCTAACTGTGTAACAATATTAAATAACATGTCATAATTGTAATAAATATGACATGTTATTTAATATGTGTAAGACGTATGTTTAAGATGTGGTTGCCTTTAAGAAATGAACACCAGAAATGTAACCTTGACTGTACTCTGTTTGAATTGTTAAGTGTATCATTTGTTGGCATCCCTAACAATAAATAAATAAATAAATAAACTGGTTTAAAGGCTGCGCTAGCGTGACTCAGGGCAGCGTGCAGCCTGCGGTGAGGTGATATCACTCGTGATGTCATCACATTCTGTATACTATGACCCTACTTATATTACAATACTTAGTATTAAATTACAAATATCGAAGTGCTTCTTCTAAGACTTTTTGACTCGATTATTATCAAAGAATGTATGAGACACGATCGATGATTCAAGTGAGTCATATCCTTAGAACACCCGCCCCTGTTAGCTTATTGTATAATTATACTGTCTAGACTCCTGGCGACAGCCTGACGATACTCTATGGTAACACGACATCGACGCCTTCTAACAATTCGATAAATCGTTATCGAATATCGCATTGAAGTTAACATAGTTACGTCGATTTGCCGCATCGATATCCGTTATCGACTTGTCCCGGTAATAAAAAGTACATACCTGAGGATGACACGGATGCAGTAGCAAGATAAGAGAGTGCACAGGACGGAAGAATATACGAAGAGGTGACGTTCCCGGAACAACTCCTTATCTCCATATCACTTCACAGCAGCACCTAATAGTCCTCGAATGCGTTTCTCGCACATCGCTATAAGCGATACCGATATTCCTTTCAGGCATCAATTTTGCCACTTAATTTATCAGGCACTTGTCTCATAATTGGTTGTGAATTTTCGCGCGGCAAGGGGGCACACATATTATGAAATAGTAACGGAGACACGTGCTATCGCGGCAGAGAGGGACGGATTCACTGAACGTCCTTGGCAAGGGGGCGAGCGGGGCGCCTGCGGCATCAGACGTTTCAATCATCCCCGGGGGGACAGAGATGGGACTATGAGTAAACCGCGTGCGCGAACGAGAGCCGCGATACCGTGCTATTGACCGGCCTGCAGACCACGCCCACCCGGGCGAGACACGACCGCGCTGATGTTCCAAGTGAAAATCGAACGCCGGCCCGGGCAGACGCGGCGTGAAAACGTCTCCACTGCACCATCAAGGTTATTCTTACGTGCTTACTATGCACTTCATATTAACACTGATAAGTAATATTGTAGCCATCACATTTCCTAGATGATATTTTATTTGCCTACAAAACTCGCGTGTTCATTGTACAAAGCTGGCTAGGTTGTACGGTTCAATATAAAGACTTGGCACGGAAACGATGTAGGTTGCCAGAAAAGGACGTAACTAAACGCGAGAGAGGAGAGCTGGAAGAATAATCGACATGTAGTTACTATGTACGACTTTTAACATTTAATTACAGCTTTTAAGAGGTTATATGGGGCGTACAAAAATACACGAACATGCAATGTTATTGATTAATAAGTAATTTTTAGTGTGAAATATTAAAATTCCAAGCAATTATGTACTTAAATAGTATTTATAACTTAATTTTGTTTTACTTTTGAGAGATAGAGTTAGACTTAGAAATTATATCACCTACTCGTTTTCCTAGACACTGTAATTTTTTATAAGTTTCACGCCGATATGATTGGAAACTCGTAAAAAATATATCTTGCTTCTAGCTTCTTCTATGATAGATGTTTTTAGAAGTCAAATAAATCTACAACTCTTATAGCAATATCGATTTGTAACTTCCAAGCATAAGCTTGCGAATCTATTCTCACTTGACATATGCGAACACGAAGACGATGAGCAATAACATCCAGAAAATTTGCTTGTATTTTTAAAATAAATAATAGAGACGCAATTATTATCATTTTGCTAAAACTGTGTACAATCCTGTCTCTTGTTCCTTCTTCGATCGTATCTTACACTTAGGCGAACTTAAAGTATTGCCTATATCTCGCATAAGTGTAACAAGCACTTATCAGAGTTACGTCATCGTTTGTCAATAATATAATTAGTAGGACTACAGAGAATTAAGTCATATTTTATCAAGTTAAGGGCCTACAGCAATATTATCGTCGACATGTACATATTAACACAGCTAGTAAGTAGGTATAGAAAATGAAGAATTAGGGATATTTTTTTTGTTTACTCAAAATCTACTAAATATATTTTAATTCTGATTTACGTGTTTCTATATATAATAGTTACTTATGTTTTCAAAGTTATTTCATTAGTTAATACGCGATAATAACCGACAAATGAAAAAAATAAAAATTTAGAGAGTTTGTTTCGCTAAGATTTTCTATCGAGAAAACTTTTCACAATCGCGTTTCTGAGTTTATCGATCCTAGATTATATATTGAAAAAACATATACTTAAAAATTAGAGCTCTAGCCATTCAATCTAAGGAAAAAATGAAAACTTCGTACGTAGAAAAATGCACGAAGCTATTTTGGTATCCTCTTAACGTGAATATTGGTTTATAAAACGCGTGTTAATATAATAATGACACAATGTGCTTGGTTCTTGTAACAAGTATAGTTAAGATTATGTAAGAAGCCTTCTTTACGGCTTAATCGTATACGCGAGGTTTCAGGCACGTACTACCTATTTGTATAATATATTATATTTGTTACCTGCAAAAATGCGGTTTTTGGTGTAGTATACAGGTACACAGGACAGGTGTCCGTGTGGTGACGGATTAAGAATACAAGTGTCACCACCCCATCTTCTCCCAAGGGTGCTGTGAAAGTCAGCTAAGGGATATTGTACACAGATAACATCCTCTGTGAGAGACGGAAAATAAACGAAAATAAGCCCTGTGCCAACACGCCTGGTCAGCGTGGCACAGTAGACCATAAACCCTCCCAAAGTGGAGGAGGCCAGTGCCCAACAGTGGGACGTTAATGGGCTGGCTAGCCTGATTTTGGTTTCTTAATGGGGATATTACTTTTTTTATTTAGTTGCATATCTCTACACTATGAATAAATACGCAATATTTGTAATAGAATAGAATAGAATGGACCGACGGACAGACGGACTGACGGACGGACGGACTGACGGACGGACGGACCGATGGACAGACGGACAGACAGACAAATAAAATAATTAAAAAATTATAATTGCATAAGTTGATAAAAATGCTATGCAATAGCTTTACCGCGGCAGTCACCGAGTGCCACATGTCGTTTATTTTACTAATAGCAAGTTACATTCTCTGTGAATATATATATTTATGTCTATATTATTATCTTATATATCTAATATATAAAATTCACGTGTCACAGTGTTAGTTACCGTACCGAAACGGCTTGACCGGCGTGACACGTGAATTTTATATATTAGAAGATATTATATGATTTCAAATACCACGCAAAAGAAATCGCAGGCAACAGCTAGTTCAGACAATAAAACGGTAAATAACTAACAATGTATAAAAAATTATATACCCGTGGAGAAGGCCTGAGCACAACAGTAGGACTTATGTTTAGATACAATATAGTAAAGGGACGGATATAAAGTTAAGCGTGGATGTTTTGAGTAAAAAACAAAATAAAATGTAATTTTGTCTTATTTCATTTTCTTTACCAACTATAGAGAAAAACCTACAGAATAATAAAAAGGACTGTCTTTCGTGTTTAAAAAAATAATGTATCTTCAAACTGAGTTAGTTAGCAAAGTTGAGTTGTTTGTGGGCCGCGCCCATAACGAATCTGTGGCAACATGGCCACAAAATAGACTTGATTGTGATTTATATATGCAAATTTGCACTGGGCTTGTCTACCGCTCAATAAAGCTTATACATTCTTGAAAAAATGTATAACAAAAGATATTAAAGCAAATTCTATTTATATATTATTATATTACACTACTCCTAACTAACCCCGTGTGGTGACGGATTAAGAATACAAGTGTCACCACCCCATCTCCTACCAAGGGTGCTGTAAGAGCCTGCTAAGGGATATTGAACACAGATAACATCCTCTGTGAGAGACGGAAAACTCGAAAATAAACCCCGTGCCAACACGCCTGGTCAGCGCGACACAGTAGACCATAATCCCTCCAAAGGGGAGGAAGCCCGTGCCCAACAGTGGGACGTAAATGGGCTGGAGAGAGAGAGAGACAGAGAGAGAGAGAGACCTGCAACTTTATACGTGTGGAATTTAAAAATCAAACCCTAACAAATTAGATAAAAAGCCCACCCTCTTGACCCACTCCATCTAAAAAAAACCTGATCAAAATCTGTTGCGTAGTTTTGAAGACTCGGGTGTTGTTATTAGGTTTGATTTTGACCATGACCAATGACCATGGTGACTGCAAAGCCTCCGAAACGTCTGGCCAAAATTTAAAACAAATATACGCGTCTAAATCCGTTAAAAGTAGTTATATCATACAATCTCTACACACCCTTCATATTTTGAAAACTGGTTATCGTCAAACATGCAATAAAAACTGGGGCATACTACGTACACCTTGACCCACCTGTATTATACAAATCGTGTGTTTATGTAACATCATAAACAATTTTACGACTATGAATTTGATTCCTTCAAGGCTTCAAAAATATTCTTGAATGAACTAGTCTGTTGTTGCTCGCAACTTCGTTCCCGTAAACTATAATCCTTACTAATTTATTTATAAATGCGCAATCCCGATGATGACGCAATAATAATTTTGACGAGTTTATGTGTTAATGTGTGGAACGAAACGATAGCGCGATGTAAAAACGTTCAACGCCATCTATTGAGCACAAGAGTAAACTTCTGTTTGTTAAGAATTGATTTCTAAATTTCACGCGTACGAAGTCGCGGGCAACAGCTAGTTTTTAAATAAAATATAGCCTATACTATTAGCAAAAATTTTCAGAATCGGATCACTCACAGCTTTGAAAATATCATGCAAGTTCCAGGCGAGTCTGTTGACAGCGGCAAACGGCCTGACTTTTATTTCGTATTATGACATGCATAAAACTAGCCGACTTTTTAATGGATTAATTGTCTATGGCCGTGTAAAGCTTTTTGATAGAGTCGTTCAGAAACTTAATTATTGTGTTTATCGGCTAGTTACGGTTATATTTTACAATTTTTTTTGTATTCAATATAATACAAAATATAATATATTTGCTAAACACAATTAATTTGACATTATATATAAAAGAAAAGAACGGTAATACTAAAGTTTTTTTTTTAAATATGTTTTGTTTGATGATTCGCATGAAAGTAACTTATACACATGGCGATATTACCTATTGTAATGAATAATTATAAAAATAATATATTAATATTATTTTTTATATTTAACTTATTTCGCATTCGAATAGTGTTTTGTTCATCATCGTCGCGCTCCGAAAATTCAGACACCTCCAATTCCTCATGGTGGATAATAGTTACTTTTAATTCTAAATAAACCAAAACAATTTATTATACGTAACAATGTAGCAGCTTCTATTGAATGGATTTACTTGTCATTTCTAGATAGTTAAAACGATCAACTACATGTCAAATTTGCGCTCGTAATACGCTTAACGCCAGCCAACAGTGAAACAAAAGTCGGGCCGATATCAGCCTGAAGTCACGTGACCACTGATTCGCTGTCAATAATATACTCATAATACGAATTTGCCAGGCAGTTCCATTCACGTCGTAAACAGCCTGGGAATAAGAGCTCATAATACGGCCGCTGGTCTTATTTATAATGACTTATCAAAGGTTTAAAGAGAGATTTTATCGGAGAGATAACAAACGTTTTAACGTAAAAAGACTATTATTATAAATAACAAGTTTTGACAATTTTCGCGAACCGATTTTAGCGCACTTTTAAACCCCCAATAAGTCATTATGAATAAGACCATACATTTATACTATAAAGCTGAAGAGTTTGTTTGTTTGTTTGAACGCGCTAATCTCAGAAACTTCTGGTTCGATTTGAGCTGTGACTCTATATAACATCATGCTGCGACTAATAGTAGCACAGCAGTAGTGAAAAATGTTGCAAAAACGTAGAATATTTTCGAAATACGCGTATGAAGTCGGGGGCGACATTTTATAAATTATAAACTATATTAACAGTTAACTCTTCATTAATAGTTAGTAGGTACAGCAAAATGTTTTAAAAATCTATTTGTTTGAGTAAATTGCATGCTATGCACGGTTGACGCTTGCTCCTATATGCAACGAATTAAGTTTCCTGGGCGTAACATTTTCGAAGAACTCTTAGGTTAGAAATCACTCAAATGTACTAGAATGAAAAATACAGCTAATGAAACGTAACAAGGAAAGGCTGCCGAATGATGTAGGATATCTCAAGGAGCAGATCAATGAATCAACTTGAACTTCTTTAAGCAGTTTTAACGAGATTTCTAAGTTCAATTAATTGGTAGAGGGATAAGGAAAATTGTGTGATAAATTTAATCCGGCCATTATTTAATTAATTATTTGGTCAGAAAATGGTAAATTTTGAAAAATCATGTTCCAGAAAGTTTGCGTTTGATTTCAATTCACATAAAAAGCAAAAATAATTGAAATCATTAATTCATTATAAAGCTTTTACAATACTACATTATGCAGAGCAAGGCAATTAATTACGATGTCGTACCTGAAAAAGGAAGGTGAAAAAGGTCGCCCACGAATAAAATGAAAAGATAAAAGAGAAATTGTGTAGAGTGAATTGGATAGTTGAACTTTTCTACAAACTGAATTACGGATATTGGATAAAAATACATTTAAGCTTATAATAAGCTTAATAGAAACGGCCGTGCGATGAAGGATTAAGAATATTTATGTCATCATTTTCCATTTTATATTATAATGGATTTAATGGACAATCAAAGCTGATAACAGGAAATTAAATCGCTGACCAAACCGCTAGGTTAATTTGCAAATAGCAGATGCTATATAACCGCGCTTAACAGCGAGACATATCATCCCCAGATTCAATTGATATGTGATAGCTATCACATATCAATTGAATAGCAGCTGCAGCTAATATTAGCAGCTGCTAATACTGAGTTATCAAGTTCCATAATTGATTCTTTGATTCTACGTATAAAGTATGTAGGTACACATTTACACAGTACCTAATCCATAATACGTTGATTTTTAGGGTTTCGGACAAACCCTTATAGTCTCACTACGTCCGTCCGTCCGTCTGTCTGTTAAAAATTCAAAAGCTGTTTATTTGCTACAAAAATTTTACAATAAGGATATCCCTGGCACTCACGCTAGTATAACAACTGTGTTGCAGGAGCCAGTCGTCTGGAGCAAGTGTTCGTCCGTCAAACCTTTTTTACTCAGCAACGGCTGAAGGTATCGACTTTAAACTCATACCTACTTTATGTAGATCTATGCGGTCTCTTGCTGCAAAAATACAGTCAAACTTTTACATCTACTCATTTAGAAGATATAACTGAACAACGACCATTTTTAAGAAATTTCGACTTATAGGCTAGGGAATCAAAATCTTTACGTTGCTTCGTATCGTTACTTCCCGTTGTCCTAGAGACTTGAAATTTGGCATAGACTAAGCTTATATAGTGCTGAGATAGGGAAAAATCCAAAAATGTATAATTTGTCACCACATCACAAGAAAAATTTGTTTATACTAATATCAACTTATGAAGTAGCTGAAATGTAGGCGATTCCCTATATTTCAACTACAAAATTAAGTTAGTGAGTTATTTTGAACTTAATTAACTGATTATTTGAATGCAGTTACTTATGTTTATCTGTCTAGTAAATACGAAAGTGTGCGAGTTTACCTCGATCTTAACAGGTTCTTTAACTAGCATTTAACTAATCTTATACAAATTCTCACGTAGGTGAAGTATATAAAAATACTAACTTTTCCTTTCCTATCCAGTAAGTAAAGCCTAAGTATGCTTTTAGCGATAAAACCGCCCATTGTGTCTAGCGTTGAGTTCTTGAGTAATTCTGGTGTATTGCCTTGCGCTGCACATAGAATATTCTAGATATTTATCGTTTACTCTAGATAAACGTTCTCGTTTTACTTCGAGAAGGATGTTGATGAATCGTAAAAAGGGCCGTAATCTAAAACATAGTGTGAAACAGCAACTATGTGTATACTATTATTTACAGCAAGCTGATTAATGTTCGTCTTGTTGGCAGCATTGGTTCATCAGATAGTTTTATTGTTAAATATATTGTTTATTAGAAATGTTACGCCCTTTTGTACGTTTTATGCCAGTCATTTATACTGTAATGGCCGTTAAAACGGGACACGGTATGTGGAAATATTTGGCTCATGTTGTTATGGCGGTATATTTCAAATGTCTCGGGATTTGAGTGGGTAATGAGAAAATAGTTGTGATGGAACTCGTTGACGATGTAATCTAATTCCGGCGGATAATATTATTTGATATTTGGTCGTGGGTCACGCAATCTTCAATCACATCGCCACCCCTCGTTTAGGCAAATAGTGTTAGTAGAATATTTCTATTATCAAGCATGTTGGTTTTGGAATTTTTAGACTCTGCATCTATGACTAAATCCAGGGAGGTGATACTGTTGAAAATAAAGCTAAACAACTAACATCAGCTACAAGTCGGTAGTCTTAAAATATCGTATTGCCAAACTGCTTCTCAAAGTTAAATGCCTATTGCGAATTCAAAGTTTATAAATGAAGTTTCGCGTGTCATGAATTTATTCCCAAGTGTGGGACGAATAGATATAATCTATTTTAATTAGCAAACTAAACATTTAAATGATTAACTAACTTTGTGTCATTAATCATTGTTATAACTGTACTAATGAAATATGTCTCTTGTTGTCTCTTTCTTACTTTTGATGAAAAAATGTTACTATCAATAACAATGAAATGTTAATTTTTTTACCGTAAGTTATGTTTCAGCGGTCAACGAATTCTTACGAGTAGTTATGTTTCAGCGGTCAACGAATTCTCAGTAACCGGGTTCTGTTTTACTTTTACATACGGAACTCAAAAAGAGAAAAAAGTTGTTTTACTTACTATACGTCCGTGTGATTGACAATGAAATTATTAGATGTTTTTACCTGTAAAAAAAAGATATGACTGTACAGTTTTACAAGAAAGATTACAGCTACTTTATTATTTTTATATAACTAAATTTTAATTTCTTAATGTCTTAATAACCTATTTGGGTTTATACATACAGAGAATTCTTGATCATTCATACCCGCTTTCTATCCTAAATCTTATGAACAAGTTTTCATAAAACATGTCTAAGACTCATCATAGCGAAGACAAAACCTATTTTTTTCATAAAAAAACATCCTCAGTTATTGCAGTTTTTCCGTTTATACGCTATGGCCCTACAGAGGGACATAGGTACACTTTATATATAAACTACCTTACCCGCGACTACGCACGAGTAGAATTTAGATACTATTTTCAAATAATTTTTCACTACTGCTCCGCTGCTCCTATTGGTCGCAGCGTGATGTTATATAGCCTTCCTCGGTAAATGAACTATGCAACACCAAAAAGAATTTTCAAATCGGACCGGACCAGTGGTTCCCGCGATTAGCGCGTTTAAACAAACAAACTCTTCAACTTTATAATTTTAGTATAGATACAGTCTAAACACGCCCAGCATCGGGGGTTATAATCAAGAATCTCATGATCATCATCATCATCATAACATCACGCCTTTTTCCCATGGGGGTAGGCAGAGACTATAGAGCGCCATCTGCCACGATCGAAGCACACTTCCTTGGCTTCATCCACACTCATACATCTGGTCATACATGCCCGACGGTTGTAAGTGCTACGCACTTGCCCCTTTTGGAATCTCATTTAGAGAATATCACAAATCAGACTAGCTTACGGCTCAGTACAAATTCGGCTCAAACGTAGTAAACCAATATATATTTCTATTTTTTTCTATATGATTCGACCGTGAACTCTTATATTAGCTTACGCATTACTTGAATAAATATATATAAGGTCATTGGACGTTATTGAATTTTTATAGATATTTGTTATACAATATATTGACCGTGAGAGGTTATAAGCTTAGTGAATCTAACAAACGCAAAGGACTGAATGTTTAAAAGTATTATTTATTTAAAGATCTAAGAGGAGTTATTTTTAGACGCATCATAAAATATGTGGGGAAAAATATATGCTTGGCAACGCAATAGTAAGAAAGAGTAGGTACATTACTAGTTTCGATTTCTCTTTTCTTCTTATTCGATTAAATTCCTACGATAAAACAAAATCTCTTCCACTTCCGGAGAATAGTTTCTGGTCTAATATGGTACTAAACTGTCTATAGTTTCGAGAATATAGTCTGTCACAAAAAAATGTTATTAGCTTATAATATCCCTCGGGTAACTCTTACAAATGCTTGAGAAAAAATGGGGTGATAACACTTGTAATCTGTCACCACAGAGGCTATTCACGGATATTTATTGGTGTGATGAATACAGATAGTAGTAAAAACAAAAATCACCAATAACCCAATCCAAAACTTGGGAGTACACTGGCATTATATTTTAATAGGAGACAAGAGGATGCATGTAGGAAGAAATTGTATTGAAAAAGCTTAATACATATACATGTATTAATAAAGATAGTACATAAAACTACAAATCTAACTCGTCCATATTACAAAGTAAGCTGTTAAACCAATGCATAATAAAGGCAGTTAACATCGAGGACAAGCGTGGCTTTATTTAGAAGTCGGTGCGTGCAAGCGTACATTGCTACTTAGTAATAACTTCAATAATATTTAGTATGAAAAACACGCGACTATAATAATATGTGTTACAATAACCACCAACCATTTGAAAAGATTAATCTTCATCTCATTAACAGTACTTTGATTCCCTTGTCAAATAAATCTTAAAGATGCTCTTTGGTTCGTAAATGCAGAACCGGCTGTGAAGACTGCCGGCTGTTTTCTATAACTAATTTACGTTTACAGATTGTTATACCCCCGTTTAGTAGTAAAATATTATTCATTTACAGTCCACGTTCCTATAGTAAATGCTATCCCTTAGTAGCTTATTGAAAACAAGGAAAATCTTGAGATTTGTCTGTCTGTAGTAGCAACAGTCTTGGGCAGATAAGTACTGTAAAGCTGTTCAATGCATCAACTTTTTTTTTAATCGAACAGTCCCTCTAGTGAACACTTATATCTGAAAACTCTCGCTGGTTGCTTGCAGATGTTACTTCAAACTCATGAGTTGTATTGGCATTTTTTTTGTAAAAAAAAATTCCGCAGCTTTCGTAAGAATCTTTGATGGTAAAAATTCGCTGTCTCCAACCAATTACAAATTGGATCTATTATGATTGCCTTTTCAATAGACTACCAGTTTCAAATCAAGTTCTCCCGTAACCGACACCGTAACGTTCAATTCCGTCCTTGTATACCTGAAGCCTACATACACCAAATCGTGTCGAGGTCGGTATATAAACCTGTAAGACCTTCAACATATAACGTTTGGTATTTCCGTTTATGGTTTATCACCCTTGAAAACACGCTCTTGATTTAGTCGAACCATCCCGGTATAAGAGCAAATTTACAGTTCATTGAAGACTACGTACGAATCTTGAGACCTCTGACAATACTGTACCAACGCATCTGAATTGAAGTTTTCTTGCAACTTAAGAAGTCAATTCCGAACCTTGGAATTTGAATCACAATAACCGTTTTTTATTTGAAGTAATTATAATTCACTAGCTATTGCCCGCAACTACACTTAGAATTAAGATAACAAACCTTGACAAATTTTCCAAATAATACCGCATCAAAATCCGCTGCGTATTTTTGATGACATAAGCTCAAATACAATAATAACGACTTTGTTTTATAATAAGTAAAGAAAGAGAAGATTTAGCATAAAGAATATTATTCTTAGATAACGGAGGGTAGAACATTTGCATAATCTACTAATTTTAGTAAGGCTAATATTACAATGCGATTGAACTGAACATAGCAATAATATTAAAGCATTCAAACATACCATTTGAGGAACAGGATCATCTATTTTAAAATGAAGCTATTATATTCATAGCGACAATCGAGGGTTATTTGACACAACTAATTCGTATATGACAACAAATCAATGAGAAGCGACGCAAACTACTGGCTTATTGAAAGGGGAGCTCAACTATACAAATTACAATAGAAAAATATATATCTAACATTGGTATCAATTCTCCGTGTCTAACTAAACTAAAAATGAAAATTAGGGCCACCACAAACGGCATATTAATGTATATTAATATAGCGAGAAAGAGACAGATGAATATATATAAAAGACGAGGCGAAAAAAGACAAGTGTATATTAATATACCGAGACGTATCTATACTTATGACGTCAACGACAAATATGTCTGTCTCGTTCTCGCTATATTAATACGTCGTTTGTGAGGCCCTTTATTCGTGTCGACAAAACAATTCGGCTATATTAACTAAACTATCTTATTATATAAAAATGTGTATTATAAGCTAAAATGTTAATTAATATAAATGTGTAATAGGTATTTATTTTTTAATTTAGTTAAGTTGGTTAAGTAGTAGGCGCTTCAGAATTGGCTTTACTGTGTAGGCAGAGATGATATCTTTAAATCTTAGTTACGGCAATACAGACGTAGATTTGCATAATAGCATGCTATTAAATGTGCTTTATCGACACAGGATATCACGTAACCCTGGGTATTTTTTTATTTTATAATAATTATCGCTACAGTGTAAAGAACTTGACATCTTGTAGTGCTTTTAACCGACTGCCTGTAGCGTATTTGTGTATTTGTTATCATAGTAACTTCATCGGCAATATAATTTATTTGTTATCGTTTATTGCTATTAGGTCAGAAATTACCCATACGTATATTATACATTATACGATTACGTGGCTTTCTATATCTAACGAATTTCTCAGTAAAGTATTTTAATGAATTTTAATAATTGTAAGTCATGATTGTCAGAAACGACGTCTGACACAAGAGCATGGAAGAAAAGGGCATGTTGCGCCGACCCCCAAATAAAAGAATAGGGTCAGACCCCTTTATTTGGGGTCGGCACAACATGTCTTTTTCTTTCGTGCTCTTCTGACTGACGTCGTTTCTGTATTTACTTCTCTTTCTTTCATATCCTCTTTTGTACAATTTTCAATGATTGTTATTATACGTTTTGCTTTAATTGAATAGTGTCCGATCATTGAAATCATAACGGTATGCTTAATATAAATATAGGTTACTCGGTAACAACCAGTCCACAATTGTGTACTAGAGCTAATATTATCGTCATAAATTGGATTACTACTACGATAGACACTTCAACACATTTATGTAAAATTACAGTAAATAGGGAATTGCGTGGAAGTGTATAACGCACACGTACAATAATTTAATTAACCGCACCACTTCCTCAGTGCAAGCGTATTGGACGAGTCATAACTGTAATGAATATTCACATACCAATATAATAGGAAGTTCCCTATTACGTGTTTGTAATACGCATGGTTCTGGATTTGCGTTCAATTGTCGTATGGAATGCATTTTATTATCGCTTCTATATTTATATAGTTATAACGTAATATTGACGCATTCCATTGGTTATCTCCAATCTGGATTGACTGTAAAACTGTATCATATAGATGTATGGTTTGAAAAAGCTACTTATCATGTCGTTAAAAAGGAATGAAATACCCCATTTCATTCCTTTTTTAGAAAATCACAATTGGGATTGTCCATAATTTTTGACCTGCTGTTTTTATATTTTTTTTAGAAAATATAGATTATTTTAAGCAACTAATTTTAATATTATTGAATTATTCACTATATAGAATTTTTTAAAAATACATAAAGATTTTATTTTATATGTTGTGACGTCATCGTTATACGCAATCTGTGTAGTGCCTTTTCAAAAGTTGCCAATTTGATATAAAAGTCCAATTTCAACTCCACAACAGAGTAGTATATCCCTAAGAACGACTTAATATTTTAAGTCCTTCATTTCAAGGTCAAATAGAGATCATTTGCTTTTTTGGAAAAATAACCGTTAATATACCAAATTTTCCGAAAAAAACTAATGGATCATAATCAGAAACTCTATTCCCCGAAATGGTTTTCGAATTAAGAGTTTAAAAAAAATGAACAATGCCAATTGTATTCTTAAACCGTCACCACGAAAATACTTAAACTATATATATATGCCTATGGATCTATCAATTAAATCACTTATATGCAGTTTCAAAACTAACTGCCAGTCATATCTTTAAATGATGTCACGCAACCTTGTGTTAGTATAAATTATTCCTTATCTAGAAGCGGTTGTTTAACCATGAAACGTGGTTTTGCAACAATTCATTTAGTTATAAATTATATAATGTATTTCAACTGAAATAAGTCAGTTTTAATGTTGAAACAAATCGCATTATTCTCTTCAATATTTCATTGGGGGTAGACACTATAGGGCGCACTCTTCTACGATCCAAACACACTTCCTTGACTACGATACTTGCCTCCTATTAATAAATACTTTGTCCATATGGTGACAGGTTAAGAATACAAGTGTCACCACACCTTTTCCTTTTCAGGGTTCAAGAAAAGGTTCAGACAAGGAATATTATTGTACACAGATAACATACTCTGTGAGAGATGGAAAACTCGCAAATAGATCCTGTGCAAACACGCCCGGTCAGCGCTGCACAGGAGATCATAAACTCTCTCAAAGTGGAGAAGGCCCGTGCTCAACAGTGGGACGTCAATAGGTTGGCTATATTTAAGTCTCTAGATTCTAGAATAATAAATAAATAAATGAACTTTTTACTGTTAATAATATACACAGAAATCAAATTAGAAGCTGACAAAAAATTCTCATAAGATTTTTTCTCAATGATTTTTGTTAATAATTGGAATATTGCCTACTCGATTAAAATAATTATTTCATTGACTTAAGTGGGTAATTATGCGTGTTCAACTATGTGATAAACGTTTATCCAAAGATTAATGGATTGAGAGGCTCTTATACTTTTACTAGTTAATATTCTTTAATATAGCTATCAATTGTCGTTAATCATTTGTGATATAAGACATAACATATTAAAGAAATAGTTGACATAGATTTGAAACATAAATAAATAATACGTATGTATTTATAAGTTAATAAAGTAACAACTATTTGAAATAAATTTTATATTAAATACTAGCTGACCCGGCAAACACTGTTTTGCCATACTAAAAAAAAATGTTTGAAAAATAGATGTTGGCCGATTCTCAGACCTACTGAATATGCATGTAAAATTTCATAAAAATCGGTCAAGCCATTTCGGAGGAGTACGGTAACTAACACTGTGACACGTGAATTTTATATATAAGATTTTGGAAACAACACTGCCTCTCCTCGTGCGGCGGCAGGACGCACTCCGACGAGGTTGGCAACAGTCGGCCGGAGTGGTAGAGCCTAATGGGAGAGCAACCGACGAACTATACGGGCCAATGCCCGTATAGTTCGTCGGTTGCTCTCCAAAAGCAGTCTTGCTAGACAATTCTAGCAAGACTGCTTTCTGCATCTAGGCCGTCACCGACTTGCTAATACATAATTATTATTATACATATTACTAGCTGGCCCAGCAAACGTTATTTTGCCAGACCTTATCACTTTATGGTATGACAAATAGATAGTAGCCGATTCTTAGACCTATTGAATACGCATAATTTTTTTCATAATAATCGGTCAAACTGTTGTCAGAGGCGTATGGTAACTAATATTATGCTTTACTAATATAATAAGGTGAATAGTGTATTTGTTTGAACGCGCTAATCTCACCGATTTGAAAAATTCTTTAGGTGTTGGATAGTACATTTATCGAGGCAGGCTATATTCGGCTATGCGACTAATATAAGCTTAGTATCAGTGAAAAATGTTTCAAAAAAAAATTGGTCAAGTGCGAGTGGGACTCGCGCACGAAGGGTTCCGTACCATTATCTATGCAACATAAGGCAACGTTATTAGTATCGAGCAAGAAACGGTAAAAAAATCAGTTTTTTGTATGGGAGCCCCCCTTAAATATTTATTTTATTTTATTTTTAGTATTTGTTGTTATAGCGGCAATAGAAATACATCATCTGTGAAAATTTCAACTCTCTAGCTATCACTGTTCTTGAGATACAGCCTGGTGACATACGGACGGACGGACGGACGGACGGACGGACAGCGAAGTCTCAGTAATAGGGTTTCCGTTTTTACCCTTTGGGTACGGAACCCTAAAAACGGGGAAATGTTTCTAAAATCTACGCTAGAAGATATATAAGTCAATTTTTTTTTACCATTATGATTACTTTTCAATAAAACCTTTCTTTAAAGATCTTTGATTTGTCTGTCTTAGATTTTCCCCGCAGTGGACTTACAGCAAACTTACTATTTCCTTAAAAAAACATTACTTATTTTGTTTTACAGCAATCATGGGAACAAATCGAGTGGTGATATGTTGTATTCTTTATTACATATTTTCATTAACTATACATAGATATGTAATGTTTTCGAAATCCTACGCTGAAATAACTATATTACTATACATGGTCTCGATACTTTTTACACCCACGTTTCAGATTCGTAAACAATCTATCAAGTCTCATATTAGGAGATAAGCGTTTTACTGTAGGTATATTATGCATTATAATAAATATTATAATGTTACTAAAATATTTTGAAAAAAGATATATTTACAAACAAACTAGGATTCATAATATTTTCTAACACTTGCGCGACTCATCTGTTTAAATAAAACTACTTTTTACGGATTTAGACGCGTATATTTGTTTTAAATCTTGGCCTGACGTTTCGGAGACTTTGCAGTCACCATGGTCACGGGTGAGACTGAGCTGTAATGTGTCTTCTACGATCAGTTATTACAGGGTTTACCCACATTCGATTTTAATTTTACATTGACCATAAAGATAGACTTTTACTATAAACTATATCATATTACATTGTGCTCAGACTACATAAAATCAATAACATTATTTTAGTTTCTAAAATACATTAACAAATTGTAACAATATAAAGAACATTTTTTAAATTTTTAATTTAAAATTTATAAAATTTAAAAAATGTTCTTTATATTGTTACAATTTGTTAATGTATTTTAGAAACTAAATATAGAACATTTTTTAAATTTTTAATTTAAAATTAAAAAAATTTAAAAAATGTTCTTTATATTGTTACGAACACACAAAACATAAAGGAGCTAGCGCCATCTAGCAGCAACTAGTAAAACCAATTAAAGAACCGAACAGAGTGAAACCCCTATTAGATACTAGATGGCGTTAGAGGAACTACCGTACATGCTCGAACCTTCTAGAAACATTCGTTCCGGGCGATCACGTTCGCGCACAGTCGGGAACATTCTGGAATAGTCTGGAACTCGTCTCGGCGCATATAAATAGCGGCAGGGGGCGAGCCCGGGCAGTTCAGTTCGAGCTACGATAAAGGCGACTTCGAGAGCGAAAACAAGTGATCAAGAGTGATACCAGTGAAACCTACAACTTGGCTACGATCTAGGACATTGTTAGTGCTTAGTGTTTGGACCTAGTGCTTAGTGTTTGGACCTAGTGCTTAGTGTTTGGACCTAGTGCTTAGTGTGTAACTAGTGCTAGTGAATAAAGTCTTCTAAAAGAGTCAGCAGGTCTTTCTCTCCAAATCCTTCGAACCCTAGCACGTAACAACTGGTGTCGGAAGTGAGGTTTGGAGATGCCATTGACTCCGAGAGAGGACTTCGAGGGCGTCAGGACAAGGGCACAACGAGCTGCGGAGGCCACGCCCGCTGTGGACCAAGCCCCGCCCACTGGCCCCACCTACCAGGCCCCGCCCACCGACCACGCCCCCCTAGACCCACCCACTGGCCACGCCCACCATGCCACGCCCACCGACCACGCCCATCAAGCTCCGCCCACCCAGGCCCAGGCTCCGCCTACTCAGACCCAAGCCACGCCCACTGGCTCCGCCCACCTTGCCACGCCCACCACACAGGCCACGCCCACCACACAGGCCACGCCCACCACACAGGCCACGCCCACTAGACAAGCCACGCCCACGAGCGGTGCCGTAGCGTCAGTGGCACTTCAATTAGGAAGTTTAATTGAACTGATAGAGATGCAAAGGGCTGAAATTCGGTCAATGAAGGAGTCACAAGAACGCAAGTTCGAGTCACAAGAACGCAAGCTCTTAGCTTTGCAAGAGTCACAAGAACGCAAGCTCGGCGCCTTGCAAGAGTCACAAGAATGCAAGCTCGGCGCTTTGCAAGAGTCACAAGAAAAAGTGCTTTGTGCTATAAATGATGTTAGTAACACGGTGATTAAGCTTCGAAAAGATGTCGACGTAGTGGAAGAACGAGTTACCGGGTTAGGATTGGATGTCGAAAATGTGAAAACCGGCCTCATTGAACTACAGAAGAAAGTAGTGCGCCTTGAAACCACGGGAGTTGCGATCTCTAGTGGAACTATCGGAGTGGCACAAGGACCAAGAGTGAAAGTTCCGCCATACGACGGCACTACTTCCTGGAACGCTTATCGTCAGCAATTCCAGACGGTTGCTACTGCCAACGGATGGACGGAAGAGCAATGCTTGACCGCTCTCACTGTTGCGCTAAGAGGGCAAGCTTTGTCGGTCCTGGAAGCACTGCCACATACAGGAAATGGGTTCCAAGACCTGATGGAGGCACTTGAATCCAGATACGGGGAGCGACACCTGGAGCACGTGTTCCGTGCCCAACTGCGTGACAGAGTCCAACGCTCAGGAGAAGGACTACAACAATGGGCGTTGGAAATTGAAAAACTCGTCAGGAAGGCACACCCAGGACCCGACACCAAGATGGTAGACACGAATATTGTTCAAGCATTTGTCGACGGAATCAAAGACCTGGAGATCAGAGCTGCAGTGAGGCTTCGTCACCATACCTCGCTAAAGGAAGCATTGGCGCATGCTTTGGAGGTCGAGGCTGTTCGTTATGACATACGGCATACCCATAAGATCCGCGAGGTCTCTGAGGAAGTCAAGGAGGTTAAGGCCCCTACGAAGAAAAGTTCTGGAGCCATGTGCTACAAGTGCGGCGAGAGGGGCCATCTTCAGCTCAACTGCCCGCAGAAGGAAACCCAGATGGAAAGGATGAAAAGGATCGAGGAACAAATAGAGGTTCTGAAGAAGCAGGGGGCTTTGTCCCTTGCCCGGGATCAGGGAAACGAATAAAAGCCAGGACTAAGGGGCGAGTGCTGGCTGACGCGGAGGGAGCCCCGATAACTGTTATCTCTCAGGCATGCAGCGGAAATAGTCTTGCGATTCGGGGGACTATTAACGGGACGGATTGCAAAATGACTCTGGACACAGGAGCCTCTAGAACAATAGTGAACCCAAGTCTGGTAAAAACCGCAACGGGACAGAAGAGGAGAATTAACTGTCGGCTTCTTACTGCCTCCGGTCAGCCAATACCCGTCCTGGGAGAAACGTCAGTTACGATGTATGTAGGAGGGTCCTCATACTCTCATAACGTAATCGTGGCTGAGATTGTGGATGATTGCATCTTGGGTTTGGATTTCATGAAGAAACACAACTGCAGAATTAATGTCGCTGACGGAGTTTTCAAGTGTGGTGAAGAAGAAATCTTCATTCTTGGAGGCGCCTGCGGGAAAGTCGCATGTGTAAAGAAAGTCATCATACCTGGACGAGCGGAAGCTCAGGTACTGGTGAAACTGCCGCCAGCTGGAAAGAAAAAGTCAAACAGATGCGTGTTGATCGAAGACACACCTACCAAGACATCGTCGCAAAAACTGATGACGGCGAGAACCCTTGTTAGTGGAAACAGTAACGCTGTGGTCAGGGTTTTGAATCTTGGTGATCGCGAGATCTGCTTGAACAAAGGTGACGTCATCGGAAAGTGCGAGGAAGTTGTCTGGATGAAAAAGTGTAGTTCGATGACAGGCGCAGACTCAGCAAACAGCAATAACTACGGTTTAGTGACTAAGCTACTCGATGACTGTAAGAGTAATCTGACTTATTCGCAGAGCATGAAAGCTAAGAAGTTTTTGCAGCGCTACGCGAATATCTTCTCCAGTCAAGAAGGGGACCTTGGAAGAACGTCGATGGTTCAGCACAGGATAGATACCGGAAGCGAGAGACCAATTCGTCAACGAGCAAGACGGATACCAATTGCAAAGGAAAAAGAAGTTGAAGGCCTTTTGGAGGACATGAGAAGGAATAAGATTATTGAACCGTCTACAAGTCCGTGGTGCTCACCTGTTGTATTAGTGAAGAAGAAAGATGGTAGCACGAGATTTTGTGTGGACTATAGGCGTCTCAATGATGTGACTAAGAAGGACAGTTACCCGTTACCACGAATCGACGACACTTTAGATACCCTGAGTGGCATGAAATGGTTCTCAACCCTAGACCTGAAATCTGGCTACTGGCAGGTGGAAATTCATCCAAACGACAAGGAGAAGACAGCTTTCTCGACCGGTAAAGGTTTATGGCAATTTAACGTCATGCCCTTCGGATTGTGCAACGCACCTGCCACCTTTGAGCGACTCATGGAGTGTGTACTGGCAGGCTTAGTTGGAGAGGCTTGCTTAGTCTACTTGGATGACGTCATCATTGTCGGCCGCGACTTCGAGGACCATTTGCGAAACTTGGAGCGAGTTTTCGCCAAAATACAGGGAGCCAAATTAAAGTTGAACCCGGAAAAGTGTCATTTATTTAGGAGCAAGGTCAACTATCTCGGCCACATTATCTCCAGTGATGGAATCCAGACAGACCCGGAGAAACTGGAAGCAGTTCAAAAATGGCCTACCCCTAAGGACAAAACCGAAGTGCGGGCATTCCTCGGCCTATGCTCATACTACAGGCGTTTTGTTAAGGGATTCGCAGAGATAGCCAAGCCACTACATCGGCTGACAGAAGATAAACGACAATTTAGTTGGGATGAGACTTGTGAAGATTCTTTTCAGAAACTGAAGAAACATCTGTGTGAAACACCAATCCTGGGGTATCCACAAACTGAAGGTCAGTTTATAGTTGACACGGATGCAAGCAACACGGCCATTGGAGGGGTGTTATCTCAAAAACAGGGTGAAAGAGAAGTTGTTATTGCATATTTCAGCAAATCTTTATCCAAGCCAGAGAGAAACTACTGTGTGACAAGACGAGAACTCTTGGCTGTTGTAAAGACGCTACAACATTTCAACAAATATCTCATCGGCAGACAGTTTTTACTACGAACTGACCACGCAGCCTTGAAGCTACTGCTACTGCAATTCAAGAACCCAGAAGGTCAAGTAGCTCGATGGATTGAACAGCTCCAGGAGTATGACTTCAAGACGGAACACCGCAGCGGAAAGACACATGGGAATGCCGACGCACTCTCACGAAGGCCGTGTTCGGAGGACTGCAAACATTGTGTTAAGCAGGAATGCAATGAAGAAACATTAAAACTAACGAGAACAGATCCTTTGAGTCTCTGGGAGAATGATGCTATGAGGGAGGCTCAAGAAAAAGATGACGACCTTCGGCACATCATCACATGGAAGAAACGGGGAGACGTAAAACCAACATGGAGTGAGGTTGCACCCACTGGCGCTGTCACTAAGGCGTACTGGGCGCAATGGGACAGTCTGATACTCCAAAACGGAATACTCTACCGGAAATGGGAGAAGACTAACGGCAGAGAGTTCCATCTTCAGATAATTGTCCCAAGAACGAGAGTACCAGATGTTCTCCGTGAAATACATGATGGCGTATCAGGAGGACATCTAGGTGTCAAGAGGACGTTAACAAAAGTGCGAGAACGATTCTACTGGTTGCATTGTCGAGATGATGTACAGGATTGGTGCCGCAAATGTACTACTTGCGCTGCTGTAAAAGGACCACAGACCAGGAGCCGTGGGAACCTGCGGTTGTATAACGTCGGCGCACCGTGGGAACGAATCGCAGTTGACGTAGCTGGGCCATTTCCTGTAACGGATTCGGGAAACAAGTATTTTATGGTCGTCATTGACTACTACACCAAATGGCCTGAAGTGTTCGCCATACCAAACCAAGAAGCCACAACAGTCGCTTCCAAGTTAGTCGAAGAAGTGATATGTCGCTTTGGTGTGCCTCTGGAAATCCATTCTGATCAGGGCAGGAACTTCGAATCGCAGGTGTTCCAGGAAGTGTGCAGAATTTTGGGCATGCATAAGACGAGGACCACCGCGTACCATCCGCAGTCTGATGGAATGGTTGAGAGATTTAACCAGACCCTTGAGAGGCATTTGGCGAAATTGGTAGATGACAAACAAAAGGATTGGGACAAGTATATACCACTCTTCCTTCTGTCTTACCGAACCGCCGAGCATGAGAGCATAAAAGCTACCCCGGCGTATGTCAATTTCGGTAGAGAACTACGAATACCAGTAGACCTATTGACAGGAGGGTCACCGGAGGAACCAAAGACTGTACAAGACTATGTCTGCGATTTAAAGGAAAAGATGCGCTATATACACGCCTTGGTTCGGGAAAATGGGTTACAGTCAAGTGAGAACATGAAAACCAGATACGACCGGAAATCGAACACAAGCGGCTTCGAGGAAGGGTCACTGGTGTGGCTGCATAACCCAACTCGCCGGAAAGGGAAATCTCCAAAGTTGCAGAACAAGTGGGACGGTCCATACAAAGTGGTTACCCGACTGAATGATGTGACCTATAGGATTCAAAAGCAACCAAGAGGGACATTCAAAGTGGTACACATAGACCGTCTGGCGCGTTACCATGGTAGTAACAACGATGCTCGGGACGAGCATCTCTAAGAGGGGAGTAGTGTTACGAACACACAAAACATAAAGGAGCTAGCGCCATCTAGCAGCAACTAGTAAAACCAATTAAAGAACCGAACAGAGTGAAACCCCTATTAGATACTAGATGGCGTTAGAGGAACTACCGTACATGCTCGAACCTTCTAGAAACATTCGTTCCGGGCGATCACGTTCGCGCACAGTCGGGAACATTCTGGAATAGTCTGGAACTCGTCTCGGCGCATATAAATAGCGGCAGGGGGCGAGCCCGGGCAGTTCAGTTCGAGCTACGATAAAGGCGACTTCGAGAGCGAAAACAAGTGATCAAGAGTGATACCAGTGAAACCTACAACTTGGCTACGATCTAGGACATTGTTAGTGCTTAGTGTTTGGACCTAGTGCTTAGTGTTTGGACCTAGTGCTTAGTGTTTGGACCTAGTGCTTAGTGTGTAACTAGTGCTAGTGAATAGTCTTCTAAAAGAGTCAGCAGGTCTTTCTCTCCAAATCCTTCGAACCCTAGCACGTAACAATATTGTTACAATTTGTTAATGTATTTTAGAAACTAAAATAATGTTTGTTATTGATTTTATGTAGTCTGAGCAGAATGTAATATGATATAGTTTATAGTAAAAGTCTATCTTTATGGTCAATGTAAAATTAAAATCGAATGTGGGTAAACCCTGTAATAACTGATCGTAGAAGACACATTACAGCTCAGTCTCACCCGTGACCATGGTGACTGCAAAGTCTCCGAAACGTCGGGCCAAGATTTTAAACAAATATACGCGTCTAAATCCGTAAAATGTAGTTTTATTTAAACTAGGATTCTCTAGTCTAGATCGTAATAATAAGTGCTAATTTATGAGTACGCATTAGTATTTAGTCAGTTACTGCTTAGTTTGAGACTATGATAATACAATTAATATATTTTACGACCAATTACTTACATTCTTTGACAAAAACAGAAACTGTAGTATAATATACCTATTGTATTAGAAAAATTCTCAATTAATTTCCGAAATCGTTAAATGGCAACTTGAAAATATTTGAATCATGAAAGTTTTAAAGATGGTTGAGAGTTTTTAATTTGTGATTTTATTTAACAGGCTATCACGTGTTGTCCATGTACGCTACAGGAATTGTGTCAAAGTGAAGCATGTTCGTGATATGCAATGTAATCCCATTATACGATTAAACCTTACGGTTCGTAAGCTCATCTTTATAAATATAAATCTCCTGTCACTCCACCACGAAGCCCGTCAATAATATAATCGTTATTTTAATTACAATCTAGCGTTTTATTGAATTCATTTTGTGATCTCAACTCAATTAGCGTTCTCTTTGATTGCGTTCTCAAGTACGGTTCCTATACCTTATACATTTTAATGAAATATGGAATTGGTTTGAGATTATACATCTAGGTAGTATCTTATATAGATACTACCAAGATGTTGTACATTACATTGTATCTCTTTGAACAAATGAGTTTTATATCTACAGCTACTTAATGAGTTTGGAAAAAAAAATAAGTTTATAGTTAACTAATCTTATGTAGCTACTGGTTGATCCTTAACAATGCTACAACTAGAAGCTCTGCGTTACCTATATTCAGTGGCTTCTTGCGATCATAAAAAACATCGTGGTATCGTCGCGCTACCTATTTCCGGAAATGGTAATTATTTGAATCACAAATTGGAAAAAAAAATTGCCAATTTCAAATTACAATAAAGTTATGAATAATAAGCGCTTTAAATAAAAACAATTTCTAAAAAAATTTCAAAAGGTGTTAAGATTACGACATTTTATAATTCAGTATGTGTAAAAATTGTGTTGGCGCAATTCTCAGACGTGTTTTGCCTAACACTAATGTTTGGACAAGAGGAGCGATGTTAAACGCAAATGCTTTTGAAATGTTTACGCGTTTTTGCACCAGTCTATAGTGAGTTTCCTTTGTATTACATATATCGACAAATTGAAATTTGATAGCGATATTAATGTTCTATATCGTCACCACACGGACAAGTTTTGCCATAAGTGACGTTAAATCATCATAACATCACGGCTTTTTCCTATAGTCTCTACCATGGGAAAAGGGAGCTATGTTATGATGATGATATTGACGTTTCCAATAGAAAACCTGTCCATGTGGTGACGGATTAAGAATATTTGTGTCACCAGTCTCTAACTTTTCTAGAGTGCTGTAAAAGCCAGCTAAGCGATATTCACAGATACCATTCACTGTGGGAGATGGAAAACTCGAAAATATACTCGTGTGGCAACACGCCTGGTCATCGTACCACAGTAGATCATAATCTCTCCCAAAGTGGAGGAGGCCCGTGCCCAAAAGTGGGACGTCAATCAAATATTTTTTGAGTAATATTAAAATAGAAAATTAAATTAAGCAATTTTGGCTTAACTCTTGAATTTTCTATACGGAATTAAATTTACAAATTCATTTAAATTTTATGATTCAACTGTTACCACCTACGATTGTCGCTCGCTGTGAGGTTCATAATTTCATGGTGATAATTGTACATGTTTTAGTTATTTCTGTAGCGAAAGTCTACTTACGTAATACACATACGCATCTACATCTGGGTATCCACCCAGCTGATGTAGATGCGTAAACATAAAAAAAAAAAAATTATGGAACATGGGATTCGTAAAGTTTTCTAGAAAAATACTTGCCTGAAATAGTATTTTTACAAGCAATTTTTACAGGGTGCATCCTGATACGATAGTATATCAAGTTACTTCAAAAAAAATATCGACAATGATAGATAGATAGATTAACTCTTTATTATACACATTTACAAGAAACAGAAAACTGAAATTAAGCTTAAGACTAAGAAGTGTATGAATTAATGAACACGACAAGGAATTTAACAAAATACTTTGATATATTATCGATATATTGATATTGAAGTGGCCCATCACTGCTGTATTGTCGTTAATAATAAGCGTTTTTAATGTAAACTGTTCCAAATGCAGGTAGTCCGGCCGTTAACACACTTACATGAGTATGATTCATGTTACAATGTTTAAGGAAACATGGAATAGTTTGAATAAGTGGACGGGATACGCACCAGACTTAAGATACATTTATTTTATAGCGTGTATAAAAGTTATTCAATATAATAAACTTCTTTACTTATTATAAAACAAAGTTGTTAATTTTGTAATGTATGTCCTTATGTGAGCTTATATCTTCAAAACTACGCAACGGATTTTGATGTGGTTTTTTTAAATGAAATGAAAAATCATTTAATCAAGTAGACACAATTTTTCTGAAAAATTATGTGCTTATGACATGTCCAATCTTTTTTACATTTTTTTAAATATATGGATTGGTTCAAGAGGAGGACTTTTTGTATAATTTGTTGGGGTGTGATGTATATTGAGAGGGGGGGCTCAATAACTATAAATACAGGTGAAACTGCGGGCATTAGCTAGTATAGAATGTAGGGGGTTATCATACGTTGTTTCATAACCGTATTCGATATTCTGCAAATACGTAGCATTCATTGGGTGGGTAGCACTTACAAACGTCGGGCATGTATGACCAGATGTATGAGTGTGGATGATGCCAAGGAAGTATGTTTGGATCGTAACAGATGGCGCTCTATAGTCTCTGCCTACCCACATGGGAAAAATGCGTGATGTTATGATGATGATAAAGTTCCGCTCAAGGTAATAATCTATTCCACTATAATTTGATGTATTTAACCGCATTAACATCCATAATAACTACAAACAAGGAACATAAATTAGAAGCAAAGAACGTTGTGTAAAATGTGTATAAATAATAATAAATAAATATTCAAGACATTTCACACAACGTCCTCTGGTCCCAAAGTAAGCCATTTTTCTATGCTTGTATTATGGGTACCAGATACGGATAAACTATATATACTACTTTTCTTTTGTAAATACATACTTATAATACATAGAAACACCCAGACGCAGTACAAAGATTTGTATAACATTTATGGATATCACACAAATGATTGTCCCAAGCGGGAATCGAACCCGCGACCTCGTGATCGGCAGTCCATAACATAAACCACTCCACCAAGAAGCCCGTCAAATATTTATTGTCTACCTTTTTCCCGCGGTTTAACCCTCGTTAAAAAATCCCAACATAGTTTCTAAGCATGGTTATCATGTTCGATATGTAACAAATATAGAAATATTATTTATAGTTAGTTAAATTCGTGTGGTGACGAATTAAGAATACATCAGTCACTAGCCTATTTCTTTCACGAGGGCTGTAAAAGCCAGCTAAGGTATAATAATAAGTAGTTAATATATCAAATTTGAACGAACAGAAAACTCAAAACTAAATCCCATACCTAAAACCTAAAAACCTTCCCAAAATGGAGGAGGCCCAGAAGAGGGACATCAATAAGATGAAAAAGATTAGTAAAGTTATTTAAAACGTCATATTGGTTATGACGAAGGAGTTAACACATCAGAATTGATATAGTGCGTTATTTATACCTACTGATCGGCGTCATAAACAAAACGTTACGTATGTTTACGCGTATATAATAATATGTACGTATTAAGTAAAGGAAGGAAATAAATAATAATTTGTAACAATTGGAATGGTAACAACATAATTTAATAAATTCCGAATAAATTGATAAAGGGCACACTAGCTGTAGGTATCCAGTAGTTTCAATTGAAACAATCGGACAAGCCATTTCAAAGGCTAGAGAAAACAAACAGTGAGAGTTTTAATATTTAACAGGGGAGTACAGCCCCAATTTAGGTATTTGCCTTATGTATTGCTATCCGTATTCCCAAGCGAGGCGATGAAAGGCACAAATATAGTGAATAGATTTTCCCTACAAGTTCTTTGAAAAATGACGTAAAAATGACGAATGTAGTCCGTATTTTAAACATCAACCCACCATCTGGTATATTTGTGCTCGAACATGAACTATTAACAGAACTCAGGATAAACAAATTACTACTACAACAAACAGAAAAATATTATCACAAATAAAAACCAACATTTTAAGTCATCGTCCTAGAACAATAGATTTCAAAAACTGACCAAGGCGTTACTTAATCAACACCTTGAATATTTAGACTGCTGGCATTGAAATATGTGTTACTAGATTTAAAAAAAAGACATTGCAAACCGATTCATTCATGAGTCATAAACGAAAATTAAAATCTAGCACTGTTGTTGCCAAAAGGTGTAATGTATTGTATCTTTCTTTGATTATTCATGAAATGTGAATGTAATCTGTTTATAGTTGTTACGCAAAGAGATATTCTGTACCTCTGAAACTAACTTTTATGAAAATTGAGAAGCTAATAATTATGGAGGAAACTACTAAAACCGTAAACTTTTACATATTTCTCATAGCCACATTTTCAAAATATATGCATTGCTCCAGTTCCCTAGAGATTAAGGTTTCTTTTCTAAAAACCTAACACACACATAAATATAACTCGTAACATAGCTCTCATTCAAGTCGCTAGTTAAAAAAAAAAACAGCTGAACTTTCAATTTGATGCAGTCGTTATAAATATTCATGGACATTGCACACAACGTCCTCTGGTCCCAAGCTAAGCTTATATGCTTGTGTACCAGAATACGGATAGAATACATATACTACTTTTTTTTTGTAAATACATACTTATATTACATAGAAACACCCAGACGCAGGACAAACATTTGTATGAAAATTAGAAAAAAAACACAAATGATTGTCCCGAGCGGGAATCGTTATAATAATAAAACTTGATATATTCGCATAGTTATGCAGTAAAGAATGTGGGCATTAGTTTGAAGGAAACAGGGCTACCATACTGCGGTTACTCTTATTATTAAAGTTAAGGGCGGAACTTAGAGCGTGTTGCCGGGACTATAACTTAAAGTGCTGACTCCATTTAAGTGTCGCACTTTGAAAATTTTCATTAACGACTCCAAGTTGCACGGAATTTTCTACAAGATCCGAACATTTCTATAGGAATTTAATGATACGTAAAATAAAAGTTATCTCTACGAAGGAATATGGATGGAATTTTTGTCCAGACACATTAAACTATTTGCTAGCATCTGTTAGCTATTGCTCGTGATTTTATCCGTCCGTCCTGCAAGCTAATTCTTGGGTTGATGCGCTTATCAAAAAATAGTTTAAAAAAACTAAAAAACACGCTTTATTTAATCGAATTATTGCATTGTCATCGGTCTTTGACAGGTGTGCAAAATTTTAATAGAATCTGACCGTTTAAAGTGGGTCAAAATAGCGTCCAAAGGAGTCGGTTACAAACATACAAACAAACATACAAGTGAAGCTAATATAAAGCGTGTAAAAATAAGAGACTTTCTGATGCTCTGAAGCTTGTTTCTTACCCTATCTATACGCTACGATGGACCATTTTACCAATTTTCTGTCATGCCAGGTACCACCTTGTCTGTTCTGTGTATAAGAAAAATTCGTAAAGTTTATACTATAAACTCTACGAACTTTTCTCACTCACTTGTTTAATGCGACGATGGATGCTGGAATTCCTCCAGGGACCACAAGTAGTCGGCGAACCATAGGTTAAACACCACTCCACTGCACTAAAGAGATCCCAACACAGACAGAAATGTGAGTCAATCAAGTTGAATTTCGAGTCAGTTAAGAGATATTTTGACGAATTATTCATTGTTTTTGGAGATTTTAACAGCTTCTAAACTGTGCTTTTAAATATATGTGTCAACGTAATATACATTGTAGGAAAATAATCTATATCGCAACAAAGTTACGAGGTTAATCCTCAACTAGCAGCAACGCGCTCATTTCCCGGCACTAGTGTTTAAGCGGAGTGACGTCATAGCGTAGAAATTTAATCCTAGACAGCGTGTCATTGAAGTTAGAAAGGCGTAAATACTTCTAAAATGCAAGGTAACGTTTTTATAAAGACCGTTCACTTTATATAAGCAAACATTATGTCAGAAAAATAGACTAGGATGTTTACGCAAATAAATCCTATAATTTTTTTTTATAGGTAGCAATCTTATATGATTAGGAAAGAATCCCTTCCAAAGTGGAGCATCCCCTGACCAACAGTGGGGCGTTATTAGGCTGGAGAGAGAGAGGGGCTTATTTTAAAATGGAATCAAATATCTTGTACACATCCCAAACAACTAATAAGTTCACATGTAATTGGGTTAAGGGCAAGACACCGATGAAGATAAAAAAATACAAAAATTACAATCGCATCACACTTAACAATGTAAATAACTAAGTTACTTCACCATAAAGACCCTGTAAAGTACGACATTAAGATAATCTTAGACAGGTGTCCACAGTTCAATGACCTGTCATTAAAACATTCGTGATATTACAACTAAAGTACTTTTAAGAATACGAAATAACTTTAGTGTCATAATATTTGTGTGTAGTTACTATAATACTACAAGTACATAAGTAGAAATAAATAAAAACACGACAAAAACAAGCCAATAAAACGCGAATTACGTCATGTGTTATACTTTTATGTGAAATGATTGCATAGATATACTACCAGTTCCCGAGACTTCGTATGCGTGGTATTTAAAAATATTTCCCCGTATTTGCAACATTTTCCACTAATGCTTCGCTCCTATTGGTCGCAGCGGCATATCATATAACCTTCTTCGATAAAAGGAATATCCAACAGAAGAATTTTTCAAATCGAACCAGTAGTTCCCGAAATTAGCGCGTGCAAACAAACGAACTCTTTAGCTTTATAATCTAATATTTTATATACATACTAGCTGACCCGGCAAACGTTGTTTCGCCATACTAAAAAAAAAGTTTTAACAAATAGATGTTAGCCGATTCTCAGACTTACTGAATTTGCATGTAAAATTTCATAAAAATCGGCCAAGCCGTTTCGGAGGAGTACGGTAACTAACACTGTGACACGTGAATTTTATATATAAGATATATAATAATGTTCATGGACATTACACACAACGTGCTCTGGTCCCAAGCTAAGCTTATAGGCTTGTGTTATGGGTACCAGAATACGGATATTCTACATATACTACTTTTCTTTTGTAAATACATGCTTATTATACATAGAAACACCCAGACGCAGAACAAACATTTGTAGTTATAACATTTATAAACATCACACAAATGATTGTGCTGAGCGAGAATCGAATCAATCGAACCCGCGACCTCGTGAACGACAGTCCGTTACATGAACCACTAGATTACGAAGCCCGTATATATGTAGATGCGCTGACATAGTCAAAGTCAAGTACCTACATACATATGTATTTTTAATCTGGTCATTGTTGCCTAGTGGACAGTTGTTACAAGCTCAACTTTATATATTGCACTCAATTGCACTACATAAATAAAAAAAAATAAAAAAGTGTTGAAATTAATGTCCATCAACAAAATATAACTATAAAAATATTTATTCATTTCCATTTCATAATACAGCAAACTTTCATAGAATACCACGAAATACGTCGGTGATGTACAAAATGACAAAGCAGACCTGAATAGAAAGATGTTTAATATTCGGTATTCACAGTGTGGCTTTTGAGACAGTTTTGAGAGGGGAACGTAAAACGAATCCAACTCAGGCGAACAAACGGAGCGGCAAGCCGGAGTTTATTTGTTTAGAGAACAAAATGGAACAACGAGAAATCGAACAAACTAAGGGGTGATGTTACCCTCACAACGCTGACACACATTCACACAACTACTTTTAAAAGCTGAGGTGGCTTTTTATTAAAAAAAATCTATCTCTAGTACTGTTCAATTCTAATCCTAATTCCTAACTAATTTATAAACGTGAAAACGAGCTGATGACACTATAGAAACTTTGACGAGCTTAAGTGTTAATGTGTGGAACGAAACTATAGAGCGATTTAAAAAAACGTACAACGCCATCTATCGAGGGTATAGTAAAGTTATGTTTGTTAAGGATTGATTTCTAAATTTCACGCGTACGAAGTCGCGGGCAACGGCAAGTCTTTTATAAAGAAAACCTTCAGCGTTGTACAGTCACATTGTTTTATTTAGTTACTAGCTACAGCCCGTGACTTCCTTAGCGTGGAATTTCGAAAATTTTCGCAATCAGACCAGTGGTTCCTGAGATTAGCGCGTTTAATCAAACAAACAAACCCTCAGCAAACTACAAACACACCAATTAAGGCTAACGAGTGCTTTAAAAGTAATAGAGTCAGATAAGCACTAGTTAAGTAAAGTCATTAACTAGAATAGTTATCGTTAAAATAGTTACAGAGTTATTTTAGATTGTAGTTAATTATCTATTTATACCACTTTTTACGGATATAGACAGAAAGATATTTCAATATTTCGTTTTGAATACGCGACGTTTCGAAGGCTTTTCAGCCATTTAGAAAATAATAATTAAGTACGTAGAGAATTACGTAAAGACAAATACCTAGGAAATTATATTTTTTATAACAAGCTCGTTTTTTTTGTATATGTATGTGCCTATGTCAGCTTATATTTTGAACACCATGCAATGGATTTTATGCGATTTTTTTATTAGTTAGAATGGGTCAAGCAGATGGCTTTTTTGTATAATTCCAATCAATCAAATATTTCCTGGGTTCATTTTTTAAATTCCACGCGTACGAAGTTGCAGGCAAAACCTAGTAACGTTTTAAGTAAAATAACTAGTCTCCGGGACACTTCATTCTTTAGATAGTTATAAAGAATTTCTTTTTACTTACAATAAAACAACCGCACAACTAAAACATTTATTCAACAAATAAATGGCTGACAATTTTTTCGCTTGACATTTTTATTGGTTTTCTAAGAAGACTTATCTTCTAGATCTGCGCTGAATATTCTTTGTAAATATTAGTATTTGGTATTTTCAGCATTTTTGTTTTTATATTCCTTTGCAGAAATTTGCATATTCGGGTAATGTTCCGGATAATATTGTCACTGCTTAAAAACAAAACTAGTTTGAAGGCAATAAAAATGCACACATTTCGTCACTTTGCTATTTAAATAGCAATTGGAAAAGTTAATGAAAAGAGTATTCTACCTAATGTTAAAAAAAAATCGTAAATAGGATCGTGACGGAGAAATCGATGAACGTACATGGAAAAAAAATTATGCACGGCCGAACATAGAACCTACTCATTTTTTAAAGACGGGACGGACGATCTTTAGGCACATAAATTTGATTTAAAATGATTATATTTTTACATAGACCGGTTTGAGACGTGGGTCTATAAAAAATCGCAATGATGTAATAGTTGTCGGCGACCTCGAGTTGTGGGCCTCATTTAACTGCGACACGTGGGCTGTGGGCCGTGAAGGCATAATATAAAATCATCATAACTACCTATGCTATACACGTAAATCTTTAAAGTATTTTTATTTAAATTCGCGATTCAATCGAGACGTCGCGTCGAATACATAATGTAACTATTTATGTTGCCATGCCACTAATGGTTAAAAGTTTTTGTTTCCAAAACGAGGCATTTACAATGATTGTTTTTTATGATAATGTTGTTTATAATATAAATGGTTTTCCTGTCTCTGTTAAGTTACTCAATGGTTCCAATTCTACGTGCAGATCTAAAGTTAACAAAAAATCTACTTAGTTCATAAACAAACAAAAGAACACGCTTGAAAATACTAAATATTTTTTTTAAATTATTGCATTGTCATCAGTCCTTGATATGTGTACAAAATTTCAGATCAATCCCGGCTACTGCAAGTGTGTTAAAATCACTTTCAAAGATTCCGTTACATAGATTAATACATTGATAGAGTACATACTGAACTTATAAAAGCGTGTTAATAATGAAAACAACTATTGTGTAGGTATTTTTATTAGGTGGCTATTTCGGTGTGCACATTTATATTAATCAAAATTGTTAGTCTATAATACACAGTTTTTATGATAAAATAAAGTTTAAATAACATTGACAAATTGTGTTATTGATACTATCAATTTTCATTATTAGTTCAGTTTAGAAGTGCACGTAGAATAAGTATCAATGTAATATTGTTTACGCACATTAATGACATTTTGAAATGGCAAATTCAAACATAACATACAGTAAAATATTCTCTAACACTGGCGCGACTCAATTGTTTAAATAAAACCATTTTTTTACGAATTTAGAAGCGTTCATAAGCATGTTTGCTTTAATTTTTAGCCCCACGTTTTGGAGACTTTGCAGTCACCATGGTAAAGGTTTTACCTTACGGAATAGGATGGTAGAACTTCGATATATTTTTTTTCAAATGAAGACAGTCGCATACAAAATGTATTTGTTAATGATAATTAAAATTATAGTAAAACAGCCATCAGCCATGTTGTATGATGACTCAGTACGAAGTACACACCCACACACAAAAGTTGCCAGACATTGTACAGTATATAATACATAACATCAAATTTTATACAAACGTATATTTCACCAAAGATGAGTTATCTTAACAATCGGTAGTGCAAGTCATTCTATCCTTTCTCACTTAACCCCTGTATGTACCCCTTTATTCGCATTAATATAATGTATCTATAGAGCGTAGGTGTTTTAATATAATATATTTTTGCAATATCTAAAAGCATCCGCGTATTATAAGTACCTAGTTATAATAAAAAGAATAAATAATTTGATTAGTTCAAAAACTCAAAAACACGCTTGAAAATCCTGAATATCTTTTTAAATAATTGCATTGCCATCGGTCCTTGATATGTATGCAAAATATTAGAAAAATCCGACTACTACAAGTGGATAAAAATCGCGTTGAAAGATTCCGTTACATAGGTTAATACATTGATACGAGGGGAGGTCCAAAAGTTCGTGGAATGAAAGGGTTTTAGTAAAAATGAAACAGTAAATTTATTTTTCCTTTTCAATATAATCACCCTTAAGCTGAATACATTTATTAGATCTATGAATTAATTTTTCTAAACCATCGTAAAAATATTTTTTATCTTTTCCCTCAAAATGAGCCAAAATTGCCTCCTTTACCTCATTGTCGTCGGAAAATTTCCTTCCCCTTAAGTCTTTTTTTAAATTGGGGAACAAATAAAAATCACTCAGGGGCCAGATCTGGACTATAGGGTGGGTGGACTAGTGATTCGAAGCCATGCGTGTGTAGAGCAGCCATTGCAACTTTGCTCTTGTGAACCGGCGCGTTGTCTTGCAAGAGCAACACGCCCTTGGTCAATTTTCCCCGACGTTTTTCTTTGATGGCATCCTTTAATTTTTCTAGTATTGTTGCGTAGTATTCTCCGGTTATGGTCCTGCCCTTTTCTTTATAATCAATCAGTATTATCCCCTCACAATCCCAAAAAACAGTAGCCATCAACTTTCCAGCCGACTCCGACACTTTGAATTTCTTTGGCGGTGGTGTCCCCTTTTTATGCCATTGCATGGTCTCTTGTTTGGACTCAGGCTCAAAGTGATGAACCCATGTTTCATCGCCGGTAACAATTCGCTCCAAAATCGGTCCAGGATCGTCGCCACACAACTCCAAAAAATGTTTTGACGCTTCGACGCGCTGCTGTTTTTGAAGCGGCGTGAGCATTCTCGGTACCCATCTTGCACTGACTTTTGTCATACCCAGGTGGTCATGTAGGATTCGCAAAATGGTGGTATCTGATACTCCAACTAATGCAGATAACTGTTTTTTCTTCCAACGGGTGTCCTCCAGTACAATTTTTTCCACTTTTTCGACGATGTCTGATGTGGTGGCCTCAACTGGCCTTCCTGAGCGGGGGTCGTCTTCAATCGACTCCCGACCATGTTTAAAAAGACCATGCCACTTGTAAATCATTGATTTACTAGGGCACTGTTCCCCGTAAACAGTTTCCATTTCATTCAAAATGGTCTGAGCGTTCTTTCCTTGCTTGGTAAGGAATTTAATGACCGCACGGTGTTCAATTTTCTCTATAGTTTCAGTTTTCTTCCGGATTGACGTGTTTAGCAGGCGAGTGTTCGTAAACGAATGACGCAATAGGGCTGAAACTCCATTTATATACTAATTATGAGTCCCCAATTAGTATGACACTAAGCGAGCGCCCCTATCCCCACTCCATCCCCTCCATTCCACGAACTTTTGGACCTCCCCTCGTATATACATACCGAACTTAAAATTGCAATTTTTAGGGTATAACGGGACCCTATTACTAAGACTTAATTGTCCATCTGTTACCAGCGGCCGCTTTTATTTACAGGCAGTTTACGCCGTGAATTGAACTGTCTGACAAATTCGTATTATGAACAAAATTCTTAGTCAGTCAGTTCGCTAAACCAGTCATACATTAATATGTTTAAGGGCCTACATCAATATTATCGTCGACATGTACCTATTAACACAACTAGTAGGTATAGAAAATGAAGAATTAGCGATTCTTTTTTTGTTTACTCAAAATCTACTAAATATGTATGTTTTAATTCCGGCTTACGTGTTTCTATATATAATAATTACTTATGTTTTTAAAGTTATTTCATTAGTTAATACGCGATGATAGACCGACAAATGAAAAAAATAAAAAATGAGAGAGGTTGTTTCGCTAAGATTTTCTATCGAGAAAACTTTTTTCAATCGCGTGTCTGAGTTTATGCGATCCTAGATCATATATTGAAAAAACATATACATACTTAAAAATTAGAGCTCTAGCCGTTCAATATAAGAAAAAAAGAAAACTTCGTACGTAGAAAAATGCACGAAGCTATTTTGGTATCCTCTTAGGGAGAAGGTACAACTAAAAGTTAGAATACTAACTAAAAATTTTCAACTAAAAGTTTTATTTCTGCCATAATACCTAATTTAGCCATGCAGTTTACGGCCTGCCTGGAACTTGAATGATTTTAAAAAGCTCATAATACGCCGGCAGGCTCTCTCTCTAAAACGATGATAGCTAGGCAGCTGAAAATTTCACAGTTTATCTATATATCAGTTAATGTTTTAACAACTAATACTTATCATCATCATAATTCTGCCCTCATCCAGTTATTTGGGGTGGAGTGCGTTCAATAAATAGGTGTACATACATACTTGACCTAAACTATTTTTTACGCTGTATAAAAACGTAATAAGTATACTATTAAATACTAGCCTTTATTTTTACCTTCAATGATAAAGATTTACTGCTTTAAAAATAGCAATGAGCAAAAACTGATAAATACATAAGAAAATAAAATATTTATGCTAATGAGTACATAACCATTACGTAATAAATGCAAATTTATATTTACATTGGCATTGCGTTCTTGTATTTAATAATACGAGTTGCGACCTTTAAAGTAGACATTGAGGTGAACGTCAGGTTGTCTGGACCAACATAGAAATCCAGTGTTTGGTATATACTAAAATTTAGTACCTTTCTAGTACCTTTTAGTACCTAAGTTCAAATATTTAGTACCTCGATAGATTCCGAGAAAATGCGAAAAAAGGTGGTCCAGACAACCTGACGTCAGGTTGTCTGGACCAATTTTTTTTCTCATACTTGCAGACAAAACAACTGAATTATTTTGTTGTCAGTATTTAGTACCTATTTAGTACCTTCATTATTATTTTTTTCAAAATTTTTTGACATACCAGAAGAGAGTTAAGCAAGTTTGAACTTTTCCAGTACTTGGTCATTTTGCGAAATATAGGACTTAAATCACTTTCATATGGTGTACCTATACTTAGATACGTTTGCGTTGCTGATTGGAAATCATACGTCTTGAACAAGTTGGGACAAGTCTGATATTTATCTTAGGTCCCAAAATAAGCATAATTTTTTTCTTAGGTTTCACAGATAAGGATTCAGCTCTTATTTTTTATCAATGCTTATAAATAAGTTACGAGTAAATAAAACGTTTGTTTCTCTCACAATGTACTTAAAATTACATGCATAAAAAAAGTACAAACTAAAAAGTTTAAATGCCGTAAATAATATTGTGTTTTTAGAACAATGCGAAAATTTTAGCTCTCAAGCTAAAAATTTCACAGTTTATAGTAAAATTTAACTACTAATGTGTACTTTGTGTGAGTACTATACATTCGTTGACGGAAAGGCAAAATTACTGAAGCGCCAAAACTGCATTGTTGGGAAATGAGTTTTAAAGTTTTTTTTTCGGATAAAATTCGTATAAAATTTTGTATTCAGTATATTTTTTTGAAACCAAGACCATTCAAGTGCTTGAATTATTTGCCGTTTTTTAAAGATATGGGTACTTTGAAAAAGTGCTGAGTTTTTGAATTAATGGGCGCTTAAGTAAAAGGGACTTCTATTTTTTTTTTGTATCATAATAAGGGAAAATTTCTTATTTTCTAACACTTGCGCGACTCATCTGTTTAAATAAAACTACTTTTTACGGATTTAGACGCGTATATTTGTTTTAAATTTTGGCCCGACGTTTCGGAGACTTTGCAGTCACCGTCTCACCTGTGACTATGGTGACTGCCAAGTCTCCGAAACGTCGGGCCAAAATTTAAAACAAATATACGCGTCTAAATCCGTAAAAAGTAGTTTTATTTAAAATTTCTTATGTTGAAAATATGTTTTATTCAAAGAAAAGCAAAGTTTCGTATATTGAAAATATGTTTTATTTAACGAAAGGCAAAATTACTTAAATTGAAAATATGTTTTATTCAAAGAAAGCCAAAATTGCTTACTATTATAATCGTTTTGTTAGCAGGTAAGGCAAAATTACTAATCCAAGCAAATTATTCCTTTCGATGAACGGCAAAATTTCTGTATAGTAGAATAAATGCATATCACTAATAATATACATATAATTTGAAGAGTAAAATTCTTAAGACTATCATAATAATAAATTTTGAGGAAATCACACTTACCTCCCATGCTATCAAAAACTATTACGTCGACTAAAACTGCTAACATAACATTTTTACGTTGGGTGAGATACCATCAGATAGATTACTGACCACAAAACAACCAAGAAAAGAGTCTGATACGACATTCGACTTTCATGTTCGGGAGACAAATTTACTTAAACATTATTAATGTTGTTTAGACCTACTCTTAGGCCTAAAAATAGATTCAAAGTGCCGGCCAACGAAAAAAATATGATAGGCGTGTTGGGGCGGTCCTTCCAAGTATTTTTTATTGTTGCGGTCAGCTTCTATCACCACTCCTTCAGCGTATTTTTTGTGTTGAAAAGTCTGGATTACAGAAGGCTTTATTTTACAAAATGTAAACATCTGCTTGTGTAAATATGATCTTAACTGTTTGCCAACATCCATCAGCTGTTTTCGGTTCTCTGCGGAACATATCTCTTTCACTAAATGAACCACATTGCTTGATTTTGGCCTATTCGCTTACAACGGCCCCAACTACCAATTCGAAGTGCCAAGCCAGTGAAAGAAATGTAATGAACGCGTAGAGGAGGTCAATCCGAGTATGGGGGTCAGCTTCTACGGGCCACTTCTTCAGCTGAAATTTTGCGTTTAAATGTTGGATTCCAGTTCATTTTAATTGTGAAAAATATTTTAATCTTAATATTATGGGCTTGTGTAAGTTTGATCATCATTCTCCTGCCATTATTACTTGTGTTGGTGCAACATGTTTTCATGTTACAGTGATGGTGAAAAAGTTACAATAGATCCGCACGTTTTACACTGCCATAATCGCGTTTTACGATACCGGTGAGAAGATATAAGATGCTATTCTATTCTGCCAACACCAGTTGACGATTGATGACATACAAAATCCAGGCTACATCGATTTAACGTCAAAACCCTGAAAGCTGGAAGTGTGAGTCAGTCAGTGGTAGAAATGAACAACAGAGTGTTTTTTTTTACGAGAGTCACCTTCTTCCACCACTCCTTCAGCTTCATTTTTGCAATGCAAAAATGCAGCTGAAGGTGAAAAGTCTGGATTTCACCAGGTTTCATTACACAAAATCTGTCCTTCTGGTGGTTTTAAAATGTTCTAAGCTGCTTGGCATCATCCATCAGCTATTTTCAGCCATGTGTGGCACATATCTCCTCACCCTAAAGCACAATAACCTGTGTCTCTGTGTCGTTCACATACAACGGTTCCACGAAACTGATTAAGCTATTGTTTTACCTGCTCCCTACAAGGAAGAGCGGCGGCTCTTGTCATACAACAATTTTTTGCATTTCGGAAGAATCTTGGGTACATTTTATTTGTAAAATTACTAACACCTTCTAATTAAATCTAAATATAAAATTTACGGAAGTGTGCTATATTTTTAAAACTTCCACGTTAGTTTGCCCTTGGGATCAACATAAATGGCGAATACATCACACATCTTCGATTTGCAAGCGATATCAAGATTTTAGTCTAGATCTTAGTATTCTACCACGGTATTTTAAACTAAGAGGAACCTTAGGTACTAGTATTTTCTATTACGTGGGTCTAAGTTTGCCATTATGCATCTACCTAGGACAGATAGTCTAACTGGGTAGTGCTAATTAAGAAAAAGAGGACAATTAACTACACACAGTGGGCTGCGTAGCTAGTTCAAAAAACGAGGAAGATCTTGGTATTGAAAATACTTTAGTACCTCAAAGCTTTAGTCTTTTATCTAAACTAATATCTGTTACTTAAAATCGTCTGTAGAAGTTTGACTTGGCCTCTGAATGTAAGTCTCGTAATACTGATCAGGCGTCGTCAGACTTACATTAAGAGGCCAAGTCCCACTGCTACAGCCATTTAAGCAACAGACATGTCTGTTGCTTAAAAATGACAAAAATAATTTTTTTTTTTCTTTTTTGTTTTGTTAACTTGATTTCTTTTCGTTCTTCTCTCCTTATTAAATTTTTTATCATTCTGTTCTTTCTATAATTATCTGAACCTTCCCAAGAACTTGAGCTCCAAACAAAATCTTCATTGTCTGACAAAAAGTTGACCTACTTTTGTTTTTGTCATTATCTTTATTTCAATGTACCTGTTGATCATCTCTTTTATTATGTTTTTCTATATGTCTTTATATTCATATTTAATATCTTTGTCTTAATCTATATTATCATTATTGATATTCACACACTTACGTGACTTTCTTAATTTTTATTTATACTACATATTTTCATCAGTAGATTTTATTTTGATATTCAAGATGCCGTAGAGGTACACTTTTTCACAATTTATCATAGTTTTACTATGATTTTAAGTTTTATAACTCGCAACTCATAAAAACACACTGTGAAAACTGACTTAAGTGCAAAAAATAAAGTGACCAAAACATTACTAAAACGTATTTTTTTACAAGAAATGGTACTACCGATTTACTTTAACCTTTGAAGACTTCAAAATTATCGGCTTTCCTTTTGATTACGACATGTTTTTATCCAAATTATAGTAATTCAAATGTGCCGATGTACACCCGGTGTGATAATACTACGTAAAGCATGTTTACTTAACCGTCAGGTAGTGTGTAAATTTGTGCAAAGCTGAATTTCTTAGCTACCTCAATTATCAAAAGCGCAATAAGTCAAAATTACTTACTTGCTGTTTACCCACTTTATCAGGGCAAAGCAACTTTACCAACACGAGATAAACAACAAAATTAGTAAAAGGCAAAAATGCGTACCAAGTTTACAATTCTATATACATGAAAAGTTAAAGCTACGTATCAGTTATTCGCGATGATCATCTAGGAAGCCAATATAACTTATAAATATTGCATTTGAAAATAAATGGCTTATGGGACACACCTAAAAAAAGACCTCAAATTGTATCGCTTAAGCAATGCGACAAAAAATTTTGGCCATTTTTCGGAAACCTTAAGCGCCAAGAAAGTTCTCCAATCGCTTAGAAACCTAGACAATTCGACGCAGATAAAAAAAAACCAGGCGAATGGTATATATATAAGTAATTTTGCCTTTCCGTCGTCGATATATAGATTGAAAGTTATTATAAATCTAGAAAAGTCGGATGAAGGCATAAAACCTAGAAAGGAAACAAAAGAAACTACATATACCAATAATTTCAAACTTATTCATAATTGTAAAAGCTGAGTTTGAATTCGCACATAAACAACATAAATACAGACAATTTTTTTCATACGGTACAAATGCCTGAACCACACTTAACTCACGTTATTCTCTGCGTTGATTTCAATATATAAAGCCTGGTAACAGACGGACGGAAGGCATTTAAACTTTTTAGTTTGTACTTTTTTTAAGCATGTAATTTTAAGTACATTGTGAGGGAAACAAACGTTTTATTTACTCGTAACTTATTTATAAGCATTGATAAAAAATAAGAGCTGAATCCTTATCTGTGAAACCTAAGAAAAAAATTATGCTTATTTTGGGACCTAAGGTAAATATCAGACTTGTCCCAACTTGTTCCGGACGTATGATTTCCAATCAGCAACGCAAACGTATCTAAGTATACACCATAATAAAGTGATATAAGTCCTATATTTCGCAAAATGACCAAGTACTGGAAAAGTTCAAACTTGCTTAACTCTCTTCTGGTATGTCAAAAAATTTTGAAAAAAATAATAATGAAGGTACTAAATAGGTACTAAATACTGACAACAAAATAATTCAGTTGTTTTGTCTGCAAGTATGAGAAAAAAAATTGGTCCAGACAACCTGACGTCAGGTTGTCTGGACCACCTTTTTTCGCATTTTCTCGGAATCTATCGAGGTACTAAATATTTGAACTAAGGTACTAAAAGGTACTAGAAAGGTACTAAATTTTAGTATATACCAAACACTGGATTTCTATGTTGGTCCAGACAACCTGACGTTCACGACATTGAGATCAATTTTGATGCGACAAAAAGATAAACTAACTTAAATGACTTAACTAAATAAAATGAAATAATGAGACATAACTATTTAGATTGATATTCGCTCTTGACACATTTATGTTAATTAAAATCGTTAATCTATGATTCAGTTTTTATTTATATAAACAAATAAATATTTATGGACATTTCACACAACGTCCTCTGGTCCCAAGCTAAGCTTATTATGCTTGTGTTATGGGTATAGTACGCGTCACGTAAAAAGAACGCTGGAAGAAAGTGGTAGTGTCTTTGCGCATGGGTACTCTCTCGCATAAAAGTTATGTGCCTATTATTTTATTTTTGAACTAGGTTTTCGCTGGCGAGTCGTGGCTTGGTACCTACATATTTGTAATTCTTAATAGGTATTACATAGAAAACCGATAAATCGCCTATGCGCAGCTTTACCGCCAGCGTTCTTTTTACATGACGCGACCTATACCAGAATACGGATAGAATACATAAACTACTTTTTCTTTTGTAAATACATACTTATTATACATAGTAAACACCCAGACGCAGAAAAAACATTTGTATGACATTTATAAACATCACACAAATGAATGTCCGAGGCGGGAATCGAACCCGGGACCTTGTGAACGGCAGTCCGTTATATGAACCACTAGACCACAAAGCCCGTATAATAAGAAAGTTTAGTTATCAATGCCGAATTTTATTACTCTATCAATATTTTTACGTTTCAGTGAAATTATTTTAGTCCACTTTGTAATATTCTTAACGCTTGACGCAGAACCGCGTTGAGGCGTTCTATGGGAGAGGACAGCGGGCGTATTATGAGCTTTTTAAAAATCATGCAAGTTCCAAGCAGGCCGTACACTGCTTGACTAAATTATGTATTATGGTAAACATAAAACATTTAGTTGAAAAATTTTAGTTAGTACTTAGTTGTACCTTCACTATAAACATATTAATCTATGACTGTTTTAGCGAACTGGATGGCTGGGAGTTATGTCCATATTACGAATTTGCCGGGCAGTTCCATTCACGGCGTAAACGGCCTGGGAATAAGAGCTCATAATACGGCCACTGCAGTGGACGGAGAAAGGCTGATGGATGGAAGTTACGTTAAGTAGTGCTAGTAGAATTGGTACATTGATTTAAACTATTTGGATGAGGTAGCACATTCAGAAACGTTAACAATTAACACATACAGTTAATTTAAACATTAAGTAGCTTCCTGATTACCTAATCTTACATCTTTAAGTTATATTTAGTTACTTGCGTAAAAGCAATTATAGAAACCCATGACGTCATAGCCGGGATAAGGATAACATAAGGCAATCAGCAATCAGTGTTGGTAATTATGACACATTTTGTTGTAGCTATATTTATACATACATAGTTAAATCTACTTTTTACGGATTTAGACGCGTGTATTAGTTGGGGTAATGTGAGTAAGCCCTGTAACAACTCATCGCAGAGGACAGTTTACAGCTCAGTGACCATGGTAACTGCAAAGTCTCCGAAACATACATAGTTAGTGAATTTATCACTAGCTATAAGTTTTCATTTTTGTTGCAACCTTCATCGGCGACAGTGACCGTAAAATATCAACAGTCGCTGATAACTAAAAATAATTTTTAACATAATAATAACGCGTATACAAACGGACATCCGAAAGAGTGGGCTGAATTTAGATAAATAAAATGTACTTGTGCACATGTAATTCATTAGAGTATGTAAGTATTTAATTGAAACGGATTCGTAGCGAAGCTAGTTCATCGATACCTTAGGGCCGAAATTCTTTTCAGACAAACAGATTTTATTATTTTTCACCCAGTATCTAGTGAGTTACTAATTGGGTCCGGCGCATTTTGCCGTTTCCTTCCATTCCTTTTATTAGACGTAATATCTATGTTCACTGCTCATCATCACATTCATCACATCACGCCTTTTTCCCATGGAGGTAGGTAGAGACTATACCTAGAACGCCATCTGCTACGATCCAAACATCCTTGGCCTCATCCACACTCAAACATCTGGTCATACATCACCGACGGTTGTAAGTGCTCACTGTTCTCTCTTATATATCCCCTTTCACATTGTCCATCTTTTCTTCGATTTTCCTCTAGATTTAATTTGTAACATTCCTTCGGAGAACACTTCAAACAACCTTTTTTTATGACCATCCTAACAGCGGAAAAGCCATGAAACTGCTTTTAATAAATAATCACAAGTAACTGAGTTCATTATTAAATTTAATTAATTAACTACTAAACACACACAATTGTTACTCAAAAATAAATTTAATAACACAATTAACTTCTATTTATATTATAAATGTATTAACATAACTGGTTTGTTTTTTGTATGTCCGCAAGCGAATTTGTGATATAATGATAGACCTTGGTCCGTATGAGCACTGCATATTATTGTAAACCATACTCAATGATCTTATGTGGAATATAAAATATTTAAAACGAAAGGCCAACATTATCTGGGCGTTAAAAATATAATAAAATTCTTTGACCTTAAAAAGATAACTTAAGTTTACGAGATTATATATCTGAACTGCAAAAAAAAACATACAAGTGATAATGAGATTTGAGAAGTTTTCGTCTGATGTATCAACAGAATAAAGAAATAAATAGTAGTTTATTCGCCGTATTCTTTCCAATAGAACAATCAAAACTTTTGTGAGTGGAGATTTATTGTAAGGCCAAAACAATCTATGCTTTTGTTTAGTTGCATACAATAGGAAACCTTAACATTAATCAGAACTATTTAAAAAGCCTTTGTCGTTATTGACCACTTAAGAGCTTTGTAAGTCACTTTCTGGGTTTGATTTGAGCTTCCAGAATTTACTTAATTTAACTAGTTACTATAAAAGGCCTTAATCAGAGCCTGCTGATTTAAAAACCTAGCGATCTAGATATGCTATCGTTATCATACCCAATGTTCCCAGCAGTGGCGTGCACTCCATACAAGCTGATAGGCACTGCTTTACTTGCCATTCACAGATATTTTAATAAAACGTTCGTATGATTTAGATGACTTTATTCATGTATTTACTATTAATTAAACAAAATATTATAACTTAAAAACGCCTACCTAATAATTCATAAATAGCACCAATATGTGCTTGCAAATTGTTTTTTGCCAGGCGTTTGGCGAAGGAATAATATTGGTCGGACGAACGCGTCGGACAAGCTCCACGCCGCCCGCCTGCCATGAGTTCATATGTGTGTAGAAATTTTGGTGTCCGTGCACAGTTCCCAAACGCACACAGGCTTACATATCCAAGACGATTTATACTGAAAATCCTGCCGCCTGCTTTCGCGATCGGATGTTATCGCGAGTATTCGGCAATGTTCGTTCGTTACTTATAATCCGATTAAATATAGTCGGAAGCAGTGTTGCCAGAAGGTTACATTTTTTACATTTTACGTAACTTTTGATCAGTTCATGTAACATGTATGTAAGAAACAATTTTAGTTAGATTTAAGTAACTTCTCAAGAATTACAAAAGAGGTAAAAATGAAAAAAAAATCTTGAAAAATTAAAATATTCTTATCTAAATTTATTTAATGAAAACAAAAACTACCGCAAAAAATTAAAAAGGTTATAATTATATTGATAAATATAATTTTTTTTAAATTATTGTGTACTAGAAAAAATAAAATAATAATAATTTTTGATCTGCGAGCTGAAAATTACATGAGCGTGAATGTAGCAGACATCAGAAAAATTTAAAACTACAAATAAATAGAGTAAATAATTTAAAAAATAATATTTATAAAAAATGCATTTATTAATTTGAAAATTTTTTAAATGCGCATTTAAAAAAAATCTTTTATTAATTATTTACTCTATTTGTAAATAATTATAAATTTGGCTGATGGCTGTTACATTCACACTCATAAAATTACCACTACGTAAGTTTTAGTTTAAAAATGTAACTTTTCATGGATGCCAACGTAACTTTCGACCAAATCACTCTGGCAACACTGGTCGGAAGTCTAATAAATCACGTATGCATTTTTGTTTAGTAAGGTTTTATTTATTTAAATAGCAGAAATATTTTGGTTCGACGGAGGCCATTTTATTTTTTCGTGTGATTCATTGAACTGTTTAATATTGAGTTTCTTTAATTTAATAATTGTATGGATTTTCGTTTGTTGATTTTAAAATGTTATTTGATTGTGAAATGTGTGTTGATAGTGTGTGTTTGTTAAAAATTAAAAATAACAAGTTCTCACAATTGTCGTTCGGTGAAAAAATTCAAATTGTGTCTATAGGTAGATGTATACCCGAGTTACAACTTAATCAACAAAAGGGTAACGTAACTAGAAAATTTCATGTTAAAAGTTATGAAACGTATAACTGGCTATGTGGTTGTGTACACACGAATAAATTATTTTGTTTCCCTTGCATATTGTTTAGTAATTCTAGTACAGTGTGGACTGATTCGGGATATTCAGATTTAAATAATTTCCATTCCGCGACAAAGAAGCATGACCATACAGAAAAACATCTGGAGGCCTGCTTAAAATTAAATACTTTTGGTAAATCTCGTATCGAAACGAGTATCAACAGTCAGTTACGATTAGATATTGAGAGGCATAATTCTAAAGTCGATCGCAATAGAAACATTTTTCAAAGGCTGATCGATGTTGTTTGCTTTCTGGGAAAACAAGAATTAGCTTTTCGCGGTCACGATGAGTCAGTATCATCGGTGAATAGAGGTAATTATTTAGAAATAGTAGATTTATTAGCCAAGTATGATGGAGTTTTAGAAACCCATTTACAGAATGCAAGTACCTCATTCACGGGCATGTCGAACCGTACGCAGAATGATTTGATCTCGAGCGTTGCATCTGTGATGATCGATCGCGTTAAAACCGAAATTAAACAGTCCGATTTTGTCGCCGTCATGGTAGATGAGACTCCTGATGTTAGCGGCCGTGAACAATTAGTATTAATTTTGAGATACTTTCGTGATTCTGAAGTAGTAGATCGATTTATCAAATATGTTGATGTCAGCGCGGATCGGACCGCTGTAACCTTGAGTTCTATAATTTTGGAAATTTTAGAGGAGTTCGATTGTGTATCCAAATTAGTTGCACAAACTTACGACGGGGCAGCAGTTTTATCCTCACAAATTAATGGCGTGCAGGCTTTGGTGAGACAAAAATGTCCACAAGCTATGTACGTTTGGTGTTCAGCACATATATTAAATTTAGTTTTATCGAAATCGTTCGAACGAGTTGCTGAAACAAAACGCTTTTTTAGTATTATAAAATCAATCGCGGCTTTTTTTCATACCAGTACAAAGCGAATGGCCCATTACAACAACTTTGCCAATATGAAAAAGCTGCCTCGTGTCGCGGAAACAAGGTGGACATATCACTCGCGCACGCTTAATGTAATTAATAATGCGTCCACCCACCTCCTGGAATTGTTTGAAAATATGAACGAAAATACACAGGACTGGGACGGTGAAACACTGACACAGGTCAGTACATTTTTATTTATTATGAAAGATTTTGAATTTAATTTTCTTTTGAAATCTTTCGCAGATATTTTTGCAGAAACGGATATTCTGTACGATATTTTGCAAAAAAAAACTAGTGACATCGCGTATTGTGTAAGAAAGATAAAAGAGTTGGAGTCATTTTTAGAACGTTTCAGAGAGAAGTTCGAGATCTATTATGATGCCGCCGTTCACATTACCGGACCACCTAAAAGAAAGCGCAATGTCGATGATGTAAAAATACATTATCGGCGAATTTTTGTTGAAATTATTGATAATGTAGTCAGTGAATTAAGAAATCGCTATAAAAACATTAAAGATTTAAAGTTTATTGAGCTACTTTCTTGTGAGAATTTTAAAAAATATAGTGAACGTTTCCCTGAAAATGAAATCAGGGAGTTCACTAATAATTATCAAGCAAATTTTAATTTTGATAAATTGAAAAATGAATTGCGCTGTATTTACAGATCACCTCAATTTACAAATAGTTGTGTATTTAGTATTATTCAAAATTTGTATAAGGACAATTTAAATACAGTTTTTTCTGAAGTGTTACGATTAGCGAAATTCATTGTGACTATCCCAGCAAGCAGCGCATCGACAGAGCGTTCATTTTCGTGTTTAAAACGTATCCACACATATTTGAGAAACACACAAAATCAACAACGACTCACAGAGCTTTCCATGATTTCTATAGAAAAGGCATTAATGATGGAATTAAAACGCAATCCAACTTTCTATGACGATATCCTAAAATCATATTTAAAAAAGGATAGGCGCATAGATTTAATCTATAAATGAATGAGTAGTTTGTTTTTTTTTTACTAACCCGTAGTTTTATTTTTAAGTTTATTTATATATTTTGCGAATCACATGAAAATCGGCCTTTTCAAAGGCCACATCGGATATCTTGCAAGGGACGTGTTCTGTAACTATCACTCACTTGGATAAGATATTTGAGGTGGCCGAAATCTTACATCGGGATATAGTAATCTTCAGTAACCAGAACTTTGTGAATGTGAACCAGAAAGTTTAAAATAAATTGAAGCTGACTAGGTGAGTAAGTTTTACGTATTAATTATCTGCGTTGCCGTAGAATATGTACATAAATAGTAGTACATCTAAGACTTGTTCTGTTGGAATGGTTTCCGACTTAGAGATCCGTCGCGTGGCTATGCTAAAAATCTATAAAAGAAAAAGTTTTTGTGACTGAGTACTGCCCCGCATACCCAGTGTCATAATCCTGTGCACGCCACTGGTTCCCAGACTTAGTTATAAGACATTAAACCTTCTCTCTCCCAAGCCCATACACATCTCACTGTTAGGCACAGGACTCCATTTTGGAAAGGATTATGATCTGCTGTGCCGCGCTGTCTAGGCGTATTGGCATAGAAAATCTTCACAGGTTTTAAATCTAATACTTCACTATGTTTACTGGTGAAAACTGCATGAAAATCTGTTCAGTGGGTTCACAGTTTATCGCAAACAGAAACCAGACACGATAGTTGTGCAAAGTAGTCTCAGTTCATTGATGTCCTACTATTTTGAACACCTCAACTTTGGAAAGTATCAGGTCTATTTATGCAACACTGTTGTTATTACTTAGCTGGGTAGCAGCCTGGTGAGATGATGGAGTGGTGACACTAGCACATATTCTTAATCTGCCACCATATCGTATTAATGCAAATTTTATAAAGAAACAAATTGACAGGGTCAGCGACCTATAAACTGGCAAGGTTTACACCCACAGCACATTAGTATGGTTGATGACAGCACCGCAACTTTGGTCCCTGACCTCGTGGCAATTACAGGCTCATTGAGGCGATAACAATGATACAACTCTTAAAATAACAGCAAGTTTATCGGGCTCGTGCTAATTGGAACGTCTATATTCATGATAATTATTTGAATAGACAGACCGTCACTTTTAGTGTAAAAATTATGTCATACAACTCATGGGCGTTGCCAGAATTTGGTTTTGAGGGATTCAAATTCTTAGATCCTGAGACTATTAAGAAAAGGACTAAAATCGTAGGAAATAGGGGTAAATCTTGTATTTTTTCCACCATTTTAGGAAGTTTTAAACACTTTAACAATCGACGGGCCTATTCTAATAATCGTAGTCTAATGGTTCATGTAAAGGACTGCTGTTTACGAAGTCAACCCCTAGGAATTAAGTATTTAAGCTTTTCAAACAAAATAAAAGAATTTCAGACAAAATTCATCTCATACCAGGTACAAAAAACCAAAATGAGGCTGTTATTTAGCAAAATAAAAAATTTCCCGACTTTTAAGGTTGATCGACACGAAACTTTTCGACATCCTACCCACGTTTAGCGCACTTACCTTTCAATTCAATAGCATATTCTTAGTGCCACCTAGCCAAAACACCGAAACAGAACCAGTTGTTTAAAAACTTTAATTTAAAGGTCTTTCTGTGGATCTTTAGAGATTAAACGCAGATAACTATCTGTTTCCCAAAAGACCGACTTTTTGATGGCGAATTTCAAATCATGGATTCAAACTAACTAGGTATTCGAACTTATAGTAGACGAGAGGTTAGTATTTATGGACATTTCTTACTCTCGTAGGGAAAAACTAGATATTGAATGGATTTTTTGGATTCTACTATATAGGATAAAACATCAGGCAAGAGAACAGATCTATCTAACAGTTACTAGGCCGACTGGGTTACCAAATAACATAATTCCTTTATTCTATAACTAGAAAAGAGATACATTGGACCAGCACCATAAAAATTGAATTGAAACAGAAAATATGACAGATTATTATATTCATAGTGAGTTAAAGTTAAACATATTTTATGAGAACATTACACGATTACAATTAATAATACGGGGTCGTCACATTGTTATCGACATTTTAACTATGTTTTATGCATGATAAACAACAACCGTGGAATTAACCGGGAACACTTTGATGTTATTTATAAATATATATTATGTGTACGTGGGTTGACGGACAATAAGAAAAGTCACCCCCATATATCTTGCCCGTGGGAGAAGAACCGACCGAGGAAACCACGTCGCATGACACCTGCGCGCACATATCCAAGGATAGACGTCAGGCAGGCAAAATCAAATCGAAATGGCATTATAAACAAGTAGTAATGTTGCGCCGACCCCGTATAAGGGGATAAGAGCAGGAGAATAATGATGTTATTTGTACATTATTATCCAATTCTTAATGATTTAATAACTCTCACTCGGTGACTGCCGCGGTAATATATATATATAATACTAGCTGACCCGGCAAACGTTGTTTTGCCATACTAAAAAAAAAAGTTTGAAAAATAGATGTTGGCCGATTCTCAGACCTACTGAATATGTATGCAAAATTTGAGAGGAATCGGTCAAGCCGTTTCGGCGGAGTACGGTAACTAACACTGTGACACGTGAATTTTATATATTAGATATATATACTATATACTATTGCATAGCATTTTTTATCAACTTATGCAATTATAATTCTTTAATTATTTTATTTGTCTGTCTGTCCGTCCTTCCGCCCGTCCGTCCGTTCGTCCGTCGGTCCGTCCGTCCGTCGGAGTGTTAGGTTATTTTTCGTTACGGAATTTCTGGATTCGGTCTCCACGCTCAAGGCCCGCGATAGAAGCTATGCAATAGCTTAAAAACCATGACCCAAAGTGACATGAATGAATTAATTAGTACTAAATCAGCTACGTCTAGAGTCTAGATGTACATTCAAGATGTTCCCATATTTTTATAGCTCTCGATTCATAGGATAATAATTTTATTTCTTTACACATAACCAGACAATAACCTTCAAAACAGTCTTGAAGTATTAAGTGATTCAATAGGAAAACATAGGTATAAAATCGTTTGAAGCAATCGGTGTTAGGTATTACTTAATACAGCAATTATTATTCATAGTTGAAAAAAAGATTAACAACGTAAACACATCATTGTTCTAAGAACCGTAGGGATATGTCACAACTTTCACTACTAGTAATGTGAGCCATGAATCCCACAGGTGGCGTCATACAATCCGAGGGTCACCAATTTTCTATTCGCGTTTTGTGACGCACGCGCCGATGACGTGTCGGCGGCGAATGGTCGACGCTTTAAATATACTACTTCACCCCACCAACCGCAATCGGTAGCGTAATTAAATGCATCTGGAATATCGTCACGGCAGGGTAATGGCCGTCTAGTCGACATAATAATATCTCAAATGGAATCATCGTCACATAACCACCTAAAACTTGTGATGACGGATTAAGAGCACAAGTTATCCCATTTCCACCAAATTGTCACTGAAGACATCCACAGTTAATATATTATTATGAGAAACAGACTAGAACTAACCAACTACGAGTATAAGTTTGTAGTAGTAGTAAGTAAGTAATATAGTCACAGAACAGCGAACAAGCCATTTAAATATAAAAAGTAGTGCCAATTGCTAACTCTACAGTTAACTCTCTCTTTCTATTCAGCACATTTACGGCCCACTGTTGGGCACGGGCCTCCTCCACTTTGAAGGGATTATGGTCTACTGTGCCGCGCTGAACAGGCGTGTTGACACAGGGTTAATTTTCGAGGTTTCCGTCTCTCACAGATGATGTTATCTGTGTACAATATCCCTTAGCTGACTTACAGCACCCTTGGGAGGAGATGGGGTGGCGACACTTGTATTCTTAAACCGTCACCAAACGGAGGAAGTTAACTAATGGCATCTTTACACAATCACATACATATTTAGTTTTAGTTATCTGTCCCTATTGTTATCTATTATCAAAACTTGCCTTAAAACTTATCAAAAGTTGACGCGAAGGGATAAAATAAGGAATGAATATATATTAGAGGAAGTCTGAAAGCGATGCCAGTGACTGAAAAATTGAAGAACAAGCGGATGTCCTGGTATGGGCATGTTATGAGACGAGAGGAAAGTAATGTCGTTAGGAGAGTTCTGAGTATAAATGTGGAAGGAAAAAAGTCTAGAGGAAGACTTAAGAAAAGATGGATGGACTGTGTGAACGAGGACATGAAAGAAAAAGGAGTTGACACAGACATGACGGTTAATAGACGACTGTGGAAGAAAAAGACATGTTGCGCCGACCCCAAATAATGGGATAAGGGCAGGAGGATGATGCAAGGTAAATTTGACACACTTCTTCTCTGTTCTGGATTTCTGTTTTAATAATTAGTTATGTTATCTCGCGTGACAATGCAATATTAGAATGACATGGACCTGAATGGTGTCCATATAAACTAATGAAACAAGGCAACCCCATTGGCGTAGTCAGACTATAGAGTGCCATCTGCTGAATCCAAACACACTTCGTTGGCTTCATTTACATTCATACATATTCTGGCCATGCATGCCTGTCGTCACGCGCCCGTTGTGTGTAACTTATTACTTATTCGTCTTTTGGTTTAGAAAATAGTAGTTATTTAGATCTACCAATTAACTATATCAGATTATCAGTAATATATTGAGTGGTTTTAACTTGTATTATAGCTAAAAGCTTCAGTTGCTTTCGTTACCAATAAATATTAAAAAAGATAATATAATTAATCACTGTAAACATTTGTTTAGGCGTGGTTATGACAGTGTTCACAATATAAATAAAATAGTTATTAGTTATTTATTTACGTGCGAGTTATTTGCGCTATAGAAATAGCATGACAAACTATATTATAGTGCGTTATTTTCCTCTATTGATACCGATCCCATTTAAATTACAAAATAAACATAATTTATAACTAAATATTACGTTAATTTAGTTATTTGATTTAATTAAATAGCTTTTTACTCGACTGTCAAGAATGGTTGGATGACTAGATTCAACGGTAATACAAATATAATTCATATAACTAGGTAACTAGTTAGTTCTCTCTCTAGCCCCTTAACGTCCCACTATTGGGCACGGGCCTCCTCAACTTTGGGAGGGATTGTGGTCTACTGTGCCGCGCTGTCCAGGGTGTTAGTACAGGGTTTAGTTTCGAGTTGTGCGTCTCTCACAGTAGACGTTAACTGGTTATAATATTGTCTCTTAGCTGGCTCTTACAGCACCCTGGGAAAGAAATGGGGTCGCACTTGTATTCTTTAACCCGGCACCACACAGACCCTACTAATGTCACTAGTCAGTTACTTAAAGTTAATAGATAGAAAACAACCAGATACAGTACAAATGTAATATAGTTATTAGTATGATAATAATTACAAATAACTATCACACGGTTAATTGTTCTGTGCGGGAATCGAACCCGCGACATCGTGAACAGCAGCCCGCTACGCTACTAACCAAGGCACTCGGTCGGTGATTTTATCGCGTTTAGAGCAAATCTTCAACTTAGTTCTTTCTCTTTATGGACATAGTTATAAATACTATAATCATACAATTTTCCTAATTCTTAAGCAGTCATATCAAAGTTAGCTAGTAAAAAGTCCCTTTCGCCTCTTGACAAATGACGTCATCGATTTATACCTCGTAATTTTCAAGAATGATGCTTCACATTCCAAGAGAAATTAGGACAAGCTACGGTCGTCATTTAAGAATAACATAGAAAAGATTTATAGCAATGAATGAATACTTAATTCAGACTACAAATTCAGCTTCCATATTACATTTTGGCAGCTGGCCAAGCAAAATATCAATACAATATACATATTGCAATGAAACATGGTAGCCTCAATTTGTGACCTATTCAATGTCTCGTGATGATAATGAAAAAGCTGTGATTATTTCTCTTTTTGAAGAACATTTTGAAGAGTAACAATAGATTAAAATTTTGCTAGACAACTGAAGATATGAGAAAGAAAGAAGTAAAGACAATTTATGATGTGAAATTATGGACAAAAAGATGTGCTGCAGCAGCCACCCCTTTTCTCATTAATAAAATTCATGGACATTTCACACAATATCCTCTAGTCCCAAGCTAAGCTTATATTATTTTATGGGTACCAGAATACTGATAGAATAACATATTATACTACTTCTTTATGTAAATACATAATCTTTTGTCTTTAGACGGGCTTCGTGGTCTAGTGGTTCATATAACGGACTGCCGTTCACGAGGTCGCGTGATCGATTCCCGCCTCGGACATTAATTTTTGTGATGTCTATAATTGTCATTCAAATGTTTGTTCTGCGTCTGGGTGTTTACTATGTATAATAAGTATGTATTTACAAAAGAAAAGTAGTTTATGTATTCTATCCGTATTGTGGTACCCATAACACAAGCATAATAAGCTTAGCTTGGGACCAGAGGACGTTGTGTGAAATGTCCATAAATATTTATTTATTTATTTATAAGTATATCAAAAAGTCTTGTGCATTCCAAAACAAGAAATAACTTCTGGATATTAAGAATCCTATTTAAGGCACATTATACAGTAATCAATACATCATGATACTGTCTTTGACAAATATACACCAGATAGGGGGTTGACTTTTAAAATCAAGGGCAGGTAGGTAACTTTAGCCTGGCTAAATCGTGCTTCATAGGTTAATGATGTTTCATATGACGTAAATAACCTGTATCATAGACACACATGGATACATATTTCACACACACATAGATATGTAAGTGGCTTCAAGCCGACTAAGTGATGTAGCTATAGACCAGGGAAAATTTTTACGGGGTCCATACAAAAACAACTGACAATATTTTAGTGATCCTTATCAGTTGTTCTTAAGGCACAGGGCCACGGGTTGTGGCGTTCTATGGGGGAGGCCTATGTGCAACAGTAGACGGAGAGAGGCTTATGGATGGATGGAATTTATAAAGATATAGAATACCTTATTTACGTATTAATTTACACAATACAGTACTTTTGCGGTCCGAGGTTCGACCTTTCGCGGTCCGGAAACGGTACGCGGTACGCCTGTTGCCGGTCCCTGCTATAGACTATACATTTAGTAAATCTGTGCTCTCACTACTATAGAATAAAACGTAATCACAATGATCAGTCACTGACGCCATTATGGTGTCATTTATACTAGACTAGACCACCAAACTTGATAAAATTCGCTATTATGCAATCAGTGACTGATCATTGTGACAATGTTGTAATAGCAGACTTGGTCCCCTGGTATGATCTAAACACACTTCTTTAGTTTCATACTTACTCTATTATAAACAAACAGAACTACTTAATGTTGCCATTACAGTAATACAAACTGCTAAGCATAAAAAGCCATAAGTAGGTATAATTTACATTTTAAAAACAATTATAAGTCTAGTCTAATTAAAGTATTTTACTTTCATGAATTTTTTTATACTTTTATTTAGAGGCTAATGCTAATAAGTAATTTAAAAAAAGTGAAAATAAGGCCAATTCTGATGCGACATAAACTTAACTTAACTTAAATAAAACAAATATAGTTAGTGTAGTTTGATTAAATGGCTATTTCATTGTATAAGTTTAATATTATTAAAATTGTTAGTCTATAACACAGACTATAATAATAAGAAATTTCAGTTAGCATTGCCTAATAGTGTTAGTGACACTTTCAAAGTTCATTTTTAGTTATGTTTAATTGTGCATATAGAATTGGTACCAACATCTTATTTTGTAGTGACAAATAAATAAATATAATATTTTTAACTTTATGTAATTTTAGTGAGTATAAACAATATAGCAAAAGAAAATTTTGTAACCGGCAACAAAAAAGAAGACAAAAAAAATAAAAGTGATTATTCAAAATTAGAACGTCAGTGTTAGCAGTAAATGTCAGTGTTAGCAGTAAATGTCAGTGTGTGTGTATTCGCTGAATGTTAAAAAGTTAAAAGACCTTCATACATCAGTGGATTTTATTTACGTATAAAAGTGATCAGTGTTACATTTCACACTGGTTTATTGCATGTTTGTTACAAGACATTAATGTCAATCTTCACAGGAAACAGGTTAAGCCATTTAGATTATATTTACCAGCATTTAGTATTGATTTTTATCATATAGCAACACATTTGTTAAAGGTGTAAGGTCAACTTTTTTATTTACTGAATTTGACACTGGCAAATCCAAATAGAAGCCAATCCCCCTGTATGGACGGAGGGAGAAAAAAAACTTTACTCAATTTAAAAAGAGAATGAAGTAATGCCGCCATTATATACTTTGGCTTTAAAAATTAAAAAAAAACATGCTATACATACACAGTCCTTAATATGTATGAGCGGAAAACTTCATATCAATTGGACTATTGAAGGTGGGTAATTATTACTTTTAAAGGATTCTGTAACATGTATAACTATATAGATAGATATGAAGGAAGCTATTAACATTGAATTGAATTAATAATAAAAGATAATACCTATCACTATTTAAATGGGAATTATGTCATAGTGGAATCATACTACGTTGTATCATACTAAATGATCACTTGATAGTATGTACTATGTATCTAGCAGTAAACCTAACAGATAGACAATATAAACCATAATTTGTTATTTCAGACCTAATATGACAAATGATGTGGGTATTTATAAGTTATTGAAGATATTTAATGTGGATTTAAGTCTTTATTTTAACATTCACTAAGATTTTGGGGTTATTTTTGTCTGTAAGCACCCAAATAAGCTGTAAACTATCATCATGAAGTTAGTTATGAGTTAATAAAGCAGTTATTTGCTGTAAAATGTGTATTTAGTTGTAGTTTTCAATGCCTTGAACCGAGATAAGCTAAGCTAACACACATTATTGTATAATATGCACTAATAATATCGCGTTGTCCTCTGTAAAGCTGATGTGTCTACCGGCCGATAGTGCCAGTGTATTTATTTTTACCCGTTACGCACACACAGCTGTCTGGATCGTCAGCCCAGCCATCAAGGAAATATCACTAATTCCAACAACCTAAACATGTAACTAACTATTCAAACGTTTATGGGCTCAGAATAAACCCGATTAGCTACATTTGGAACCAGTTCGTTGTCTATACCAGAATAAATTTGTAGTCGTCACAATACCAAAAATTCCATCGAACTAAAGTTTAGAGCTGTAGAATTTTATTGATTCATAACATGTTACTAACCTTGGTAGTTTCAGACTGCTACAATTGGTCCACAAAACAATTTCTCAAAGAGAAATCACAAAAATTCTGCACTACACGAAGAGAGTAGTTACACGGGGCGTGCAATCACTCAATTCACAGCTGGTGTAGAAAATTCACAAATGAACAGTCGTACACTTAATATCAACAGAAAATACACAGATTACACTAACTTAAAATCTATGATTTTCACAAGAAATTTTGGTTGAACTAAAACGAAAAACGCGCCAACTGTCAAACTAAAAAAACTACAAGCACCGACACACCACGCGACCACGCGTTCCGAGTCCGCTCTACCGACTGCTGACTGATGATGAGTGCACTAACACGGACCTACACGATATCCATGCGCCTCATACACCATACGACATTCGGCTAAAGTGCCGCTAAACACATTCTTCTGTCGCGATAGAGTTTTCAATTATATATTATATAAATAGTAGCCCTATCTCATAATTGATAAAATATTACATTAACGTCAACGTTATCTATATTACAATGCGACAAAATGAGATAACCGTTCGAACGTGAATTTAGACGACAAAGTAATGCGGCCACAATGAAAAGATCTTCGTTCACTACGAAAATGTGTGGATGCCAACCTCATCTAAATCCGTACGGAATAGACGTTAGGTAGACGCGCATGCGTCAAACGTATACGTCGTATACACAACATGTCGTATACGACATCGGCCTGTTTCCCGGCGTTTCTGGTTTGGCGTATATTTTATGATTAGTTAACAATTTTTTATTTCAAAGAACCCTCAAGAATTGAGACACAACACAAAAAGCTTACTGTGCTGTAATAAACATAATAATATCGATATTTCTAGTTTTTGTGGTGACTATTCGTGTACTATAAAATACTGCGGTTACATAGAAAGCTGTGTAGAAAGCATTTTTTAAAACAAACCTATATTGTTTTAAACTTTTTACCAAATTCACTCAGACATATTCCTCGTTTAAAAATAAATAAACTACTTACAAAAATATCTGTAATTTTAAAATTTTTAATTTTATGTCTGCAAACCTTGTTATGCTCAAAATCTATTTCAACCGCCAAAACCTGTCTCTTCGTAGTATCTACTTAGCATTATATAGCTGCGCTCGTGGCTGCGCTCATCATAATAATATGACGTTAGAAAAACATCTAATTTTAATAAAAGCTTGTAAAAAAATTGTCGGAATAAAATACAACGCCATCTAGTTTCCATTTAGCGCAAACTCAAGCGCTGTTACCTCAAATCTGTGATGATACGTAACGTAAACTTAGGTATTGAAATATCTACATAAAAAGTTAATATTTCAGAATACTTCGAACACATTTCTTTCGCGAATTATTTGTGTCTTGTACTGTGTTACTTATGAAAATATTTTATACCGCCATCTTTCGTCCAGTCTCAAACAATAAGTTAGGTTAACTGTTGAATATACCCTTATTTGAATCGTAGATAAAATAATTAATAATATAACTTGGATCTATACTCTTATATCCAAATTAGCGCGAAAGTAACTCTGCCTGCTAAAGCCGATTTCAAATTTCTCGTGTGCGAAATCGCGGACGAAGACTACAGTGTCACAATGAATCTTTCTAGATATTTATAACTTTTTGTTTAGTTCAAAAACTAAAAAGCACGCTTGAAAATCCTGTATTTTTTTATTATTGCTGTTGCCCACGACTTCGTCCGCGTCAAATTTAGAAATTAGACCGTAACAAACAGAAGTTTATCATATCACTCGATAGATGGCATTGTACAGTACTTTTAAATCGCACTATGGTTTGCTTACACACATTAACACTTAAGCTCGTCAAGATTTTTAGATTGTAGTTTCGCCCTTTATATAAGTAAGGATAAGAATATAAGGATTCATTGATAGACACATACCAAGCTAATAAAAATGTATTAAGGGCCTACACTACATCAATATTATCGTCGACAATGTCGACATGTACATAAACTACATAATAACACAGCTAGTAGGTATAGAAAATGAAGAATTAGGGATTTTTTTTTTACTCAAAATCTACTAAATATATTTTAATTTTGATTTACGTGTTTCTATATATAACAGTTACTTATGTTTTAAAAGTTATTTCATTAGTTAATATGCGATAATAGACTGACAAATGAAATAAATAAAAATAGTTTAAAAAAACTAAAAAACACGCTTTATTTAATCGAAATATTGCATTGTCATCGGTCTTTGACAGGTGTGCAAAATTTGAATAGAATCTGACCGTTTGAAGTGGGTCAAAATAGCGTCCAAAGGAGTCGGTTACAAACATACAAACAAACAAACATACAAACAAACATACAAACAAACATACAAGTGAAGCTAATATAAAGCGTGTAAAAAATAAAAAATGAGAGAAAATTTTTCAATTTTTCAATAGTTTTTAATTTTTTAATTTTTCAATAGCATTTCTGAGTTTATGCGATCCTAGATCATATATTGAAAAAACATATACTTAAAAATTAGAGCTCTAGCCATTCAATCTAAAGAAACAATTAAAACTTCGTACGTAGAAAAATGCACGAAGCTATTTTGGTATCCTCTTAATAACAATTATGGATATTTATTTACGTTGTTTTGTTTAGTTGATATGTTTATATGGTTAGTTTTCTTTCTGTCATTAGTTTTTATGCAAATATAATTAAGTAGTCTAGTCTCGTGACAGACGGATTGATTGATAGTGAAGTCCCAGTACAAAGGTTTTTATATAAATTTAATCACGTCAATGTAAATTAAAAAGTTAGTACAAGGATATCGGCTCGCAACAAAAATAGCCAAGTTCAAACAACACGGAGACTAAACAAAACATTGTTTTACTGTCCGTCCATCCAACAGTATTGTAAACTCAACTATAATTAGATAATTATATGCATCAACAGTCAAATGACCTCATCGAAATTTATTATTATGAAAATCATGACCAGAGGACGATGTGTGAAAGGTCCATGAATATTTAAATAAAAAAAAATCGGAAAGGTCCCCAAAACGCTTAAAAATTCCATGAAAAGTGGTTTTATTTCAATAACTTTATTTTATTTTTATCGGTACTTGAAACTCAGAACTTCAGATTAAACTTCAAACTTCAAATTAATTCGAAGGAAATGAAATCGCGTTTAAAAGATACGAAAAATGCGAACGAAACAAAAAATATTAAAACAATCACAACACAACAATCACCAAAGCTTATTAATACATACTCCTTTTTAAAGTGCCCAAGAGTGGGACCTCAATGGAGAGAAAAGAGATAAATTAATAAAAACATGTATGTCGTAGGAGACTTGATTAAATTAGTTTTTTTTTTAGTTTACATAAGGATTTTTAGTTTTATTGTTTGTGTGATATTTATAAATGTCATAAAAATGTTTGTACTGCGTCTGAGTGTTTTCTATGTATTATTTTAAGTATGTATTTACAAAAGAAAAGTAGTAAGTATATGTAGTCTAACTGTGTTCTGGTACCCATAACACAAGACCAGAGGACCAGAGGACGTTGTGCGAAATGTCCATGAATATTTATTTATCTTAGGAGGCGTATGGCATGATATAATGAATTTATTGATATCATTAATCTAGGATAATATAGTCTAATTTCTAGATAAAATATAATTAGGTTTATACCTAAAGCATCTAATGACGTACTATGCTGTTTATTGACGCACGTTTCTTTAATATTATTTGATTATGATATTTGATAATGATAATAATACCGCATTGTTTATCGCATTCTTTTTTGTTGATTTGACAAATACTGGAGACTAGTTATCTTAGTATAAATTTGTCGCATAATTACTTAGTTCTAAGATATATGTTAATTACTGTTTGTTAATATAACAAATATATGACAGTTATATCATCACATCACTGTCATCGCACGTTGTTTTTACTTACTGTACTTCCTTATCATCTTGTTAAATACATCATGGTGCAGGCAGGTATTACACTACGAGTTTTCATAAGTACCTACTATGGATATATTTATTTATTTTATTTATTTATAATCTTTATGCACCAATAACAAAGTACAATGGGGGACTTAATGCCGAAGGCATTCTCTGCCAGCCAACAATTGGGGAGTGTAGAAAGCAAAGCGTGGAATTACGAATTATACAATAAAATTGGTCAAGTGCGAGTCGGACTCGCGCACGAAGGGTTCCGTACCATTATCTATGCAACATAAGGCAACGTTATTAGTATCGAGCAAGAAACGGTAAAAAAATCATGTTTGTTGTATGGGAGCCCCCCTTAAATATTTATTTTATTTTATTTTTAGTATTTGTTGTTATAGCGGCAATAAAAATACATCATCTGTGAAAATTTCAACTGTCTAGCTATCACCGTTCTTGAGATACTGGGTACGGAACCCTAAAAATCATGTTTGTTGTATGGGAGCCCCCCTTAAATATTTATTTTATTTTATTTTTAGTATTTGTTGTTATAGCGGCAATAGAAATACATCATCTGTGAAAATTTCAACTCTCTAGCTATCACCGTTCTTGAGATACAGCCTGGTGACAGACGGACGGACGGACGGACGGACGGACGGACAGCGAAGTCTCAGTAATAGGGTCCCGTTTTTACCCTTTGGGTACGGAACCCTAAAAAATCGTCCTATCGATCCAATCTATCAATTAAAAAACCGCATCAATATTCGTTCCGTAGTTTTGAAGATATAAGATCACATAGGGACATACATAAAAAAATCACGACTAAGAAACCGAAAGCGAAGCCAACCCACCCGAAGACCTCCGAAATGGTCAATAACGCCATCAAAGAGATGAAGGAGCGCAGCGGGTCTTCACTTCAAGCTATCAAAAAGAACATCGCGGCGCAGTACAAGGTCGACGCAGAGAAACTGGCGCCTTTCATAAGAAAATACCTTAAGAGCGCCGTCGAATCGGGCGCTCTCATCCAAACCAAAGGCAAAGGTGCATCCGGATCGTTCAAACTCGAGTCTAATAAGTAAAAATATATTGACGTTAGACCGAAAGAGCTGTGATGATGTCCACCATAAATATGTTAAGGAATTAGTGTACATAACAATTACATCTACTCACACACACCTCTAAAGATATAAAAGCTTAATTACCGACCACGATTATTTTTCATTTCAACAATCAGTGTTAGATGGACCACGAGGTCGAGTGGTTGATGTAACGTACTGCCGTTCACGAGGTCACGATCGCGGGTTCGATTCCCGCTCGTGATAATTATTTGTGCGATGTTTATAAATGTCATACAAATGTTTGTACTGCGTCTGGCTGGGTGTTTTCTATGTATTATAAGTATGTATTTACAAAAGAAAAGTAGTTTCTTAATATGTTAATATTACCGGGACTATAATCACGTTAATAACTGCTAAAAAGGCTCAATAGCGCGGCTACCGACGATGCAACTCAGTCGTAACGTCGGGAGCAGAGGTATTGTGCCTTTTTAACAGTTATTAACGTGATAAACTAAATTATAATGGAAAAAATGATAACCATAAGCGGGACTTGAACCCGCGACCTCGGAATTAGGGATGACACGTATATACTGGTACAGGTATAAATACCCAGTATGAGTATACCAGTACGCAGATTGGGTATGTATAGCAGAAACCCGGTCCGTACCCGATAGGTACAAATGTACTGCCGAGATAAACGCCAAACTAAATCGTATGACAGTACTGAGTACGGCGCCTTTACGGGTCTGAATGTACATCTATAATTACGTACTGTTGTGTGAAGATTATATCTTATTTGTTTTGTGCTGTAGGGATCTTACCTACTTTTGTGGGTAACGATCTAGACCAGCTATTGGAGTGCTGTAGGGATCTTGTTTACTCTTTTGAGTAAAGATCTAGACCGGCTAGTGTTGTACTGCCGAAGAGATCTTGCTTACTTTTGTGGATAACGATCTAGGCCAGCTACCAGTATTTTAAATAAGCGTTACCTACAATTTTTTTTTTTTTTGATAAATTATTTTCGCAACAGTATTGTTGTATATGAGTGTGTAAGTCACTAATTGTAATATTTTAATTTTAGTTTGTTTCTGATTGTACTTTTTTTTTAATCGTTTTGTCTTTTTGTTTTTGTGTCTGCATCTCGACCGTTAAATAAATATATTTTTCTTTCTTTCTTCTTTCATATTTATCACTAAACTCTTAGTTGACAGTCCTTTATGTACTGGTCCGATTTTGCTTTACAGATTATAAAATCTGTAAAGCAAAATCGGACCAGTTTTTTGAATTTTTGAATGAACACCAAACCTTCCAAAATAATTTTTGGAAGGTTTGGTGTTCATTCAAAAACTCTCATCTAAATGTTCCAAACGTCGTTCAATCGAGTTTCTAAAAGGAAACCTCTAGACCAGGTTTGAAAATACCTATAGGTATTTTAATACTGGGTTTTAGTACTGGGTATACGGCCATACCCATACCTTTGAGCCCGGGTATAGAATATCGCAGGTATATCTCATGCCTACTCGGAATGCCGTTCCGTCGCTCTCCCATCTGAGCTATTATGGTCCACGCAAATGTTTACCAAATTTTCCACTACAATCATCTCAATGCGAGTTTTAACATCGTGCGATGTTTTTTCGTACAACGCCATCTATTGAGCGGTTTGCACCAACTCCATCAATCGATCAGTTAGTACCAACTCCATCAATCGATCAGGTAGTCCCGCTTATGGTTATCATTTTTTCCATTATAATTTAGTTTATTTAGTAAAAGCATAGCGAGTCAATCGCAAAATATTAATATATTAATGTAGTTATTAACGTGATTATAGTCACGGTAATATTTAACAAATTATGAGTTCAAAACGCGTAAGTTTAAAATCAATAAAAGTAGTTTCTATCCGTATTCTGGTACGTACTCGTATAACACAAGCATATATAACTTGGGACCTAATTTATTTCATAAAATAATTTATTTAATAAAAATGTACATTTATATATAACTTACAAACTAATAACAATGATTATAAATCCTTGGAGTCAGGAACCCATACTAGGTTGAACCCTACCAAAGGACCTTAGGTATAATATCTATGAATACATTTGAGTGTACCTACACACAAGTGTACAGTAATTTAATTCAGTTAGATGTCTACTAGACTGACTACCTAGACTGTCTATGACCTCACTCTAGATGTCACCTCAAAATCAGCACTGCATTATCCAATTCAATGCATCCTACGTTGAAATATGATCTACTAGTGGTCTTGGACCGTCCATGTGGTAACGGATTAAGATCATAAGTGTCACTATCCCATTTCCTTCCCAGGTTGTTGTAAAAGTCAGCTAAGGGATATTGTACACAGATAACATTCTCTGTGAGAGACGAAAATTCGAATATAAACCATATGACAACACGGCTGGTCGGTGCGGCACAGTTGACCATAATCCCCCTCAAAGTGGACGCTGGTGCCCAACTGTAAGACGTTATTGGGCTAGAGATAGATAGACAGAGAGAGAGAGAGAGAAAGAGAGAGAGTTGTCTTCGACAAGACAAACATCTTTAGTTATTACTAGCTGACCCGGCAAACGTTGTTTTGCCATACAAATGTCAGTGGGGGGCGTGAGTCAGTGTTTGAAAAATAGATGTTGTCCGATTCTCAGACCTACTGAATATGCATGTAAAAATTCATAAAAATCGGTCAAGCCGTTTCGGAGGAGTACGGTAACTAATACTGTGACACGTGAATCTATACTAATACTAGCTGTCCCGGCAAACGTTGTTTTGCCATACAAAAAAAAAAAAATTAAAGATTTGAAAAATAGATGTTGGCCGATTCTCAGACCTACTGAATACGTATGCAAAATTTGAGAAGAATCGGTCAAGCCGTTTCGGAGGAGTACGGTAACTAACACTGTGACACGTGAATTTTATATATTAGATTATAAAGCGAAAGAGTTTGTTTGTTTGTTTGTTTAAACGCGGTAATCTCCGGATCCGCTAGTTTTATATATAAGAAGATAAAAGAACGTTCGTATTTTGAAACGTATGTCCCTGTGTGAGCTTTATATATCTTCAAAAGTACGCAATGAATTTTGATGAGGTGTTTTTCAATAGATAGAGTGGTTCAAGAGGATGATTTCTTTAAATTGTTTGTTAGATATTGGTTTTTAGATACCACGCGTACGAAGTTGCGGCCAACAGCTAGCTTTATTATAAATAAGAATCCTTACTACTTAATATTGTAATAAATAATGTGAAAGTAACTCAGTAGTGATCCCAATTTCCACGAAGTTGCCAGTAACATCTAGTTTCCAACACGTAGTATTAATATTATCAATATCTTTTGTATTAATCAATAGATACCTAAGAGTTGCCTATGCTTGAGGTCGTGGGGTCGATTACCACTTAACACAATTCTTAAGTGATGAACACAGCGAGTCATGGATATATGGCGCATAGGTAACTTTATATTTCGAAGACAAAATTTGACCGCTTTTCAGATTTTGTAAGTATTAAGTGAAAAGTGAACATCCGACTAGGTGCATAATGTCAAAACCAAATCTTACTCGTGGTTAATTTGTTAAAAATTGTACAATTTTTCTCCCAAATATGGAAGATAATAAAATATGTAAGAATAATCAATTCCCAATGATCAGCCGTGTCTGTGTGGTGACGGATTAAGAATACAATTGTCACCACGCCATTTTCTCACCAGGGTGCTTTTAAAGCCTGTTATGCGTTAAAAATACAAAAAAAAAATACAAAATACACACGTAAAATTTTCTTTGAGAAATAGAAAACTGAAAATAAAGCATATGCCAACACGCCGCAAGTCGGGAGCGGCATAGTGGACGGTTATCTCTTCCAAGGTGGAGGCCCGTGCCTAACAGTGAGACGTTGATGGGCTGGAGAGAGAGAGACAGACAATGATCCCCTAATTATGATTTATTTATGCTTATTTATTTGTCATTGTGTAGTTGACGAGCCTCGTGGTTGAGTGGTTTATGTAACGGACTGCCGATCAAGAGACCGCGGGTGCGATTCCCGCTCGGGACAATCATTTGTGTGATTTTTCTAATTGTCATACAAATGTTTCTACTGCGGGTGTTTATACTCGTATGTATTATAAGTATGGATTTACAAAAGAAATGCAGTATATGTATCTATTCTATCCGTATTCGGGTACCCATAATACAAGCATATAAGCTTAGCTTGCGACCAGGGGACGTTGTAAAAATGTTCATCAATATTTATTTATTATAAGAAAATGAGTTTAATATAGCTAAGATTAGTACAGATCAAAATCAATCGCCAAGTGTTACGTAAATACTTGAATTTTCTTTCAATATCGGTTGTAGATCTTAAGTGGATGTGGGTCGTCCTGTATGGGAAGAAATTGACTGAATTGTTGGACTTCCGACAGCGGTCAACCAAGTCGGGAATTAATAAAAGATTTGATTCAATAGAGACAAAACTAAAATAATGAAACTTTGTTCTAACTTATCCCAGTTACATAGTGTACGAAAATAATGATTTTTTCTCGAATTTGTACATGGCGCGAAAATTATTGTTTTTATAAGCTTTGAAAATCAATAAATAGTATAATAAGTTATACTTTTAACGTTAAATATATAGTTTCCCTACTTTTGTAACTAACTTCAGACTCTTCAGAGAGGCAGTGTGGGCGCGCATTTCCTACGTTAATTGCTGTATATGTATTTTTTTATTTAACTAACTTCATGGTGTCCGGTTCTTGTTATTCTCATCAACGTGCCAAAAGAAGTTCAAAATATAACATAATTGTGCATATGTTTTATTTATGAGCTATCAATTAATAAAACTTATGTTTACTAATGGTATCAATTCCACGCGTGTAACTAAACTAGTAAATGAAAATTGATAGTTTTAACAACAATATTCGACAATGTAACTGTCTATCATGAATTTCATCAAACAAACTTTAATAAATACTGTTATTTGTTAAATCAATAACGTTTTCATAATCAAACATAACTTGTAAATACAATATGTATGATGTTATGTTTTAATCGAACAATAAGATTGTATTGGATTGCTTTCAAAATTTGTCGTTGGCTCGCCCGGCGACGATGACGTCATCAGCGGCGCGCGCAAGTATCCGATCGATCCACACCTCTGTCTTGCAGCGCTGCAGCAAAACTTTATATTAGCACTGTAAACTATAAGCTGAGCACTAAGATTGCTGTAAGCGCTAGACTATTCAGCTTTTGAAAAAGGCGGTAAAAGGTACTTGAGGCCGAAAATCACATTTTACGGAGGTAATTGAGCATGTTATAATTAAATAAAAATGTTTATAACTAGGAAATTCAAAATATGAAAGTAAACGTTTAAGTAATGCTTTGAAACTAACCAAACTCATATACCTAAGTATAAGTCGTGTGTCGCGGTGTTAGTTACATCATAGACACAGTACTAAACTGTGTCTATGGTTACATTTTTTATGTATTGTAAGTGCTAAACCGACTGTCAGTGCTGACCGTCGGCGTAACTAAAATATGCAAATCCATGAATGTGCACACAGCTCCTACGGCGACACGGTACGCGCGTGATTTCCGCCAGCGTAGTTGTGTGCTGAAAAATCGGTCAACATCTTTTTTATTATCCCCTAAGTCGTTTCTTAGGTACATTTACATCAATGCCTCAAACGTAAACTAAGTCTAATTCAACAAGGGTACGCAACCGTCTATTAATTATTCTTTTTTTAATATTATTATATCTATCTATTAATATTACTAAAAGCAATATGTATAAGCAAGAGAAGTTTTACACACCTCACGTATGCAAAATTATTTTTATGAATCAGTCTTTAAATATTTATGTAAACAAAACTATACATTATGTACATAATATATTTTACCACGTACTTTTTTATAAACAATCTATTGATACTAAACGTCTGATAAGTTAAATTGTAAAAATATTTTAAGTGTATACTGAAATATTATGCAAATTGAAAACTTTGACAAATTGTATTTTGGGAAAAGTCCATAACTTTCTAGTTTTGAACACGAGTCTGCTAATGAATTGTGTCACAATGATAGTTCAATGACACCATTATAACCACAAAAAATTAACAGTAGATTAACAAACTGTGGGGCGAAAGCCCTGGCCAGTGCTGATCACCTAGCCTGGTCGGAGAATTCTCCATTTATGGTTGGAGGAGCCCGATAACCCACGCTCCTCCACATATGTATTCTATCCGTATTCTGGTACCCATAACACAAGCATATAAGCTTAGCTTGGGACCAGACGACGTTGTGTAAAAAAAAACTTGATAAAATTCGTCACTAAGCAATCAGTTATTGCATTTGTTGAATGCATAATAGCAAATTTTATCAAGTTTGGTAGTCTATTGTTAATTTTTTGTCACAAATGATACCATTCAATTGAACTTTCACTGAACATTGAAAAGCAAACTTGAGCCCCAGGATGGTAGGACTAGGCCTAAATATACCAGATAGTCACACAGTATTGGCGTTCAATCTTGAAGACATAACTTTAGCCTGGCTAAACGGTACTTTAAAGAATAATGATCTTTCATATGACTGTAATACTTGTAAGATAGGCCCCATAGACATACAAGAGTGCGTCTACGGCTAAGCCTGGTTCCCTAGGGCAACATTATTGACGTCCGTCAAAACACGATTGTCATTAAATTAATAAATAGTGTTTTTGATGTGAAAATGAATTATTTGAGTTAAAATTCTGATACACTAGAACACCCAAAGACTGCGCATTTCGTCATTTTAGTTTTTTTGTTCGTGGCGGCGTTTACACTACAAACTGACAATGGTGTCAATTGAATATGGTGTATTAAAACAGATCTTGATTTTAAATGCCATGCTTGCATCAATGTGTTCAGAAGTGACGTTTGCAGATTGCAAAAATTAGGCAAAAATTACTGTCATCCCGGTATGTCACTTATTATATCTGTCCAAGACGTAACATTAATTTGTCTGTGACATGACAATTTAATATTTTGACATATGTCAAGGTTCCCCGTGAGCATTCTAGATGGCGTTGGTTGATCTGTTAAAAGTCGCAAACGTTTGTTCCAAATGTATACATTTGAATGCAATTAATTTCATGATTAAATGTCTCGCTCTGAGCTACTGTCTTTCATTCATTATTGATCGCAAGCTCTTGGGTATAAATTTTGTACCTAAACTGTACAAAAGGTCCTTACGAGTCGGATAGCATTTTTGAGGAAACACAGGTCGGAATAGTGTTGGTAATCGCACTATTGGATTCCTGGAAGGGTTGCTGGTGGTGCTGGTGTATAAGAAATCGATAGAAGATCTACAGCGACTGAAATATCAAGTGACAGGTGTCAGCATCAAGTGACAGGTGTCAGCATCAAGTGACAGGTGTCAGCATCAAGTGACAGGTGTCAGTATCAACTGACAGGAGTCAGTGTCAAGTGAATAGTGTTGTGCCAAAGGATACTGGATAAACTGTGAGTAGTATCATTGATTACACTGTGCTAAGTATAGAGCAGAGAGAATAGAATCTTAAATTTAAAGTTAATGCATGGACTTAGAGAAATTTGTGTTGCCTAGACTTGGGACTTAGAATAGTTTTAAGAAAAACGACCAGACGTCGAATCTATGCCGGTTTTCTGAGCGATTTAAAGGCAACAAAAACACTTAGAAAAATTTACTCTATACGGCACTTAGCAGAATTCTGATTACACGACACTTAGAAGAATTTTGTTCATACGGCACATAGAAAAATCACTACACGACACTTAGAATTTGGTCAGTCGATTCTTTAGATATTTGCACCGTTAGCCAACAGTCAAAAACTAATAGACAGTCACGTAATCAAGTAGTTAGTAAACAAGATGGAGAAGGAACTAAGAAGGTTGAAGGAGGTAAAAGGACAGATTGAGAAAGGGTTCACAAATTTTAAAAAGTCCCCAAAGGAACGTATCTCAAACGTTTATTTAGACACCAGATTGGAGATATTGGAGAACCAATTTAAGAACTTTTTATCCAAGTACGAGTTAATAGTCGGCGAGTACGAGCCCGAAGAATTGTTCACGCATTTCCAAGAGGACGTTTATGATAGAGTTTATGAAACTTATTTAAACTATAAAGTAGAACTTAAAAATGCAATGTCTATTTTACAATCTCATAGTTCAAACAAGGAAACTTCTGAGGTCTCACCTGATAACATATTAAGATTGCCTAAAATAAGTTTACCTACCTTCAGTGGTAAATACAACGAATGGACATCGTTTAGAGATTTGTTTATATCTTTAATACACAATAATAAAAAACTGGACGATGTACAACGTCTTCATTATTTAAAAACGCAATTGTTAGGTGAGGCTGAGCAGTTAATAAAACATGTTCCTATAACCGATACTAATTATAGTAAGTGTTGGCAGATGTTAGAAAATCGATTTAACAATAAAAAATTTATGTCATCTTGTATTCTTAAAAGATTGTTTAGTCAACGGAACATAATTGTCGAGTCTTCAAGCGCCCGGAACTTATTGATGTAACTAGTGATTGTTTGCATGAACTCACCAATATTGGCATTGATGTTAGCACATGGGACGTTATTATCATTTATGTAGTAAGTTTGAAGTTGGACTTAGAATCACGGAAGCAGTGGGAGCTGCATGTTGGACAATCATCCGAGGATTTACCATCGTTCAAACAATTTCGCGAGTTTTTAGAAACGCGTTTTAGGGCTTTAGAGTTCATTGAACCGAATTCTAACACCAGAAACAAAAGTAGTTCTAGCGTTCACGCCAAGGTTATGCATAGCGTCGTTAATACCAAATGTCAGTATTGTTCTGAAAGTCACAAGCTGTTTAATTGCAAGAAGTTTTCTAGTGAGGACGTTGAAAAACGTCGTAATATTGCACAGTCTTTGGGTGTGTGTTATAATTGTCTTGGTAATGGCCACACCTCTAAGTTCTGTCGTGTATCTTCAAGATGCCACCTATGCCAGCGAAAACATCATAGTTTATTGCACCCCAAGAGTCTTAATGTCACACATGAAAGTACTTCAGAGACCCCACCATCTAGTGTGAGTTCAAATATAGCAACCCATCTTGTGAATAGACAAGCACAAGGTCAAGTTTTGTTGGCCACCGCTTTGATAAAGGTCAAGGCTTTTGATGGGTCGTCTCAAATATTGAGAGCGTTGTTGGATCAAGGATCGCAGGCATCCTTTATAACTGAATCAGCCGCACAGTTACTTCGACTGAAGAAGGTAGTATCCAAAACTACCATTGCAGGAGTTGGAGGAGGTCATGGCAAATTAGTCTCTAGACATGCTGTTGATGTCAACATAAATTCATTGCATGACCCTTCCTTTTCCCTAGTGGTAACTGCGCATGTATTGAATTCACTGACTTCAGTAATGCCAAGTAAAAGAATTAATATTCAGGACTGGCCAGAAATCTACAACCTGAATTTAGCGGATCGAAAATTCTTTATGCCTAATAAAATTGATATTTTATTGGGAGCTGAAACATATAGCCGTATCTTAAAGGCAGGTTTAATTAAGAGCTCTACTGGCTCTCTGGTTGCACAAGACACGCATTTAGGCTGGATTGTGTCAGGCCATGTTAGTCAAGCCGAAAATTCGGTTAATTCACATAATACTGTAGCATCTATGCATGCTCATGTTGTGGAGAATGCAATGTTGAAACGTTTGTGGGAACTGGATTCGGAACCAGTTCTTGCTAAACAACCTTTCACACCCGAAGAGCAGGCATGTGAGGAGTTTTATGCAGCCACAACAACAAGGGAGTATAACGGACGATATATTGTAAAATTACCATTCCGTTTCCAAGATCCCCCTTGTGTGTATGGTAATTTTAAAAATATAGCAGTAAAAAGATTGCTTGCATTGGAACGAAGATTGGCTAAGGATAGTAAATTAAAACAACAGTACTCAGAAGTGATGAAAGAATATTTATTGTTAGGCCATTTAGAGAAAGTTACAGACGATTCAGATAAGAACAAGGATGGTGTAGTTTATTTGCCTCATCATGCGGTCGTGAGAGAAGATAAACTAACGACCAAAGCAAGAGTAGTGTATGACGCATCATGTAAAGGAACCAATGGGGTTTCTTTAAATGACACCTTAATGGTAGGACCTACTCTCCAAGCAGATTTAAGACATATTGTTATGAGATGGCGAGAGCATCCAATATGTCTAGCGGCAGACGTAGTAAAAATGTACCGTCAAGTAAAGGTAGTGCGGCCTGATACAGATTTCCAAAGAATAGTCTGGAGAGAAGATCCTAGCAAAGAGATCGAGGATTTTCGTTTGTTAACGGTCACGTTCGGGACCTCATGCGCTCCTTATTTAGCAGTCAGGTCTTTGCAACAAGTTGCTTGCGATGAAGGTGAGGCGTATCCAATGGCTGCCGATAAGGTGATGACGGACTTCTACGTTGATGATCTGATGAGTGGTTGCCAATCTGAAACAGAAGTAAAAATAATATACAGTCAAATGAATAACCTGTTAAAGAAAGGAGGATTTGAGCTACAGAAATGGACAAGCAACAGGATGGATTTATTGGATGAGTTGAAGGAATATTCAGGTAACGATTAGGAAATAAAAACGGATGAGGTTACTAAGGTTTTAGGGCTTAAGTGGAATCGTAATACGGATGAATTTGATTACTCAGTTAAGATGCCACCACCTGCTACAGTTGAAACAAAAAGAACAGTGATATCAGAAATATCTCGATTGTATGACCCCTTAGGCTGGATAGCGCCATGCATCATTATCTCGAAGGTTTTTATTCAAAGGTTATGGATAGCAGGTATAGATTGGGATCAAGAACTGCCACCAGACCTCTTACTAGAGTGGAGAAACTTTCGAAATCAGATGGAAGAACTAGTGAATTTTCACATTCCCAGGTGGATAGGCAGAAGAGAAGATAACAGACTTGTAGAACTGCATGGGTTTAGTGACGCATCGAATGTGGCTTATGCAGCAGTAGTTTATAGCCGCGTTATTGACTCCGAAGGTACTATTCATACCAATCTCATCGCAGCAAAAACGAAAGTTGCTCCAATAAAGCAAATATCCATACCTCGCTTGGAACTATGTGGCTCAGTGTTAGTAGCAAAACTACTAACAGAAGTTGCCAATGTAATGAAGATTGAAAGGTCCAACATACACGCCTGGACAGATTCCTCCGTTGTGCTGGGATGGATAAATGACCATCCAAGTCGTTGGAAGACCTTTGTAGCCAATCGAACTTCCGAGATCCTGACGTTGTTGGATAATACACAGTGGGCTCATGTTCAGTCAAAAGACAACCCAGCAGACCTTGCATCGCGCGGAACGACCGCAGACAAGTTGCTTGAATGCGATCTTTGGAGGGTGGGACCAAGTTGGTTAAGAAGCGATACAATAGCATACACAAAACCTTGTGCACTCAAGACCAAAGAGGAACGGAAGGTAGTTAATGTTCATACAACGCATCCATCACCCGAATTTGATCTCACTTGGGGTAGCCGATTTTCATCGCTGAGGAGATTGGTGAGAGTGGTGGCATGGTGTAGGAGATTTCTACATGCAAAGGAGCGTCGCAAAAATAATATTAAACTGCCACCTTACCTTACAGCTTCAGAAATTCGCGATGCTTTGGATATCTGCGTTAGACAAAGCCAGCAGGAACATTTTCCTGGAGAGATAGCCGCCCTGAAAAACAAAAGAACATTAAATAAGAAGAGTTCCCTACATCAGTTTAATGTTTTTATTGATAGAAACAATGTGTTGCGTATTGGAGGTAGACTTCGTCACTCTCAACTACAGTTTAGTGAAAAACACCCTATTGTTATTGCTCGTGAATCTGATTTGGCTAAGTTAATTGTAGCTGATGCCCATGAAAGAACATTTCATGGAGGACAACAACTTGTTCTTAACTTCATACAAGCCAGGTACTGGATCGGCCGTGTTAAAAATTTGGTCCGAGTACATATAAGAAATTGTGTTCCGTGTATACGATATAGCGAAGCCACGAAACACCAGATAATGGGGGAACTCCCAGAATGCCGGCTGACACCAAGCAAGCCATTTCTTTGTTCTGGAGTAGACTACGCGGGGCCTATTAACCTGAGGTATGCTAAGGGACGTGGTCAGCGGTCATATAAAGCATACATTTGTTTGTTTGTGTGTATGGCCACGCGTGCTGTGCACCTCGAAGCTGTTTCAGACTTGACTACGGAAGGGTTTTTAGCGGCCTTCAAACGTTTTGTCGCCAGACGGGGCCATTGTCGTCAGGTTTGGAGCGACAATGGAACCAATTTCGTCGGAGCAGCCAAGGAATTGAGATTTCTATTCAATCAAGAGAATTCGGTTTTCCAAGAGATTGCAAAGGCTCTTGCAGATTCGCAAACGGAGTGGCACTTTATCCCTCCTCATGCTCCAAATCATGGTGGTTTGTGGGAAGCAGGCATAAAAAGTGTGAAACATCACTTAAAACGTACAATTGGAGATTCAACACTTACATTTGAAGAGATGTCTACTGTCTTATCGCAAATCGAAGCATGTCTCAATTCTCGCCCGTTGTCTCAGGGCAGTAGTGATCCTAACGATCCTGCTCCTCTAACCCCGGGGCACTTTCTGGTTGGCCAAGCATTAGTGGTGCCACCTGACCTAAATTTTGATGAGTCTAATGTAAGTACTTTACGTAGGTGGCAATTGACGCAACGCATGGTACAAGGGTTCTGGCATAGGTGGAAGAACGAATATCTTACACAATTCTTTCAAAGGCATAAGTGGGCTGTTCGAACTACAGATTTTAAAGTCAACGATGTAGTTTTAATTAAGGAAGACAACTTACCTCCTGCAAAGTGGTTGTACGGTAGAATTGTCGAAGTACATCCCGGAAAGGACAATGTAACCCGTGTTGTCACTATGCGCTGTAAAGGCACTACGTTAAAACGTCCAACTTCAAAGTTATGTTTGTTGCCCGTTGCTCAATAGTCACGGACAAAGTTGTTATATTTTCTGTAATTGTTTTTTTATATATTTTTTTTGTGATTTTGTGTATTTTTTGTTGATTTTATGTTGATTTTATGTTTCATGTTTATTTGTTTTGAATGTAATTATTTTGGTTTAGTGTCAAGATTTGCAATGTTTAGCACTTGTTTAGTTTGTTCATGGTGGGCGGTTAGTGAAAGGATAAACCTTTGGTGGGCGGTATGTCCAAGACGTAACATTAATTTGTCTGTGACATGACAATTTAATATTTTGACATATGTCAAGGTTCCCCGTGAGCATTCTAGATGGCGTTGGTTGATCTGTTAAAAGTCGCAAACGTTTGTTCCAAATGTATACATTTGAATGCAATTAATTTCATGATTAAATGTCTCGCTCTGAGCTACTGTCTTTCATTCATTATTGATCGCAAGCTCTTGGGTATAAATTTTGTACCTAAACTGTACAATATCTTTCTTCTTTTATATAAAATTCACGTGTCACAGTGTTAGTTACCGTACTCCTCCGAAACGGCTTGACCGATTTTTATGAAATTTTACATGCGTGTTCAGTAGGTCTGAGAATCGGCCAACATCTATTTTTCAAACCTTTTTTTTTGTATAGAACAACAACGTTTGCCGGGTCAGCTAGTTATTATTATATAAGTAAGTGGCTTCAAGCCGATTGAGCGATGCAGCCATTGACTATACATCCGGTAAATCTGTGGTCTAGGCTTACTTTAACATAGTATCTATAAATACTGACCAGGTGTATGTGTGGTTATTGGGTTCTTGTTTCGAGTTGGCAATGGGCTGATAACTTAAGTATGTTTAGTCTATCACCATTTCATTAAAACATAAAACAACATTGCAGAATATTTTACTATAACTTTGTTAGTTCTACCTTTAGAAAATGATTTTCGCGCGTCTGAATCCAATATGGCGTCCGTCGGCAGGAAAGATTCCAGTTTGTTACACTGTTACACTCATTTGAGCGACATCTAGTACCACAACTGTGTATTATATTATTAGACGAGCTTTGTTATGAACTCTGTCAAATTACCGCGGGGCATAAATTAAATTACGCCTCGAGTTTCAGTAAGGATTTTAAAAGGAATTTGCGTTACACAAAATATTGTAATCGTATTCTTGAAGGCGTGGATTAAATTTAATAAATTACATTCTTTTGCTTATAAATATAAGAATGTGCTATCATAAGGTTATTTATAGATACAGCTTAATTTTAACTGAAGTTTGCAAAGAATACCATAATTATTTCTAGTATATTTTTTACAAACCTTGACGGACGTTCTCGGACGCCCCTTAAACAGAGGAAAATCCAGGATATCTAGGCTGAATGATAACCCTATGTTACAACCAACTGAATGGTCATGGGGTTACCTAAGCGTACGTAATTTTGGATTCAGCTATAAGATGCTTAATAATTTGTAGCCTCAATAAATTTTGTCATAAGGAGAAAAAACAAAGTAGATAATTAAACAATTTTAAATAATTACTTAACGTCAATATCACAATTTGTAACGCGTTGACGTTCTAGAAATTTCGATCAACTTTGAAGAAAGTTACAATAAAGATCTCACGTTAAGCCCACTCCACATCACTCTGAAAGCTGTTATTGTTTGACGTACTATTGATTTATAACTCAAAGCCCGCCTTTATTTCAGTTCTCCGTAAGTCATCATTCGGTCTTTTACGACCAGAGCCACGTTTGTTTATGTCGTATGCACGCACTGGTTAATTTTAATTCGGTAATCTCCGCATTAATAATATTACAGTGAACAATAAATTCGGTTTAAGCATAATATAAATAATAACAACATGGTTTAAATATTTAAAATGACATGCATCTTTACTTATTATATAACAAAGTCGTTATTTTTGTATATATCTCCATAAGTGAGCTTATATCTTCAGAACTATGCAACGGATTTTGATGCGGATGACTGGCTTATAATTTTTTTTAGAGAGTGTTTCATATAAATGGCTTTTTTGAATAATTTGTTAAGGTTTGGTTTTGAATTCCATGCAAGCGAATTTGCGGGTGACAGCTAGTATTGTATAAATAATCGTTGGTCCTTAGTGTGGGAAATTTTTAAACATAAACTGAAAAATGAAAATAGTATTTAAAAATTCCGTTGCACTGGTAAATAGATACGAACTTTGCGAATAAAAGTGTGAAAATATATACTTAAGTAGAGTAGGAATTTTCGTGGGCATTGCAGACAAAATACTAAACTTTACTTTTATAAACACATACGCACGGGTACAACATAACCGAATTCTGTATCCTACTATAATAATATAAACGTGAAAGTTTGTGAGTATGGATGTTTGGATGTTTGTTAGTCTTTCACGAAAAAGCTACTGAATGGATTTTAATGAAACTTTACAATAATTTAGCTTATACATCAGAATAAAATATAGGTTACTTTTTATCCCGAAAGAATGCAATGTTCCGTGGGATAACAAAAAACGATCAGATTTTTTATCCTTTTTACTGCGGGTAACAACTAGGTAGTTAATATATTTCAAAGATTATATTTACAGCGCCATCTAGTAACTAAAGTAAAATAACATCAAAGGCCAAAAACACTAGTTTGCGCAAACATTTCGGTTATTAAATAGCTAATCGCAGAAACTATTTTTAATATAAATATTTTAATATGTATTTATAATTAAAGAATTAATCCATGAAGTCCGATCAAGCTTGCTAGTTAGTAGATTAAATACACAGATTAAATACTACCTACTGGTGTATGACCTTTTGCTAAAAGTTCAACGACTTAGTACTAAACTGTTTCTATAATAGTTAGGTAACTTTATAATGTTACTAGTCCCGAAAACTAGACCTAGTTTACAGAACAAGTAAGATTAGAAATTAGATAATCTGGAAGCGAAGTTATTGTTCTAAGAAACTACTGAGGTATTTATGCGTATAAACTGGCTATTCAACATGCAATTTATTTTAAATTTATTTATAAAGAATACTTTTTCTTGTTTAATTAAAAGGTTATGAAAAAAGGATGTATTGTCTTCAAGATGCTGCATTTTTGCGATTGATTTGGTTAAGTAGCGCCCTCTATTGAGGAGTAGTAACAAGTAATAATAATCATATTTTCGCAAAGTAAATATTTATTACAAAACAGGAAGAATAGAATTGGCTTACTGTAATACTCTTATTTAAAGCAATTTAAATTTGTTATTGTAGTAATAAATTATGTTTAGACGTTTTAATAAGAATTTTAACGTACACAATGTTTTTAACACATTTTGTGTTGATTACTCGTAGCGGTATCTATTGTTAAGTAACAGTACTAAATGTTACTTCTTTCTGATAGGTTGATAATATTATTAAATTTCATTTTATTCATATTTTATCAGACAGGATTTCTCCCCTACGATACTGTAACGCATCAGTTTATTAATTTAAGCATATAATAATTATGTTTTGTGAGAAACGGAAATCTAGAAACTTAATCTTATTCTATACACTTAGTCAGTATAGTATGGCACCAATACCCTGCCCAAAGTGTACTCATCTCCTAAGTAAGAAGTTTAGAGCTTAAGAAAAAGATTATTTGTTCTCTTATAATAATAGAGAAAAAACCTGTCAAGAGCGAGGTAAAATCGCACACTTAGGGTTTCGTACCTACTAGACATATAAACATAAGTAACTGCATTCAAATAATCATTTAATTAAACTCAAAACAACTCTCTAACTTAATGTTGTAGTTGAAATATAGGGAATCGCCTACATTTCAGCTACTTCATAAGTTGGTATTAGTATAAACACATTTTTTACTTGTGATGTGATGACAAATTATAAGTTTTTGGATTTTTAGGGTTCCGTACCCAAAGGGTAAAAACGGGACCCTATTACTGAGACTTCGCTGTCCGTCCGTCCGTCCGTCCGTCCGTCCGTCCGTCCGTCCGTCCGTCCGTCCATCCGTCCGTCCGTCCGTCCGTCCGTCTGTCACCAGGCTATATCTCAAGAACGGTGATAGCTAGACAGTTGAAATTTTCACAGATGATGTATTTCTATTGCCGCTATAACAACAAATACTAAAAATAAAATAAAATAAATATTTAAGGGGGGCTCCCATACAACAAACATGATTTTTTTACCGTTTCTTGCTCGATACTAATAACGTTGCCTTATGTTGCATAGATAATGGTACGGAACCCTTCGTGCGCGAGTCCAACTCGCACTTGACCAAGTTTTTATTCCCTATATCAGCACTATATAGACTTGATCTATGCCAAATTTCAAGGCTCTAGGGCAACGGGAAGTAACCTGTGAATTTTGATTCCCTAGCATAAGTCGAAAAATTCTTAAAATGGTCGTAATTCGGTTATATCTTTTAAATGCGTAGAGGTGAAAGGTTGACTGTATTTTTTGCAGCAAGGGACCGCATAGATCTACATTTCGTATGAGTTTCAAGTTGATACCTTCAGCCGTTGCTGGGTAAAAAAAGTTTGACAGACGGACAGACAGACAGACAGACACCGGAGTGATCCTATAAGGGTTTGTACGAAACCCTAAAAATCAGAAGTCATTGCCCTATACAATAATATTTTTCTAGCAACACACAGTCAAAATTGTTTGGATACGATTTGCGGCGGCAATAAACCTAACTTATTGGCAAGAACGCTATAAGACATAGCCGGTCGTTGCCAACAGAAGTTGGCAAGGGCTCAGGTTAGTTTGTCTAGTGGTGCTAGAACCAATGAAAACCTACTTTAGCTACGTACCTACATTTGCCATTCAAATTAAGTAACGTTGAAGTTAAGTAAGAAAATGGAACAACAAGATGAAACGTTTAACTAAATATCTTGATAATGAATTATGATAGTGACCTTTTTATGAATAATTTTTTTTGACGATCTTCGTGGTCTACTGGTTTATGTAACGGACTTCCGTTCACGAGGTCGCGGGTTCGATTTACGCACGGGACAATCATTTGTGTGATATTTATAAATGTCAAACAATTGTTTGTACTGCGTCTGGGTGTTTTCTATGTATTATAAGTATGTATTTACAAAAGAAAAGTAGTTTATGTAGTATATCCGTATTCTGGTACCCATAACACAAACATATAAGCTTAGCTGGGGACCAGAGGATGTTGTGTGTAATGTTCATGAATATTTGTTATTTATTTATTCTTATTTATGGAGGTACCTATAGTTATTAGAGTTTCGTAACGAAGAGCTAAATGAGACCTTATTTCGAATATATCTGTCCGTCAGTCATCACGCTGTAAGTATTTCATGAAAGGGGACAGCAAGACAGTTAACATTGTCACAAATTATGTATTACTGTTGATGCTATAACAACTACCTAATACTAAAAATCAGAATTTGTTGTCTACTGTGATATCCTGTTAGATTTTATTATTAAAAGGCTTTATGATCATCATTCACCTGACTGAGCAATATGTTTTCATGTTACTGTAGGCTTTGGCTGATTTTTACGACCAGCCGCCTGCCGCATGTCTGTCAATCCTACTCAGGTATATGTGCAGATGTCATGCAACAAAATTCCCTCGGTCAGCTTATACGACGCCCACTGGTAGGACTTGGAGGTGACACTTGTATTCTTTTTGTCCACCACCCCACTTCTTTACTTATTATAAAACAAAATCATTATTTTTGTGTGTATGTCCCTATGTGAGCTTAAATCTTTAAAACTACGGAACGGATTTCGATGCGGTCTTTTTAATAAATTGAGTGTATGCAGAGTAGGTATGGCTTTATTGTACAATTTGTTAAGATTTGGTGAATGCCAGGGAAGGGGGGCTCAATAAATATAAACGCAGCTGATATAGCAGTAATTAGCTAGTCGCTATTGTTGCTATTACAGAGAGTCTAGATTGACACATTGACACTAGGTATCATACATATTGACTTGGTACGATTGATCGCAGGTCTTGACCTTGCCCTGAACACACAAAACCATAGCCATCACATTATATCAAATAATGATAGGTCAGGAGTGACAGAGATAAATGGATGTCGTTCTATTTCTGTACAATAAATACTGCTGATAGCAGCAGGACTGCAAAGGGCCTATTTATAAATAAACCATTTGTTTTATTTTACTCGTAGTACTATTGTCGAATCTCGAGAAAAAGATAAGTAATAATGTTTTTCACTTATTTTCAAGTAAAAGAAGATTAAAATTTGAATTCTAATGAGTTAGTAAAAATTCATTCTCCAAGTCACTTCCAAATGTGTTTCTTCAAGAATTACCTGGGTTTCTCAGGGATTTTATCATAAAATATTTTTTAGACGCTGTCGAAAATTGCGTTTACGCATCCTTTTGGCCATGGATGATCAAATCCTGACTTTAATACTTGACTTGATGGCAGGGGCGTATTTGGAAAATTTGCGCCCCGGGCCATAAAATTTTACCAATGGAGAAGCTTAAATAAATCAATACAATAAAATACAAATAAAATTAATGCCATTTTGGAACAACATTTTAATTATAAAAATATAAAACTGTTCTTTTAAATTAAAATTAATTAGTGTTATTGGATAATTCTCCAATTTTAGAAAAATTCATAAATCAATAAAAGTTTCTGTTATCAAAAAGACAGATAGTAAACGTTTTAGCGTAAAAAGACTAATAACAAGTTCTGACAATTTTCGCGAACCTATTTTAACGAACTTTTAATCCTCCGATAAGTCATTATGAATAAGATCATAAATGCTTGCGTTAATAGATTAAATGCCAGCGTCCTGCACGTCGGACAGTGTGCAGAGCAAAGAATGGTCGGCACTAGTTTGTCAACCTATCAACTTAATGAAAATATAACATCAAGGAAGACGTACAAACAGCCTTGTATAAAATTACAAGGTTACGAACATACAATATTATTGTATTATTGTTCACTTTGTAATATAAACACAATAGATTTAGTCCTTGGTTTGTCTATTTGTTGAACAAAGTTTAACTACGAAATAGTTCTACTTTATATTTTATACCATAACTAACTTTTGCCCGTAACGACCCCGCTCGAATTTTGAAAATAAACCTTGACAAATACAAAAAAGAACCATCCTCTTGAACCATTCTATCTATTAATAAAATCCGCATCAGAATCTGTCGCGTAGTTTTGAAAATTTAATAATATATAGGGTCATGCATACAAAATAACAATTTTGTTTTATAGTAAGTAAATATTGATGGAAACCTTGTATAGATTAGGTAATTAGCGCAGAAAAATCTCGATAATTTTTCACAGAAATGGGATTAAAACAAAAGCAATTGTATGGTTTGGATTAAATCGTGCGTGCTAACAGTAATTCTGTCTTCTGAACAAGAGGTCTTGGTTTTGATTTTAACTCAGAACAAATTCTTGTAATGTATGGAATAAAAAATATTTTTTGTCTTTCTGACTATACGGACATGGTACGATACGATATGGACCCCTTGGTGCTTTTACCCCTTTTTGTATAACTCGTACGCAATCGGTTTTCTATGCATACAAGATTATACATGTAATCTATGCTTATATGCTAAAATCGAACACCGAACAAAGCACTGAAAAGGCAAATCTTCAATTTTACCGTAGATATAAAGAAAATTCCAGAATTATGGAATGGAATTTAATTCCCTACCTACATGACATCACACGATGACGTCACATAAATACAAGACAATAAAATTGCAATATTAATGCTTATGTAGTTGTGACGAGGGAACGACTTTTATATAGGTCGATAGAAATGACGTCATTCATGGCAGCTAACTTTCCAATGGAATATCCGATCTTTATATGGACAGGAGTGTATGACATCATAACAGAAATACAAGTTAGGAATATGTATATTGCTATTTTACTTATTGTCAATATTTATTGTAAAACAAAGCTGTTATTTTTGTATATATGTATGTCCATATATAAGCTTATAAGCTTATATCTTCTAAAATACGCAATGGATTTTGATGCGGTTTTTTTATAGATAGAACGGTTTAAGAGGGTGGTTTTATGTATAATTTCTTAATTTTTGGTGTATGTTGGGGAAGCTCAATAACTATAAACTTGGAGGAAATCGCGGGCATTAGCAAGTTAGCACAACTTGCTAATATTTATCGTAAGTATGCTTTATAAACTACTAGCTGTTGCATGGAACTTCGTACGCGTGGAATTTAGAAACATTACCTTAATTTTTTTTACAAATAGTCATCCTTTTGAGCCACTTTATCCATTAAAAAAACCGCATCGAAATCCGTTGCGTACTTTCGCAGATATAAGCTTATATAGATATATACATACAAAAATAACGACTTTGTTTTGTAATAAGTGAAGAAGATTTTCCCTATTACAACTCTTTTATTACGTAGGTTCCAATAATTTAGTTTAAAAATAGGTTTCTGAAGATGTATTCTGAAATTGTGACATGGTTAACGATAAAAGTATTAAATGTTGGTGAGTAGAAACATATTTGAAGACAGAAATGGTTAAATGCGTTAAAAATTCATATATTTTAGCTTTTCATTATTTTAATTATTTTCTATTTTTGGCAACTTTATTAATTGTCCAGTGTGACCAGCAGACTTAACCCAAGTTATTTATTTAACTTAGCTAGGGTATTGGTCGTGACACACTTCTTGTTATCTACTTTACTATATTTAATTTTAATTTTCTATCATTAATTAAATTATTTAAAGATTTATTTTAAAAACAAACATAGATAATATATACAACTACAAAAATTTTAAAATATACCTATAAACATATATTATACAAATAAAAGAAAACAAAAAATGAGCTAGTCGAAGTATTCCTCGCTATCAACCGGCAAAGTGCTCAGAACGCTGGCATTGCCACGTTGCTTTTTTTGTTGTGGCAGTTAAACAAATATTGTAGTATATTAGTCCTAAGATATCTGTATAAAAACAAATGACTTACCTTTACAGATTCGTCAGACGAGCGCACAAGGCAGCTTCTCGGGTAAGGGTAGTTCGTGACACCGTGGCCAATGCTGCATCACACACGCCGCCAAAGCAACAATATTTCACCCATATACCGTCCCCACCACTTTTATATTTTATAAATATAATATACTACTACTAAATATAACTAAGCGAGCACAGTCGCGACTCCCGAAAGCCCCTAACTATATGAAATACATCGTGGAAAAAATTAAATTAAGGCAAGTCCATTTTAAGCACCTAATAAGTCCACTTAAGGATGTTAGGCGATAAAGTCTAATCGGATTTAGGCGTTCGTAATTTAAAAATCGGTTGAACTTTTTAATTTGGCTTGTTATTTTATTTAGTTTTTTAATTAATTAAAAAGCTATTCAGCTCCCGTGCTATTATCTACATTCGCGGTTTTTGTGTGTTTTGATACGCGGCGTAGCTCGCGTCGTATACCCGTCTCGCTCCATATAAAGCGTTTTAATGGGAGTGTCGGGATTATCGGTCTCGTTCACACGGCTCGCGGCACGTTAACCTGAAACAAGAAAAGGTCTGATTAGTCTATGAGCTAGTTCACAGAGAGGCCACAACGGACTTGTTACTTACAAAAGGCTTAAATGTCACGGTTTGCATGATATATAAACGTAACAACGAAATTGCTATAGTAAGGTTGTTTCACACTACTTGTTAGTAAGGATGTATAAACTTTTTACCAAGAACTTTCTCTAAATAAAAGTACTTTTAATCTTCTTTATATATAAAAATTACGTGTCACGATGTTTGTCCGCGATGGACTTCTAAACTACTGAACCGATTTTAAATTTGATTTGCACACCGTGTGCGGTTCGACCCAACTTGAAAGATAGCTTACATTTCAATTTATAGTCGCAATATTATTTTATTGCAAATTATTTGTCTACCCCTAACATTTGTATGGCAAAACAATGTTTGCCGGGTCAGCTATTTACAAATATGCTATCGAAGCTATTAAAAAATATATGAAAAATTTCAATCAATAGTATTGTATTATAACCCGCCTTTCTTAGAGTTATCATAATCATAAAAATCTCAGCTTATTTCAGTTTCGTGGGTTTTGTCTTTATGAAATCTGTCATTAGATTAGATAACCCTTACGCATTTTTATGGTACGTACTTATTGACAAAAAACTGAATCCTATTTCTATCTAAAATTGATTTGAAAACTAAATAAATACGTTTAAATACTACTTAGATTTTTAAAAATCCATGTAACTGTACTAATATTATAAAGCTGAAGAGTTTGTTTGTTTGAACGCACTAATCTCAGGAACCACTGGTCTAATTTGAAATATAAGCGTGTCCAAATGTAAACTTATTCCTTATATATAATAAAATAATAATAATAAATATTCATGGACATTTCACACAGCGTCCTCTGGTCCCAAGCTAAGCTTATATGCTTGTGTTATGGGTACCAGAATACGGATAGAAAACATATACTACTTTTTCTTTTGTAAATACATACTTATAATACATAGAAACACCCAGACGCAGAACAAACATTAGGATGACATTTATAAACATTACACAAATGAACCACTAGACCACGAAGCCCGTCATATATATGTAGTTATATATATGTAGTTATATATATGTAGTTAAAGGTGTATTTATTTTATGACATAACCGTAAAACAGAATTTCTTAATAGAAACCTATTAGCATGTCAATTTGTATCGTTTGACACAATAATTATAGCGTGATATTAATAGCTTTACTGATTCCAGCTTTATTCATTATAGTTGTTTCATAACATTTTATAGAAAATGTAAGGCTTTTACATTTAATACGTTGGGATGTAAAAGATACATTGATATTTCACACAACGTCCTCTGGTCCCAAGCTAAGCTTATATGCTTGTGTTATGGGTACCAGAATACGAATAGAATACATATACTACTTTTCTTTTGTAAATACATTCTTATAATACATAGAAAACAGCCAGACGTAGTACAAATATTTGTATGACAATTATAACACAAATGATTGTACCATGCGGGAATCAAACCCGAGACCTCGTGATTGGCAGTTCATCACAAAAACCACTAGACCACGAGGTTCGTTGCAAATTATACTTATTGTGACGACGGATTAAGAAGACAAGTGTCACCACCTTTTCCTTGCTGTAAAAGCTAGATAAGGGATATTGTATACAAGTAACATTCTCTGTGAGAGACGGAAAACTTGACGTTCAATGGGCTGGAAAGAGAAGAGAAAAACAAAACAACATTTAAAGAAACATTTGGAAATTATTTGTGTATAAATAAATTCATACATACGAACGAGCCTAATTAAGTTTCTATGTTAAAACAGAAAATATTTCATAACTAGCTGTTGCCTGCGACTCCGTACGCGTGGAATTTAGAAAACTTTTCCCGTTTTTGCAACATTTTTCACTACTGCTTAGCTCCTACTGGTCGTAGCGTGATGTTATATAGCCTATAGCCTTCCTCGATAAATGTACTATCCAACACTGAAAGAATTTTTCAAATCGGACCAGTGCTGCAGTGGTTCCTGAGATAAGCGCGTTCAAACAAACAAACAAACAAACTCTTCAGCTCTATAATATTAGTATAGTATAGACTAGTATAGATAAATCAAATTGTTAATCTCTATAGTATCTGTTTACCACTATGGGAAAAAGGCGTGATGGTATAATGATAATGAAATTATGAAGTAAAAATTTTATTTGCAAAATTAATAAATATCTGCAAAAAACAATTTTGTATATTAAAACAAAATCATTTGTCACGAACAAAAGTTTATAAAAAACTGACGTGGTAAAAAATAGTTTTTGAATGTAGCTCCAGCGTAGCGTTTATTCTCAAGTTCGCCTACGAGCGTAGCACTGTTACTCGTAGCCTCGTAGACGCACTACCGTAGCTTGTAGACATTCATTACGTTTTTAGGTCATAAACGTAGCGTGCCTTTTTCAAATTTTTATATATTGTGTTGGTACTCCAGACTTCTGGTCTTATTCATATTGATTTATCGAAAGTTTAAACGGAGATTTTATCGGAGAGATAATAAACGTTTTAGCGTAAAAAGACTATTAAGAATAACAAGTTTTGACAATTTTAGCAAACCGATTTTAGCGAACTTTTAAACCTCCGATAAGTCATTATGAATGAGACCATTGGTTTTTGTTTTGTAGGGTTAAGACACGTAATAAATATATACCCTGGCCCTAATAACATAATTATGTCGTCTGAGAGTATCATGGAAGCCCCCTAAAATATTTATTGTAATTCGGATTTTGGTTACTTTTTTTAATATTCATGGACCTTTCACACAACATCCTCTGGTCCCAAGCTAAGCTCATATGCTACCAGTTTATAGATAAAATACATATACTACTTTTATTTTGTAAACACATAGGTACTTATTATAGACAGAATACACCAGAATAAACCAGACACAGTACAAACATTTGTATGACAATTATAAATATCACACAAATGATTATCCCGTGCGGGAATCGAAACCGCGACCATCACACGATAAACATCGTCTGTGAAAATTTCAACTCTCTAGCTACGCTATATAGCTACCTGACAAATAGCCGGGTAGCAGACGGACGGATAAAGACTAAACAGTTTTACGTTTTTTACGGAACTCTAAAAACTCAACAATAAAATTAAAATAAAAAAAGTTTCAATATTTATCACGCCACAAAAATAATTATTTATTACGAAACATAAAAGCTACCTTTAGAAAGATAGAATGCCATCAATTAAGACTTATTGCCCATAAATTCTATACCAAATGATGACGACACCTGCGAGAATTTATTCGAAACAATAAAACACAATCATGGCGGACTGTTTATTTCCGGAGTGCGCGCGCGCAGACGTCGCAGACATCCGGTAAGGTCAGTGATTACTATTAGATGGCCTTTAAAAAACTCAGCCGGCTGGGAAAGATGTATTTATCTATGTTATAAAACTGAAGAGTTTGTTTGTTTGAAAGCGCTAATATCAGGAACCGTTGGTCCGATTTGGAAAAACCTTACAGTGTTGGATATACTGTATCGAGGTGCGACCAATAGGAGTGAAGCATCAGTGAAAAATGTTGCAAAAACTTGGAAAATTTTCTAAATGCGTGGCGTACGAAGTCGCTGGCAACAGCTAGCGTATTATAAATTACAATGCAAACATTTTTTTTTATTTTTTTTTCCACGGAAATTTTGACACGACGTTTTCTGGTTCAATATTTATAATAGAAGATAAAAAGCACTCCGAAGCAGTACAAACGTCTGCGTGACACATATAAACATCACAAAAATATTTTTTCTGAATCTGCGACCTCGTGAATGGCAGCCCGTTACACTAAGCACCAGTTAAAAGTTATGAGATAACAAGCATAAAAAAAAAAAACAAAAAAACGTACAGACGAATTAAGAACTTCCTCCTTTTCTTTGAAATCGGTTAAAAATTACTTATCATTCCTGTTCAGCTATTAATCCTAAAAAGTGGTCAAAGCTTCTACATCAGGGGTGTTGAGATAATCTCTAAACGGTCAAATGGCCAGATTTTTTTTTTGTTTATACATATTTTTGTTATACGAACACATAGGAAGATGGAGTGTTTTAAAGATACGAAGATGTCAGGGACGTAGAACCAGTTCCCCAAATACTGGCTTACTGCGTAGAATTGGACCACCGATTAATAAAACTATCGATTCATTTGTAACATAATCAATTTGCGTATTTCTATAGCGCGATTTAGGAAAAATCGGTTGTCAATTATTTTGAAATGATTTGTTAACTTTTTATTAGAGAAACATGATTGTTATGACATATTAAAAGTTTATAATAGTTAAAGAACAGATCCACTTTATTTTAACACGCCATTTATATGAAACATACTTCTTCTGTAGATTTTGTTACAGTAAACGCCATCTTTCGTTAAGTATAATAACCTGGTCATGGCGTACTAATTAAAGTCAATTATCAGTCTTTTTAACACTTATAAGCAAATATATCTATAATGTAATGTAATAAATATTTTAAATATTTCTAATTATTCGTTGAAAAGAAATTCAATTAATTCACGCACAAACTAATAATATTTAAAAAAAAAAAATGTACGAAAATTATCAAAAACCAAATTGCTTATTATTAATATTAATATTGTATAATTTTGTTTGGACAACAAAGAAAATCTTATAGACTGAAATACTTAAGAGAATCAAATATAAAAGCTGAAATACAAAATCATAAAGTAAGTACTGCCATCTTGTGTGTAATAGGAACAAGAACAATGCAGGGCACTCACATAAATTGCGGGTAGTTAAAAAAAAATTTGGTTTTTTTACATTGAGTATTAAACAACCGGAGTCGACTTATTAGCGGTTCAGAAAAAGGTATAATGACAGCAACCGCTATTGCTGTATACGGATAACGTTATCTCTTAGTGTATACTGTATTGTGTTTATCGTGTTAGGTAATTTAAATTAAAGTGTGCTGACTTTGTGCCTAACAACGCAATGTTAGAGTACTACTAATTACGTGCACAACGAAACTTAACTAAAAAAAGAAAACAACTATGGCGTATTTTGAATAATTAGCTATTTCATTGTGCACATATTTATTAATTAAAATCGTTAGTCTATGAAATACACATTTTCTAATAAAAAAACTTCTATTACTATTGCCGAATGTGTTTTTGATACTATCACTTCTCATTTTTAGTTCATTTAAGTTTAGTTGAGCACGTAGAATTGTTACCGTAGAGTAAGATACTAATAGGGGCTGTTTTCTTCGACAAAAATACTGGCATGTCAGCGGGGTGTCCAGCGGCCGTATTATGAGCTTTTATTTACAGGCAGTTTACGCCGTGAATTGAACTGTGTGGCAAATTCGTATTATGAACAAAATTCTTAGTCAGTCAGTTCGCTAAACCAGTCATACATTAATATGTTTAAGGAGAAAGTACAACTAAAAGTTAAAGTACTAACTAAAAATTTACAACTAAAAGTTTTATTTCTGACATAATACCTAATTTAGCCATGCAGTTTACGGCCTGCCTGGAACTTGAATGATTTTAAAAAGCTCATAATACGCCGGCAGGTAGGCCACCCCGCCGCACCGATGTGGCAGTATACACGTCAACACGTTAGCGTAATTTCATTGGTCGCAATGTAAGCCCCGCATAAAATTTCCTCAGCTTATCACTAAAAGACAACAGTGTCCGTACACAATGAATAATGAACATTGCTCTCGTACCTGTTTCAGCGGGGGTGACTTCATAATATCAACTACTGTTGGATTAATGCTCTAAGGAATAGCTCTAAACTATTTGTGCGCATTACCTTAGCACCAAACTGATCATATCTTCCAATTCAAAAGAGTAAAGAGCGTTTGTAACTACTCCTGCTTTTTATACAAAGCATTTATTAGATATCTTTATTAATTACAGGTTAAAGGTAATTAAAGGTTGTCTGAAAGAGATCGCAATATGCGATAAGACCGCCAATTGTACATGTTTTATCCTAATTTCGATATATAAGTGACATGTAAAATGTTTTGGTGTACAATAAAGTGTATTCTATTCTATTACTAGCTGACCCCGCAAACGTTGTTTTACCATAAAAATGGTAGGGGTGGACAACCCTTATCACTTAGAGGTATAAAAAATAGATAGTAGCCGATTCTCAGACTTACTAATTATGCATAAAAAAATTCATAAGAATCGGTCAAGCCGTTTTGGAGGAGTATAGATACGTACATTGTGACACGAGAATTTTATATATAAGATTGTATTTGTAGAATCTATGGGTAGCAAAATGCAACGTTAAAATTCAAACCGGTAAGGGTGTGTTACGCTAAGTACGAGACTTGATAATTACGTAACAATTGAAGTCCTCATGCATCACTCGTGACATAAGAGGCTTACGTTACGAACAAAGAACCGCTCAAAGTGATTGATGCAAATAAATTAAGTAGACGTTTTATAGCTCGTTCAGTGTTTCTTACGAATTCAAATATATCTACTAAGATACATATATTCATAAATTCACAATAACAACACAGAAAATGCCAGTTATTCTAAAATAAAATTAAATACTACGGTTCCAAAGTTACACAATGTATCTTAAATATTACTACATAGAAAAAATGTTAAGTGAATAAAGTTGTAAGCATGAACACAGAAACTCATTGGTTTCTACACTAGGCTAAGCCTGTCTTGTAGACAACCACAATATTTCAAAGACGAAATTAACGTTTTCCTTGTTACATCTTATAAAGTAAGTTCATTATATAAGTTCATCATATAAGTTACTTGCTGTTGCCCGCGACTTCGTACGCGTAGAATTTTGAAAATGTTCTCCGCTTTAGTAACATTTTTCACTACTGCTTCTCTCCTATTAGTCGCAGCGTAATGTTATATAGCCTATAGCCTTCCTCGCTAAATGGACGATCCAACACTGAAAGAATTTTTCTAATCGGACTAGAGGTTCCTGATATTAGCGCGTTTAAACAAACAAACAAACTCTTCAGCTTTAATAATGTTAGTATAGACTACAACATCACTTACAATTATAATAAAACTAGTTATTTGCCCGCGACTTCGTACGCGTGGAATTTCGAAAACAAACCCTAAAAAATTGTAAAAAGAAGCCCTCCTTTTGAACTATTCTATCTATTAAAAAAACCGCATCGAAATCCGTTGCGTATTTTTGAAGATATAAGCTCATAGGGACATACACACAAAAATAACGACTTTGTTTTATAATAAGTAAAGATTAGCTATTGCCCGCAACTTCATAACATTTTTCACCAATGCTTCGCTCTTATTAGTAGCAGCGTGATGTTATATAACCTATAGCCTTTCTCGATAAATGTACTATACAGCACTGTAAGAATTTTTCAAATCGGACCAGTATTTCTTGAGATTATCGCGTTCAAACAAACAAACAAAGTCTTCAGTAATTTATTAATTTTTGCAATTGAATTGCAATGCTTTTACTAAATAAATTAAATTATTGAAAAAAAAAAATTATGACCATGAGCGGGACTTGAACCCACGATCACCCACACTAAACGATCGATTGACGGATTGAATGAGTTGGTGCAAACCGCTCAAAAGATGGCGTTGTACAGAAAACATCGATGCGATGTTTAACTCACATTGATTTTTGACAATTTGATAATCATGTGCGGGAAGGGAACTATGATAGCTCGGATGGGAGAGCAACGGAACGGTATTCCGAGGTCGTAGGTTCAAGTCCCGCTCATGGTTAGGTATAATTTTTTTCACTATATTTTAGTTTATTTAGTAAAAGTTATTTTTTTTATAAATATTCATGGACATTTTACACAACGTCCTCTGGTCCCAAGCTAAGCTTATATGCTTATGTTATGGGTACCAGAATACGGATATAATACATAAACTACTTTTCTTTTGTAAATACATACATAAAATACATAATAAACACCCAGACGCAGTACAAACATTTGTATGACAATTAAAAACATCACCACAAATGATTGTCCTGGCCGGGAATCGAACCCGAGACCTCGTGATCGGCAGTCCGTTATATGAACCACTCCACCACGAGGCCCGTGAATTTAGTATAATAAGTTATATTTCATTTCATTTATTCTTTATTGTACACTGATACAAGTAAGGCAACATAAACAATATTGTTACAAACGTGCACAAAGGCGAGCTTAACTCATATTGAGTTTTCTACCAGCAAACCCTTGAGTGTATTGAGAAATGGTATATTATAGGATAGATAGGTGTACAACAAGAAAGTACCAATAAAACAAGATCAATAAAATACATACATAGACTAAATGAATAGACTTACACAAATACAGATATATAGATATTTACACAAATAAAATGTTATAACACATATTATATTTATAACACATATTATATTATAATATTATTATAGATTATTATTATATTTTTCCTAAAGACAAAAACACCTACGCCTAAGCTGCGCAGGGCACGGGCCTCCTCTATCCGATTTTACTTTCGAATTTTCCATCTATCACATTTTATACAAGCAAAAGATTAGTATAGATATCTCCTATACTAATATTATAAAGCTGAAGAGTTTGTTTGTCTGTTTGAACGCGCTAATCTCAGGAACCATCGGTCCGATAGGAAAATTCTTTCAGTGTTGGATAGAACACTTGTCGAGGAAGGCTATAGACAAACTAGTAACAGAACAGCCGTGCATTTGCTGTGAAAAATTAACAGTCATGGTTGTTCATTCTAAATATAACAGCCTGTTATTTAATAATAGGTATTAACGCATAACAGTAACAGGAATAACAGATATCACCTTTTTGCTGTTATACTTATAACCCATCGCTATTAAAGGCTATATATAATGTTGCAACAACGGGAGAAAATTTTCTAAATGTCACGCGTTTAAATTCGATGGCAACGGATATCCTTATCCTTACTAATTTATAAATCTGAAATCCAGTTGATGATGGCGTTGATGGCTAGCTTAAGTGTCAATGTGTGTAACGAAACCATAGTGTGATATAAAAAAAACTGTACAACGTCATCTATCGAGGGTATGGGAAACTTCTGTTTGTTAAGGTTTAATTTTTAAATGTCATTTGTACGAAGTCGCGGGCAACAGCTAGTCAATTATAAAATGAGCTTCCTTATATTTTTGATTAATGAAACTGTTGTATAGAAGTTGTGTTTTTGTAAGAATTAGTACAGGTCTTATTATCTGGTCGGTAACGTTATTGAATAGCAGCCAAGATACCATATGTAAAGGCCAAAAGATACAATATCTTGGACAATTATACTTGTACGTATACTGTAATTATATATTTCATACTAGCTGTTGCCTGCGAGTTCGTATGCGTGGAATTTAGAGCGCATTAGATGAATGTCGGTAATTTTCCCCGTTTTTACAACATTTTTTGCTGATGCATCGCCCCTATTGGTCGTAGCGTGATGTTATATAACCTATAGCCTTCCTCGATAAATGTGGTATCCAACACTGAAAGAATTTTTTAAATCGGGCTAATGGTTTCCGATAGTAGCGCGTTCAAACAAAAGAAAATGTTCTTATTCTGTATATGTCTATTGTCTTTGTAATCCTTTTTACATCAATAAAAATATTTTCTTTCTTTCTTTCAAAAATACTCCTCGGCTTTATATTATTAGTATATACGAGACTTAGTATTTTTTTGTTGATTAGATTTGTCATAAAAAATAAAGAGCCTAGATTGAATAAAGTATTCGGATTTGTTCTAATGAGAATCTTAGGTCATAGGTTGAGGTCGATTATAAGAGGGATGGGGTAGTGAGGTATGAGGTCGGGTCAAGGACGAGTTGTCGCCTCGATGCCGCCTCCTTCAGATATATAGGAAACTACGAAGTGTTTTTGTCAATATTCTGTCTGTTAAGTACATTTTGATGTTTAGGCAGGAAATTTCTCGAATTTCATGTAGAAATATTATCAGTATAGTATAGAATAAAGAGAATGAGAAAACGGGGGCTTCACTATAATTATGGGTACCTACAGAGACAATATATACCTAATTATTATACTTAGGGCCTCTTTCACCATTCTCAAGTAAAGCGCCAAGTAGACTAATCGCTAGTTAAAGTCACCAGTGAATAAAGTTAAGTGAATAAAGTTGTAAGCATGAACACAGAAACTCATTGGTTTCTACACTAGGCTAAGCCTGTCTTGTAGACAACCACAATATTTCACGTGCGACGTACACGACGTTCGAGTAGCAGTTATCTTATGATAAAAAAATTGAAATTGACAGAAGATACTCGTAACTATTACTTGACAATTAACGCTAATCGATAAGTAACTAATCAACGCTTTACTTGAAGATGGTGAACGAGGCCCTTATTGACATATATTATTATTTTGACGAGCCTCGTGGTTGAGTGGTTCATGTAGCGGACTGCCGATCAAGAGGTCGCGGGTTCGATTCCCCCTCGGGACAATCATTTGTGTGATTTTTCTAATTGTCATACAAAAGTTTGTACTGCGTCTGGGTGTTCCTATGTATTATAAGTATGTATTTACAAAAAAAAAGTAGTATAATTATGTATTCTATCTGTATTCTGGTACCCATAACACAAGCATATAAGCTTAGCTTGGGACCAGAGGACGTTGTGTGAAATGTCCATGAATATTGGTAGATAAACTTGTAATTCATAGTAACCACCCAGATGCAGTACAAATTTTTAATATACATATTTAGCCATATGAACTGCACCTGAAAAATAACACAAAATAATTCTTTTGCGCGGGAAACGATCCCGCCAAATCACGGTCTGAGAACATTTTGAATGTAAGTCTAGACACGAAATTAATTTGGGCCTTTGTGTAGAGTAATGCGATGTTAATAAAATTTATGTTCTTACTTGGATATGCCCGCTCTATAGTTACTTAAATAGTCTTAGACGAGCTATATTATAGATGCTTGGTTTATCAAGAATGTTTAAAATCGCGATTAGCGTCTTATTATAACCAAAACTAAAAATTATTTAGATAATAGTACTGAAATACAAACGTCAGATGCTGATGTAATCACAATGTATCATGGAATAAAGACTGAGTAATCTTATTTAGTCTGTTATTAGGTAATTCGTATATAACAGAAATCTAGCATAGCCTACACGTAATAAAATACTGAGACTAGCTGACGCCAAATATATTTTGTGGGTGGAATATATCGATAAAAATATCTAGTGTTTGTTTTATCTTTTGAGATTTATTTCTGCCTATGTTTTACTTATAAGAAATTTCATATGCAGTGTTGGCATCGTATGTTGAGAATTACTTAGACTGCGCGGTGGACTAATGCACCTATTCTTTCAGAGCCCAAGAGTTGCCTATCAACCATAGATTGAGGCTCTCACTCCTCAAACATGTCGGACATGTATTTCAAAACATGACGTGACGTGACAATTTGGAAAAGTAATAGTTGGGGAAGGCAAGAGGAGCCGAGGAAGATTGCATTTATAGTACTCGGATTGATCTGAAATTTTGCATACATACCTATTAAGTACCGACGACAATGCAATAATTTAAAAAAATATACAAGATTTTCAAGCGTGTTTCTTAGTTTTTTAACCAAGAAAATTATTATAATGACAAAGTCACGAGCAGAAAGCTAGTTTATTAATGATTTGCTTGGTTCAAAAACTAAAAAATACGCTTGAAAATCCTGTATATTTTTTTAAATTATTGCATTGTCGTCGGTATTTAATATATATGCAAAATTTCAGATCAATCCGACTACTGCAAGTAGATGGAAATCACTTTCAAAGAATCCGTTACATAGATTTAGACATTGAATCCATTTAAAGACATTAAGTAATTCCATCTAATTAATTTTTCCATCTTCCAGTTATTTTATTGTAGACCGACTGTTTTAGATATTAACGGTCTTATTTATAATGACCTATCGGAGGTACTTTTTACGGATTTAGACGCGTATATTTGTTTTAAATTTTGGTCCGACGTTTCGGAGACTTTGCAGTCACCATGGTCACGGGTGAGACTGTGAGACGGGTGAGGTGTGAAATTTAAAACAAATATACGCGTAAAAAGTAGTTTTATTTAAACAGATGAGTCGCGCAAGTGTTAGAAAATATTAGACCTATCGGAGGTTTAAAAGTTTGCTAAAATAGGTTCGCGAAATTTGTCAAAACTTTGTTATTCATAATAGTCTTTTTACGCTAAAATGTCTATTATCTCTCCGATAAAATCTCCGTTTAAACCTCCGATAAGTCATTATGAATAAGACCATATATGTTTAATTACGTAAATTGTTGTATCTACGTATATTGATATGAATGTAGTTCGCGACTTCGTACGCGTATAATTAAGAAAAATTTTCCCCGATTTTGCAACATTTTTCACTGAGGTTTCACTCCTATTTGTCGCAGGGGCAGCGTGATCTTATATAGCCTATAGTCTTCCTCAATAAATGCAATATCTAACACTGAAAGAATTTTTCAAATCGGTTCAGTGGTTCGTGAGATTAACGCGTTCAAACAAACAAACTCTTCAGCTTTATAATATTTTTAAGTTTAGATTCCACTACAGAATTGTTTATCTGTTCTTATAATTACTGACTGTCAGTTATAAACCAAAGGTAAAAGTCTTAATTTTATTACAAAGTGTTGAAATGATTAATTGCAACACTGAACGCCATCTATTATGAATATTGTGCCCTTGTCATATTATGACGTTTAAAAAATAATATACTCTGTACATAATCTGCTCTTGTCACCAATATACATTGTTTCCGTCGTTTTGCTCAGTTCGTATTTTTAATTTAATTACCTAGTCCAATCAAATAAATACTAAAATACTAACATATAATATTAAAAAGGAGTATTGGTTTTTGGAATATTGGCTTTTCCTTCCTATAATAGGCGTTAAATGTTTCAAATTTTATCTTCGACTTATTAAACTTCAATTAATTTGCGATAGGATTAAATAACGGCTCTTATAGTCAACGCAGTCGGGTAAAGAGAAGTATTCTTTATGAGTTTTCATCAAGTGATTCAGTTAATTGAATGAGTTTCCGAACAGAGGGTGGTTTAAGTGTACTTAGTTGAAATATATTACGGTCAGTTATATTTTATTGCCTCTGCTAACGATATAACGGGAATAGTACCTATTCCACGCGCACAACAAAACTTAACTAAAAAATGAATTTTGATAGTGTCGATAACACAATTAGGCAATTTTAACTGAACTTTCTTGTTAAAAAAACTGTTTACTATATTAATAAATTAAATTATGGTGGAAAAAGTGATTGCCGCAAGCGGGACTTGAACCCACGACCTCGGAATACTGTTCCGAAGCTCTTTCCAACTGAGCTTATTGCGGTCGTGTTTGTAGCATTCAAATTTACCACCACAATCGTCACTCGGTTGAGTTTATATCGTATTTCTACGTACAACGCCATCTATCAAGATTGCTTTGCAACATCTCGACCAACCACCTAGTATTCTTTACAGAATACAATTGAGTTGAAAATAATGACGCGATGTTCATTACTAAAGTAATTTATTGATTTTGCAATTGACATGCTATGCTTTACTTAATAAATACATGTTTATTATATTATTATGTTTAATATATGACGGGCCTCGTGGTGGAGTGGTTCATGTAACGGACTGCCATTCACGAGGTCGCGGGTTCGATTCCCGCTCGGGACAATCATTTGTGTGATCTTTATAACTGTCATACAAATGTTTGTACTGCGTCTGGGTGTTTACTATGTATTATAATTATGTATTTACAAAAGAAAAGTAGTATATGTAGTCTATCCTTATTCTGGTAGCCATAACACAAGCATAGAAATAATAAATAAATAAATATTCATGGACATTTCACACAACGTCCTCTAGTCCAAAGCTAAGCTTATACGCATTTGTACGACATTTATGGATATCACACAAATGATTGTCCCAAGCGGGAATCGAACCCGCGACCTCGTGAATGGCAGTTCATTACATATACCACTATACTACGAGGCTCGTTGAAATTATACTTATTGTGACGACGGATTAAGAAGACAAGTGTCACCACCTTTTCCTTTCTAGGGTGCTGTAAAATCTAGATACGGGATATTGTATACAAATAACATTCCCTGCGAGTCTCTGTCATAGCTTACTTTGGGACCAGAGGACGTTGTGTGAAATGTCCATTAATATTTATATATATTATGTATAGACTAAAGATTTTAATTAATATAAATGTGCGCAAGAAAATAGCCGATTTATCAACAAATACCTATAGAAGTTTTCATTTTTAGTTAAGTTTACTTGTGCTCATAGAATTGGTACCATTGTTTGATTATGTTATCCTGTTTTAAAATATACTAGGCTAGTAACACAACCCGGCTTTGCACGTCAATAAAATATAGCCTATTAGTTTGTGCGATTACGTGCGCGTAGAATTTAGAAAAGCCAAGGAAGTGTGTTTGAACCGTACCAGATAGCGCTCTATAGTCTCTGCCTACACCCATAGAAAAAAGGTGTGATGTTAGGATGATGATGATTTCCCGTTTTTGCAACATGTTTCATTGATGCTTCGCTCCTATTGCTCACAGCGTGATGTTATATAGCCTAAAGCCTTCCTCGGTAAATGTACTATCGAACGTTAAGAGAATTTTTCAAATCGGTCAAAATTTTCAAAGCTTTAGTGGTCCCTGAGATTAGCGCGCTATAACAAACAAGCTCTACAGCTTTATAATATTTGTATGGAAAGTCTATGTTCACAGGGGATAGTGTTTCCTAGCCTATTCATTTCAAACAAACAAACAAATAACCAAAATGTTTCCTATTATACGAGACGAGAACAGACGAGACGAGCCGCTCAGTAGGTCGCGGGTTCGATTCCCGTTCGGGACAATACTTTGTGTGATTTTTCTAATTGTCATACAAATATTTGTACTGCGTCTGGGTGTTTCTATGTATTATAAGTATGTATTTACAAAAGAAAAGTAGTATATGTATTCTATCCGTATTCTGGTACCCATAACACAAGCATATAAGCTTAGCTTGAGACCAGAAATGTCCATGAATATTTATTTATTTATTTATTATTATTATATAAATAATATTAAATTAGTATAGAAGTACATACAGACTGGTGCTGCCATCCATATACATTAATAAAAACACAAAGAAAGAGGAAAATAAAGCACAGTTGCATTCTACTACTTCTAATAAACTTACAAAGTTTTCAAACAAATCTTGAAGCAACAATGCAAGCTGTCAAGATGAGAGCTGCTAACCCATTTATCAGCAATACGTGACTTAAGTTTGGAAGAGATAGGGGTATATTGGAAAAGTATATATTACACTTACGCTAGACTGAGCCTAGGTTTTCTTTTACGGGTTTTTTCGCAAGTTTGCTAGGCGTATTGGAAAAGTGTATATTGCAACTTACTCCTTACATGTGCTGTAAAATTCAGTGGCAAAATCTAAAAATAGATTGTAATAAAATTGTCCGTGTAGTGACGGAATACAATACAATATACAAATGACACCTCTCCTACCCACTTCCAGGGTGCTGTAAAAGCCAGCCAAGGGATATTGAACACAGATAACATTCTCTATAAAAGATGGAAATCTCAAAAAACCCTATACCAACACGCCTGGTTAGCGCAGTACCGTAGTAGACTATAATTCCTCCCAAAATGGAGGAGGCCTGTGCCCAACAGTGGGACCTTAATGGGTTGAAGAGAGAGAATACAATTTTGCGTAGTTGAAATAAAGTAAAGGCTTGATATTCGGTTTCACCTTGTATACTTTTAATTGATAGGAAATAGCAGTACAAATATCTGTGTGAGAAATATAAAACATCACACAAATAATTTTCCTATGCAGGAATTGGCATTGTTCATATTTTTTTAAACTCTTAATTCAAAAACCATTTCGGGGAATAGAGTTTCTGATCATGATCCATTAAGTAGTTTTTTTCGGAAAATTGCTATACTAACGATTATTTTTCCAAAAAAGCAAATGATCTCTATTTGCCCTTGAAATGAAGGACTTAAAATATTAAGGCGTTCTGAGGGCTATACTACTTGAAATTGGAGTTGAAATTGTCTATTATATCAACTTGGCAACTTTGAAAAGATGTATTGCAATCTGTCTTGAGTCTATCAGGAAAAGTCAATACACAGATTGCGTAAAACGATGACGTCACAGCATTTAAAATAATATCTATAAGTATTTTTAAAAAATTCTTTATAGTGAATATTTGAATAATATTGAATATAAATGCTTAAAATAGTCTTCATTTTACAAAAAAAATATAAAGCACAGCAGGTCAAAAATTATGAATAATGCCAATTGAACTTGCCAGCTACTTAACTGCAAATCGTTACACTTACACTAACTATAACTATGTAACTAATTCCGTGGTCTAACTAACTAAACGGAACTAAATTTTGTAAAATTCACTCTATCACTTCCGTGGTCAGACTTAGTTTACACAACGAAGTCTGACCACGGAAGTGATAGAAGGAATTTTACAAAATTAGGTTCTAACATCTCTGAGACATATGAATGGCATTAGACTTGCATTAGACTCCATAAATATCAGTCTCTGACTAGTCTAACCTACTTACGAGCTTACACAGAGTAGCTTTCAGCAGTAAATACATCTCGACAGGACGCCATTATGATTTGATGCATACTGCACATACGTAGTATACCTATTTATCTGTGCTATTTATGTTTAAGTTATTGCGTGGTTGAACGACGTTGCATCGTTAATGGTACTATTTCTACGTTCACAACTAAACATAGCTAAAATTGAAAATAACTATGGTGTATTTTGATTAATTTGATAATTTGTTCTGCACATTTTTAGGGTTCCGTACCCAAAGGGTAAAAACGGGACCCTATTACTGAGACTTCGCTGTCCGTCCGTCCGTCCGGCCGTCCGTCACCAGGCTGTATCTCAAGAACGGTGATAGCTAGAGAGTTGAAATTTTCACAGATGATGTATTTCTATTGCCGCTATAACAACAAATACTAAAAATAAAATAAAATAAATATTTAAGGGGGGCTCCCATACAACAAACATGATTTTTTTACAGTTTCTTGCTCTCATACAACAAACGTGATTAATTAAGTATTGTGTGTGTTGTTTGCTCATTTATTAATAACGTGCCTTATGTTGCATAGATAATGGTACGGAACCCTTCGTGCGCGAGTTCGGCTCGCACTTGACCAATTTTTATTAATTAAAATCGTAAGTCTAAATACACAGATTTTCCAATAAAATTATTCAGTTAACATTGCCGAATTGTGTTATTGACACTATAAGTTTTCATTTTTTAATTAAGTTAAGTTTTGGACGTAGAATAGGTACCAATATTGATTTAGATTTTGAGAAGACGTAAATAGCGTTTTATTTTGTTAAATTAGTTAAGGCGCGCGATTTTTACCCTTAGAGCATTAATCCAACAGGAGTTTAAATTATAAGACACCCCTCGCGAAAAAGGCAATGATCATACTCATTGTGTTAGGACATTGTCGTGTCTTAGTGTGCGTAAGGCGATTTTGGGACAATCCAAACACATCCTTGGCTTTATCCACACTCTTCATCTGGTCATACCTACATCCCCCAATCTGAATGCGTAAATGTAAAAGGTTGATTGTATTTTTTTCATCAGAGGACCGCATAGATCTACTTATCGTATGAGTTTCAAGTTTATACCTTCAGACGTTGATGAGTAAAATAAGTTTAAGACGGACACCGAAATTTGACTAAAGGGTTTGTACGAAACCCTAAAAAGTATAGCCTAATAGTGCTATTGAATATTAAAACAACCAACAAATAAAAGAAGAACTGAAATAATAATAAGAACGCGAAATGCATTTGTCTAATGATATATTTACAAATAGAATAAACGTACATATTAGCTTGTGATATTAGCATATAAAACATATAGGAAATGGGCACGCGCTAATCCTACAATTGCCTCCTTCCTGCGACGTGTATTTATTACAGTCAGGCGTGCGTTTTCGTTGTCACACGTATCCATACTAGTCTATGCTTCTATAGTAATATAATAAATAAATATTAATAAATATTTACGACCATTTCACACAACGTCCTCTGATCCCAAGCTGAGCTTATATGCTTGTGTTATGGGTACCAGAATACGGATACAATACATATACTACTTTTCTTTTGTAAATACATACTTATAATACATAGAAACACTCAGACGCAGTACAAACATTTGTATGACAATTAGAAAAATCACACAAATGTTTGTCCCGAGCGGGAATCGTACCCGCGACCTCTTGATCGGCAGTCCGTTACATGAACCACTCAACCACGAGGCTCGTCAGCTCGTCATATAAAGCTGAAGAGTTTATTTGTTTGTGCTAATCTCAGCAACTACTGGTTTAAATTGAAAAATTCATTTTTTGTTAGATATTCCGTTCATTTCGGAAGGCTATAGGCTATAGATATAACATCACAATACGACCGATAGGAGCGAAACATTAGTGAAAAATGTTGCAAAATGGGGAGAATTTTTGACTAAGTAAGTATTGGAAAAATTTAATAAAATAACATGTGTGTCTCAGGACGCCCCACAAACTTGATAACTATACGTAAGAAGAAGGACAGGAAGGCTGACAGACTGGTGTCGTACTTACTTAATCAATCTTCGATTACGGATTGATTGCTATCCTCATTTATCAGTAAGATATTTCTATCTCTTGTCAAATTTTCATAGAGAATGCAGTTGCAATGTTATCAGTACCTTATAGATATGCAAGTACGGATAAAATGTTTAGATTACTCTAACGTTGACAGCAAGAATCGGGGATACCTAGATAAAATATTGAAAACATACGTGATCCGACCATTGTAAAAGAAATTTAAACTACTAACAGTCTGTGTATCTTATAAATATTTAAAAAAATATCGTAAGTTAATGGAAACGCATCGTCTAATGTTATATAAGTAGTTCGCGTGTTTGCGCATCGCATGAGTTTTAGCACGTGTTGTGTAGTGGTCAGCGAACTATGAACTGTCTAGGGATGACATATGCGGATACTGCGGATATTTCTCACTGAATATGTCGACTGTGGATTGAATTTTCATTTTGTTTGCTTCGTTATAATTGAAAGTCTCTGAAATAGCTACTTTAGTGCTTGTGGTGAAAATACGTTTATGTATTTAAATAAAACTACTTTTTACGGATTTGGACGCGTATATCTCACCCGTGACCATGGTGACTGCAAAGTCTCTGAAACGTCGAGCCAAAATTTAAAACAAATATGTGCGTCGAAATCTGTAAAAAGTAGTTTTATTTAAACAAATGAGTTGCGCAAGTGTTAGAAAATATTACGTTTATGTATTTTATTTGGTAGGATGGTGTATAAGTTACGACGAGATTGGTTTGGATATATTGTTACGATTGAGTTGATCTACTAGACTATAAGTAGAGACACTAGTTTTTACCCGTGACTTCGTACGCCTAGAGTTTAAAAACCAAACCCCTACAAGAAAACGTTTCTCTTATATCCCACATCCATTACGCTGGTTCTTATCAGCAGATTGCGTCCTGAACCGGGGCACTTTGGTAGGGGAAAAAGAAATTGGACATGTCATGAGCACATAATTTTTCTAAAAAAATATGTCTTTTTGATTAAATGATTTTTCATTTCATTTCATTACATTTCATTTCATATATCTACAAAAAGAATCGCATGAAGATCCGTTACGTAGTTACAAAGATTTAAGGCCTCATAGGGACAAACTTACAAAAAACTATTTTGTTTTATAATAATAAAGATTAAACATCCTTATGTATTTACAAAAAAAAATGGTATCTTCACTTTAAAAACAGTGTTAACTCATCGGAAAGAGAACATAAGAACATAGCACAGGGCATAGTAGGTATTTTATTAAACTTAGATCATTTAAAAACTGTTGGCTTCAACAACTCTGTTAAACCATGAAAAGTAAAATAAACAAAGGTACATTTTAAATATAAAGATTAAGCTCACAATAAACTCAAAATCAATAAAACGCCTGTAGGTACATTCATTTCAAGCTATTACATTTTATTTCTCTTTCATAAAGATATATTTTGCGCGTTGTATTTAAATGTTAAAAGTGGATTCATTACGCGGATAGCCTGCGGTTACACGCAGTCACCTCTATTTGACACACAATTATTTATACGCAACGCCATGTTACCGAGTTTTGGTAATAGAGTTCAGATTTGAAAATAAAATTCTTTCTATAACAATGTCCTATACGTTACAGTTTGTCGGTTTTGCTTTAGTTTTATTTAATAATAACATATCATGTACAATGTTTTAAACAATTAAAATTGGCAAATATTATGTACAAAGCTTATGATATAAAAGAAAACAAAAAACAAGAACGCTGACCTTTATTTTGCGCAACGGATTAGCATTGCCATCCAACGTGGCAATGCTGCCAGCGTTGTGGACACTTTACCAGTTGAGGAAGATGCAAAGAAATATTTTGACCCGTAATTTTTTTTATTTTATCTGTCGGTTTTTGAATCTTTGCTTATATTATAAAGCTAAAGAGTTTGTTTGTGTGAACGCGTTTACCTCAGAAAATACTAGTCCGATTTGAATAAAATCTTTCAGTGTTGGATAGCAAATTTATCGAGGAAGGCTATAGGCTAACATCACGCCGCGACTAAAGAAGAAAAACCAAACTATAAGAAATTATAAAAGCCATTCTCTTGAACCACTTTATCTATTAAAAAAAACTGCATCAAAATCCATTGGGTAGTTTTGAAGATATAAGCTCACATATGGACATACATAAAAAAATAACGACTTTGTTTTATAATAAGTAAAGATATAGTTAAATTGTAATACAATATGACCACTTTGTTGATGGATGTGGACCAGGTTTACATATTTAGACCACGGGCGGTTCTACATTACCGCACGACGGGGGTTGATCGAAATGCTCTTTGAATTTAAACCATAAACTATGGTGAATAATTAGGTTAAACAGTGGTACCAATTCTACGTACACAATTAAACTTAACTAAATTTAAAAACACCTACCTATTGTTGTATTTTTATTATTGGGCTAATTTATTGTGCACATTTATATTAATTAAAATCTTTAGTCTATAATAAACAGTTTTTATAACAAAGTTCAGCTTTTTTGTTGAGTTTAAAGGTCATAGCTCATTAGAGCCACCCGGCACACACTCCGCACGGCCTCGCCTCGTGCGGTTATGATTCTTTATATGGATTTGTATGGGTATGCACTCACTACATCAACTCCGTAGCGTCACCGGGTCACCTCTGTCACAAGCCCTCCACGGGCGGACAGCGGGTGGACCACTCGGTGACAACTCGTTGTTCGCATGCTTGCCTTGCGCTGACAGCGCATCGCCAACGCGCGGGTCCGTAGCGACCCGTGTCAATTGTTAAGACTACACGAAAATTGATTGACGATGCGAGGTCATAAGACGTTTATTGGTGATAACACGGTGTCCACCCGTAGACCACCTGTCGACAACGAGTGGACGCCGTGCGATGAGGCGGTGCGGGGTGGGTGCCGGGTGAACTTCAGTTTATATTATTAGTTGGTTGGCTGAAATTGGGGACTTTACGTCGTAACGTGTGTTACAATATAAATTAGCTGTTTCCCGCGACTTCGTATACGTTGTGTTGCGAATAACTACATTATTAAAACCTTCACAAATTATACATATAAAACTTGCTTGAACCACTCTATGTATTTAAAAAATGCATTAAGATCCATGTAGTAGTTTTAAAGATTTAAGCTTATAATATAACGCTTGCATCCCTACTTGTTACGAAAGTTACGAAAGTAACTCTGTCTGTCTGTCTGTTACGCTTTCCCGCTTAAGCCTCTCAACCGATTTTGATGAAATTTGGCACAGGCAATCTTTAGACCCTGAGAAAGGACATAGGCTACCTTTTACTGCAAAAAAAAAATTTTCCAAAATCTACGCGGACGGAGTCGCGGCCAACAGCTAGTTTGTTGTATAGAGAAAACAGAAATACATCTGCAAAAATTTTAACTATCTTGCTAACAAAATTCATGAGATCAAATAGGAGGGATATATAGCGAGTGAAGTTTAAGTAATAAAGTCCCATTTTATCATTTTAAATAGTATAAATCTAAACGCACTACTCTATACTATTTTATAAGACAATACTGAAAAAACATCATACTCTCAAAGGCTCCATTGGGTAAAACCCTATTGTAGTAACTTAAAATAAAAGCCTTTTATGATCAAATAGTATAATATCTACAATAACACCATGTTAACTAAAATACAATTTTAAATGATTTTTATCAGACGTCACACGTCATGTTAGGTAACGCAATAGAACTATACGTTTACCGGAAGTGACGGTCGACATATCAACGCGTCATGTTCCGGTTACTTACCTGTATATTTATGATAAAATATTGTACCCGGTGGTACAGAGATTTACGTAATAAAATTTAAAAAAATTTGAATATCTTTTCTAATCGGGTGGTTTTATTGTCATTTAAATAAATGGTCAATAAATAAAATAAATAAATATATAAGGATATTTCACGCTATGTCCGCTGGTCCCAAGCTAAGCTAATTATGCTTGTGCAATGGGTACCAGAATACGGATAGAGTACTTATACTACTTTTCATCTGTAAATACATACTTATAATACATAGAAACACCCAGACGCAGTACATACATTGCTATGAAAATCATAAATATCACATAAATAATTGTCCCAAGCGGTAATAGAACCCACGACCTCGTGAACGGGAGTCCGTTACATGAACCACTCGCCCACGAGGTCAAAAATATGTATTTTGTATGGTTCGTTAATGCAGTCTCTATTTCATAGAAGCTCACGCGTATAGACAAAAAAAATTAAAATTGATATCTTCTTTATCACAATTCGGCAATGTTAACTGAACTTTGTTATTATCAAAACTGTGTATTAGACTAACGATTTACTTAATATTAATATAGATATATTCTATTTATATTATATTATATTTATTATACCTAACTTTACCCATTGTATTGCTACATCGATTCGCCTACCATCTCCACTTATGCTTATATGAAATTGTATGTATATCTATGTGTATTGACGTATTTATGTATGTGTGTATGTATATCAATTATTAGGTAGATAAAAATTAACTAGTAGGTACACCACAAAGATTCGAATTCCGGAAATTAAGTATTCCGTCCCAAGGTTGTCTGGAAGAGACGGCAGATAGTGATAAGACCGCCTTTTGTACCTGTTTTAATTCAATATAAACAACTCTGTAATCTATTTTTGATGTACAATAAAGAGTATTGAATTTGAATTTGAATATATTGACACTGAGAATTGGTACCATTATCAATAAAAAGTATCTTTTACTTAACATGCGACAAGACTAGTTCAACATAGTTCTAATACTATTTTAGTAGCCAGTAAAAAGCGTTGGCGGAACATAAACATATTGAATTCTAAGACAAATAATTGACGCGCCGGAGAACAATTTTTTTTTTGGCTAAGGTGACGCGATTTCTTAGTACAATCATGTGACGACCGAACCGATGATTATAAAAATTGGTCAAGTGCGAGTGGGACTCGCGCACGAAGGGTTCCGTACCATTATCTATGCAACATAAGGCAACGTTATTAGTATCGAGCAAGAAACGGTAAAAAAATCAGTTTTTTGTATGGGTTTAAATATTTATTTTATTTTATTTTTAGTATTTGTTGTTATAGCGGCAGTAGAAATACATCATCTGTGAAAATTTCAACTGTCTAGCTATCACCGTTCTTGAGATACAGCCTGGTGACAGACGGACGGACGGACGGACGGACGGACGGACGGAGGGACGGACGGACGGACGGACTGACGGACGGACGGACGGACGGACGGACTGACGGACGGACGGACGGACGGACAGCGAAGTCTCAGTAATAGGGTTTTCGTTTTTACCCTTTGGGTACGGAACCCTAAAAACCGACTTTATTAATAGAACAAGCGGTTCATAACAATATATTTAACGGGGAGTTTCGGGGTTTTACTTTTAAACAATGAAATAACACAGTCGTAGCGTACCAGGCTGGAAGTGACGTTCCTTGATAATTAATTTATTAGTCTAGGTCGCGTCATGTGAAAAGAACGCTGGCGGTCAAGCTGTGCGTAGGCGATTTATCGGTTTTCTATGTAATACCTATTAAGAATAACAAATAAGTAGGTACCAAGCCACGACTCGCCAGCGAAAACCTAGTTCAAAAATAAAATAATAGGCCCATAACTTTCGTGCGAGAGTGTACCCATGCGCAAAGACGCCCCCACCACTTTCTCCTAGTGTTCTTTTTACGTGATGCGTACTATACAGAGTTTGAAAAATATTTGTCTGTATTTATTTGAATATATAGGTACCATTTCTACGCGCGCAACTAAACTAAACTTAACTAAAAATTGAATTTTGATAGTATCGATAACACAATTCCGTAATGTTAACGGAACTTTCATAAATAATCTACTTTGTTCATAAAGTAAAAAAACACGGTTGAAAATCTTAAATATTTTTTTAAATTGTTGCATTGTCATCGATCCTTGATATATGTGCAAAATTTCAGATCAATCCGATTATTGCAAGTAGGTGCAAATCACTTTCAAAGATTCCGTTACATAGATTAAGACATTGATAGATACATACCGAACTTATATTTATAAGCGTGTTAAATACTGCGTATTATAGACAAATTATTATAATTAATATAAATGTGCACAGCGAAGTAATGCCAATTAGTTAAAATATATCATTTTTTAGTTAAGTTTAGTTGTGTAGCTTTGAGAATTGGTACCATTGTACCATTGGTCGCGGGTTCGATTCCCGCTCGGGACAATCATTTGTGTGATTTTTTATATTTACAAAAAAAAGTAGTATATGTATTCTATCCGTATTCTGGTACCCATAACACAAGCATATAAGCTTAGCTTGGGACCAGAGGACGTTGTGTGAAATGTCCATGAATATTTATTATTATTATTATATTATTGTCGCATAATTTAAACCGTCCTAAATAGTAACAATTTTACGACAAAATTTTATTGTATTTTACTGCTTAAGATAATAATTTGATTTTCTAATTATCTTCCTTCTTTTAAAGTCTGTCGAGTACCTACCTGTACCTACCTATATTGAGCTTAATATTTATAAATAAAAAAAAATATTATGCTATAAAGTACTTACCAACGTAGAAACTTGTCGCACGATAAATTTTAAAAATTTATTTACATAAGAGCAAACGCATAAAGTAATAATTGGTCAAGTGCGAGTCGGACTCGCGCACGAAGGGTTCCGTACCATTATCTATGCAACATAAGACAACGTTATTAGTATCGAGCAAGAAACGTTAAAAAAATCATGTTTGTTGTATGGGAGCCCCCCTTAAATATTTATTTTATTTTATTTTTAGTATTTGTTGTTATAGCGGCAATAGAAATACATCATCTGTGAAAATTTCAACTGTCTAGCTATCACCGTTCTTGAGATACTGGGTACGGAACCCTAAAAATCATGTTTGTTGTATGGGAGCCCCTCTTAAATATTTATTTTATTTTATTTTTAGTATTTGTTGTTATAGCGGCAATAGAAATACATCATCTGTGAAAATTTCAACTCTCTAGCTATCACCGTTCTTGAGATACAGCCTGGTGACAGACGGACGGACGGACGGACGGACGGACGGACGGACGGACGGACGGACGGACGGACGGACGGACAGCGAAGTCTCAGTAATAGGGTCCCGTTTTTACCCTTTGGGTACGGAACCCTAAAAAAGGGTGTATCAAGAAACGTGACGTAATTGTTTGAGTCACGTTTTTAAAATAGTGTCAGTGGAAAAAAGTGCCTGTCTGTAAATCTACCTAATATTATGGACCTGCACTGGTATTCAATAAGAAAAAGTGAAGTGAATTTTCGGTGAATCATGATCACGTGACAGCGCTCCTCTATTTTTATTGGAGGAGCGCTGTCACGTGATCAAGATTCACCGAAAATTCACTTCACTTTTTCTTACTGAATACCAGTGCTGATAATTTTGCATTAAAAAGACTTGTAGCTAAAAGCGGTATGCTTAAATTAAATCATATCCATCCATTGTGTATGCATATTTGTTTCTGCTACACTTAACACGTCGCTACGTTTTGTAACCAACTTTAACCGTGGTTGTTTATAAAAATCTTGTTCCGTATGTAAAACTGATGTAAAATTGCGAAACAAGGCTATATAGTAGCTTTACTTATTGTAAAACAAAGTCGATATTTTTTTATGTATGTTTCTACGCCAGCCTCAAAACTACGCAATAGATTTTAAATCGTTTTTTTTAATGATACTCATCATTTAAAAAAAAAACGAATTAAAATCTATTGCGTTGTATTGGTTCAAGAGTATGGATTTTATATAATTTGTTAAGGTTTGATTTTAAATACCACACGTACGAAATTACGGGCAACGGCGAGCAAGTTATAAATTGTAAGACATAAAAAATTAGAGCGAAATCACATGATGTACAAAACGGTGGCAATAAAAAATCTATAAATAAATTTTGATAGATTGCGATAATAAGCATGGTGGAAATAGCCAGTACGTCATCATCACCCTTCATTAGATACACCACCATCATCTTACGTGACGGTATACATGACGCATGGACATGACATCATTTTTGGCACAGATATAATGTTTGATGATAACTATAACTTGTCTACATTTTTAGCTAAATATTTTATCTTTTAGCTTCCTACGCGTTGAATTTGACGTGTTTGTTTACGTCTGGTCCGTATACTGACGGATTAAGAATACAAGTGTCACTATCCCTTTTCCTTTTTATGGTGTTGTAAAAGCCAGCTAAAGAATATTGTACACGGACAATGTCCTCTATGAGACACCTCGATAATAAACCCGTTTTTTTTTGTTGAGGCGGGTGAAATGCCTGACCGCATACCCCACTGTTCGTGGATAACAGAAGGGTAGTGTGGGGCCCTCACCCACTAAACCACCACCGCGTGCCTAACTCAGCTGGGGATTGGGCAATGGTACTGCGGTGATTCCGCCATCAGTTGCCCACCTAGTGGTTGCTCCGAGAGCATCCTCTTACGGGTGACGTCCGGGCACACCGGGACGTCACTTGTACGCGGTGGGCACTATTGCGGATAGTCAGACTGACGTCCCTGATCCGACTATCGATAATAAACCCTATGCCAACATGCCTGGTGCTATGGTCAGCGCGGTACATTAGACTATAGTCCTAGAGTAGAGTCCGTCTCAAAGCGGACGAGGCCCATGCTGAACAGTCTGATGGCAGATAGATGAACGGTTAGCAAAGTCTCAGTAATAGGTAATAGGATTACTTAGGTACGGAATCCAAAATTATCTTTACTAATATTATAAAGCTGAAGAGTTTGTTTGTTTGAACGCGCTTATCTCAAGAACCGCTGGTCCAATTTGAAAAATTCTTTCACTTTTGGATAGTACATTTATCGAGGAAGGCTATAGGCTATATAACATCAGACTGCGTCTAATAGGAGCATTAGTGAAAAATGTTGAAATCGGGGAAAAATTCCTAAAATATACGCGAGCGAAGTCACGCGCAACAGCCTGTATAAAATATTTAGGAAGAAAAAAAGATCAAAGTTTGTTTGTGTATGCAATATATATTCTTATTCTTTCAGTTTTATTTTCAGCAAATGTACATTTCACACGAATTACATTTCGAAGTGCTTCCTCAGGGTATAAATTTCCACATCCTTTTATTGAAGTATAAATTCTTATATTCTGGGAAGAACGTTTGTTATCACAATGGCGTGTTACTGAAACGTCCTTTAAAAGTCTATATTATTAATTCCGTTGGTGCCTTTAGACGTACATAATTTATTAGAAGAGGGATTAGCGTCGTTCCTTATTATGCAGCCTTTGAAAGTTACGACATCTGATGTGCAAAGCTTTTACAAACTTTATTCAAAAATTAATCATTGATTTTTTGACGCAAACCAAAGATTAATCAAGCAAAATATTATCTTATAATCACAGCTTATACAACGTGAAACAAATCTCCTATTTTGTGCTTGAAACCCGGCATTCTTTAGGTCATCACTAATAACTACGTGAGGTTTCAGGTTAGATATTAACTTTGATTATAATTTAATACGATGTTAGATGTTGTAAGTTTTTCCAAAATTTTTACGTTTCACAACCCTAATCAGCTGTTTTTATGAACTCTATTTGACCTAATAGTGATCATGTCCCATAATAGAGATTAACGTAAAATGCCTACTGCTCATTGCCTCTGTGAGGAATATTAAAAAGGTATATAAAAAACAATTGCTGATCGTTAGTCTCGCTAAAACTCGAGAACGGCTGGGCAGATTTTTGTGATTTTGGTCTTGAAATATTCGTGAAAGTCCAGGGAAGGTTTAAGCTGTGACAAAATATATGGGGATCTAAAATTCCACGCGTATGAAGTAGCGGGCATTAGCTAGTTTTTAAATATAAATAAAAGCTTCGTACGCAAGTATCTTATGTACTTACAAAAGAAAAGTAGTTTATGTAGTCTATTTGTGTTCCGATAACCATAACACAAGCATTATAAGCTTAGCTTTGGGCCAAAGGACGTTGTGTAAAATGTTTACGAATATTTATTTATTTATTTTATGTAAATATCTTAGAAAGCAATTCTCTTCTTTGCACAATTATCAAGGAAAAAAATATTTAGGATTCTCAAAAATTTATAAACAAATTATTTTACCAGTCACAATAATGAAGAAAAAATAAAAAGAAAACAAATTGATTGCGTAATACAAGTTTATATTTTAAATAAACTAGGAAATCGGATTGACTGTCGCTATGATAATAAAACATGTCGAGATTGTCCAGACTCGTTTGTTACGGAAATAAACTCGATGTAGCTATCCATTGTACTCTCAGTTGTGTGGGTGTATATAAGCTTGTATAGGTAGCCAGCTATTTATTATAAATAGTTATTTATAGTCAGATATTCGTGAGAAACTATCTTAGGAATAGACGGCAGAACTGATACGGAACTAAACTGTAAAGTTTAAATTGTAAAACAATGATACCAATTCTGAAACGTCAAAAGGTTATCCTAAACATAACTGATTACAAAATCATAACTTAATGACTATGGTGAGTTTTAAAATTTAGTAGCTACTAGCTGTGCCCATGACTTCGTCCGCGTGGATCAATGTATTTACTCTTTTTTAGCCGCTAGATGGCGCTGCAAGTAACCAAATTGCGAAATTTCGTATTATGTAAATATCTCTTGATTGATGGACCGCTTGCAATGAAACAAAGACTAAGTAATACCTTGTGTTATGTACAATTTTTATGTATAACATTTATATTTATAAGTCTTGTACATTTTACGTGATGCGTGCACAGACAAACATCTAAACAGACAAATAGATAAAAATGTCAAAAATGCTGGAAATGGATTCTGTTGGTTGTCCTTTCACCATCTGACTATTTTTCTAAAGAAAACAGCATCATAATTCATTTCGTAATTTTAAAAATAGGGACTACTTACGTAACGACTTTGTTTTATAATAAGTAAAGACACGACCAAATATAATTAAAATCAACTCAGACTGTTCATGTTGCTGACTGTTATTGGACACTTACCCTAACACAATTACAAACACATACACACAAACACATACACACAAACACATACACACATCTTCTGTTTTGGAGTTATTCGAGGGAAGGTGACGGCATTCGTAGCACAGGGTATCCTAGTACGAATGTCAACGCACTCCTTTAACTGATTTATGTGAGGGAAGGAAAGAAATTTCTTTTTTTTCCTTTTCTTTTCTTTTTTATTGTGCAACAATTTCTTTAAGTATGTTCTAAGGAGTTTTATGTACTTAGCTAATTAATTTGTGGCAAATAAATTATTTATTATATTATTATTATTATTAAATGTGTACAAAATTATTACTTTGTGGCTATTGCCATAAAATCAACATACACCATCGTTGATTTCATTTTAGTCAAGTTAGTTTAAGTTTTTGACGCATCAGAATTGGCCGTATTATCCACCTTTTGGCCTTCAAAGACCTAAGTCAGTGGACCGTTGTAGGTATGGAAACCAAAGTCAGAGCTGTCTTATCTAGATGGCAAATAAATCATTTATCGATCACCATACTACATCAATCACAAGTGACGTAAACACATACAGCTTTCATCTGATTATTCTGTTTGTAAACATAAAAAAAGTTTGACATTGTCTGTCCGTTTGTCCGTGTTTATATGATCGAACTAAAAGGCTCTTTGATTGCGACTCAGTACTGATGATTGATAGGAATTCAATAATATCACAGTTTTACAATTTTTGGAGTACATAAAAACAGTCAATATTTATGTTTACGCTACAAAGTTTTTTCTAGAATGGTAATCAAACTCATTAACTTCTGCGCGAAAGTCATCACGACCATTGAACTACTTTTTGAGGCCCTGACAATCAATATACAATATATTAAATAAACAAGTAGCGTAAGAACTAAAAAAATCCCGACATACTCACCCGTGGCCATGATGACTCCAAAGTCTCCTAAACGTCGGGCTAAAATTTAAAACAAATACGCGCGTCTAAATCCGTGAAAAGTAGTTCTATTTAAAAAATTATTTCATTTATGAGTCAATCAGGAAAAGGATAGCGTTTTTTGTAGTTATTGCAATGTCACCGACTTTTCGATAAGTGTGTATAATTTTAGCTTAATCCCACGATAGAACGAGCAATTCTTATAGGTGTACATTTTACCCTGATGCTCAAAAACAGCACTAACACTTGACATGAAATTTAGTATGCAGGCAGTTTTGGGAAGAAGTAAATAGATTTAACTAGGTTAAATTTTTTTATAATATAAAAGAATGTAGTTACTTATATAAGGGAACCACCGAGCAAAGCTCGTTTATTTGTGTTTTTCTTCAGCCCATTAACGTCCCACTGTTGGGTCCGGGCCTCCACCATTTTCGGAGAGATTATGGCCTATAATGTCACGTTATCCAGGGGCTCAAGTCTGCTATTCAATGTTCAGTAAAAGTTCAGTGAAAGTTTAGTGAAAGTTCAGTGAAAGTTCAATTGAATGGTATCATTTGTGACAAAAAATTAACAATAGACTACCAAACTTGATAAAATTCGCTATTATGCAATCATCAAATGCAATAACTGATTGCTTAGTGACGAGTTTTATCAAGTTTGGTAGTCTATTGTTAATTTTTTTGTGGTTATAATGGTGTCGTTGAACTACCATTGTGCCACAATTCATTAGCAGACTTGGCCCGCAGGTGTGTTAGGTGTAGGGTTCCTTTTCAAGTCTTCTATCTATCAGTGTACAATATTCATTAGCTGGCTTTTACAGCATCCTGGAAAAGAAAAGGGGAGGTGACACTTGTATTCTTAATCCATCACAACATGGCTCGTTTATATACTGAAGGTAAATAGCACAAGCGTTTATGTGGACGTTATAATTTTAATATTGCATATTATGACCCATTTTCTACACACGACAGATGCCAACATGTTTATTCCTCATTATTGTAATATTGTTTTAACTTTTGTTGCGTTCATGCCAATTGCGAGTGCTCTATTATAGTGATAGGAGGAAAAGGAGGGGTGAAAGTAGGAAAATGACAGAGTAATGTTATTTTGCAGCTTTGATTAGAATGCTACTTAAATTTTATCGTATACAGTTTATATTATTACAATGGTACCAATTCTACGTGCACACTAAACTTAACCATAAAATTTTACTAACTATAGGTTTATTTAGATTAATTGGCTATTTTGTTGTGCATATTGGTATTATTTATAATCTTCTTCTTCTTCTTCTTCTCCAGCCCATTTACGTCCCACTGTTGGGCACGGGCCTCCTCCAGTTTGGGAGGGATTATGGTCTTCTGTGCCGCGCTGACCAGGCGTGTTGGCACAGGGTTTCTTTTCGAGTTTGCCGTCTCTCACAGAAGATGTTATCTGTGTGCAATATCCCTTAGCTGACTTTTACAGCACCCTTGGGAGGAGATGGGGTGATGACACCTGTATTCTTAATCCGTCACCACACGGAGAAAATGATTATATATTTATAGTCGTTAGTCTATATTACACAGTTTTTAAACGAAGAAAGTTCAGTTATCATTACGAAATTATGTTATTGACACTATAAATATTTTTTTTAGTTGTGCTCGTAGAATCAGTACCACTGTCTATTTTTCTTGAAGGGTGCTGTAAAAGCCAGTTAAGGGATATTAACACGAATTCTATAGCTTCAAAAATTTAACCTCAACTAACTAAAATAATGAAATAAATAAAAAATAATAATGAATATTCATTGACCTTTTACACAATGCCCTTTAGTCCCAAGCTTACGCTTTTACGCTTATGTTATGAGTACCAGAATACGGATAGAATACATATATTACCTGGTTGCCTGGAAGAGATCACTTTATGTGATAAGGCCGCCATTTGTACCTAGTTTTAAGCGAAATTTCTGTTTTCTGTTTCTTGTAAATGTGTACAATAAAGAGTTAATCTATCTATCTATATTACTTTAAATAAAAAGAACTATGGTGTATCTTTATTTTCCTTCTCTCGAAAAGCATGTTATGTGTGTACAATATTCCTTATCTAGCTTTAACAACAACTTGGGAAGGAAAAAGGGTGGTGACACTTGATGGACAATACGAACATCGAACGGACCATACCATAATCATAGTTGAATTTGATACCAGAGGATGTTTAACGAAATGTCTGTGAATAAAAAAAGTGTTTGTTTGTCTGTTCTGCAATGTCGCTGGTCTATGATCGTGCTGGCGTTGATCCAGAGACGTGTACACAAATAGAACTAGCGACACTCCTCATATGTTTTAATTGCCTATACAAGCGAATTTTATAAACTATTTTTAATAATAGACAAGATAACATATTTAACCTACTTTTATCAATGTCTTGGACAACATTGGTACCGATTCTACATGCAAAACTAATCATATCATAACTTAGGTTTTTTAAGAAATTTATTTCCTCAGATTCACCAGATAGTGGGTAAGAGTTCAATCCTAAAGACACGTAACTTTAGCCTGTCTAAATCGTAATTCATAGCCTAATAATGACAATCCAAGTGACAAAGTTTTCGCAAACTTCAAACGTCATTTTTACAAGCTATAAAACAAGTATACCATCGAGTAGAGAAATAGTGTTATAGTAGACTATGGCTTAATTAAATCCCTGGCGAGTATCGGAGATACACATCGATAGGTATTTTAGGCATACATAATATGACTAATGTAACCAGACGTCCCGTTTTAAACGGGACTGTCCCTTTTTACAACTACGAGTCCCGGTGTCCCCGAAACTACCCCTGGGACGCAAAATTGTCCCGTTTTCGGAAACCGAACTCCAGTAGAAAGAGTATTTTCCGTAATGAACAAATTGTGGACGTCTAAGAAAACTCAGTTACAGGTATCAGTTTTAAAGGCGATGTTGATAATGAAGGTTAATATTAAAAAGACATGTCCAGAGTATATATTATTATATTAAAGCAAATTTGTTCTTCTGATAGATTTAATTAAACCCAATATTTTATGACACTACTAGCTTTTTGTGAATAAATAACTTATAAAGTGTTATTTTTTCATTTAATTTTAGTTTATATACTTACAAACCGATGTCCCGTTTTGAGTCAAAGAAAAAATGGTCACGTTATAAATGACGCTTTAAGCCGGGTTAGTTATGTAGCCAATGACACACCAGATGGAAAATCTGTGTCTATTTCCTTTGTTTTTAGCAACTAGAGCCCTATGTTAGTCTTCTAAATCCATCTACACCACTGCGTTATACATCACTTACCTGCTATCTTACCTTTCTTAAGGTCCAGCAGTCATCTTAAGATTCGTTTTAAATCAAAGTGATTCAATAAAATACTGAGTGTGTTTCTCGTTAAACAGAAATGAAAAAACTTACCTGAAAGAGAAAAAATCATGATTTAGTTGCATGTACTTAACAAATATTAAAAAAAAAACCGGTTAAGTACGAGTTGGACTCGCACACGAAGGGTTCTGTACCGGATTACCATGGAATAAAGAGATAAATGCAATTGTTGACAGCCTGGTGACAGTCAGACGGACGACGGACAGCGAAGTCTCAGTAATAGGGTATTTTTTTGTTTTACGTGGGGAATGCATTTTGCATTTACGCACTTTGTGTGGAACTCCCGGGTCAAAAACGGACCCGAACTACCCACTAAACCCCACGGTGTTCCTCCTCGCCCCTTGGCCGGGCCATGGTAGTCACTCAGGTATTAACATCACCCGACCAGCTCAGTAATAGGGTTAGCTTTTGGTACGAAACCCAAAAATTTGAGGTTTAACTAACTTCCGGAAGCGTCGAAAATTGTACCGAAAAACAACATTTCCAACACTATTTCATTCATTTGTTACAAAACTTCTCTGAAATGTAACGAAGATTTAGAAAAACCCCTCCCGAAAGTAAATCCTCGCTTCACTCAGAGGCGTATTTACCCTAGGGCAATAGGGCCCGTAGCGGCCATCCTGAGAAGGGCAGCGAAAGCCTTCATGTTTAAATTTTGCTTTATCTCGTATCAATTTATAGGGCGGCTTATTAAATTGGCCCGGGGCATCAAATCAAATGGCCCGGGGCGCTAATTTTCAAAATATGCCTCTGGCTTCACTATAACCTTAGAGCAATAATCCAACAGGAGTTTCAAACTCTGGAAAAAGGCACGAGAACAATGCTCATACTCATAGTGCACGGACAACTCTGAGGGAGCCATTTTATGCGCAACTTGTTTACGTCGCTAACCAATGGGATTGCGGTATATTTGATTTGCGTTACCTTGGCACTCGGTGACCTGACAGTATATTTGACAAAGAAAACAGCATGAGTAACTCCAATTAATAAACCGATAACACAAGCATATAAGCTTAGCTTGGGACCAGAGGACGTTGTGTGAAATGTCCATGAATGAATGAATGAATATGAATGAATTGGTTAAATACTCTAAAAGTATAGCTGTAGTTCTCACTTTTTTTATTGACATTTCACGCAACGTCTTCTGGTCCCAAGCTAAGCTTATATGCTTGTGTTATCGGTACCAAAATGCGGATAAAAAACATATACTAATTCTCTTTTGTAAATACATACTCATAATACATAGAAAACACCCAGACGCAGTACAAACATTTGCATGACAATTATAAATATCACACAAATGATTGTCTTGTACGGGAATCGAACCCGCGATCTTGTGAATGGCAGTCCGTTACATGAACCACTCGACCACGAAGCCCGTTAGAACATCGAACATCTTTATTAATTTACATGTTAGAGTAAGGTCAATGCTATCGCCAACTGTAACTATACTTTTAAACTGAAATCAATAACGCGCGTGAGATTTATTCGTTTCCGATGCGTCACAACGTTCTTTTATGTTTTGTCCTAAAATATCAAGAGGCTTTTCATTCACGATACCAATTTTGTAAAAACATACCATTCTTATTTTCACCTTTTTTTTGCTCTAATCTATTTACCTTCCACTCCTAGGCTCGGGTATTCTCCACTTTGGAAGGGATTACGGTCTACTGTGCAGCGCTGACTGGGCGTAGGTATTGGCACCGGACAGTGGCGGATTTACCTAAGGCCCGGTAGGCCCGGGACTAGGGCAGCCAGATTTAGGGGCGGTAATTTCCAAAAAACCTTCTTATTTGCAACAAAATAAAATTTTCTTGCCTAACAATAAAAGTTGGCAATGAAGTAATTTCATTATGTAGTCTATTTGGTGGAAGCTGAGAAAGCGGGGGCTGTTTGCTTGGGGCCTAGGGAGGCCGAGACTGCAAATCCGCCACTGGCACCGGGTATAATATTATTTAGTGACGGATTAAGAATATGAGTGTCACTATCCCTTTTCCTTTCCAGGGTGCTGTAAAAGCCAGATAAGGGATATTGTACACAGATAACATTTACTGTGAGAGATGGGAAACTTGAAAATAAACTTGCCAAAACGCTTGGTAAGTCCACAGTAGACCATAAATCCTGCCACAATAGAGAAGGCTCGTGCCCAAAAGTGGGACGCTGATGGGCTGGATATATTCTGGATGATAAATTCTGTACTAGCCTTAGTATTTTTCCATTTAGTAATCAAAGTTAAAATATTCAAAACACGATCGGAGTTTTCAAAAGATATATCAAACACAATAGTCTTAATTAATATACACATCTCTTGAATGAGGCGAATTATAAATGTGGGGGTGTTTTAAATTATTTGCAGTAGCTGATACTCACTGTTTCGTTCGTATAGAATTTAGAAACCAATCCATAACAAATTATACAAAACCGTCAACCCTCTTGTCTTCAAAAACTAAAAAACACGCTTGAAAATCCTGAATATCTTTTTAAATAATTGCATTGTCATCGGTCCTTGATATGTATGCAAAATTTCAAATCAATCCAACTATCGCAAGTGGGTGACAATCGCGTTGAAAGATTCCGTTACATAGATTAATACATTGATAGATACATACCGAACTTATAAAAGCGTGTTAAAAAAACGGAACCATCATAATCCGAAGCGCAGTTTTGAAAATATAAGCTTACATAGGGATATACATACAAAAATAATTATTTTATTTTATAATATTACAGTAAGTATAGTATAATATAGCTATCTGTTGCCCGCAACTTAGTACGGGTGGAATTTATAAACTAAACTCTAACAGATTATACAAAAATGCCATCCTCTTGAACAACTCTGTCTAATATAGGGCGGGCCTCGTGGTCTCGTGGTTCAGGTAACTGACTGCCGTTCACGAGGTCGCGGGATCGATTCCCGCTCGGGACAACCATTTGTGTGATATTTACAATTGTAATAAAAATCTTTGTCCTGCGTCTGGGTGTTTACTATGTATTGTAAGTATGTATTTACAAAAGAAAAGTAGTTTATGTATTCTATCCGTATTCTGGTACCCATAACACAAGCATATTATGCTTAGCTGGGAACCAGAGGACGTTGTGTGAAATGTCCATTAATATTAAAATTAATAAAACAGCCCCAAAATCCGTTGCGTAGTTTTAAAGATATAAGCTCACATAGGGACATACACACAAAATTACGAAATTGTTTTATAATAAGTAAAGATTATTTATTCCACACAAAAGTGCGAGTGCGTGATAATTACCATTACCAAACCATTTAAATAACCTCTTTTATTTTAGTAGTTAACCTGTGTTAACTAATTGGATATTATTTTAATCTAGTTTCTTTAAAATAAACAATGAAAGTAACCTTGGATAAGATTATTTAATTTTATTTTTATTTTGTTAGTCATGTTTTGTTATTTAGCTTATATTTATTAAATTAACAATAAGTTATTCAATGAAATTAAAAGTAGTAAGTATTTACAATAATTTATTCAAAACAGAAAACAGGGTAATAAAAATTTTTAAATTGAAATAAAAGGAAGCTTTTTAGCTTTATTTTGTATAATTTTTTCGACGCATATAAAGTTGCGGACACAATCTAGTGCAAGTACGTAATATGAATCGTTAGTTACAAGTGGGTGCGGTAGCGGGCGCTAATCAGGTTATCTCGAGAGCTTCGCCAAATTCAGCTTTTGTTATCACACGTACGCATGTATATGAACACAATTAGGAAATAGTTTACGATGTTTATGAGATTATTATATATTTAAATCCTTACTAATACTATTAATGAAATAAATTGAATTATGGTGGGAAAAGTGATTACCGCAAGCGGGACTTGAACCCACGACCTCGGAATACCGTTCCGTAGCTCTTCCAACTGAGCTTATTGCGGTCGTGTTTTTCAGTAAACAATTAAGCCACCACATTCGTCACTCGATTGAGTTTATATATTTTTACGTACAACGCCATCTATCATTCTTTTCAAAGTTACTCTAAATACAATTCTACATGCGCAACTAAACTAAACTAAACTAACTGAAAATTATAATTGACAATGTTAACTGAAGTTTCTGATTATAAAAAACTATGTATTAAAGACTAGTGAGTTTATATACTATAAATGTGTCCCGTGCGGGAATTGACCCCGCGTCCTCACGAAGGGCAGTCCGTTTCATCGTTACATGAACCACTCGGCCACGAGCAGGGCCAACTTAAACTAAGCTGGGGCCCTTGGGCACACAAGAATTTGAGGCCCTTTTAAAAAGTAAAAAACGTGGGACAGATTTGGCATAGAAGCGTTAATAGAATAGTACTTTTCTGATTTACGTTCTTTGACAATGGCTTTCAGAACTTACTGTCCCATTAAAAGAATACATACTTTTTTCTCTTCACCTTTCAAGATCACCGATTTGTGAAAACAAAAATATTTGGATGCACACATCCAAATATTTTTGTTTTCACAAATCGGTGATCTTACCAATACCGTCTTTACCATAAGGGCACACGGGGCCAGTGCCCAGGGCCCCCATTCTTCACAAAGAATGGGGGCCCTGGGCACTGGCCCCGTGTGCCCTTATGGTAAAGACGGTATTGGCCACGAGGCCCGGCAACAAAAATACTTAACTCAAAAGAAATGTTTGAAACAGTAAACGTTTTCTTAAACAAATATAGAAATGGTATTTTAATTTTACGTTAAGAAATCAATATACCTAAGTGTTAGTAGGGTTTCGTGACGAAGTTCCTTTCACTGAAAGTGTAATTTTATAAATATACGTATACGCAATATATTTTATGCCCACGGTTTCACCAACGTTTATATTTATTGAGCCCTCCCTCTCTTAACATATACCGAATCTTAACAAATTATAGAAAAAAGCCATCCTCTTGAAACTATCTATTATTTAAAGAAAATCGCGTCAATATCCGTTGAACATACACACAGAAATAACGACTTTATTTTATAATTTATAATAAATAAGTAATATTGATTGTATTTGCGCTTAAATTACTATACAATTGAAATTAATTAAATGCTGAATAAGGTTATTGGCCATTTTCATCAACCAACCGATGAATACGGATATATACTCGTAGTTATCCTCGTTTATCGGTAAGATTATTCTTATTAAATATAAAATGCTGTCAGTAGTTTAATGATATGCAAGTAACGACAAAAGTTAAGATTAGTCTGACTTTAACAGCAAGAATCGATAGATAAGATATTGAATATGGAGTAAGATGTAAATAATGTGTAGTTTAGACAAACTCTACACTATACAGTTCTGTCATAAGAAGCAACCTTCTTTAAAACCGCTCCTTCTTTAAAATCGATCCTCTATAGTTGAAAATAAACTTCAAGAGTTTGCAAAAAATAATATAGTTGTTAATATCTGCCTATCATGTTGAAACATTTCGATATATTAAAAACTATGGGAAATTTTCTACAATGTAAAAACAACAAACAAGTAACGACATCTGTTATCGAGTAGCAGTATTTATAAGTTAATTTACGATAGTTCTGTTTTATTTTAGTTTGTTGTTGATTGATTGGACTATTATACTGTTCGTTAATCGTTTTTATGTTACATTTTTTATCTTAGATATTTATTTAATCGGGAGCAGGGCACGGGTTTTTATTATCTTTTAATGTACGAGAAAAATATTGTAGATTTTAATGTCTGTAAACATAGAAACTCGTTGTGGCTTATTTCATTTTGTTTTTCCGTAAATATTATTTGTGGTTGAAGGGTTAACTCAATCTGTGTGTTTTACATTCGCGGATGCGTTATTTTTACGTGTTTTTATGATTACGGAAGAATAATGTAATGATGATGATATGATGTCTTAAACATTTCAAAATATATCAAAGATAAAGTCTATTATAACGACAGATTCTAGATTTAGACAGAGGCAGTAAAAATATATTGCTTATATTTATATTACATACATTTAGAATATCATCCATACTTACTTATTATAAAATAATATCGTTATTTTTATAAATATGTATGTCCCTATGTGAGTTCAAATCATCAAAACTATACAACGGATTATGATGCAGTTTTTTAAAATAGACGGTGTGTAAATAAATAAAACTAGTTTTTACGGATTTAGACGCGAATATTTGTTTTAAATTTTGGCCCGACGTTTCGGAGACTTTGCAGTCACCATGGTCACGGGTGAGACTGAGCTGTAATGTGTCTTTTACGATCAGTTAGAAAATATTATAGACGATGTGGTTCAAAAGGAAGGTTTTGTTTAATTTGTAAAGTTTGGTTCCTAAATTCCACACGTACGAGGTTGCTGGCCAGTAAAAATATCTCATACAGATCGAATATACCACACAATATCGTCTGGTAAAAAAGCTAATCTTGAGTAACGGAGAGTTTGCAAGTGATTTTGCATCCCCTTTCATTAGTCTAATTTATCTTAAATTTTGCACGCTTTTTAAATGACCGATGACAATGCAATATTGAAAAATATTTTCCAAAAATAGCCAATCATTATACGTTCCCGTTGTGTGATATTCATAGCGTGTAGGTACTTAATAAACTCTACGTATTTAGTTACTTACTCCCAACAATACCGTATGGGTATAATTATTGTATAATTACTGGTATTGGTTTATATTGTATCTATCCTAAATACACAAGAACCGCCCTGATTGTAGCAAAATATAATCAAATATTGTTCATTATTATACATAGAGAATATTTAACTAAACGATAACGGAAAAAACAGATTCTGCAATAATTTGACTTAACATATCTATAAAGTAGTTTACAATTTTCGTGTGGTGACGGATTAAGAATACAAGTGTTACCATCCTATTTCTTCCCTAGAGTGCTTTAAGAGTCACCTAAGGGATATAGGCAGTTATTATCAACTGTGAGAGAGGAAAACTCAAAATCAAAACACGCCTGGTCAGCGCGGCGCGGCATTGTAGACCATAATCCCTCCCAAATTAGGGGATGCTCATGCCCAACAGTGGGTCAACCCACTGCAGCCCATGCTGAAGAGAGAAAGAGAACATATTGAGGCCATTCAGATGTGTCAAAAACTTTACCTATCTTTACTAAAATGAAAATACCTACATCGAGTATTTTGATTAATTGATTCTTATAACGATGTACACATTAATATTTATTATAATCATAAGTCTATATTACACACGGTTCTACGATCAGTAACTACAGGGTTTACCCACATTCGATTTTAATTTTACTACGTCGGGCCAAAACTTAAGGGCCTACATCAATATTATCGTCGACATGTACATATTAACACAGCTAGTAGGTATAGAAAATGAAGAATTAGGGCAATTTTTTTGTTTACTCAAAATCTACTAAATAAATTTTAATTCTGATTTACGTGTTTCTATATATAATAGTTACTTATGTTTTTAAAGTTATTTCATTAGTTAATACGCGATAATAGACCGACAAATGAAAAAAAATAAAAATGAGAGAGGTTGATTCGCTAAGATTTTCTATCGAGAAAACTTTTTTCAATCGCGTTTCTGAGTTTATGCGATCCTAGATTATATATTGAAAAAAAACATATACCTTAAAATTAGAGCTCTAGCCATTCAATCTAAAGAAACAGTGAAAACTTCGTACGTGGAAAATTGCACGAAGAATTTTGGTATCCTCTTAAAACAAATATATGCGTAAAAAAAATATTTAAACAAATGAGTCGCGCAAGTGTTAGAAAATACTACTACTACTATTTAAAAAACCTACTTTTCATGAATTCTGCCGCATTTACTGAATGCTTCGGAATTTTTTTAGCCACCATAGTCAGTAAACGTGCTAGAAACTATTAAGACTTTCAAATATTATTTAGTCTGTAATATGGATGGTGAAAGAAATTTGAGCAACTAACTTGATTTATTAATAAAATTATTTTTTAATTAGCTGCTGCCTGTCGTACGCGTGAAATTTAGATTTTTTTCCCATTTTCCCATTTTCCACTGCTACTTCGCTCCTACTGATCTCAGCGTGATGCTATCTAGTTTATAGCTTTCCTCCATAAAAGGACTATTCAAAACAAGAAGAATTTCGGAATCAATTCGAAACAGTAGTTCCTGATCTCGTTTTAATAAACAAACTCTTCAGCTTTGAGACGAGACGAGCCTCGTGGTTGCGGTGTTTATGTAACGGACAGCCGTTCACAGGTTCGATTCCCGCTCGGGACAATAATTTGTGTGATTTTTCTAATTGTCAAACAAATGTTTGTACTGCCTCTGGGTGTTCCTATGTATAATAAGTATGTATTTACAAAAGAAAAGTAGTATATGTATTTTATCCATATTCTGGTACCCATAACACAAGCATATAAGCTTAGCTTGGGACCAGAGGACGTTGTGTGAAATGTCCATGAATATTTATTTATATTTATTTATTTACTTTATAATGTTACTAAAGATTTTCATAAACCATGCACAATCAAAGAAAAACTGTAGTACAATTATTTATATAAGAGTAAAGTCGAGCAAAGTTCTAAATATAAGTAATATACAACTATATACTAAAACATTTTCCTACATATTATATATCTCTACGTATATATGCGTCCTAAAAGCCATTGTATGTCAGTAGGCTGATGCGTAAAGTTTTGCAATAGGCACGTGACCCCTCCCTGTTCTAAATGTCAAAGTTCAGACAGCCAGTTGCCACCCGGAATTCTACTTTATAAATACTGCAGTTTTACTTACGGTCAGTGGTATAAGAAAATTCATACGGTCTTATCCATAATGACCTATTGGAGGTTTAAACGGAGATTTTATCGAAAAGATAATAAACGTTTAATCGTAAAAAGACTATTATGAATAACAAGTTTTGAAAATTTTCGCGAACCAATTTTAGCGAAATTTTAAATCTCCGAAGACCATTAATCTTTACTTATTAGGTATAAAATGTATGTTATTTATATATGTATGTCCCTATGTGAGCTTATAGCTTCAAAAGTACGCAACGGATTTTGATGCGGTTTTTTATTAAAAAGGATATTTTATATTTCGCGTACGAAGTAGCAGGCAACTGCTAGTGATTTAAAAAAAAAATAAAAAAATACAAGTCAGTCACAAACTATTTAAAAATAATATTTTATACTGTAAAATAAAACATTACTATAACATGGCTCATAGATATAGGATAGACATACACATGGACCTTTTTATCCCAATTAGAAAGCTCGTAATTTTTCCAAGATTTTTCCTTTTTTCTGAATACGCTCATTATCTTACTATGTATTTTTCTATAACATTGACTGATTCTCATCAGTATCTCTTTTATTTTCGTTAATTGCTCATTCATTTACTTTTTATTAATGACAATATAAAAAGCGATTTAGATTATAACAATCGTACTACGAATAATAGTCTTTACATTAAAAACAATGTCATTATTTTTGTATGTACTTCTTCTTCTCTTCTTCATCCCATTTACGTACCACTGTTGGCCACGGGCCTCCTCCACTTTGGGAGGGATCGTGGTCTACTGTGCCACGCGGACCAGGCGTGTTGGCCCCGGGTTTATTTTCGAGTTTACCGTCTCTCACAGAAGATGTTATCTATGTGCTATATCCCTTAGCTACTTTACAGCATCCTTGGGAGGAGATGAAGTGGTGACACTTGTATTCTTAATCCGTCACCACATTTATGTGAGCTTAAGTCTTTAAATCTATGTAACTTTAAAATCTTTAAAAAAATGTATGTTTGGTTTTCAATTTCTACTTGTACAAAGTTTTGGGTAACAGACAGTAAATTTATATCAATCGTAGTAAGAACAGTAACATTTAAATTAGCGTAATTAAGGTCAATATCTGAAACCTAACCTAAGATTTTCTCTTTGTGTTTTTCTTATCAATTTATAGTTTAATTCCGTTAAGAAATGTAAGTTAAAAAGCCACTGAACACCATAATAAAGTTTAATACTTAGGGGAGGGTACTCCCTTAACTTTTTATTAGATTTTTAACCTACTTCAAAAAAGAGGAGGTTCGCAATTTGTCTGTTTTTTTTATGTTAGTTACCTCATAACTTTTAACTAAGCGAAGCGATTTTAATCATTCCATTTGTTATTTTACGATATGTACTTACAGCGTATGTGAAAAAGCATGTTTTGTTCAAAAGTAAATTATATAATTTTGGTGTAAGTATTTTTTAAATAAATTTATAAGATACTAGGTATTATCCAGTATCTTTCAAATGAATTAAAATGAAACTAATCCTAAACTCAATAGTTTACGTCTATTAAACTCTCTTATAAAGTATTTTAGTAAAGAATGTTAATCGTAGGAAATCCTTTTCCATTAAAACTTTTTCCCCACGCAATTCCTAATTATCAATATTGATTAGTCAAAAAATCTCGACCAAGATTGGTTAGAAAAAAAAATACTTTTTGAATTTCCACGAAAAAGTCGATAACATCGAATAGCGACATCTATCGGTTGTATACGTACACATTCAAGATATTTTCTAGGTACACTGAATACTAAAATTACAACTGAAAGCTTTGGAATCAATGAATATAAGGTTGCATTCATTATTATGTAGGAGTACATTTGATTACTATTAGGAATTGTAGAGGTTATGTGTTAAGTATCTATGGTTATGTATGTGAACGAAATGTGTGATTTATACTAGTTTATATTAGGTACATAACTTTTATTAGCATTATATTTAATAAAGTTGCTGATAAAGCGTGACATTATTTATGGTATTTAATTAGAGGTTGTTAAGGTAAGCTCTATGGACGAAATGAGGTTAATACCATAAGTTTATTACGACCATAAATCTTTTAATACATAGTGTGTAGCTAGTTGCAACAAATAGGTTCTTTGTGGTTATTCTCTATGCAATAAAATGAAAATATTTCGCGGAATCTAATCTTGATTGTTACAACGTTCGAGCAAATTACTTCGGTAATTTCTCGCGTCAAATGTAGAGCGGATAGCTCGATTTATATTTATCTTACACGTAGTACACATAATATACATTCTACACGCATTTACTTACTGACCATCCAGAGACACTCCCAAAACGCTCTATGAGCAAGAATGAAAAGCCTCAATGATATATCAACACCGTCACTCGCGATTACGTCTAAGCTCTCATCTATTGATTAAACATCGATGATAAACTTAGCGAGCCTACACGTACACAAGAATTACATTTTTTTTTTCAAACAACAACGTACGATTCTTACATAATTCCCGTCCGCCATTACCGCATGTGACGCACGGTATAATCACCCTTATAGACAACGTGCGTTGGGTACATATTTTCCATTTTCCATGCACGTTAGCTCTATTTCGGAGCTGCGCCGGCGGTTACAACCTTGAATTCGGAACGCACCTTTAATTTTAGCCGGTTAACCTAGATACGGGGACCGTTCCGAGTGAGCCGGGTCGATAATCGCATGCGCGATGTCTCGAACCGTTTTAAAATAGTACGGGTGTGGTGGGTACCTTTAGGCGGCGGATTTTTGGGCAAGGTATGTCGGGGCCCGGTGCTCGCGGCCGACTGACAAGCGCGCTAGCCGAGCCGGCCGGCGACGCAGGCGCTCTGCGTTCTTCATAACGATCGCTACAGCTTTTCCTATTGCTAAAACATCGACTCATTCTCTGTAACACATCGGACAGGTGCAACACCTCCATTTCCTTACTCTCGCTGATCTTTATCATACATTGTACCTTAATATACTCGTTAAAGTCAACGATCTTCGCTTTAGACATGTAAAATGTTTAAAAAAATATTTAATATACCTAATATCATCAAGACTTTTAAAGAAAACTAGGACAGAAATATGTCCACGTGTTCTGAATACTAAAAGTTTAATAGAATTTAGATTTATTTTTAATGGAAACTAAATACAGTGCCTCTACCGGTGGAAATTGGAACAATGTAGTAAAAGCTTACAAAAGCTCACAATGTTCTTTTGTTTGCTTTTCTGTGACGATTGACATTTTACGGAGTAGTTGTATATCGATTAGTTCTGTCATCTTAAATATATGTAGTTACATTTATAACTCTTGTAATAGTCGATACAAATATAGTTTAGAAGGCGTATATGATTTCTAGATCATATTTGTATCATGTATTGTCGCACTAAATTCAGCGCTGTTTTTACATCAACTATGCCTTCAATATAATAATATACATAAATATTTTATGCTATTTATTGATTACCTGAAGAAGTATAGATAAGTGTTTGTGTTAATAGAAAAATAATACAAACATTGTAATATAATTTCTCAGCTACCACTAGTGCCATCTAGTTATATAATTCGAAGCTCGTTTCAATTCTAAATATCGTTGCGTTGTAAACTTGTAACGCAACGCTCTCTAAGCTACGAGTTTATTGAAGATTTTATTTAATAATAAGTACCAGGATTGGTTATTTATGGTATTAATTGGTAATTTATGACATAAGTAAAACAAAAGATGGTTTTATTTAGGTCATAAATAACTAAGTTTAATTTCCGCATAATATAGACACATTTCGATACGACTTTGATACGATTTCTAGACGAATTTAAGACGATTTCCATTCGATTGAATTTCAAGAATGAAAAATAGGGTTAGATAAGTATAATAAGAAAGGCAAAGAAAACCAGGTACTTTCTGCGTTATGTGTTTTGGATATCGTTACCATTTTCTTTTCTTAACATGCTAAGGACGCCGCTCCTTGACGAATATTCCTTATGCCTTAGTAACGAAATGTTTTGAGCTGAAAATTTTTTCATTATATAATATAAAAATAATATAATAAATAAATAATAATAGTATAATAGTATAGTCTGTGTATGAATATATTACGTGCTTGACGGTGCGCGGTGGAATGTAGAAAACGAAATATCACTTAAGGGCCTACATCAATATTATCGTATATCATCGCCGACACGTACTTATTAACACAGCCAGTAGGCACAGAAAATGAAGAATTAGGGATACTTTTCCTATTTACTCAAAATCTACTAAATATATTTTAATTCTGATTTACGTGTTTCTATATATGATAGTTACTTATGTTTTTAAAGTTATTTCATTAGTTAATACGCGATAATAGACCGACAAATGAAAAAAATAAAAATTTTAGAGGTTGTTTCGCCAAGATTTTCTATCGAGAAAACTTTTTTCAATCGCGTTTCTGAGTTTATGCGATCCTAGATAATATATTGAAAAAACATATACTTAAAAATTAGAGCTCTAGCCATTCAATCTAAAGAAACAATGAAAACTTCGTACATAGAAAAATGCACGAAGCTATTTTGGTATCCTCTTAAGGGCCTACATCAATATTATCGTCGACATGTACATATTAACACAGCTAGTAGGTATAGAAAATGAAGAATTAGGGCTATTTTTTTTGTTTACTCAAAATCTACCAAATATACTCGTATTTTAATTCTGATTTACGTGTTTCTTTATATAATAATTACTTATGTTTTTAAAGTTATTTCGTTAGTTAATACGTGATAATAGACCGACAAATGAAAAAAATAAAAAATGAGAGAGGTTGTTTCGCTAAGATTTTCTATCGAGAAAACTTTTTTCAATCGCGTTTCTGAGTTTATGCGATCCTAGATTATATATTGAAAAAACGTATACTTAAAAATTAGAGCTATATTAGAGGATGGCTAGCATCCAATCTAAAGAAACAATGAAAACTTCGTACGTAGAAAAATGCACGAAGAATTTTGGTATCCTCTTAATTAAAGGCACATAAGCATAGCTAAGAGGGTAGTTTGATGGATAAAAAAAATTACGTTCCTACTATAGTAGCGACACCTAGAGCACTTTTCCAACATTAAAATTTTCTTTTTGACTTTGAATAACGCCTACTAAGAACCGACTGGCAAATAATTTGGGACGATCTATTTTACAAACAGGCGTATTTTACAAGAATAAAATAAATAAATAAATATTCATGGACAATTCACACAATGTCCTCGGGTCCCAAGCTAAGCTTATTATGCTTGTGTTATGGTTACCAGAATACGGATATAATACATAAACTACTTTTATTTTGTAAATATATACTTATAATACATAGTAAACACCCAGACGCATGACTGACATTTGTATGACAATTATAAATAGCTTACAAATGATTGTCACTAGCGGGAATCGAACCCCCAACCTTGTGAACGGCAATCCGTTACCTGAACCACTACACCACGAGGTCAAAGAATGTCGTTAAGGTAACAAACTAGCTTATAACCTGCCTGATGGTAAGCGGTAATCGTCACTTAAATACGTCTGCAACACCAACGCTGTCGGTGGACGTTGCTGACTCTGCAGAATTTTTATTTACTCCATTTCTAAAGGGCTACATGCCGTATTTCTTTGGAAAAACTTCAAGGAAGTTGTTATTAATATAAGCATAATTCTGTTGTACATAAATCATTATTTTGGGTCAGCACAACATGTATTTTTCTTCCACACTCTGTCATACGTTGTATCTGTGTTAACTCTAGTTTCTTTCATATCCTCTTTCACACAGTCCATTCATATTTTCTTTGGTATTCCTTCCTACAAATCTTATTTGTAAATGTAGTAAAGAGTATAATTATATAACTATTGCAAGTTTACTAATACTACGCAACTAATATACAGAATATACTCACACCAGCATCTTGCACGCGCACCACAGCCGGCATTGCTGCACATAATGGGGTAAACGACCTACCTAGTTCTTTTGCGTTAAAAACTAAGTAACGACAGCTAAAGATTGAACATAAAAATTGTTGCTACTCTTTATTTGTATAAATCGGCTTCGAACGAATTAGAGATAGAAGTACAATTTGAAATCGAACCTAAAATAAAAACTTAAATCTGAACTGCGAAATAATATATGGACTATAAATTATCTCTATACCAATTTTCGTGCAATTCTTTTCCAGATTTTGCGTGAAAACATCACAAACAAACTCACTTTCACTTTTATTATTATAAGTAAGGATTTTCTGTGTACTTTCTGTATTGTTTTAATGTTTATTGTACTATAAAGAATAAGGAAAGAATAGAAGCAGAACAAAGAATAATATCATATTCATTTTATTTTTAAATAAAAATTACACATTATCTTACACAAATTTTGGACATCACAATGCACTATATCCGAATAAAACTTAAATATACCTAATTCAAATCATAGTTATGTCTGACAAATGATTTAGGAATGTTTAGGACAAAATCAAACTTATAGAGAAACTTAGACTTTTTTACAAATCAGTAAGAACTGATAATTTATTTACAATTATTGAAATAAATTGGTCACAAATTGGTACCGATTCTACGTGAACAACTAAACTTAACTAAAAAATGAAATTTGATTGTATCAGTAACTCAATTTGTGAATGTTGACTGAACTTTCTTGTTATAAAAACTGTGTATTATAGACTAACGATTTTAAGTAATATAAAATGTCTACAACGTAATAGCCAATTAATCAAAATATACCATAGTTTGTCATAGTTTTTAGTTAAATTTAGATGTGCCATATAATTGGTATTATTGTCATATTTAAATTTGCTTTTTAGAAAAGTAAATAACAAAGTTAATAATATTTTAAGTAGCTTTATTATTCCATGGTTAAATCCGTATGTTTTCTCTTCCCAGTAAAGATTCGTACATGATAACGTCACAAGACAATGGTATCGATTCTACGCGCACGACTAAACGTAACTAAAAAATGAAAAGTGATTGTATCAGTACCTAACACAATTCTTCAATGTTAACGAAACTTTCCTTATTATCAAAAATGTGTGTTAGAGATAAACGATTTTAACTAATATCAATGTGTGAAACGAACTAATAAGAGCCACTAAGTAAGTCTGGGTATTACGAGAAGAAAATAATTTTTTAAACCATGGATAAATCGTGTTCGCTAATACTTTGAAAAGAGAAGAATTAAGAATTTTATAAAATCCTATATTCTACTACGGTGGGCGACAAAGCTTCTATCGATACAAATAAAAATACTACAAATAACTGTTATTTTGTAGCCGATACTATGGTCTCTGTTCTTAAGTTGATAATTACATTGCTAATAGGAAATAGTAAGTATTAACAACTATCATTCTTAGTTTAGGTTTAAATCTTTACTTTGCGTTATAAGAGTCTTGAAGTTTTATTTATACTTCAAAGGTGATAAACAAGCTTACAGCTCGTCTGATGGTAAGCGCTGTGGACGTTTGCAACATCAGAGGTCTCACTTTCGCGTTGTCGTTTGTAAAAAAATCCGCACGATCAACGCATACCGAACAAGTATGAATAACTAGATGTATGAGAACTTGGCGTGATATTTTGCTACGACCAATGAAAAGGCTTTATTTCATACCCCGAACTCGCGCCTTCCTCTAACGTTCATACGTTTATGGTCTTATTCATAATGACTTATCGGAGGTTTAAAAGTTTGGTAAAATCGGTTCGCGAAAATTGCCAGAACTTGTTATTCATAATAGTCTTTTTACGCTAAAACGTTTATTATCTCTCCGATAAAATCTCCGTTTAAACCTTCGATAAGTCATTATGAATAAGACCATTAATCGTTAACAAAATCTCGTAACGCTCTATTGACTGGAAATGACCTGTGTTTTGAGCCTATGTAAAAAATCTTAGAAATAAACATGTTGCGTAATATTTTTTAAGAATTTATCTCTTCCTATTTGGTGTCATAGTTACAAATATTTAATATTTTATAAGAGTTAATTTTGACCACTCTCATCTAATCTTAGCATTAACCTTTTAGGTTAGAATTATTTTAAAATTCTACATTTGAACTCTATACCTAACTTATTACTTTCAGTGTGTTTAATCTGTTATAAGCAAATTTGAATTATGTATTATCTCCTCGTCGTCTTTACACATTCGTCTTATTATTAGACGGTGTAATTTGTAGTTTTTTTTTTCAATAAAAATGTCTAAAATCGGACTAAAATTCTATAAAATGATGTCCCGTACAGTCTATCGAAAGGCAAGCATTTCTAATAACTAACAATGATACTGATTCTACACGCACAACTAAAATTATCTAAAAAATAAAATGGAGTGTCAATAGCACAATTCGGCAATATTAACTGTACTTTCTTATCATAAAAAACTTATTTATTGTAGACAAATAATTTTAATTAATATAAATGTGTACAATGAAATAATAAATATATAGAGACTTTCAATTTTCATTTTTTAGTTTAGTTCAGTTGTGCATGTAGAATTGATACCAACAGCATCTGTGATTTACGTACTACATAACAATTACACTATATACAGGTTAAAATCTCATTTATATCACATTCATTCATTCAAATATATGTCATATTTCTATAAAATTACACTATTTTAGAACATTATACGTGTGCAGGGTTTCTCAAAGTTTTAAAATCTTGGGGGTCAATATAAACTTAAGAGGTCAAATTGTGAGTCATGTGTAAATGCATTTTCTGTATGTTTTAATGCAATGACATTATCTTATATATAAAATTCACGTGTCACAGTGTCAGTTACCGTACTCCTCCGAAACAGCTTGACCGATTTTTATGAAATTTTACACGCGTATTCAGTAGGTAGGTCTGAGAATCGGCCAACATCTATTTTTCAAACCTTTTTTTTTTAGCATGGCAAGACAACGTTTACCGGGTCAGCTAGTTTACTATAATATTTCATAGCCCTTTAGTTAATTTTCTTTTTTATCTGTGTCTAATGTGTAATCACTAAAAATCCTTGTTATGAAAATGTACAGTCGAGTATAAAAGCAATAGATTTTTTTGTTTTGTTACATACTTTACTTTTGTACCATTATACCATTATTTGTATTGTTACCATTATAATATTCAACTACTTGGAAAAATAAAGTATGTTTAAAAAATAAAAGCCATTTCTGATTTTAATTAATTTGCTTTGACAACTGCGTTTTTAATTAAAGTCGGAATCGAAAATCGTGATGATATCGATTTAAATTTAGTTTATACCATCAAATAATAATTTTCTAGGGAAAATAATAATAACAACATTTAATATATCCAATTCAGATATATTTTTTGCCAATCGATTGTAATTAATCGATTTGTAGTCATTAAAAATAAATTACATTAGGCCTCACAACTTAGTAACTACATAATTGCTTTATTGTACTCCATTTTCTAACCTACATACTAAATAAACATTTGGTTTTAAATAGAATCATGAAAATAATACAGAGAATAGATTTTTCTCAGTAAATAAATTTTGAGAATTTTAAAATGTGTTTAATACTCGCTAAGAAATAATGACCATAGTGACTAATGACAATGACTTTATAGCATGTAATAAATAATAAAACAATATTTGATTTCATTTATTTATACTTGAAGTTCACACGAAATTAAGAAACCAAATTTTTCTAGATTCCATGGTATCTTTTGAGCGAAAACGAATCGAGAAAAGTGAAGTATTAGTATTTAAAAACCGAACGATTAAAAGGCCTAAGTCATCTTCAGTCAAATATCAAATCTATCCAAAACCAAATGCAAACAAAATATCACATAAACTAAATATCACTAAATATGACGTCACAGCATAATGAGACGTGAAAATAACACAATAAGTATACAATTAAACACAAATATCTACAAAATTAATCTAAATACTTAATTACATTTGGATATGATCACTGAGGATGTCAACAAAAATGTTAGTTTTGTAACAACCAAAGTATGGTTTTAAATATTATTTGAAGATCTATATAAATAACTTGACGCATAATAATATTGTAAGATTTGGTAAAGTTTGGAAGAAAATCTTATCGGGTCTGACAAAAGAGTTTAATCAAATCAGTGTCTAAACTAATCTGATAATCTTTCACCCTGATTCAGATTCAGAACAAGATCACGGGAAGAAACTGGATTCGGAAGGCAGAGAACTATGTATCGTGGCGCAAATTAGGACAAGCTTATGTCTAGCAGAGGACAGCTATAGGCTGATTTTATTGAATCCAAGTTATAGAATATATTGATTATACGTCAAGTTATTTATATAGATATTTTTGTGACTTATCTTAAAAGCTTCATAGTTCAAAGACTTCTAAATAAATACGGAACCCTAAAAACGGTAAGACAACTCAAAGTTTTATTGTAAAAACCATGGGAAATCCAGTTTCAGTCAAGCGATAAAAAATCACTTTAGTGAAATGAAATCTATCGTTCGTCGCAAATTATTTAATATTATTACAAAATAAATGTAGGAAAAGTTACTTAAATTTACAAATTTGATGTCAATTATTTTTTTGTATTGCTTATCACAGGTAATAAAAATATAAAAAGTAAAATTTTTGCAAATATCGTAACAGTATCGTGTTTTTAGCATCGTACGAGTAGACCTCGATAAAAACATTGGCACAACAAATTTTCTTTATAATATAGATTTTATTGTTTTTTAATACTGATAATAAATTTTATTTTCAATAATAAATAAATTATTGTACATTCAATTAGTAATAAAAAAACGTATCAGCCATGATTTCGTTATTATCTAAATGGGGGTCAAACTTAGAAAAACTTTTAGAAACAGCACAATGATGCCTATTGCAAATCATTAGGCCAAAAGTGATGAATTTTTAATTTCAATCTGTTTTTTTTTTGGAGATCCGTAAAACACTCCTGACACCAACACTGACTTAATTTGATGATTTTAATAATTTTGGTACTCATATAAATTATTACAGAAAACTATAAAATCTTGCAACTAAATATTTTTTTTGATTTCCCAAAAATTATATCTTAATAAACCATTATTCCCCACCATTTAGTAAGCTATTTGCTACCCATATTTGCAAAAAAAAAACTAGAATTTGTAATGGGATTCTTTACTTGGGCATAAAATCACTATATAAAAGTGAATATCAACATTAATTTATTAATATTTTGCGATTGACTCGCTATGCTTTTACTAAATAAACTAAATTATAATGGAAAAAATGATAACCATAAGCGGGACTTGAACCCACGACCTCGGAATGCCGTTCCGAGGTCGCGGGTTCAAGTCCCGCTTATGGTTATCATTTTTTCCATTATAATTTAGTTTATTTAGTGAATATCAAGTCAAATTTCGTCGAAAAAGGTATGGAATATAGATTTATTATAATTTTCTTTAAACACTTTTTTAAACTGTACCTGAATATTAAAATCATTAAAAAGAGCCATGTTAAACCATCAGCCAAATAAATATCTTTCTTAAAAGTTTCAGAACATAAAACTGTTTTCTTATACATAATAATATCAGTACCGATGATTGAAATATCTTTCAACATTATATGTATGATAGATACTTCAAATTCAATATTAGTTATTTCATTTTATAAGCAGCTAACGTCTACTGTGAGAGACGGAAAACTTGGAACTAAACCCTATAACACGCCTAGTCAGTGCGGCACAGTAAACTGCAAACCCTCCTAAAGTGGAGGAAGCCCGTGCCCAACAGTGGAACGTAATGGGCTGGACACAGAGAGACGAGTTTAACTCCATCTCGAAATAAAAGTACGCATTTTTCTTTCAATTAAATTCCACACGTCATTTTCCACTCTTTATAAAAAATATTCTCAACGTTTCAGAAAAATTAAGCTGATGAAAAATTGTCATTACATTTGATTTATTGGAAAAGTCATTTAAAATTAAGATTTCTTGATTAAAACAAAATGCAGTTAATAGTCATAAAAAATAAATTTATGCAAAATTTGGTTCTAAAGCATCAAGCACTGATGCACTATCCCATTTCTGATTTCAGAACTAAATCCCACTTCTGATATCAGAACTAAATCCAATTTATGATATCAGACAGGGCTAAATCCCACTTCTGAGGTGAAAACCAATTAGAACCGAATACAAAAAGATGGGATTTTAATTGGGAAACACAATTTTAATATAATTTTGTTCATTGCACGTTGTTTCCGTATTCCATATCGAAGAGTGATAGGATTACGAAGGCAAGACCTAAGAAGACTGATCCAAGGAGATCTCCTAAGGCTGTGAGATAAGGGATGGCTGCATTGTCAGGGTCCTTCTTCTTCTTCCACATGAAATGAATAAGGATGTACGCTAGGTAGAGGAGCACCATTACCTGAAAATAAAAAGAGTCTTTATAGCAGCAGTTTTTATCTTCAAAACTTTGGTAAATGAGAACTTAAAATGCGTAAATAATAATAACAACTAAAAATGTCAGATCTTCTTTTTTTTGGCACATTTTTTCTGGCTTTTTGCATTTTATTTGTAATCTATCCTAATGATTTAAGGACTTCTCAGTCTTAGGTTTGAACTGTAAGGTGTCTCGCATGTTATTTAAATTTATTGATAGAATCCATCAACAATTTTAAAGCCAAAAATACATTTTTTTACATAAAAAAGTACTTAATGCTATTAGCATTCTATTTTTTTACTTTACAAGATAAAACATACGGAACAACATTCTATCATTATCTATTTTTTAAATTAAATTAAATAAATAATTAACTAAATATTCATGGACATTTTACACAACGTCCTCTGGTCCCAACTTGTGTTATGGGTACCAGAATACGGAAATAACAAAAAAAAAATTAATATAATGTAATAATGACTTACTTGTAGTAAGGAGCAGACCAGATATGTGACACCGAATGGTACTTGAATAGTGACCATGCCCTGGTATACGAAGTCAGCTACTATCATGAAGATGATCTGACCGAAGACAGCCAGCATCAGCAACATACGAGCCACTTTAGCTGCAGCAGCTAGACAACAAAGGAAATAGATTAGAATATTTAGGTGTTATACATAATAATGGCTCCGTGTGGTAACGGATTTAGAATACAAGTGTCACCACCCCATGTCCTCCCAAGGGTGCTGTAAAAGTCAGCTAAGGGATATTGCACACAGATAACATCCTCTGTGAGAGACGGAAAACTCGAAAATAAACTCTGTGCCAACACGCCTGGTCAACGCGGTACAGTAGACCATAATCTCTCCCAAAGGAGGAGGCCCGTGCCCAACAGTGGGCCCTAAATGGGCTGGAGAGAGAGAGAGAGGTACATAATAATGAGGGTACCAGAATAAGTCACTGGTACCAATTTCACGTGCACAACTAAACTGAACTAAAAAATTAAAATTGTTAGTATTAATAATTCGGCAATGTTTACTGAACTTTCTTAGGTATTAACAAATCGGTATATTTAAGTCTAAATGATTTTAATTTATTTAAATGTGTTTATACTATACTTAATTTATATAGGTACTTAGTTGTTTTATTTTAATTAAGTTTTTGACGCATTAGAATTAGCCTTACTATGTCAAATATTATGCCAAAATAAAAGATTCGAAAAAAGTAAAGCATTTGACATTTAGTTATTTAAATTCTACCATGATTAGCTAGGCCTCAGACTATCAGGCTGACAAGATTAAGTCTGGGACTAAGTTTCTTAACCTTTTATGGAGTGTCCCCATAAGTTTAAACATTTGTTTTAAGAAATATAACAATTTTATTCATCTAAAACGAATTATTACTCCTCCAACCTAATAAGATACATAACCATTTCTTTTTCTTTTGTTCATTTAATAAATTCAATTGATTTTAGTAACTACTATATTTACAATTAAGTACCAAAAAAAAATATCTTTTTTTAAAACAACCAAATTTTTTTTAGTTATATTATTTCCAGTACAGGTATACTGCGCTGGGGAAAGGAGACAGAAAGAATACGGGTATACTTACTTCCAAAGAACAGAGTCCTCCACGGCCACTCAATGAGACGAGTGTTTTCTGGTAATTCTCCAGGAATAGCTGTCTGATGGAGATGGGTGGCGAGACGGGAAGACTGTACACACACCAGGTTACCTCCAATACCGTTGACAATTGGTTGGAACACTTCGTACCCTCTGTAGTGATCTACAGCTTGGTCAAGAACGATACCTCCGATACTGTGGAGTAAAAAATATGAAATAAGTTTAGTGACGGACGTGTGGTGACGGATTAAGAATACAATTGTTTAAATTAAACCATTTTTTACGGATTTAGACGCGTGTATTTGTTTTATATCTTAACCCGACCTTTCGGAGACTCTGCAGTCACCATGATGACGGGTAAGACTGCAACTAAATAACGTTGGGCTAAAATATGTTGAATGAGCCGCGCAAGTGTTAGAGAATAATACAAGTGTAACCACCCCATTAAATTCCAGGGTGCTGTAAAAGTTAGCTAAGGGATAAATAAGCAGTTAACATCAACTGTGAGAGACGGAATGCTCGTAAATAAATCCTGTGCCAACACGCCTGGTTAGCGCGGCATCTATCCATCCATCAACTTATCTCCGTTGGATATAGGTCTAGAACCCCTCCCCCATAGAACGCCACAACGTGCGGTCCTGCACTATCAACATCCATGCATTGTCATGGGTTCTTGTGTCCGGTACGTGGTCGCTACTCTAGGGCTTTTCTTTCTCAAGCCCTCCCCTTACAAACGCGGCATAGTAAGACTAACTTACTAACCCTCCGTGTGGTGACGGATTAAGACTGCAAGTGTCACCATCCCATCTCCTCGCAAGGGTGCTGTAAAAGTCAGCTAAGGGATATTGCACACAGATAACATCTTCTGTGAGACACGGAAAACTCGATAAACACTGTGCTAACACGCCTGGTCAGCGCGGCACAGTAGACCATAATCCCTCCAAAGTGGAGGAGGCCCGTGCCCAATAGTGGGACGTAAATGGGCTGGAGAGGAGTAAGACGAAATATACTCCCGAAGCGAAAGAGGCCCATGCCAAACAGTGGGACATTAATGGGAAGGCAAAAGTCAATTTATAAAATACACACAAAACTTTTGTACGTTTCTCTGTAATAATATCAAGCATACATACCCACTGATGAAAAGTGCTGAAATAACTGGCGTCCACCCACTGGTGAGAACTTTCTTTGTGTATTTGTTGCGCCATACAATGAACACCCATAAAGGAAGAAGACTGTAGTACACACACATCAGTGTGATTGGTTGCCATAATGATGTTTCTGGAAATAAATAACAAAATTTTAGTGGATATTTCACATAAAATCATCTTTTTTTACGCATGAAATATTTAATAGGTAGGTACTACTATATAAAAAAAAATTGTTAAACAATATTGAATAAAATACGCAACTATATGTATTGTTATTTTAATATTTATGGACATTTCACACAACGTCCTCTGGCCCAAGCTAAGCTTATATGCTTGTGTGGTGACAGGTACCAGAATATTTTTACGGGGTCTGTGAATATAAAATTGAGAAACGACAACTGTAAATTATTTTTTTATTAAAAATTATCTGTGATAAGCTTCCAAATCACAAAAATCTCATGGCAAATTCTAATACATTACTTATGCGAAAATAACGCAACTTCGGTGAGCGTTAATCGATTTGCGTGCGGAATCTATTCGGGGTGTTAGAGTAAAATTGATACTTACTTATTTGTTCAAACATATATTGAGCGGTGACAGCGAGCACTGTATTACTGACGATGTCTCCGATAGATGCCGCCAGCGGTGTCGCCACGTTGTCAGGATTCACTTTGAACTTGTGGGATCCGTATATCACCATCACCATCACGAAATCTGTAACGATTTTTATTATATTATTATAAACGAAAGGTATGGTAGCAGTGATACTTTCTATCATCCCACTGTAGGGGACGGGCTTTATCCACCTTAGGATGGTTTTTGATCTACCATTCGCCACTCTGACCACGCGTGTTGTCATGGAGTTTAATTCGAGGTTTCCGTCTTTCATAGTTGATATTCACTTGTAACAATATCCCTTGGCCCTATGTCAGCGCAACATAGTAGACCATAATCCCTCCCAAAGAGGAGGAGGCTAGTAACAAACAGTGGCACGTTGAGCTGGAGGGAGAGAAACTTACCCAAAACGAAGCATGTAGTAGTTGCTGTGAAGACGGCACTTGCAATAAGAAGCAGCACGTAGGAACCGTTCACACCACGGTCTGTGATCGTATTTACGACTATCGCGAAAATTGATACCACCGTAGCTGCAACTATCGCTTGCACCTGTAAAGAAAGGTTAATATGTAGAGCCTCTTTAAAACCAAGTACATATTGTTTCAACTTAGGTTTGTAAAATAGGAACTGAATATTTCTTTAAATTATTAGAATAGCGGCCCTTAAGATGTGCAAAATTCTAATAGCGCCCGCATGTCACCGTATTGTTTATTTTTAAACGCAAGATCTCAAAAACGTAGGGGGAAAAAGAAACCCGAAATATATGAGAAAAAAATAAGTACTTAAGACTTCGAATGAAGAACATGATTTATATAGGATTACTAGCTGACCCGGCAAACGTTGTTTTGCGGGTCATCTAGTGAGAAGCGTGGGGAGGGGATTGAAAAATAGATGTTGGCCGATTCTCAGACCTTCTGAATATGCATGTAAAATTTCATAAAGATCGGTCAACCCGTTTCGGAGGAGTACGGTAACTAACACTGTGACACGTGAATTTTATATATAAGATGACATTCTCGTAGCTACACATTCGTAAATAAAAAAACCACACTGGCACACGATGAGTTCCGTATCGTTATTGTTATATCATATTGCCGATCCCAAATAACGGGATAAGGGCAGGAGAGTTATGAGTATTTGTTGTTATAGCATAAACTGACAATAAACTGTGAAATTTGCAGTACCTTTTACCGTTCCAGATATACCCTGGTGACAGACAGACGGGCAGCGAAGTATCAGTAAGGTCCTGTTTGTTACGAAACCCGAATAAATGACTGAATGCCACACAAGAAGATATCACTCATTACAAATATTAGTGTAAGATATAATATGATCTTTGTTTACAAGATGTTACATGATACACTCATTAAATATCCAAGCACACTGGGTCTTGTTGCCATGTAGACATCTTAACTATTATTAGCCTATGGCTTCAATCTGAGGAAGTGTGCAGAAACTAAAAGTGGCAATACAATGGTACGCTTCATTATGTAAAGTGAGAATATTCGTAATATCCCCGAAAAATATAGGTTTAGATTAGCAAGATCTCATTTAATGAGCCGGTACATGTTACTACACGGTAAAGTTAACGCGAAATTTTATGAAAATGGGACAGAGCTGCATAGAGATATATTATGAGTTTGCACTTATGTAGTGAGAATTCAGACAGGCAGTTTGTTGACGGTTAAAATGAATGCGGAAAAATAACGTAGGTGATGATAATAAAATTTACTAAACTAGTTAGTTTTGACTTCTACTTGGACCGAAGGTGGTAATTTTCACTTATTTACTGACTCCCTATTAAAATTGTCAATCTGTGGATACTTTACATCAAGAAAGACATAACATAACATTAGATATTTTGTTTAATTGTTACTATACTGTATCAATTTAAAATAAAAAAACTATAAGGAAAATCATACAAATTGCGTGTATTAATTTTCGCTGTTCAGGTTTTTTTTCAATTTAATTGAATTTTCTACAAAATTTTATTGAAAAATGCATAAAGTTATCATTTTTTTTTCTATTCCTTTTTAATGAATAAAAAAACATAATTAGTTAGGTATATTATAATCGACTTGATTATAATAAATGCATATAACTAAGCGTAAGCGTAAAATTTAGAAATCAATCCTTAATAAACAGAAGTTTACTCTTCTGCTCAATAGATGGCGTTGTACGTTTTTTAAATCGCGCTATCGTTTCGTTCCACACATTAACACTTAAACTCTTCAAAATTATTATTGCGTCAAACTGCGGATTTCGCATTTAGATCTCGTCAAAACAATTACTGGGTCATTATCCGGGTTTCGCACTTATAAATTAGTAAGGATTTGATTTGATTTTTATTGGACTTCAAAAGAAGCAAATTATTGCATTTAAAAAATAAATTAATAAACATCGTTCAAAAGTAAAAATCATTAAAAATATAAATGTATTCACGTTGCCGCAGACAAACAAAACAATTAAAATGCCTTAATATTTTTTGAGATTTTAATTAATATTCTGCTCTACCAAGGTCAGGAAAGGTTACAACTTTATATTCTGATGAAAAATAGCATGACAAGCATATATTGACTTGAGAGATTGATAAAAGATATAAGATTTTTTTCTATCACAACCAGTAACCGTGGAAGGCATTGGCGATCACTGAAGGTCTCGTTCATAGGGAGACTGAGTTAGAACTCTTGTTATTTTCAAACGTTTGAGGAGAATTTCCTTAGATTTCCTATGCTAAAGTTGTAAAATTTCCTATAGGAAATTTCACAATTAACACAGATATATTTATTTAAAAACTTTCAGCACAAAATTGTACAATTGGCGGACTTAATGCTAAAAGCATTATCTACCAGTCAACCTAGGGTGATGCAGAGACATTAGTGGTAGGTGCGTTATTTGCTTAAAAAATATACATCAAGGAACGAATAAATTAAATATGACAAATGGAATACATAATATTAACATAAAATATTAGTACATACTAAATAAAAGCATAATAACTATATAATACTTATTGTATTTAAATAACTATGAAATACAATAAAGTAGTTACTTGTAAATAAAATACATACATCCATAGCATATATACAATACGATTCAACATTAAGAATAATATCTATGCTTGTATCACTTTTTTTTTTGGTAAAACGTTACCAAATATGTGTGATAGACGCTGCAACTTTACCTAAAGAAAACCGAAAAAATCGGGATTTTCGGATGGTCCTATTTCTTTTGGTTATTATGCATTAAAAAAAGGAACTGACAGAAGCATAGATATACTCTTCATCTATAATAAAGCGTAGAAACAATTAAAATCGGATGAACTTTCGCGAAGAAAAAACAGAAGTACGATACCCGTATTTTTGTATGGAGCATAATTTGGTATCGTGCCCTCTTAACAATGCAAGAAAGGCGAAGCATAAGTATAAGCGTATTTCTAGAGCGATATAAATTCGTTTTACTTCTAACTGGGAAATGTAGTGCATATCTGGCTTCGCCGACGCCCATATTTATGCCAGTGAGGTAGGAAAGTCATTACAGCGTTTCTTTGCGGATATACTTGTAAGTATTAAGCGTAAAGAAAAATGTGACAATAACTGGTAATAAGTGTTGTCAAATTTAAAAGGCTTAACGACAGCAGGTCGGTCAATAAACTTATTGTGAAAAGTCTTTAAGAATTGGAACAAAGACAGCAGGATGATGAACTTAGCAGTGAAAGAACAATGCCCTGAATTATTTTAAGTTGTTTACTTCAACTGTAAATTTTAAAGGTAGTGTTTATTATCGTATAGCTCAATTCATCGCGTAATTACGTATTTAGTAAGGTTTTTCCAAGGATTTGTACCTATATCTTTATTACTTATAGCTGTTGCCCGCGACTTCGTACGCGTGAAATTTAGAAATCAATCCTTAACAAACAGAAGTTTACTCTTCTGCTCAATAGATGGCGTTGTACGTTTTTTAAATCGCGCTATCATTTCGTTCCACACATTAACACTTAAACTCTTCAAAATTATTATTGCGTCAAACTGCGGATTTCGCATTTATAAATTAGTAAGGCGTAAGGATTATAAAACAGTAGTTATTTTTGTATGTATGTCTCTATGCGAGTTATCTTACAAATTACGCAACGGATTTTGATGCGGTATTTTTTAATGATTGAGTGGTTCAAGAGAATGGCTTTTTTTTGTATAATTTGTTAAGGCTTGGTTTCTAAATTCTACACGTACGAAGATGCGGGAAATAGCCAGTTTCTATTACGCAGAAGAAATATTTGTGTTTACTAAAATGAGTACAGCGATTTTGATAAATAAATATAAATAAATAAATATTCATGGACATTTCACACAACGTCCTCTGGTCCCAAGCTAAGCTTATATGCTTGTGTTATGGGTACCAGAATACGGATATAATACATATACTACTTTTCTTTTGTAAATACATACTTATAATACATAGAAACACCCAGACGCAGCACAAACATTTGTATGACAATTAGAAAAATCACACAAATGATTGTCCCGAGCGGGAATCGAACCCGCGACCTCTTGAACGGCAGTCTGTTACATAAACCACTCAACCACGAGGCTCGTCAATTAGTAATATATATAGAAGTTAATGGTGTAAGCACATAAATTTACCTGTACTAAGGATATGTTTCCTACGACCATAGATATTACTTCTTTTGTGGACTCCATGTTGCCGAGGTTAGCTTGCGTTGATAGACGGGACGCGAGACACATGTCCAGGTTACCTAAAACAATAAAAATATATTATCAAATACAATTAATTACTTCACTCAGTGAGCTTGAAGCCACATTCATATCTATAATGTATTTATTTATTTTTTTATTTATTTTATTTGTTTCAACTTCACAAAAGTTATTGCATATTAACAATTTAAGGGCCTACATCAAAATTATCGTATATCATCGCCGACACGTACATATTAACACAGCCAGTAGGCACAGAAAATGAAGAATTAGGGATACTTTTCCTATTTACTCAAAATCTACTAAATATATTTTAATTCTGATTTACGTGTTTCTTTATATAATAGTTACTTATGTTTTTAAAGTTATTTCATTAGTTAATACGCGAAAATAGACCGACAAATGAAAAAAATAAAAAATTAAAGAGGTTGTTTCGCTAAGGTTTTCTATCGAGGAAACTTTTTTCAATCGCGTTTCTGAGTTTATGCGATCCTAGATCATATATTGAAAAAAACATATACTTAAAAATTTGAGCTCTAGCCATTCAATCTAAAGAAACAATGAAAACTTCGTACGTAGAAAAATGCACGAAGCTATTTTGGTATCCTCTTAATGCACGGTAATGACAATGACGAAAAATGAAAAATGATGGTGATGAAAAATGACAAAACTGTGTTGCAGTCATTAACGCCCACCTTCGAAACGTTTACAAATTGTTGAATTTAGTTATCTATACATATAATAATTACTAATATAATTACATATAGCAACAAAATTTTCTTACTATTGTGTGTTTATGATAGTGTGTATGTTTGATAGTGTGTGTGTTTGTGTGTGTGTGTATGTGTTTGCAAATAGTTAATCTTTCACAAGCAGCTCAACTTCATCATAACCAAGACCCTGAAACCATTTTAGTATTTGTTCTCGACATTTTTTAACAGTTAAGGGGTATATTTGAGGCTTCCTATTTATCTTGTTATATAGGATTGGGCTCAAAAATCGAAAGTGTCGACGCACAAGTTTGATATTTGTATGTGAAATATGTATCTATGTGTGTCTATGATACAGGCTATACGTCATATGAAACTTCATCTAATATATAAAATTCACGTGTCACAGTGTTAGTTACCGTACTCCTCCGAAACGGCTTGACCGATTCTTCTCAAATTTTACATACATATTCAGTAGGTCTGAGAATCGGCCAACATCTATTTTTCAAACCTTTTTTTTTGTTTTTTTTTAGTATGGCAAAACAACGTTTGCCGGGACAGCTAGTTAATTATATGAAAGAGCCGAAAGAGCAATCATAATTTAATTAAGGGCCTACATCAATATTATCGTATATCATCGCCGACACGTACCTACATATTAACACAGCCAGTAGGCACAGAAAATGAAGAATTAGGGATACTTTTCCTATTTACTCAAAATCTACTAAATATATTTTAATTCTGATTTACGTGTTTCTATATATAACAGTTACTTATGTTTTTAAAGTTGTTTCATTAGTTAATACGCGATAATAGACCGACAAATGAAAAAAATAAAAAATTTGAGAGGTTGTTTCGCCAAGATTTTCTATCGAGAAAACTTTTTTCAATCGTGTTTCTGAGTTGATGCGATCCTAGATAATATATTGAAAAAACATATACTTAAAAATTAGAGCTCTAGCCATTCAATCTAAAGAAACAATGAAAACTTCGTACATAGAAAAATGCACGAAGCTATTTTGGTATCGTCTTAAATTGCAAAATAAAATTCATATCTTCTAAGAACTTTTTACTCGTACGAAGTTCCTTATCGCGCGTTGCGGATAGGAGCTAAAGGGAAAAAAAGAGGATACCAAAATAGCTTCGTGCATTTTTCTACGTACGAAGTTTTCATTGTTTCTTTAGATTGAATGGCTAGAGCTCTAATTTTTAAGTATATGTTTTTTCAATATATGATCTAGGATCGCATAAACTCAGAAACGCGATTGAAAAAAGTTTTCTCGATAGAAAATCTTAGCGAAACAACCTCTCTAATTTTTTACTTTTTTCATTTGTCGGTCTATTATCGCTTATTAACTAATGAAATAACTTTAAAAACATAAGTAACTATTATATATAGAAACACGTAAATCAGAATTAAAATATATTTAGTAGATTTTGAGTAAACAAAAAAAATATCCCTAATTCCTCATTTTCTATACCTACTAGCTGTGTTAATATGTACATGTCGACGATAATATTGATGTAGGCCCTTAAGACCAAAAGTTGTAACGACACTTTTTGCTATAGGCGTAAACCATGCGGCGTGCGCGCGTTTTTCTTTCTCTCTCTCTTTCTCTCTCTCATTGTTATGTGAATAAAATAATAATATTATATAATTTTTTTTATGAACTGTTGAGTATCTATTATATTACATAAAAATTTATTACATAAAATTTTATTACAATTCCTTCACTAATTCATTGAAAGGAATTTCGTTCCATCCGGGTGTCCCTTGACACCTCTCATGTTTTGATTAATTTAACAAATTTTACGCAGAGTAACGTTCATGAAAGCAGTAGTATATATGTAATGGAAATCCCCTAATCCTAGTTCACAACAAGTTATTTCCGATGAGTCGTGAATAATTAGTTTATTGTTTACGATAAGATTATCGTAAATAAACTAGAACAATCACATGCACATAATCTTTGCCAAATATGTATCACAATATCACTTGTGGACTTCCCCGACTTTATAAAACTGTTAAAGCCACCATTCATGACAGAACTGCGACTGGAAGTTCAAGTAAATGTTTGTTGCCATAAGAAGACAAGATTCTCTCTCTCCAGCCCATTTACGTCCCACTGTTGGGTACGGGCCTCCTCCACTTTCGGAGGGATTACGATCTACTGTGCCGCGCTGACCAGGCGTGTTGGCACAATGTTTATTTACGAGTTTTCCGTCTCTCACAGAGGATGTTATCTGTGTGCAGTATCCCTTAGCTGACTTTTACAGCACCCTGGCGAGGAGATGGGGTGGTGAAACTAGTATTCTTAATCCGTCACCACACGGAGAATGAATGAAGACAAGATGACATTTAGGTAAATCAATCAAACCACGTGACACACAGATCCACGAATAAAGCAGTGTCGTATTGCCATCGCCAAACCCCTTTAAATTTTGCTAATAAAAGTCCACTAATATTATGTATCTAATGCGTCGGTCCAGCATGATCTTTTCTTCCATAATCTTCTGTTTAACGTCATGTCTGTGTTTACTCCTTACTTTTTATCCACTTTCACACAACCCATTCACCCTTTCATAGGTATTCCTCTGTCTTTAATTCCTTTTCCTCTAAAAATTACTGTCCTCTCGCTTTAGAGGTCTAAATATTGTAATAAAAAAACTAACGATGACAGGGCTATGTCATATTAAGGGCTTGTAATCGAATTTTTAGGCAAGAATTTAGTACGTAGGTAGTAGACATGGTCGCAGCCATGCAGCTAGTAACCAGATGGACTGCAAGTAGGACAATGAATGGTAAATTTTAAATACTTAAATCGATAACAAAGGACAATGAATTAGGGTCAGTGCCTCAACACGGAAAAGTAATTTAAAACATTCCGTTTAATAACAAATTATTATCAGTATATTCTAAAAGGGTTTGATATAAAACGCGGCCAATGGGACTCGTTATATTGAAGTAAGCAAATAGTAAAAAAATAAACAATGTTTTTTTTTGTATTAACACTATGTTTTTATAAGGCAAGCGATAGAAATCACTTGTTTAATGAAAACATTTTCTAACTCTATCAATATTTGTTTTAGTTAAGTTACTTGTGACTGTAGAATCGGTATCATTAGCTAGTAATGTGTCAGTGAAAGAATCAGGTAAATTTAACTTCAACGATTTGCGACATTTACACATCTATTTGATGTCCATTTGCCAAATTACATGAGTGATTACTCGTACATTACAGACACGCAATACGTACATTCTGTAACACGCAATCGTAGTAACTCTACCGTTAAAACATAAACAGATTTGTAAACTTTTATCTCGCTGTGGATATTTATCTTGCTATTACTATCATTATCCGTGTGGTGACGGATTAAGAATACAAGTGTCACCACCCCCTTTATTTATTTATTTATTTAATCTTTATATACTGACATGTATATAGGCGGACTTAATGCCTTAGACATTCTCTTCCCAGTCAACCAAAGGAGGTGCAGAAACAAAATTAGTGGAAGGTGTATAAATATTTAAATAATGGAACTTACATACTAATATACAAACATGTTATAGTACACATACATAAAATACGCTTTCAATAATATAAAATACACTTACACATACATACATACACAAATAAATAACTAACCCTTTACTTCCCAGGATGCTGTAAAAGCCAGCTAAGGAATATTATGCATAAATAACATCATCTGTGAAAGACAGAATACTCGAATATAAACCCTGCGCCAATACGCCTGATCAGTGTGGCACAGTAGACTATAATCCTTTTAAAAGTGGATGGAACGTCCCATTATTGGGCACAGGCCCCCTCTATCTTACTAATATATAGGGCTAATAATCTATCTTTAATCTTAGATTAGTTATTGAAAATTTTGGAAATTCAATTCTTAAAAGAGATTAATAGTTTGTATGATAAGATAATCTGTTATTTTTATGTTGGTAAATAATAAACATGTTTCTTAAGATTGCAGACAAAAACTACTATATAAACAGCATTTATCTCAATTTAAACAAATAAAAACAAATTACTACAAATGTACATAAAAGAATCAACATTATTTTAAGCCAAATTATGGACATGACTGCCTAAATATAAAATTTCGTGTTAAATTCTTCAAAAGCCTAAGTTTTTGTTGAAATCACCACGAAAATTGAGCATTTATTATAAATTGCTAGCGTTTCTATTGCAAAAAACTAAACGATTTTCGTTTTCGTCTGCCATCTTTAATATCAAGACATATTATTATATAGAGTGTTAAAAAAGGTCTATGATTGTATATTTGTACAACACTTCACTTTCTGAAATGAAATTAATATCATATAAACATGTAGGTACAAGTAATTTATTAATTTTGCAATTGACTTGCTATGCTTTTACTTAATAAATTAAATCGTAGTGGAAAAAGTGATCACCGCAAATGGGACTTGAACCCACGACCACGGAATACCGTTCCGTCGCTCTACCGACTGAGGTATTGCGGCTGTGCTAACAGTAACCAATTCCTCTACTACAATATTACTCGAATGAGTCTACATCGCATTTGCTTCCCCGCTTGCGGTTATCACTTTTTCCACTACAATTTAATTTATGTAGGTACAAACTTTTTATCAAAAAATGTACCCCTTAATTATTATTAAAAGAGTACACTTTTTTCACTCTTCTAAGCCCACCGATTTCTTACTATTGGGTACGCAACTCTTCCATTTAACAAGGGTATTTGGTCTACTATAGCTACTATGGTACACTGACAAGGCATTTTGGCATAGGGTATATTTTTGAGATTTCCATCCCTCATAATAAAGTAAATTATGCTTACTTACAATTGAATTTTTTTTATAACCACAAAATGAAATCAGCCTGTATAAGATGACGTATTATTCTTTGTGTGAAGACAATGCTACAATTATATTTGTAATTACGCTTCAATTTTCCTTGTATTGAAGCAAATGACAGATTTCTATCACTAAACTATGTTTACGTGGATATACAGGATATGTGTGCGAATATATACGATAACATATTTAGGTTACGTTGCAACACAACATGATATTTATTCGGCAACTGTCGTTTTTTTAGACTATTTCATAAGAACCATGTTCAGGATTGAACGCTGGTATATAGTTAGTTTGGGACCAGAGAACGTTGTGTGACTTGTTCATTAATGTTTATTAGGTATTTGTTTGTATTAAATATTATTTGTCCTATCAATGAAAATTATTAACAGTTATGAAGGACCTGAATGTCCAGAATATTCGTCTCGAAGGACCAACAACTGTAAACAAAAAAGCAAGCCGAATCTGCTATGTCTCAAGCTGTTACATAGGTTTTACTACAACATTAACTAAAATATAAGTATTATAACTTAAATAACTCTATTATGTGTTATGTGATACTGACAAATAATTAAGTATTATATAAATTAGCAGTTAAAACTGTTATCATTGACTTACGGGACGGAAACACATCAGTCACAAACAGTCATCGTACGATAAATATTGTTATGTGTTTAGTGACATAGATATATTACCTTTTAACGGCCATGTCACGTAGGTATTAGGTTTCACCTGCTTATGTGTAAATAAAAACTTAATTAAAAACTGATGGTGGTATTATTACAGCTCTTTCTACCACATCTAATGACATTCATTTATTGTTGAGGTTCAGTATCTAAAGTGTTAATTAGGAATTGAACTGGCTCTCACGGCATCTTGGGAAGGCAATGAAGTGAAATTTATATTCTCAACTAGCTGTTGTCTGCAACTCCGTACGCGTGGAATTTGGAAAAATTTCCCCGTTTTTGCAACATCTTTCACAAATGTTTTGCATCTATTGGTCGTAGCATGACTTATTGTATAGTCTATATACTTCCTCGATAGATGGACTCTCCAACACAAGAAGAATTTTTATTCGAACCTGAGATTAGCACGTTCAATCAAACAAACTCTTCAGCTTTATAATATTAGTATTGATTGGCCTAATATTAGTCAGTATTTTGTTTCAAGACTTGATAGTTAATAACGCAATTCATCTTTTAAAGATCCGTTAGAAGATAAAATATTCCGATGACTCAGAGGACCTAGTCATGAATTAGTTATTCAATTAATTCGATTACTAATAAATTACGTTAAACATAATCTATATAAAATATTTTATCGTAGTCAAAATATTGAAATAAAGATAATAATGATAAACTAAGCAGTTACAAGAATAATTTTGACAAATCATGAGTAATCGGATTGATAAGATGAAAGTACAGATAAATAAAATCCAAGTCGTCTAGTAAAAATCTACTGAAAATATTTCTTTAAAGTTGATAAAAACTTTGAGACATAATTAAAAAAAAAATAAGCAAAATAAAATAGGTTTATAACTTTCGATGCTTTAAAAGTCGTGTCTAATGAAAAAAAATACGTATAATTTTAAATTAACTAAGATAAATTGTTGTCAAAATGTAAACATTGAATTTCAAATATTTTTTTTAAAGAATTTAAGATTTTACGTTTGTTTTACGTACTAATACAAGTTTTGGGCAATCCGTAAATTCTTTAAAAAGTACTTGAAAATTCAGTTTTCTTCTTAGTCTTCACACCAGATTATTCTTGAAAAAGTTGGCTCAGAGTTATCAATGATGAATCTAATCAGCCTTATGTATTTTCCAATATTGGATAAACGTATCTGGATAAGAAAATTCACTATACATGTTGTATGAAAAATTACAGATTTAATAAAAATATACCTAATTATTTCATCATGCAGCGTAACATTAGTATGTTATTTTCAGTACGTAATTATCTAGTTATCTCTACAGTAGCAAGTTGTAGATCTGCAAAGTAAATATTTTACTAACTATTTATTGTTTCTGCTTAACTTAACTGTTAGTTTAAGTGTACACTAATATTATAAAGCTGAAGAATTCGTTTGTTTGTTTAAGCGCGATAATCTCAAGAACCGCTGGTCCGATTAGAAAAATTCTTTCAGTGTTTCTTTCAGAGTTTTCTTTTAGCACATGTATCGAGGAAGGTTATAGGCTATATAACATCAAGCTGCGACCAATAGGAGCGAAGCATCAGTAAAATGTTGCGAAACCGGGGGAAAGTTTATAAATTCCACCTGTACAGAGTCGCGGACAACAGCTAAATCCTATAAAAAATGTGTCTATGTACAAATGTACGACATAATGTAAGAAGAAGTTTTAATTCTTCGTGTATTCTTTGCATTATTCTACTTTTGTGTCGGTGTTGTGTTGTATAAAAAATTGGTCAAGTGCGAGTTGGACTCGCGCACGAAGGGTTCCGTACCATTATCTATGCAACATAAGGCAACGTTATTAGTATCGAGCAAGAAACGGTAAAAAAATCATGTTTGTTGTATGGGAGCCCCCCTTAAATATGTATTTTATTTTATTTTTAGTATTTGTTGTTATAGCGGCAATAGAAATACATCATCTGTGAAAATTTCAACTGTCTAGCTATCACCGTTCTTGAGATACTGGGTACGGAACCCTAAAAATCATGTTTGTTGTATGGGAGCCCCCCTTAAATATTTATTTTATTTTATTTTTAGTATTTGTTGTTATAGCGGCAATAGAAATACATCATCTGTGAAAATTTCAACTCTCTAGCTATCACCGTTCTTGAGATACAGCCTGGTGACAGACGGACGGACGGACGGACGGACGGACAGCGAAGTCTCAGTAATAGGGTCCCGTTTTTACCCTTTGGGTACGGAACCCTAAAAATGTACAAAAGTAAAACTGTGAATATACATACCTTTAAGACCGGATAGAGATGGAACTAACACGAAAATGGCTGAAATCGTCTGGAACACTTCCCAGTCCTGAAAGAAAGATTTAATTGTTAAATGCGCAAGTAACTACAACTGCCTGTCTGTTGCTCTTTCACGCTACTATTTATTGTTGACTTTAGGTTATTATAATAAGGTAAATATTCATATCTATCATTTTCAAAGTCCCTTGCTACGTATTCCGATTTCATATTAAAACATGCTTCCGATATCTTCTGCATTTAGCATTATATTACATACAAACAACCCTATATGTTTTTTGTTTAGGCTATCCTATGTAATATACCGTGTAATGTCCGTCAGGTGACGGATTACATGTTGCAGCACCCCTTTTCTTTCCCTGGGTGCTGTAAAAGCCAGCTAAAGAATATGTTACACAGATAGGTAATATCCCCTGTGAGAGCCGAAAACCTTTAAAATAAACAACCCTGTACCAACACACCTGATCAGCGCGACACAATAGACCATAATCCCTCCCAAAGTCGAGGAGCCCAGTGCCCAGCAGTGGGACCCATAATGGGTTGGAGAAAGAGAGTTAGAGAGATGTAATACAAATCTTGATACATGTTGCTAATAGGTACGTGTAATAACAATCATATTTATTCTAAAATTTACAAAAATTACGTATAGGTACTCCTAAAACAAATAACGTTAAAAGCCTTCGCAATAATTTCATCACAAGAATGAACTGTCCTTGACTCCATCTTACTACCAGAAACGGAAATTTATCGCGTAATTTTGTAACAAAAAAGCGTAAATAAAAAAGTGTAATCGGTCGCATTATGTTCTTAAATACCGTTTAAGAGCAACATTAATGGTTGAAGAATAGCTTCTGATCACGACAAATAAATTTTTGCCCAAAAACGGAAGATGTTTAATGTTTAGGGTTTATCTTTATATTGTAGATTGACTGTTTCGCAATATCCCTCCCTCTCTTTCTCTCTCCAGCCCATTTACGTCCCACTTTTCGACACGGACCTCCTCTACTTAGGAAGGGATTACGGTCTACAGTGCCGCGCTGACCAGGCGTGTTGCCACAGGGTTTATTATCGCGTTTTCCGTCGCTCGCACCATCCCTAATTGCTCCTAAAAGGTCCCCAGAAATATATTAAAATTGACTTGATATTTGACTTACTCTGACGGTACCCAGGACGAGGCCAGCACCAATTGTGCCACAGCCAGCGATAAAGAATGGAACGGCCACTTGCATCAAGGTATTCCACCATCTTTCCTCCTTCTTCTGAAATAAAAAACACATTTAAGAAACATACAGATATATCCCTGTCCTATAAAAAAAATTTTTTTATTTTTTTTTTCATTTCATTTGGTCGGATTAGGACTTTGATTAATGCTATTTTACTGTCTGTAGTGTTGAGAGTGACTGATTTATAAAAAGTGCCTTTAGAGAATTCGTACATAATGCGATATCTAGGAATTATTCCTTATAGTTACTAAGACACATTATTGCCCAATATTAATGAGTCCAATGTATGCTAGGATTAGATTTAACCATTTATTATTTTTATTATCAACTTGTAGACCAGGGTTTTAAACACAATATTGATACACAAATGAATGCAAGCCCAGGGCCTATAACCACAATGTATACTTCACCTAAACCAAAAAGATGGGACTTAAAGACAACATAATAGTTCACGAAGTAAAAGGTTTGCGAATGCGAATGTCAAAGTTAATGGGATCAGTGCCTGACTCAACAAATTTGAAGACCATCTGCAGTTACCTCACTCGCGACAACATTTGTATCTGCAGAATTTGGGGCAGCTCGTAGAGTTACCAATTCGGTTCCTTCTTGGGGAAAAGGTGTCAATGGCACTGCAGATTCATCCCTCCCACGGGATAAAGGCGACAGCTCCGGTGATACATTTAAGACAATACTATCACCAGTCTCGCCTAAACTAGGGTTACTATAACTATCTTCACTACGAGTCATTTTGTTACTTGAAGTTCTTCATCAAAACCCGAAAATGGGCGGATATTCACGATTTCCGGTAGTTTATTTGTTTCTTTTCCAAATGAGGGTAGTTCAAACATTGAACTGTGAACAATATGCAAGGATGTATTTCTAATCCCACTTCTGATGTTAACTAATTCACTAAGATTTAATAAAATAGATTCAAATTATTTTAATCTAACAATTTCGTAAAAACTTTTGAACGTTCGTCCGACTCGAAAGCCGATTTATAAGTGATCTAAATCCGGCTATTACGCTCCCTTGTAACCTCTCCTAGATACACGTCACTATGATGTCACAGCTTAAACCACTCCTTAATTAGACGACTAATATCGATCGTATTGTAACTTACAAAGAAGTCTTAATTTATTAATCTAAATTCCGTTTCAGATAACTGTTATCGATAGGGCTATCGAAAACCACGAAATTCAGCCGTCATTGTACCGATAGACATTATCGACGTTAGTGAAAACTAGTTACCTATTGAGGACAAAGATATTAATAACATCCATTTAATAGCACTTTAATTGAAGATAAATATTGCCGTAGATTAAAGACGTATACGTATTTATTATGAAAATTAATCAATTGTTTTCAGTTGTATTATCACAATCCAGAATTTATTGTGATTCAAATTACTTATAATGACGATTAATATAATATTATGAATTTTACTGTGTCTACAAACAACAGACATTTAAATACTATTTTGACAGATTTATTGCTTGTTGCTTGTCTAATATATAAAATTCACGTGTCACAGTGTTAGTTACCGTACTCCTCCGAAACGGCTTGACCGATTCTTCTCAAATTTTACATACATATTCAGTAGGTCTGAGAATCGGCCAACATCTATTTTTCAAATCTTTTTGGGTTTTTTTTTGTATGGCAAAACAACGTTTGCCGGGTCAGCTAGTAATTAAATAATAGTCGTATGTCGTATTTTGAGTTCCTGTTTGTTATTTTATATTAGTATTTTTATCGACTTGACCTCTAAGATTGTACTACCAATTTGGATAGACCACGTGACCTAAAGAAAGGTGACTACATTCTAAGGTGAAGGTCACGGAACAAGTAATAATAGAGCTACATAATAGAATTGACCTTCATATACCCTAATATATTATTGGCAAAACAAAATTAATTGGTCTGAAACGCTAACCAATTTATCTAATACCTACACATAGTACACATGGATATTAAATTTGTTCCTTTTGGTTGGTAATAAATATTTATACATCAAATCGTACTCAAGGTTTCTCAAACTAAAAAGCAAATATCTCGCAAAAATGAAATTTCAGAGAAATCTGGGGTAAAAACCATAATTCCCTAAGCGTCCGGCTATTTTGCCCTGTCCATACTGTGTCAGCAATTTAGGCAATGGTAATACGGTAGTATTAATTGATAAAGGACATAAAAATGTCTTAAAAATAAGTTGTTTACAGAAACAAAGGACCAGATCCACTATGTTAATCAAAAGAAAAAATATTCATGTAGGTAAATGCCTCTGTCATCTTTGTTATAACCTCGACATAAAAAACTGAGAAAATGAAAAAACAAGTGCGAAATTTTAAGATATTGTAATTGCAAATTGCATCCCACGTTATACACAATAATAATACTGGAGAATTCGGAAAACTGAGGCAGATAAGAAAACCTGACCTACACCTGACCAATGAGGTTAGTAAGATTTCCGACATGTGGAGGCAGTGACAGATTACGAGGACCTATGACAAATTCTGTAAAGGAGTGCCTTGATTGCTTTTCATGATTTGTGGAGTAGTTAAATTGTGGAACGAGGGGCCCACATTTAATACACCTACGACATCATTAATATGTGTAAGTGTAGAGAGGATCTATAAAAATAATCTAATAATGAATGGCTTGCTCTCATATATCTTCTCACAGCACTTCGAGACGTGCGTTGTCAGTTGTATGTCGATGACCAGAACACAGAAAACAGACTTGCTAGACAATACCAATACCAGGTGTCTCTCCTATTAGACCGACTGTTGCCAATTTCCTCAGATTAGGTCCTGCGTCTTTTCAAGGCAAAGCAGCGTCATCATATAGGAACCAGATAAGTATCCGTCACATCCGATAATTTAGAAATTTCGCACATGCATCGTCTTCCGTTTTATTTCGATATGGGTGTCTATCTATGAATTGTTAGTGAGATTATATTTTACATGTAAGTCTTGGCCGGAAATTAGTCACTAGCGACTGGCGTATGACTTCCCATTATAACAGCAAGCCACTAGCATTAACGCCGTTTTCTGGGTATAGATTCAGAATTCGAATTACCGTCGGCAAAAATATTTTGTGTTAGAAATATTAACCTAGATATATGTATAACTGTGTCTGGGTCTTTTATTTTATGCATTAAATATAATAATTATAATATTATATTGTCGATAAGTATCGAAGATTGTGTTACTGCTTGATTAAGGTGGCTCTAGGGCTGTAGCTATTTTTACGAAGGGCTCTGTTAAGTTTATATACAACGAAAGCAACGCATCGGACCGCAGCGCTGTTGAATCCGCGAAACCCATAGCATTTGCTATTCTTGCTATGTGGTTAATCCGCCTATTTAACTCTTTTTATGCCTTAATTTATTTTTCTCATTCTACTTCTAATTTAATATTACTTACACCAGATAGTGGTTGTTTTTCAGCGTCTGCTTCGGCTAGTTTTTTATCCGGGGGATCCCCTGGACTTTTCTCGTTGGAATTTATCGACGCCATGTTGTAATTATTGTCGTTTCCACCAAGTTCATCTGAAACAAGAAATATTTAAATTTATTAACTACATTTTCAACAGCATACAGATTTAAAACTGTATTACTAAAAACACGTGAAAAAAATTTGCAATATAAACACTAAAAATATTATTTTAATTTTGCAATATACTTAATATCAGCACTTATTCCATAAATTTGAATTAATTATAAATTTGATTTGGGGTCAATGTTTGCTAATTAGTTGAACTATATTAGTCACGTTTATGTATCTTAAATAACCTTGGGGGTATATTATTTGGTACTGTCTTTCATAGCGTGACATACTGACAAACACTGCAAACTTAGCATACTAAAAGTATGTATGAAGAAAATTGGTCTTACTGCCGCACTCAGAGACATTTAATGGTTACTTAAGGAAAGTTAAGGAGCTCTTTAGTATTGATTTAAAAAAGTAAAAGTTAAGTTAAACCTTTTTTAAATCAATACTAAAGAGCTCCCTAAGTAACCATTAACATTTAATGGTTACTTAAGGAGCTCTTTAGTATTGATTTAAAAAAGGTTTAACTTAACTTTTACTTTTTTAAATCAATACTAAAGAGCTCCTTAACTTTCCTTAAGTAACCATTAAATGTCTCTGAGTGCGGCAGTTAGAGTCGGACAAAATGTATCTTTGCTTACTTAAATAAATCAAAAATAAGCCAATCAAGTGTGACAGTAAAATTCGTACTCTCTCTCTCCAGCCTATTAGCGTCCCACTGTTGGGCAAGGGCCTCCTCCACTTTGGGAGGGATTATGGTCTACTGTGGCGCGCTGACCAGGCGTGTTGGCATAGGGTTTACTTTCGAGTTTTCCGTCTCTCACAGAGGATGTTATCTGTGTGTAATATCCCTTAGCATTTCCTAAGGTTTCTAACTAAATGACTACGCGATGAGACCTAAAACGAATATTTCCTTTCGAAAAAAACAATAATTAATTATTCTATCTCAAAAAAATATATAATAAATAAGTGTCTTATTCATAATGACTTATCGGAGGTTTAAACGGAAATTTTATCGGAGAGATAATAAACGTTTTAGCGTAAAAAGACTATTTATTATGAGTAACAAGTTTTGACAATTTTCGCGAACCGATTTTAGCGAACTTTTAAACCTCCGATAAGTCATTATGAATAAGACCTTTAGCCAACAGTTTCTGAAACGCCAGAATAAATAAAGACGGTAAATATCTGAGAAACTATTTATTACAGTTTTTCGTCTTTATTTATTTACAGTTAAATAAAAATGCAAAGTAGTTATTTTACGAGTAATAAGAGCAATGTGTCCATTTTACAGGGTTAATTTGCATTGTTGTTGCATAGCGTCGTGTTCGAGAAAGCGAACCCTGAAGGTCAAACGCCCAATTTGTTCTGCAGGGTTCTGGCAAAATGTATATTGCTTTAAATAATATCATTATAGAATCAAACACTATCAGATGTTCGTATAGTGGAGGGTGATACACGTCCCATTCTGCTTTTGTTTGAAATCTTGTTTGTTTGTTTGAACGCGCTAATCACAGGAACAATTGGTTCGATTTGAAAGATTTTTTCTGTTTTGGATTATAGATTTATTAAGGAAGGCATACATATATACCTATTTTAGTTTTATAACAACACAAATACTATCTCTAGCTATGGGGCTGCAGAAACCAGTTAAGAAAGCTTTTCGCTAGACCGACCTGTTTGTAGGGTCTAGGACCTGTTTTAGTCACAAACGCGGCATTTGTTTATAATTTAGACCCACAGATCACCTTTACGAGATTTATTTTAACAATTAAACGCACTATCTTTGGAGAAAGCTACGGTTTATGGGGTATAGAATGATGCATTTTCATTTATGACGGCCTTCTAGGTCTAGAGATTCATGTAACGGACTGCAGTTCACGAGGTCGATTCCCGCGCGGGACGGATACGAGTATGTACTCGGAGTTACAAAAAAAAGTATATAATTATGCAGTATATCCGTAATCCGTATCTGGTACCCATAACACAAGCATAGAACACAACCAACCAACATTCAACCTCCTCTGGTCCAACCAGAGGAGGTTGAATTTTAAAATAAAAAATTAAAATTGTTCGTAACATAGTCGCACGCAGAGGTCTCATGCATTCCATAGACGAGAATAGCGCATAGTTAAGTTATCTATGCGAAATAGTACATAGTACATAGTTACATTCGGTGAGTGTTGATTACGTTGCGTGCGGAATCTATTGAGAATAATTTGTGTTCAGACCTTAAACCAAACGCATTGCCTGTACTAACGGACACGGAAATTAAACATAATGCGTCACGTTACGTTGAAGACGCGTTTGTAATCATAACAATGGTTTGAATGTGTATGATAATATTTGAACATGACAAATATATTCAATAACGTTAATAGACCATCATGGATATGATTATTTAATTTATCAGTAAATATTAGCATTCTTATTTAGTATTATCCATATTAATCTTTATTTAAACTTAAACATTACTAGCTGTTGTCCATGACTTCATACGCGTGGAATTTAGAAAAATTTAGTACTAGTAATTTAGTACTAAAGTAAACTTAACTAAAATGAAAACGAAGAACTATGCCGCATTTTTGGGGTTTAAAGAACTAATTAACTAGATAATTAAATCGTTTAGTATAGTTAAAACTATATATTTTTAAAGAAAATTTTGTTAATATTACCGAATTGCGTTATTGACATGATCAGTATATGTTTAAGTTTACAGCAAAATTGACACTTAGTCAATGTTAGTTTGTGAAAAACGTTTTTTCAGTGAGTTACTTTGTTTACATCACATTCAAGTTATGATCATAATAATTCAGGTCACCTTTCGTGGAGGCGTTTAGGGCAAAGAGGACAGAGCGAAATACAATTGTATAATGTTTGTATATTTGCAAAAACTTGTAAATACTTATTACAAAGTTACAATACAGGAGAATAAAACAGTAAAAAAGACTCATGGAAGGTCATAAAGAAGCTACCTCATAATATTCTCTAATGCTTGAGCGACTCATTTGTTCAAATAAAACTAAACACTTCAGCAGAGCACTAAAATTCACTTACAACTCAGTCTCACCCCTGACTATGGACTTACTTACTATTTACTGCAAATTCTCCGAAACGTCGGGCTAAAATTTTAAAGAAATAGGTACTCGCGAAATAATTTATTAATTTTGCAATTGACATGCTATGCTTTTACTTAATAAATTAAATTGTGGTGGAAAAAGTGATTACCGCAAGCGGGACCTGAACCTTAAAGGTGGTTGGTCGAGATGTTGCAAAACATTCTTGATAGATGGCGTTGCGGGTAAAAATACGATATAAACTCAATCGAGTGACGAATATGGTGGCCTAATTTGATCACTGAAAAGCACGACCGCAATAAGCTCAGTTGGCAGAGCTACGGAACGGTATTCCGAGGTCGTGGGTTCAAGTCTCGCTTGCGGTAATCACTTTTTCCACCAAAATTTTATTTATCAAATACACGCGTCTAAATCCGTTAAAAGTAGTATTATTTAAAGCCACCTCATTTTTGACAGTTAAGATGTTTCTTTTCTTCAGTCCATTAACGGCCTACTTTTGGGCTCGATTTCACTTCCAGAGAGTATATAACCTATAATACCATGCTGACTAGGTGTTTTGGCATAGGGTTAATTTTGACCTGGACGGACAACCGAATAGCTTGCGTAGTTCCGCTGCCCGCCCATCAGCCGGCGGCTAGCGGGTAGCGCACGGCGGGTCATTTAGTGGGAGGCCCTACACCAGGTGTGGCCAACTTTTGTGCACATAAGATCTACTTTTTATTTTAAAATTGAGTCGCGATCAATCTATTTCGTAGATAAGAAGGGGGACGTTTATGTAATGTGCCTTTATACCGCCGTGCACCCTTGCGAGTTCCAGCAACATACATGAATATCTATTTAATGGGTTAAAAACCTTTGTCCAGCCAATTTTGGTCACTCGCAGTTCCATTCCCCTAGAATGGAACTTGCGACCGGTCGATTGCGATCGACTTGTCGGCCACTCTTGCCCTACACTATCTAAATAAAACTGCTTAATTTCGACGTTTTCCATCTGTTACAGAATATGTGTTTTAGCTTTAACTGGCTCGGATTAAAGATATAAGTGTCACCACCCCATTTCCTTGTAAAAACTACTTTTTGTTGTTGTCTTGTAAATTGAGTAGGTAAATCTAAACCAATAGCCATTTTTAATAGAAAGAGACATGTTAATTTGTGCAAAAATATTTCACATATTTCAAATATTTCATGTATAAAGGTTCCCTTTTTACAGTACCCTAAAAACTACAATGTAAATCACAAAAATACTTTTACTGTGAGTAACAAACAGGTATTGTAATTCTAAAATTGTAGATTATGGATAAGAAAAACGTGGCCGCGTTGGTAAATCGAGAATTTTTGATAAGATACGAATAATGTAATATAAGATAAGATTTTTAAAGTGATTTAAATTATTATTCACGTGTAAATTGGCCATTGTTACTAGTGAAACGACAACAAAAATGCCCTCACGTTCTTTAATACTGTAATTAGTTTAGCTTAAACCATAAAAGTCAAACATACAACCGAAGAACGTGATTGACCGACTGACTCATTGACAACGCAAAGGATTACACTTTATATGAAATACCGAATATGAGGTTCTCTTTTTAAAGTGTTAAAATTATAAAATTATCTTCTTTAATGGAGATATATATGTCAAACTTTTTAGCTTAAAGCCACTTACATATCTATGTGTGCATGAAATATGTATCTATGTGTGTCTATGATACAGGCTATATGTCATATAAAACATCATTATTCTATGAAGTACGATTTAGCTAGGCTGAAATTGCGTGTCTTCAAGATTAAACTCCAATGCACTATCATATACTTATTATCTTTGGTCTGTGGTATAAAAACTCTAATTGCAAATTCGTTAGCATAGGTGAGGGTTATGGTTAAGAAATTTTATGACGTAAGCACAATTTCAGACAAAGAACTTACCGATTACAGAATATCCATCTTTTTTTCTTATTATCTTGTTAATTGCCAGTTCAATACGGGCACCCATATTTATTAGAGCCATTGTAATAAAAAAAATCCTATCAAAATTCACAAATAAAATGTATTTTAACTTAACAAAAGTAAATCAATCACTTCGTTCGCTTGTTGTTTAAATACTAAGAATTGTACATTACAATTCAAGTGCGGAACAATTCTTCCTTGTCTAAAAAACAGCGAATCTTATAAAAACTACGTCACTTTAATGCAATATTTACTTAGCTATCACGAAAAGATTATTTTATCACTGATAATTTTCACATCACTAGTAAATGAAAAATATAAAACTAATTATTTATGCTCACAGAACACCAGCTACATTATTTTTCAAACAAATTAAAAAGAACAACGTAAAACTTTTTTTTAAATTATTTGAAATAGGAACGAGCGAAATTCATTATTTTTTTTAATAAAAAGACGTAGGTATGTACACTATTCAATCGGATCACATTTTTGTTACAACTGGCAGCCTAGAATGACATTTATATTATGTTTCACTAAGTTACTATCAATTATGCACTTATTGAGGGTAAACTATGACCGATGCAGTGATAACGCATTGTTTACGAGTTCATTGAATTTATTATTTTGCACCACTTCGTATAAGCGTTACATAAAAACTAACACAGTGTTAAGGCCTTCTAAAAAATGTATTAAAGTGGTAGGCTATAAGGTTATTGGAACGGTTGTGAAGGATAGTTACACATCATGAGCGTGATATTTGTTTTTACACGCTTTATATTAGCTTCACTTGTATGTTTGTTTGTATGTTTGTTTGTTTGTATGTTTGTAACCGACTCCTTTGGAGGCTATTAAAACCCACTTTAAACGGTCAGATTCTATTCAAATTTTGCACAGCTGTCAAAGACCGATGACAATGCAATAATTCGATTAAATAAAGCGTGTTTTTTAGTTTTTTTAAACTATTTTTTTTTTTTATGAAGATCATTGTTTTATCCATTGTCTTGTTGTATGCCAGTAAATATTGACGTATTGGTAAACTAATTACTTAGAATGTATAACACACAACCTCATCTGGTCCCAAACTAAGCGAATCGCTTGTATTCATAAATATTTTAAAATATTCTAAAGTTTAAGATATTTTGCAATATACCCTATGCAGTTAAAGTACATTGGACTTTGCACGGAGTGAATAATCATTGAAGAACCATAGATTGTGCATCGGCCTTACTGATAAAGACCATAAAGTAAGTCATTTATTATTTTGTATATATTACGCTATTGACACAAGCCGTGCAATACTGTATAAACATGTCATAAACAGTATTTATTAAAAAATAAACAGATTTTTGTTTAATAAAAAAATTCATCGCTAATGTAGCCTAGGGTGTAACAATTTAAATCCTCAAATCTACTTTCACTTTTTTAAACCTTGCTAACACAGACCATCTGATTCACATTAATATTTTAATGCGGGCAACGAGAATGGCCGTTATGCACGTCGTATATGCCATCTCAGAATAAAAAAATACAATATCAGAATACATTATGTATTAGTCGTTCTATGTTTGAAAATAAAATTGAAGCCAATGCCCTCTATACAGTCAGCCTAATAATCAAAGAATATTATTAAAAAAAGTTTTATAAATAGAAAAAAAGTAAAATCATTTGAGTTTAGTAGGTAATGGTGAAGTTAAATGGTTAAGTTTTGCTCTAGTTAATACGGATCTCTGAAATGGAGTGTTATCAAATCTCTCATAATATAACAATAATCTCAGTAATAAGAATATTTTGATAACATATCTACGCTCACAGATCTACGCTCTGTAAAATAATTACTGGCAATTTTTTTTTTACATGGGTAATGCATTGACGCACTTTGCCTGTCCAGTTGCGGGGGCAACCTTCGGGCTTCGTGTGGGACTCCCGGCGGCGGCCGAACTACCCACTATACCCCATGGTACAATGCTATATTCCATGTTGTTTCTACCATGTAATAAGTCATTTAATAATAATTATTGAAATAATTTTTAATTTTATTTCTCGAATTTCATCCAGATAGGTCCAGTCATTATTTCAGTGTCGGATAGTATAGATCACGCTGCGAGAAATAGGAGCAAAGCATCAGTGTAAAATGTTGCAAAAAAGGAGAGCTTTTTTTAGCTTTCTTAATTCCACGTGTACGAAGCTAGTATAAAGATACATATATAGTTAAGTAGATATATCTATCTTAATTTATGTTTCACTCACCATTCAACATAATATTTTTATTCAATTTCTTATAACTACACTACGCTTTTAAGCCACACATCCTAAATGCGAAGCAAAAATTAAAAATTGAAATAGACTGCACTGCAATTATAAATATCAGTAGGTACCTATACCCTACTTTGGGCGATACTAAGAATCCTAATGCTGCAATGCAATATCGATGCATCGATTAGGCAATCGATTTTAAAAGGAAATTCACTATATCTACGATTATGATATTTGTCTATATAATTGCAATAATTTTACAGTTAACTAGGTCAATTTCTTAAAAACACGTGTAGTTTACATTAGGTATTTATTATTTACTAATTAGCACTTAATTAATTTCTTATTTTTTTACCTTTTAGCAGGAAATTGATAAATGATTTAGAAATAACTTCAAATGCATTTAGTGAGGCCAATTCTGATGCGTCAAAAACTCAATCTAACTTTACTAAAACTAGGATCATAGCTATAGTGAATTTTGATGATATTTATTAACTATGGTGTATTTTAATTAATTGGAAATTGAAATCGTGAGTATATAATACACATTTTTAAAAAAAAGAAAGTTCAGTTAATAGTGCTGAATTGTATCATTGACACTTACAGTTTTAATTTTTAGTTAGGTTTAGTCTTGCACATAGAATTAGTACCACTCGTTGCAATTTTTTACAATATTGCCGTAGCATACGAAGATAAGAGAATGGTTAAGTAAAATACATGAAATTATCTTTGCACCATTTTGCAACAAATAAAAAAACCCAACGCTTAGTGTGGGACTTGATAGTATCGTGTGAATTGTCCAAAATAAGGAAAGAAAAAGCATGAAATAGTTACGAGATAGGAAAACAATTCTGTAATATATATTTTAACGTATACATTTTACAATAAAAAGAATAATAAAAATATAAATATAATATTGTTACGTGCTAGGGTTCGAAGGATTTGGGGAGAAAGACCTGCTGACTCTTTTGAAGACTTTATTCACTAGCACTAGTTACACACTAAGCACTAGGTCCAAACACTAAGCACTAGGTCCAAACACTAAGCACTAACAATGTCCTAGATCGTAGCCAAGTTGTAGGTTTCACTGGTATCACTCTTGATCACTTGTTTTCGCTCTCGAAGTCGCCTTTATCGTAGCTCGAACTGAACTGCCCGGGCTCGCCTCCCTGCCGCTATTTATATGCGCCAAGACGAGTTCCAGACTATTCCAGAATGTTCCCGACTGTGCGCGAACGTGATCGCCCGGAACGAATGTTTCTAGAAGGTTCGAGCATGTACGGTAGTTCCTCTAACGCCATCTAGTAGCTAATAGGGGTTTCACTCTGTTCGGTTCTTTGATTGGTTTTACTAGTTGCTGCTAGATGGCGCTAGCTCCTTTATGTTTTGTGTGTTCGTAACACTACTCCCCTCTTAGAGATGCTCGTCCCGAGCATCGTTGTTACTACCATGGTAACGCGCCAGACGGTCTATGTGTACCACTTTGAATGTCCCTCTTGGTTGCTTTTGAATCCTATAGGTCACATCATTCAGTCGGGTAACCACTTTGTATGGACCGTCCCACTTGTTCTGCAACTTTGGAGATTTCCCTTTCCGGCGAGTTGGGTTATGCAGCCACACCAGTGACCCCTCCTCGAAGCCGCTTGTGTTCGATTTCCGGTCGTATCTGGTTTTCATGTTTTCACTTGACTGTAACCCATTTTCCCGAACCAAGGCGTGTATATAGCGCATCTTTTCCCTTAAATCGCAGACATAGTCTTGTACAGTCTTTGGTCCCTCCGGTGGCCCTCCTGTCAATAGGTCTACTGGTATTCGTAGTTCTCTACCGAAATTGACATACGCCGGGGTAGCTTTTATGCTCTCATGCTCGGCGGTTCGGTAAGACAGAAGGAAGAGTGGTATATACTTGTCCCAATCCTTTTGTTTGTCATCTACCAATTTCGCCAAATGCCTCTCAAGGGTCTGGTTAAATCTCTCAACCATTCCATCAGACTGCGGATGGTACGCGGTGGTCCTCGTCTTATGCATGCCCAAAATTCTGCACACTTCCTGGAACACCTGCGATTCGAAGTTCCTGCCCTGATCAGAATGGATTTCCAGAGGCACACCAAAGCGACATATCACTTCTTCGACTAACTTGGAAGCGACTGTTGTGGCTTCTTGGTTTGGTATGGCGAACACTTCGGGCCATTTGGTGAAGTAGTCAATGACGACCATAAAATACTTGTTTCCCGAATCCGTTACAGGAAATGGCCCAGCTACGTCAACTGCAATTCGTTCCCACGGTGCACCGACGTTATACAACCGCAGGTTCCCACGGCTCCTGGTCTGTGGTCCTTTTACAGCAGCGCAAGTAGTACATTTGCGGCACCAATCCTGTACATCATCTCGACAATGCAACCAGTAGAATCGTTCTCGCACTTTTGTTAACGTCCTCTTGACACCTAGATGACCTCCTGATACGCCATCATGTATTTCACGGAGAACATCTGGTACTCTCGTTCTTGGGACAACTATCTGAAGATGGAACTCTCTGCCGTTAGTCTTCTCCCATTTCCGGTAGAGTATTCCGTTTTGGAGTATCAGACTGTCCCATTGCGCCCAGTACGCCTTAGTGACAGCGCCAGTGGGTGCAACCTCACTCCATATTGGTTTTACGTCACCCCGTTTCTTCCATGTGATGATGTGCCGAAGGTCGTCATCTTTTTCTTGAGCCTCCCTCATAGCATCATTCTCCCAGAGACTCAAAGGATCTGTTCTTGTTAGTTTTAATGTTTCTTAATTGCATTCCTGCTTAACACAATGTTTGCAGTCTTCCGAACACGGCCTTCGTGAGAGTGCGTCGGCATTCCCATGTGCCTTTCCGCTGCGGTGTTCCGTCTTGAAGTCATACTCCTGGAGCTGTTCAATCCATCGAGCTACTTGACCTTCTGGGTTCTTGAATTGCAGTAGCCACTTCAAGGCTGCGTGGTCAGTTCGTAGTAAAAACTGTCTGCCGATGAGATATTTGTTGAAATGTTGTAGCGTCTTTACAACAGCCAAGAGTTCTCGTCTTGTCACACAGTAGTTTCTCTCTGGCTTGGATAAAGATTTGCTGAAATATGCAATAACAACTTCTCTTTCACCCTGTTTTTGAGATAACACCCCTCCAATGGCCGTGTTGCTTGCATCCGTGTCAACTATAAACCGACCTTCAGTTTGTGGATACCCCAGGATTGGTGTTTCACACAGATGTTTCTTCAGTTTCTGAAAAGAATCTTCACAAGTCTCATCCCAACCAAATTGTCGTTTATCTTCTGTCAGCCGATGTAATGGCTTGGCTATCTCTGCGAATCCCTTAACAAAACGCCTGTAGTATGAGCATAGGCCGAGAAATGCCCGCACCTCGGTTTTGTCCTTAGGGGTAGGCCATTTTTGAACTGCTTCCAGTTTCTCCGGGTCTGTCTGGATTCCATCACTGGAGATAATATGGCCGAGATAGTTGACCTTGCTCCTGAATAAATGACACTTTTCCGGGTTCAACTTTAATTTGGCTCCCTCTATTTTGGCGAAAACTCGCTCCAAGTTTCGCAAATGGTCCTCGAAGTCGCGGCCGACAATGATGACGTCATCCAAGTAGACTAAGCAAGCCTCTCCAACTAAGCCTGCCAGTACACACTCCATGAGTCGCTCAAAGGTGGCAGGTGCGTTGCACAATCCGAAGGGCATGACGTTAAATTGCCATAAACCTTTACCGGTCGAGAAAGCTGTCTTCTCCTTGTCTTTTGGATGAATTTCCACCTGCCAGTAGCCAGATTTCAGGTCTAGGGTCAAGAACCATTTCATGCCACTCAGGGTATCTAAAGTGTCGTCGATTCGAGGTAACGGGTAACTGTCCTTCTTAGTGACATCATTGAGACGCCTATAGTCCACACAAAATCTCGTGCTACCATCTTTCTTCTTCACTAATACAACAGGTGAGCACCACGGACTTGTAGACGGTTCAATAATCTTATTCCTTCTCATGTCCTCCAAAAGGCCTTCAACTTCTTTTTCCTTTGCAATTGGTATCCGTCTTGCTCGTTGACGAATTGGTCTCTCGCTTCCGGTATCTATCCTGTGCTGAACCATCGACGTTCTTCCAAGGTCCCCTTCTTGACTGGAGAAGATATTCGCGTAGCGCTGCAAAAACTTCTTAGCTTTCATGCTCTGCGAATAAGTCAGATTACTCTTACAGTCATCGAGTAGCTTAGTCACTAAACCGTAGTTATTGCTGTTTGCCGAGTCTGCGCCTGTCATCGAACTACACTTTTTCATCCAGACAACTTCCTCGCACTTTCCGATGACGTCACCTTTGTTTAAGCAGATCTCGCGATCACCAAAATTCAAAACCCTGACCACAGCGTTACTGCTTCCACTAACAAGGGTTCTCGCCGTCATCAGTTTTTGTGACGTTGTCTTGGTAGGTGTGTCTTCGATCAACACGCATCTGTTTGCCTTTTTCTTTCCAGCTGGCGGCAGTTCCACCAGTACCTGAGCTTCCGCTCGTCCAGGTATGATGACTTTCTTTACACATGCGACTTTCCCGCAGGCGCCTCCAAGAATGAAGATTTCTTCATCACCACACTTGAAAACTCCGTCAGCGACATTAATTCTGCAGTTGTGTTTCTTCATGAAATCTAAACCCAAGATGCAATCATCCACAATCTCAGCCACGATTACGTTATGAGAGCATGAGGACCCCCCTACATACATCGTAACTGACGTTTCTCCCAGGACGGGTATTGGCTGACCGGAGGCAGTAAGAAGCCGACAGTTAATTCTCCTCTTGTGTCCCGTTGCAGTTTTTACCAGACTTGGGTTCACTATTGTTCTAGAGGCTCCTGTGTCCAGAGTCATTTTGCAATCCGTCCCGTTAATAGTCCCCTGAATCGCAAGACTATTCCCGCTGCATGCCTGGGAGTTAACAGTTATCGGGGCTCCCTCCGCGTCAGCCAGCACTCGCCCCTTAGTCCTGTTTCCCTGATCACGGGCAAGGGACAAAGCCCCCTGCTTCTTCAGAACCTCTATTTGTTCCTCGATCCTTTTCATCCTTTCCATCTGGGTTTCCTTCTGCGGGCAGTTGAGCTGAAGATGGCCCCTCTCGCCGCACTTGTAGCACATGGCTCCAGAACTTTTATTCGTAGGGGCCTTAACCTCCTTGACTTCCTCAGAGACCTCGCGGATCTTATGGGTATGCCGTATGTCATAACGAACAGCCTCGACCTCCAAAGCATGCGCTAATGCTTCCTTTAGCGAGGTATGGTGACGAAGCCTCACTGCAGCTCTGACCTCCAGGTCTTTGATTCCGTCGACAAATGCTTGAACAATATTCGTGTCTACCATCTTGGTGTCGGCTCCTGGGTGTGCCTTCCTGACAAGTCTTTCAATTTCCAACGCCCATTGTTGTAGTTCTTCTCCTGAGCGTTGGACTCTGTCACGCAGTTGGGCACGGAACACGTGCTCCAGGTGTCGCTCCCCGTATCTGGATTCAAGTGCCTCCATCAGGTCTTGGAACCCATTTCCTGTATGTGGCAGTGCTTCCAGGACCGACAAAGCTTGCCCTCTGAGCGCAACAGTGAGAGCGGTCAAGCATTGTTCTTCCGTCCATCCGTTGGCAGTAGCAACCGTCTGGAATTGCTGACGATAAGCGTTCCAGGAAGTAGTGCCGTCGTATGGCGGAACTTTCACTCTTGGTCCTTGTGCCACTCCGATAGTTCCACTAGAGATCGCAACTCCCGTGGTTTCAAGGCTCACTACTTTCTTCTGTAGTTCAATGAGGCCGGTTTTCACATTTTCGACATCCAATCCTAACCCGGTAACTCGTTCTTCCACTACGTCGACATCTTTTCGAAGCTTAATCACCGTGTTACTAACATCATTTATAGCACAAAGCACTTTTTCTTGGAGGTCTTTTTGTTGCTCTTGTGATTCTTGCAAAGCGGCGAGCTTGCGTTCTTGTGACTCTTGCAAAGCGCCGAGCTTGCGTTCTTGTGACTCTTGCAAAGCGCCGAGCTTGCGTTCTTGTGACTCTTGCAAAGCGCCGAGCTTGCGTTCTTGTGACTCTTGCAAAGCGCCGAGCTTGTGTTCTATCAGTTCAATTAAACTTCCTAATTGAAGTGCTACTTGAGGAACTGACACTACGGTGCTGCTGGTGGGCGTGGCTTGTCTAGTGGGCGTGGCCTGTGTGGTGGGCGTGGCAAGGTGGGCGGAGCCAGTGGGCGGAGCTTGTCTAGTGGGCGTGGCCGGTGTGCGGGGCCTGGTGGGTGGGGCCAGTGGGCGGGGCTTGGTCCACAGCGGGCGTGGCCTCCGCAGCTCGTTGTGCCCTTGTCCTGACGCCCTCGAAGTCCTCTCTCGGAGTCAATGGCATCTCCAAATCTCACTTCCGACACCAGTTGTTACGTGCTAGGGTTCGAAGGATTTGGGGAGAAAGACCTGCTGACTCTTTTGAAGACTTTATTCACTAGCACTAGTTACACACTAAGCACTAGGTCCAAACACTAAGCACTAGGTCCAAACACTAAGCACTAACAATGTCCTAGATCGTAGCCAAGTTGTAGGTTTCACTGGTATCACTCTTGATCACTTGTTTTCGCTCTCGAAGTCGCCTTTATCGTAGCTCGAACTGAACTGCCCGGGCTCGCCTCCCTGCCGCTATTTATATGCGCCAAGACGAGTTCCAGACTATTCCAGAATGTTCCCGACTGTGCGCGAACGTGATCGCCCGGAACGAATGTTTCTAGAAGGTTCGAGCATGTACGGTAGTTCCTCTAACGCCATCTAGTAGCTAATAGGGGTTTCACTCTGTTCGGTTCTTTGATTGGTTTTACTAGTTGCTGCTAGATGGCGCTAGCTCCTTTATGTTTTGTGTGTTCGTAACAATATTTTCTAACACTTCCGCGACTCATTTGTTTAAATAAAACTACTTTTTACGGATTTAGACGCGTATATTTGTCTGAGACTGCCTGAGTCTCACCCGTGATCATGGTGACTGCAAAGTCTCCAAAACTTCGAGCCAAAATTTAAAATAAATATACGCGTCTAAACCCGTAAAAAGTAGTTTTATTTAAACAATTTAATATTAATATGACAATTCTCAAGGGACTCTGACAAAATTAAACGGAAACAAGGTCTAATGAATAAAATATATTGAAATTTCGTACAAAATTGTCGAAATAAATATATAATTTGCATATACAAACGAATAAACAAATAATTTAATAGTTAAATAAGTAAAAAATTCCGAGAAATTGCGAAAAAAAACTATACAAAAATTTGCGAAAAATTCAAAATACAAAATACATTTTCTGATAAAATGAACGTAAAACATTTGCGAAAAAATAAAACTTTCAATAATTTTTTTGTCAAAATCACATTTTCTAACAAAATAAAGTTATTACATCCGTGTGGTGTCGGTGTGTTAATATTAAAAGTGTCATCACCCCTTTTCCTTCCCAGGGTATTGTAAAAGCCAGCTAAGTGATATTTGTACATAGATAACATCCGCTGATAAAGACGAAAAACTTGAAATTAAGCCCTGTGCCAACATGCCTGGTCAGTGCGGCACAATTAAATAGACCATAATCCTTCCCAAAGTGAAGGAGGCCCGGACCCAACGGAGGGAAAATTCGAAATTCCTGTCGCTCAAAGTCACGGGCTAGTTCTATTCTATATTTAAATATGTATGTAGTTCGATTTTTAAAAACTGTTTTTTTTTCTATCGTAATATTGAAGCGGGTCGAACATTGTCCTTTATAGAGGTGATATCTACATTCTTAAATAAAAGCTTAGCCCGACTATTAACCTAAACGATAATAATAATATATATAATATAATAATAAATTACTTTTATTCAGATAACAAGATCCATATCACATCATAAATAATACACAGTCAAATAATTTCATTCTTATACAATATTAATATTATTTACTCAAAATTACAATGTCGTAATCAAGTTCAAATAATAGAGGTGATGAGCTATCACTAGGTACTAGACTAATCCTTACTAATTGATAAGTGCCAAATCCGGATGACACGATAATAATTTTGACGAGCTTAAGTGTTAATGTGTGGAACGAAACGAAAGCGCGATTTAAAAATCGTACAACGCCATCTATTGAGCAGAAGAGTAAACTTCTGTTAGGTAAGGATTGATTTCTGAATTTCACGCGTTCGAAGTCGCGGGCAACAGCTAGTTAATAATATAATTGTATTTCAATAGTTATTAGTTATTAGGGGTCATCCATATTTTTACGGAGCATCAGTAATCCGTCTATTAAATCTTTTGCCTATTCTTAAGTCATAGAAGTCGGTTGTAAAAAGCTCCATCTTTTATGTGTATTAGGAACTAATTAAATATGATTAGAACAAGATTTGACACTATTTCCGAAAAACATATTTCTTTTAGTCGTAACCTTTCGTGGGCGATTCCAACTCGTACTTTAACAGTTTTTACGCAAACATTTTAAAGTATAGACATAAAATGTAATTGCAAGCGAAACAAGGTCAGATTAATAGTATAATATAAATCAATGTAATTTTCCAATACGATTGTTTGTTTGCAAATAGGTTATCATGTGAAAGGCAACTTCAGATAGTTGATATGACTGTCATTGTTATTTATGAATCATTACTGATTAGGACTGGGTGCAATGATCTCAAACATTTATTTAAAACTAGCTTTTGCCCGTGATCTCCTTCGCATTTGGAGTTTTAGCCTCACTCCTAAATTTTATGGTTTTCCTTAGCGATGGGTTATAACAGCAGTAAAGTGATATCTGTTATTCCTGTTACTGTTAAAAGAAGATAACAGGTAAATAACAGGCTGTTATATTTAGATAGAAGCAGCTTCCGCCTGCGTCTTCGAATTTCGAACACAATAGTTTCAGAGTCGAATGAATAAAATGAAATGGAACCTAGAAAATCAAAACTAAAAAGAACTTAAATTAATACTACATTTTCATTTTATCTCAAGAAATAAAAACAGGTATTTCTATTTATTAATTTAATAATAACATACATACGACCTTTAAATTAGTCACTGATGACTTAAAAGACAATTTTACAAATGTTGCAGGCTGCATAACTCTCACCTATGTCCACAAAATGGTCCCAAGCAGCACTTACTTTTTTACTCGACATGTTGCCGATATAACTAAACAAAACTTGTACCTATATGTATATTATTAAATCTATTACATTTATACTTTATTAGAACTAAACCTTTTATTAAGTTCACAAACTCAAAACTATTTTTATTTATTTTTTACTGAAATTACAGCAAACAACTGTATTTTTGTTTAGTTTTTTTAGGGAGAAATTAAAAAAAATTGTAATAATTCAAGTATCAATTCAAATTCGCCTTTACCATCCATTCACCATTTGTTAACGTTACATTTGCTTGTAAAATAAAATTTGATGAACACAAACAAAAACGTTCTAAATCGCGCAATTTTCGTCTAGAAATTAAAAATAAAATTAATTTAAAATTATTTTTATTATTTTTATTTAGTGGAAAATTTGGTAAACATTTGCGTGGACCATAATAGATCAGTTGAGAGAGCGACGGAACGACATTCCGAGGTCGCGGGTTCAAGTACCGCTTATGGTTATCATTTTTTCCATTATAATTTAGTTTATTTAGTAAAAAGCATAGCGAGTCAATCGCAAAATATTAATAAATTAATGCAGAAGGATTTCTTCTTGAAAAACTACCAACTATATTTTTCGGATAATAATGAACTCAGAAATGTTCATGCAGAGCTGATCTCAGCTGTTTTTTAGGGTTCCGTACCCAAAGGGTAAAAACGGAAACCCTATTACTGAGACTTCGCTGTCCGTCCGTCCGTCCGTCCGTCAGTCCGTCCGTCCGTCCGTCCGTCCGTCCGTCCGTCCGTCCGTCCGTCTGTCACCAGGCTGTATCTCAAGAACGGTGATAGCTAGACAGTTGAAATTTTCACAGATGATGTATTTCTACTGCCGCTATAACAACAAATACTAAAAATAAAATAAAATAAATATTTAAACCCATACAAAAAACTGATTTTTTTACCGTTTCTTGCTCGATACTAATAACGTTGCCTTATGTTGCATAGATAATGGTATGGAACCCTTCGTGCGCGAGTCCCACTCGCACTTGACCAATTTTTTAATAATTTGTATGGACGGTTGAATGGTATTGCCTGTTATTTTTAATCACAGTGATTTCTTAATTGCAGCAACAGCTAGTATCTGGTATCTTTAATTCACAGTGAAATCTACCTGTTACGATAAATACGCCTCACTCCTTTTCCTTAATTTCTCAGGAGGTAACTGTCAGCTCCTGACCTGGTGCCAATGGAGCAAAGTCAAAGTCAAAGTCAAAATATTTTATTTCTAGTTGGCATGTTTTACAAGCTCTTTTGAAACGTCAGAAATTAGGTGTCTGTTCCAAACGCGGATCCTATGGAGAAGAACAGACAAGAAACTCCATGGATTTTTTTTTTTTCATTTCCTTTCATTTTTTTTTAACAATATTATACATATCGGCGCAACCACAACAATTAGTCTAGAGAACCTAGAATAATTAAGTTAAACCATTTGATTGTTCCAATATTAATTTATAAACCACCAAGTTGATTACTTTAGGGTTTATTACGATGTAAAAATGACGTCATTGTAAATTCAATACTTAACCTAAAAACTTACGAACACGTGCAGGTACGACCGAATGACATGCACGTGCGCCGGCACTATAAATACCGCCGCACGGTGGGCAATCGAGGCAGTTACACTCGAGCCGCCGTACAGTACGGACCTTTCTTAGGAATCGTTACGCTGCTCGTTGCTATTTATCTATTTATAGTTAGTGATAAAGAGTTTATTCCGGTCATAATCGCGAGTGTATAATTATAAAGTGTGTATTTGTGAGAAAGTGTAAAGTGACGATTGAGAGGTGACGTTTTGTGTGAACATCATTATCTTGGTGGTAGAGGCGCAGGTTATAGGGGATTTGGTTGGAGACCTGCTGTGGAACCTTTTATGTGTGAAAGAGAATGTCAGATTGATGTATGAACATCTTAAAGACAGTGTCTACAATTTGTAGACTGATTTTAAAACATGGCAATTCCATCCTCATCTATGCTACTCCAACATACATAATTGTATCAGGGGTGTGAGAATGATGCCGATCAGTACTATCACGACTAACTAAAACTAACATTTTTAAAACTAAAATTAACTTAATAATAAAATAGCCTTGTTGGAGCAAATCGTCCTGTCCCAGCAGAAGGCACCCGTTCACGAGTATAACGCACACATCAGAACCACACTTATACCACCAGCTTTAAAATAAATAAAAAGAATCATTAAAAACACTGACCAGTTAAATGTTATGAGGTAACAAACATATAGAAAATAAATAAAAAAAACATACAGACGAATTGAGAACCTCCTCTTTTTTGAAGTCGATTAAAAGCATTCTGTCCGTCAGTTTTGACATGAAAGAGCGACAGTCGCGTCTGTCGCTCTTTCATGTCAAAACTACTTAACCAATTTTATTAGTTCCGATTTACTAAAAAAATAAATCTAAATTTTATATAACATCTCGATAGTTCTTTTCCTTGTAACATGTTTTTCTCAATAAATTCTGAATAACTTTATGAAATTTTTGTATAATATTACTTCTAAGAATTATTTTGTTTACAAGATGTAGTGAAATTTATTTAAATTAATTTAATAAATCGATTTAAATCTAGTTCGATGTTTCGAAATTTGAAAATGTTCTCAGATTAAAAAATATAAATATAGCTATGCGTTTTAATTTGTCATTACGAGTTTTTTTTTTATAAAATTACTCGCGCCTGTATCACAGAATTTTTAATTCGCTCTATTTTCTGAAGCGTAAATAAAAGCGTAAAAATTGCTATTAGATTTATAAAGTACACTTTATTTAAATTGAAATTGAATCGGTAATTATCCTTTCATGCGAGAAGTTACGCCATATTAAAATTACAATTTAGTTGAAATTCTTTGCAAAACAGTTAACGCATCTGTGAGATAGATGGCGTTGTCATGTGTAACCATGTCATGCTGTATTATTTTAATGTTTACTCTTTCTATATGTGTTTCACTCCAGTTTGGATTTATTGTTGAATATGAATTAAATTATTTATATTTAATTACAGCAATAACTTCTCAGAATGATAAATTGATAATACATAATATTATATTGTCGATTGATCATAATATAAAAAGCCGATTTTCCTTAGGTACCTAATGTTTTGGATTTTTTTGTAATAGATACTTTTTCTTTTTTCTCCTCGCCCTGTCCCGTCAAGGGGTGGCCCTTAGGTGGGGCTCAGCCTAGTGTTGCAATAGATACTTACAATCCAAATCAAAATAACTAATCTCAACTAGATTAAATAGATTTATTCATTTTTGCATTTGAATTGCTATGCATTTTACTTAATAAACTAAATTATAGTGGAAAAAATGATCACTATTAGCGGGACTTGAACCCACGACCTCGGAATACCGTTCCGTTGCTCTCCCAATTGAGCTATCATGGTTCCTGCACATGTTTACCAAATCTTCCATTAAAATCTTCTCAATGTGAGTTAAACATCGCTTCGATGTTTTTCGTACAACGCCATTAATTGAGCGGTTTGCACCAGATTAAATTGCTGAAATTATTTTAGTTAAGAGGGTACTGTACTCCTCATTTAGGTATTTGCCTTAGGTATTGCTATCCCTATTTCCGAGTTTCTGCGCTGAAAGGAACAAAATATAGATGAAGCGGATTTTACCTACAAATTCTTTGAAAAAAGACGTTTCGTACTTCCGTTTTTTTTTCGCGAAAGTTAAACCGATTTTAATAGTTTTTGCGTTATATTATAGATAAAGAGTATATCTATGCTTGTATCACTTTTTTGTGGTAAAACGTTACCAAATATGTGTGATAGACGCTGCAACTTTACCTAAAGAAAACCGAAAAAATCGGTATTTTCGGATGGTCATATTTCTTTTAGTTATTATGCATTGAAAAAAAGAAAGTGACAGAAGCATAGATATACTCTTTATCTATAATATAGCGTAGAAATAATTAAAATCGGTTAAACTTTCGCGAAGAAAAACGGAAGTACGATACCCATATTTTTGTATGTAAAATAGTTTAAAAAAACTAAAAAACACGCTTTATTATACGAATTATTGCATTGTCATCGGTCTTTGACAGGTGTGCAAAATTTGAATAGAATCTGACCGTTTGAAGTGGGTCAAAATAGCGTCCAAAGGAGTCGTCGGTTACAAACATACAAACATACAAACAAACAAACATACAAACAAACATACAAATGAAGCTAATATAAAGCGTGTAATAAAGTAAATATAGTTTAACAAAAATGGTGCCCGAATAATTTCAATTCTTTCTATTCGATTCGTGCATGTTTATTATTAATTATTTGAAATCTAATTAGTTAAGCTTTGTTAAGTTATAATTATTACGGAAAATATTCGTATTTTTTCTGCCTTTGTTAATTCAATAATTAGCATAATAATGAGCACTTAGATATTTATACATCTCAATATCAATTACTTCATAATATTGTTTACTGCCTCTATGGTGCAATGGTAGGGTAGTTATTTTCAGTGGCGTGCACAGGAATATGACACTGGGTATGCGGCGCAGTACTCAGTCACAAAAACCTTTTCTTTTATAAATTTTTAGCATAGCCACGCGACGGATCTCTAAGTCGGAAACCATGCCAACAGAACGTACGTACGTACATGTACGTATGTACATACGTTTCATAACTTTTAACATGAAATTTTCGAGTTACATTACCTTTTTGCTGGCTTAGTTGTCGTAACTCGGGTACACACCTACCTTTAGACACAATTTGAATCTTTTCACTGAATGACAAATGTGAGAACTTGTTATTTTTTATTTTTAACAAACACACATTTTCAAGACACTCCTCACAATCAAATAACATTTTAAAATCAACAAACGAAAATCCATACAATTATTAAATTATAGAAACTCAATATTAAACAGTTCAATGAATCACATGAAAAAATAAAATGGTCTCCGTCGAACCAAAATATTTCTGCTATTTAAATAGATAAAACCTTACTAAACAAAAATGCATAGTGTGCATACGTGATTTATTTGACTTCCGACAATTATTTTTTATTCGGATTATAGGCAACGAACGAACATTGCCGAATACTCGCGGAAACATCCGATCGCCAAAGCAGGCGGCAGGATTTACAGTACAAAGCGTCTTGGATATGCAAGCCTGTGTGCGTTTGCGAACTGTGCACGGACACCAAAATTTCTACACACATATGAATTCATCTCATGCGGGCGGCGACCGCCTGACTTGATTAGACATATGACAGAGAAAGCAATATTATTCCTTCGCCAAACGCCTGGCAAACATAAGCACCAATTTGCAAGCACATATTGGTGCTATTTATGAATTATTAGGCGTTTTAAGTTATAATAATAATATTTTGTTTAATTAATAGTAAATAAATGAATAAAGTTTATTAAAATATCTGTGAATGGCAAGTAAAGTACTGCTTTTCTGCCTACAGGGAGCGCACGCCCCTGGTTATTTTAGAACATGGAAGTCCCGGGTTTGAATCCCAATCGTAAATTTTATTTAGTTTACAACTGATACACTTAAACTGTGAAATTTTCAGCCCTCTAGCGTTCCAGAGATATAGGCAAATGACAGACGGATGGATGGACACCGAAATCTCAGTAACGGGATCCCGCTTTGCCTTACGGAACCTTAAAAATGTATACTAAAACATAAGCCATGTTATACATCTTTGTTTACTATTAAAGTAAACTAAATACAGCATTTAAAGCTGTTCTTAAGTACGTCATTAGTGTAAATAGTTCAAAAGCAAGAGAGACGGTAGTCACTGAGAACTAGCACAAGCATTGCCCTAGTTTCATTGACCCTAACACAGAAGAGACCTACCATTCATTGCAAGACTACAAATCGGACTGCACCCTATAAAATCAGCAACACAGCCAAAACAACTATTTTCACTAGCCAATATCTATTAAAAAAAATCTGCGTGTAATTATGTACGCACGTAAGAAATTATACTTTTTAGGGTTCCGTACCCAAAGGGTAAAAACGGGACCCTATTACTGAGACTTCGCTGTCCGTCCGTCCGTCCGTCCGTCCGTCCGTCCGTCCGTCCGTCTGTCACCAGGCTGTATCTCAAGAACGGTGATAGCTAGAGAGTTGAAATTTTCACAGATGATGTATTTCTATTGCCGCTATAACAACAAATACTAAAAATAAAATAAAATAAATATTTAAGGGGGGCTCCCATACAACAAACATGATTTTTTTACTGTTTCTTGCTCGATACTAATAACGTTGCCTTATGTTGCATAGATAATGGTACGGAACCCTTCGTGGGCGAGTCCGACTCGCACTTGACCAATTTTTTAATTATTCTTCGCGTTATGTTACGTCTCTTACAAAATTCAGAGTATCGGTTTTTGTGACAGATCGCGCAAACTGTTCATTATAGTCATAGAACCAAAAGAAATATAATTTAAATAATCTACTTAATTGTAAAACTAATAAAAAACACGCTTGAAAATTCAAAATTTCCGACTACTGCAAGTGGGTGAAAATCACTTTCAAAGATTCCGTTACATAGATTAATACATTGATAGAAGCGTTCCAAACTAATATAAGCGTGTTAAAAATGCTTTACATTTTTCAACTTTTTTATACATATTCACAACAATTCAATAAACGCCTCGTACGTTTCGTTTTAGAGGGAGCTTTAACAAAAAATAAAGCATGTCTTTGATTTTGTTATAATTTTCGATATTTCGTGAAGCGAACTTCTATAATCTTTCTGCCTGACTACACCTATGAAACTTAACACAGTGATAGCACAGTTTATCTTGACTGCATGCAGGACCATGAATGGTAAGCTTTAGTTCACTATTTTAAAACCATATGTATAATCTTCATAATGTATTAATTATACAACATTCTTCCGCTATTTGTATTGTAACAGTTGTTGATACCAACGAACGTTGACTCACACACCTCAATCAAAGACCTCTATATAATCAAACCTAGATCAAATATGAAAACACGCACATCTTTGCGGTTTGATACTGACTTCTACGCATGAGGTTTTAGGTTCCTCCTCCACTTTGGCATAGATCTGCTACAATGCTTGTCTGCTATGCCGCCCTAACCAGGCGTGTAGGTACAGGGTTTTTTTTAAGGCATCTCTCACAGAGGATGTTATCTGTGTACTGTGTAATATCTCTTGTTTGTTACTCTTTCACGCAAAAACTACTGAATGGATTTTAATGAAACTTTACAATAATATAGCTTATACATCAGAATAACATATAGGCTACTTTTTATCCCGAATGAATGTAATGTTCCCGTGGGATACTAAGAAACGAACAGATTTTTTATCCTTTTTACCGCGGGTAATACCGCGGGGCACAGCTAGTTCGTAAAAAAAATACGTGAGGCAACCCTACAACAATCAAAGCCTAATACAATATATAATTAGAAATATAATAATAGATATGTCCGTACTTATTTATAAATACTTTAATGATTAGGAAAAATCCGGATTGAAAATGTATTTAAAGTTCAAAGGTTTGACTTTTTGTGTAGCTAAAGTTAAACAAGTTATTCTAAGTTTAATACGAAGAAATCGATATTCATATCGATTAATATAGGCTTTAGTTTTAATCACAGATGATTATGTTTTTGATTAATTTTGATTATTCCTTAGTAACTTTGAAAATGTAATATGTATTATAATTATACTTTATAGTTTTGTAATGTAAAAATAAATATTATATTAATATGCGGTGGGTATTTTTATTTTAAGTAAGAAGAATTTGATTGCTTAAATATTACACAACTTTAGCCTGGCTAAATCGTACTTCAGGGTCTATCAGCCGTCATGTCTGTGTCAACTCCTCTTTCTTTCATGTCCTCTTTCACACAGCCCATCCATCTTTTCTTAGGTCTTCCTCTAGAAATTTCTCCTTCCACATTTATAGGAAGAACTCTCCTAACGACATTACTTTCCTCTCGTCTCATAATCTCAAAATATAGGCTCCATTTTAGCAAAGGAAACTATTTCAACTTAATTTCTACATTAGTTTCATTATTTGTAAAATACATATCAAAAGAGTATCTATTAATATTTTACACAAAGTAAAGTGTTGATTCCAAATTCCAATCATTTCAAAAGTAGTAAAAAATAATATTAATTGTTGTTTAAGTATCACACAAATATTCCAAACTTTTTACTGAACTTTTTTTTTTTTTCCTAACTTTGCATGGGGTTTGTTCGCACAGCGAACATGTCACCCCGTTAGGATCATGTTACATAGTCTTAGAACTAAAACAACTATGATTGTATGCCCTCTAAAATAAGTTTATACAACACTCTGGCTAAGTCACCCATTGGATAGGCAAGTGCACTATTGATGTTGCCAACATCCATCCTATTTGTCTTGGAACTGAATGATCGTCTGACACCCGAGTTTCGGACACACTCCATCAAGAGATGATACACATCTTCAACCACTCCACAGTTCTCGCAATTGGGACTTGGAGACTTGTTCATAAGATGTGTAAATCTTCTTGATGGAATATGTCCCGAACGAGTCCTCAGAGCGATCACCAGTTCTTGTCTTGAAAAAGTACACTTGTCTATCCAAGGGTATTGTGTAGGTTGTGGTTGGATTGTTCTGTACCATATTCCTTTGTGGTCAGAGGTTTTATTAAAGTGTTCCCTCCATTCATTCTGACAATTTACTGAACTTAGATTCGAAACGGAAGCTTCCGCATTCAAATCGTTGAACTTATAATCAATACGGCCAAGCAGTTGAGTTTAAAAAAACACGATTATTTCTCTATATTCAATAATCTATGCTAAGGTTGTCAAAACAAAAGGATATAAATCATCTGTACTTAATATTAACTATTACAATATATTCTTCAACGTATAAATAAATAAATATTCATGGACATTTCACACAACGTCCTCTGGTCTCTAACTAAGCTTAGCTGCATGTGTTATGGGTACCAGAATACGGATAGAATACATATACTACTTTTCTTTTGTAAATACATACTTATAATACATAGAAACACCGAGACGCAGTACAAACATTTGTATGACAATTAGAAAAATCACACAAATGATTGTCCCTAGCGGGAATCGAACCCACGACCTCTTGATCGGCAGTCCGTTACATAAACCACTCAACCACGAGGCTCGTCAAATAATATTTCTTCAACTTATAAACTAACTTTAACTCGTACAAAAACACAAAGTTCACACACTTATTAATTAATTCATAGTTATTACACACAAAAATTTTAATCAGACTATGCAGATGCATAGATTAATGAGAAGTTACTTAAATAGATCGATACGAACAAAGCTTATGGCATTTTAATGATAAAAATTCTGTAAATATTGTTCTGCCACTTAAGTACACAGTTTGTCACAGGTCAGTAACCTTCAAAACATAATATATATAGTTTAAACAAACAATTGTTTATGTAAATAAACCACTTGTTACATAAAACTTTTACTATACTTCCTTATTTATATTTCACACGCGGCCCGTTCCGGTTCTCAGCTAATTTCATTCAACTTCTAAAGAAATCATACGTAATGGAGTAAAAGTCTTAAATGTTAACATACTGTTTATAAGAATAACCAAACTAATGTTATAAATGCATAATTGAGTATTTTAAAAAAGAAGTTCAACCGACTTTATGTGCCTTTGAAATTTGGGGGTTTCCCTCGATTTCTCAGGAGATAACCATCAGATCCTGATCTAGTGCCAATAATGGGACAACACGGGAACCACCAGTTTTCAAATATAAAAAGAATTATTAAAATCGCTTCGCCCATTTAGAAGTTATAAGGTAAAAAACATAAAAAGAAATATAAAAAATACATAGAGGCGAATTGAGAACCTTTTTTGAAGTCGGTTAAAAAGTAACTCTGTCTGTCCATTTGTTGCTCTTTCCAGCCAAAACTACTTATCTTATTTAAATGAAATTTGGCACGCAAATAGTCTAGAGCATGAATAGACATTGGCTACTTATGGATGTGAAAAAAGATGTGTAATGATCCCAAATATTATGGAATTTGTGATTGAGGTATAAAATACGCATTGAGGTTATCCGTCAAAGAACAAAAGTGATCGACATAGCTGGCAGGGCCAGCTCGCTAAAGTGGAAGTAGGCTGTCTGTCAAAGAACCGATGGCCATTGGATTAGACGAGTTCTGGAGCGGATACTACGACTCCCTCCGACCTTATAGGTGGACCGACGACTTGAAGAAGGCCGCAGGATGGGACTGGATGCAGAAAGCGGAGGACCGTATTTGTGGCGCAAATTGGGAGAGGTCTCGGAGGCCTTGGCCTTGCCAGTGGATTACTGCTGACTGATTTGATTGAACCTTTAAATTGGAGACTCTTGAAAAAGAACTTTAGTCAGATTCGCTTGATAACGTAAACAGTCAGTTCTGACATTTTTCAATCCTGTTTTAAGAAGCCTAGAAATTTAACAACCCAAACTTTAACTTACGATATAACTGATGGGCCTCGTGGTGTAGTGGTGTGGTTCATATAACGGACTACCGATCATGAGGTCTCGGGTTCGATTCCCGGTCAGGACAATCATTTGTGTGATGTTTTTAATTGTCATACAAATGTTTGTACTGCGTCTGGGTGTTTACTATGTATTATAAGTATGTATTTACAAAAGAAAAGTAGTTTATGTATTATATCCGTATTCTGGTACCAATAACACAAGCATATAAGCTTAGCTTGGGACCAGAGGACGTTGTGTGAAATGTCCATGAATATATATAAAAGAAACTTGCTTTTAGAAGCCTAAAATCGTTCAATAGTTTTGTAAAAACTTTAACATAATCAATAATCTTATATAAATGTCGAATATTGCAATATCATGATTACTTGGATGACCACGCTATCTGATTATTAAAGTAAATTACAGGTAAACAGTTACTACTATTGTACTTACATGTGTATATCGGCAAGGAATTCAACTTATAATTATTTTAATGAAAGGTTTGACAAGATGTCATCAAGTAATTTTATAAGTCGCTCTAATGTGGCGTATTGTGGATTCTTAAAAGAATGGATTTAAAATTCCCACAGGGGAGTCAGAGACTATTGAGCGACATCTACTACGATCGTAGCAGAATTGGAAACCCAAATACAAATATGTAAAAATATTTAAATATGTAGAACGTATTATACACAAAATTAAATTACAGTATAACATTATAATTAATTTCGTTTTTGTTAAGTTAGGTTAAGTTTTGGTCCCATCAGAATTAGTGTCATAACTAATAAACTTACTTCTTTTTGATATATATTATATCCGTATTCTGGTACCCATAACACAACCATATAGCTTAGCTTGGAACCAGAGGACGTTGTGTAAAATGTCCATGAATATTTATTTATTTTTGTAAAAACCGAACTGACAATATCTTATTTGTTTAATGTAACTCAACAGTATTTATCTCCGCTTTTTTATTTGAAACAATGTTTATAACCACTAAAATATCAATTATTACAATATTAAGTTTATCTCAAGTATAGTTCTGCTAATGCTAATTTATTATTTGCAAGTCTAAGTCACGTTTGCCACGCGTTAACTATGTGTTATAAAAACTTATCTACATTATCAAACGATTATGTAAATCTATATTTAATAAACGATACCGAATACTAAGAAATTTGTTTATTATGAAAAATGTAATATAATATTTTTCTGTGTCTTGAATAACATAAATATGAAGTTAAATAAAGACAAGCCTCGTGGTTGAGTGGTTTATGTAACGGACTGCTGATCAAGAGTTCGCGGGTTCGATTCCCGCTCGCGACAATCATTTGTGTGATTTTTCTAATTGTCATACAAATGTTTGTACTGCGTCTGGGTGTTTCTATGTATGTATTTACAAAAGAAAAGTAGCATAATATGTATTCTATTCGTATTCTGGTACCCATAACACAAGCATAATAAGCTTAGCTTGGGACCAGAGGACGTTGTGTGAAATGTCCATGAATATTTATTTATTATTATTTATTATTATTAAATTTAATTGTATTTTGAAATTAGAATTTGTTTTATCGGCTTTGTCTGACTTAAGGAAGGTTTATGTATTTTGTGCGTATTTTGTATGGATGAATATATGAAATTTCTTATAGATGTTTTCTGAACTATAAGCGTGGCTATGTGTAGTTAAAATATTAGTTTGTTTAACATTAAACACACACACACTAACACATTATAAAGATCAAAACACCCCTCCTTTTTACGATTTCCTACCAAAAGGGAAAACGAGACCCTGATACAAAGACTGAGGTGTAATTTTTTCCACTAGAATTTAGTTTTATCGAAGGGATTTTAACAAGGAAGGTGCAGAAGGTGTTTGTTGTGATTAAAAACCTAATTATGGCATTGTTTATAACTCAGTCACCGTAGTAAATATTTAAATATAATATAATAAAATAAATTAAAGTTCATAAAATAACTGAAGCGATGTCTTCCGGTTTGTATTTTATAGGTATTTATGTGTATTTATGGTATGTAATTTTCATAGACTTAACTCTCCATCGTCTTTATTAGTTAATTAACAAGTAAATAAATTATTTAATGATTTTATCAGCATTTCACCGTTTAAATTTTCTAATTTTTAACACGCTTTTCTTAGCTCGGTACGTATCTATCAATGTATTGTATTGACGGGATTCGTGGTCTAATGGTTCATATAACGGACTGCCGTTCACGAGGTCGCGGGTTCGATTCCCGCCTCGGACATTCATTTGTGTGATGTTTATAAATGTCATAATGTCATACAAATGTTTGTCCTGCGTCTGGGTGATTACTATGTATAATAAGTACCTATGTATTTACAAAAGAAAAGTAGTTTATGTATTCTATCCGTATTCTGGTTCCCATAACACAAGCATAATAAGCTTAGCTTGGGACCAGAGGACGTTGTGTGAAATGTCTATAAATATTTATTTTTTTATTAATATATGCAACGGAATCTTCGAATGTGATTTTCATACACGTGTGTGGTGACGGATTAAGAATACAAGTGTCACCATCACATTTTCACCCACAGGGTGCTAATAATATAAGCAAATAAAATCTATCGTGATGGAAAACTCAAAAGTAAACCCTATGCCAACACGCTTGGTTAACGTGGCGTGGTAGACCAAAAACATTTTCAAAGTGGAGGAGGCTTGTGCCCAACACTGAGACGTTAATGGGCTTGAGAGGGAGATGCATGACAATACAGTTTAAAATCAGAGCTATATGGATGCCTCTTCTGTGAGAAACTGCGAACTCGAAACACTGTATCAACCCCATGCGTCTGGAGCCGAAAATATGAAAAAAATGGGTACCTAGTTATTTTATCATCATTTCCCTGCCCTTATCCCTTTATATAGGGTCGACGCAACATGCTTTTTTTCCTTGCTCTTCTGTCAAACTTCATTTTTATGTACTCCTCTTATTTTATATTCTCACTTAAACCTTTCATCCCACGTTTCTTCGGCCTTCCTCTAGCAGATTTATCATACTATCAGTATTAAGAGGATACCAAAATAGCTTCGTGCATTTTTCTACGTACGAAGTTTTCATTGTTTCTTTAGATTGAATGGCTAGAGCTCTAATTTTTAAGTATATGTTTTTTCAATATATGATCTAGGATCGTATAAACTCAGAAACGCGATTGAAAAAAGTTTTCTCGATAGAAAATCTTAGCGAAACAACCTCTCTAATTTTTTATTTTTTTCATTTGTCGGTCTATTATCGCGTATTAACTAATGAAATAACTTTAAAAACATAAGTAACTATTATATATAGAAACACGTAAATCAGAATTAAAAAATATTTAGTAGATATTCAGTAAACAAAAAAAAAATCCCTAATTCGTCATTTTCTGTGCTTACTGGCTGTGTTAATATGTACGTGTCGGCGATGATATACGATAATATTGATGTAGGCCCTTAAGTTCGCATAGCAAAAAACAAGTTTCTAATTAATTCTTTTGCGTATGTAAATCTATAAATGTTTTCTCAGTATATTTCCAATAGACTTATTAAACGTCTTAGTTAATTGTCAATCTTTGCGAATTTAATTTGCCAAGATTAGCGAATTATTTATTGAACAATCTTCGGCGAATTAACTTCGACAAACAATAAAAAAATGGCGAATTTCCTAGAAAAACTAAAGCTTTTTGCAAAAAATATACAGAATTGTATTTAATTAATTCTAATAAAGGAAAAGATGATGTTTTTCGAGTGTAAGTTGAGATTTCGGGAATGTTCACGTATGATTTTTGATCCGAATATTTTATTGTCTTAACTTTGTCTTCTAAGGGCCAAGGGCAAAAATAACGACTATGTTTTATAATAAGTAGGTAAAGATTTTAGGCACATTACGAGGCCAGCCATGTTTTATAATAAATTAGCAAGGTTTTCCACACGGAATTTAATTATATCTTTATAATCTTATTAAAACCTTAACAAATACAGATAAAATGATATTTTATTATATTTTCATTGACTTGAATGTCAATTTTAATCTTAGATAATGCGTGTGTTTACATTATGTATAAATAAGGATTTTCCTTCTTGATTTACAGTCGAAGAATTTTCTTTTGCGGAAGTTTTATATTATGTTTCTTATGATTATTTTATTATCTATTAGCATAGAGTAATTTTGAGGCAATATGCGGGTTTATTTTATAACAGTAAACAGTGTAAAATGAATAAAAAGTAGCCTACAAATTACGCAATGTTATCACATTTCGAAAATTAGGTATTATGTTAGGTTATTAGGTATTTATTTAGTTACTAGCTGTGTTGCCCGCGACTGAATGGAATTTAGAAAATTTTCTCCATTTTGCAACATTTTTCACTACTGTTTCGCTTCTACTGATCGTAGCGTAATGTTATATAGCCTAAAGCTTTCCTCGATAAATGCTCTACCTAAAACTGAAAGAATTTTTCAATTCGGGCCCGTAGCTCCTGAGATTAGCGCGTTCAAACAAACTCTTCAGCTTTATAATATTAAAATAGACAGGTATGGCGAATGTTTTATGATATTAACGGTACGTACCGATCCACAATTAGAATCCTTTCAAATGAATAGATATTAACATTAGCTAAGCTACCTATTAAAATAAAATAAATAAATAAATAATAAAATAAATAAATATTCATGGACATTTCATACAACGTCCTCTGGTCCCAAGCTAAACTTATTATGCTTGTGTTATGGGTACCAGAATACGGATATAATACATAAACTACTTTTCTTTTGTAAGTACATACTTATAATAGGTACATAGAAAACACCCAGACGTAGTACAAACAATTAACATTTTTTAAATTCCGTCTAAACTTAAAATATCTAAACGAAACAATACCTATCTATTTGTCTATAACATTTTTAAGTTCTAGAACAATCTATATCAGTGTACGAATAAGTTAAGAAATCAAATCTGTAAGTACCAACTATTGTCTGATTGATCACGATTTGTTAGGCAACATTATATTAAATAACTGATTTTCTAATTCATTACAACACCGCTGTATCAATATTACTTATTATAGCATATTCGGCTTGAAATGTTATTAGTTTCTACCTTGATGTATACCACAGATAACCTATAATAGAGTCCGCAGGCAGACGATTAACACACACTAACCAAATGCGGTATTGTCGCATAAATAATGTATGAGACATCAGCGTGTGATTTTATTACGACTAATAAATAATAATAAATATACACGGACATTTCACTTAACGTCCTCTGGTCCCAAGCTAAGCTCATACGCTTGCGTTTTGGGTACCAGAATGCGGATATATAACATAAACTACTTTTCTTGTGTAAATACATACTTATAATACATATTAAACATTCACGCAGTACAAACATTTTTTTTCTCAGAACATTTTACACAACGTCTTCTGGTCCCAAATTAAGCTATATTTCTATGCTTGTATTATGGGTACCAGATACGGATACCCAGACGCAGTACAAACATTTGTATGATATTTATGGATATCACACAAATGATTGTCCCAAGCGGGAATCGAACCCGCGACCTCGTGATCGGCAGTCCATTACATAAACCACTCCACCACGAAGCCCGTCTAAAAGTGTGTCAATTTGTATGACATTTATAAATATCACACAAATGATGCACAAATGTGCGAGAATCAAACCCGCGACCGCGTGCATGGCAGTCCGTTACATAAACCACTAGACCACGAAGCCCGTCATATCCGTTATCCGTTTTGTTAAGCAACCCTAAAAAGAAACAAAACTTTACCACGTTTAATTATTAAAATTTTTACAATGGCACAATATTTTCTTTGTATACACAATACTTCCGAGAAAATTCATGAAAGCATAAAACAAAAAGTGTCCCTTCCAAAGGCCTTGAAACCACGTGACGTCACGTGGCCGCTATACGCAACACACTTGTGCTTTCTACGTCACAAGGGTATATTTACGTACGCACTTGACGTTTTTCAATATAAGTTAATATTTAACTTGGCTGAAGTACTATATTGGTAACAGATAGTACAATACAGTGTATTCGATAAAATTAATACTTGGAAATACGTTTTATGACGGAAACTTGTTTAAAAATATTTTTACTTAATGTTATTATTCCTTATACGAATAAATAGCGTGTTGTACCTAAAACACGCCATTTATTAACTTAAGCATATGATAGACTAGATTAAATAAAAACATTTAATAATTATAGAGATATTTACGAATAAAAATACTATGGTCAACATTTACAAGGACACCGAATTTCACGTTATTTTCAGAGAACACTATCGCGTACATAAAATACAGATATAAACCACTAAATAAGACGAATACCTCAGATAAAAGATTTATTTTAATTAAACTACTTAATACGAATTTAGACGCGTGCATTTGTGTTTGTGTTTTGATAAATACAGGCGTCTTAATCTGTAAGAAGTATTTTTATTTAAACAAATGAGCTGCGCAAGTTTTAGAGAAGATTTATTTTAGATTTCTCTGATGATCACTCGTTAAATGTACTATGTCCATTATATTATATAGGACATAAAAAAATATCGTGAATTTACGAAACAATTATAATAACAAAAATTGAAGGCTACGGCTGTAAAATGATTGATAGATATTTAATTAATAGAAAGGCCTATAAAAAGAAAGTAAAAAGGCACTTACCGCTGATTGTGTAAACTGGGTTACCGTTGATGTACGGCGATTGATCTTCAACCTTCTCTGACGGTTTGACAACATCCGGTGCTCCGACCATGCCTATGTAACAAACAAATTAATATATTAAAATATATAAAAAGGTGCGTATTTCAAAACTGTTAATTATTTAATTACTAGCGACTTCGTACGCGTGGTATTTAGAAAATTTTCCCCGTTTTTACAACACCTTTCATTGCTGCTTCGCTCCTATTGATCGCAGCGTAATGTTAGCCTTTAGCCTTCCTCGATAAATGTAATATCTATCACTGAAAGAATTTTATAAATCCGACCCGTGGTTCCTGAGATTAGGGCGTTCAAAAAACGACTATTAGCGAAAATAAAAGAAATAGAAATTAAACCCTCGAAAATCTTAAATATTTAAACAAAGTAAACAATTTTTTATTTTGGCTAGGTATACATTTAGTCCTAAGGTACAGTTAATTCCAGGTAAAAAGATTGTAAATTTAATGTCAAATTGCAAAATATGTATATTATAACTGTGAAACATTTTTCTTTATTTCGGTTTATATTATTAGAATTTTAGGAATCTATAACATGTGCCACGGTCACAGGAAAGATTTCCGGTATTCCATTCCGTATTTGAATTCGTACATATTATTTTTTTATATTTGACTGAGTTTTATGTAAACCTAGAATTTAATCATAAACATAGATTTATGACATTGTGTGCTACTATAATCACATAGAATTTGAGCATTTAACCGTAAGTTATCCTAATTAATCATTGGAATAAGTTTATTCTAAAATATACCACCGGTTTTTTTAAGTAAAACGTTACATCGTAGTGAGAGAAACTCTTACAAATTTAACAAAACGAACAGATTATCGGAAGGTTCTATCTTGTCTAGGGACTTAGATTAACATATTATTTGAATGAAATTGATCACGACAAAATTTATTTAATCAGTATCACTTATGTCTTTATGATGACCAGCGAAGAATAAAAACGCTAATACCCATTGTAAAATGAAAATATACATAAATGGAAACTTCTGTACCTAATTTTCTCTAATGAATAGCCATTCCATTTTAACCAAATACTGTACACAGACATGCGTACATTATGCATAGCGCTTATTACACTTGACTAGATACAGACGACACTTTAAGCTTGGCTAAATGCAAATGATATAAATAAGAGGCTACGATTGAGGGATGCAGTGACCGAATCCCAAACTATAACCTGTTATTTCGATATTCAAGTCAATATTCGTTTCGCTTTAAAGGTTTTAATATTTAGAATACTTTGAATATAGTGTAACTAGCCCTTACAGTAAACTCACACACGTGAATGCGTGAATGGCCGATCCTTTTCAGTCACGTTGTAGTTAGCAAGAAGCCAAATAAATGTGCCACAATCGCATGTATTAATCTCGTTTTTGACCCAAATACGTCTAAATATTACGTAACATAACCGAAATTATGTGATGTTTTGAATAAATGGTCTATTAGTAGTTTTTAAGATAACGGCCTATTTATTGATATTTCTAACTGTACTAAGAAATAAAAAACAATATTGTATAAGTTTGTTTTTCTTCATTTGCCCCAAGATTGAAGGAATACTTTAAATGGTCTAAGTAGGCATTAAGAAAAGCTATATGAAGCAGGGTATTAACTATAGAGTCTGGCCCCAGGATACACTTGCCGGGTCACGGTAAGGCTCAGGACGGAGGAAGGTAAAAAGATATAGAGCTAAAAAATTCTGAAGCAATATGTTTTGTCCATAATATTTAACTAATATTATGGACAAAACATATTATATAAGGGACACCTTAAAAAAATCTGTGTAATCCTTGATTATGGGGTTGAATGGTCACCGAAAAGTCAACTGAGAAAATATCAAAGTAAAGAATGATAAATAAGCTATGATTTGCCTGACAATATTAGGGTTTCGTACCAAAAAGTAAAACGGGCTATTCTTAGGAATTACTACTGCCACCTCGTAAAAGGAAAAAAATAGACTCTATTGCTAGGACTTTGCCGTCCGTCCTACTCATGTCCGGTTTATTTAATTACAATATCTATTTCATACTGACATTAGTTTAAATGGTAATGAAACATTTCATCAATAAAATATGCACAACATATCATTTTTTATGATTATAGCTTTCACAAAATTATTATCCATTGTTTAGTACATTGTTACAGTTATAATGAAAACTGTTATTTAACATGTTCCAATAATAAAATCAAGTTTTATTATTTAACTTGACAATAACTCGCTCACATTACAACAAATTATATATTTTACTTATCATTTTATTGTTTTGCTTCCTATGTTTATTATTTTATGTGCCAGGGATGCTTAAGACAATTGTTTTCATTTAATCAGTTAGCGAAAAAATATTATATGCGTTAATAATAATAAAATATTCTATTTTAATTATCTACTTTATAAAAATAAGTCGGATTTTCCTTCCTGACGCTATAACTCCAGAACGCACGAACCGATTTTCACGGTTTTGCATTCGTTGGAAAGGTCACGGGCTCCGTGAGGTATATAGTTATTATTTTTTTTTAACTTTTTTTTGGTATGGCAAAACGACGTTTGCCGGGCCAGCTAGTTGTAGATAAAAATAAATAAATTTGAGTCAAGTTATTCCTAACTTAAAAAAGTTGGGCTTAATAATTAACACAAACGAATGTTGGCACTCTGTCTAACTACTCTGTAAGGAATTTAGATTGTTATAATTAAATGTATACGTATAAATAAAATACAACATTAATGTACGGAATATTAATACCTATGATCTAACACTAACGCGCGCAATGTCAAAGTCAAAGTCAAAATATTTTATTTCAAGTTGGCATGTTTTACAAGCTCTTTTGAAACGTCAGAAACTAGGTGTCTGTTCCAAACGCGGATCCTATGGAGAAGAACAGACAAGAAACTCCATGGATTTTTTTTTTTCATTAATTTAATATATTCAAAGAATCACGAACGTCCTTTTCACAGGACAAAGAAACTCTAAATAAAAGCTTACGATCCGTGTAAAGTACTTTTGTTTGAATATTTGCACTTTGTACCTCGATTAAGACTTTGAAATCATCCAAACGATGTGCAAACCGGTTATATACAAAAGTTATAATGCAAGGTTTTAGCTAAAATCATGAAACGCTGCATAAATCATGAAATCAGGTGAAACTATATTAAAAATATGGTCAATTTGTGGACACATTTGGTAGCTAGGGACTTTGGAACAAAGTAAAATAATATGATAGCGATTAGTTGCCTTATGCATAATCAACATTACCACATCAATGCGTGTAAATTGATTCAGACGATATTTACAGTATTACAATATTATTATTTTATTATTTTCACATTTCTCGGTATGATGACGCATTAAGAATCTAATAAGAGAAAGTCTCTAACATGCACTTGTAAGCTAAGAGACAATATAAGTAGTATCTTCTCTGAGAAAAGGAAACCGAGAATACCTGTACCTACACGCCTAGTCAGCTTGGGTATTAGTATAGGTAATCGAAATCGAGGAGCCCCTTGGCCCCCTTGCTCTTAGAGAGACAAGAGGTGTAAAGTACCTATCATTATAGTTTTGATTCAACTATTATCCCCAATATTGCTTTTATTTTTTTATTTTAAAAACAAAACAAATATAGAATTCAAGTTTTATCGAACAGTAAAGAAGAAAATTACATGATAAACGGAAACTCATTTAGTAATATCAACGAATGAACCTCGTACTATTGAAGGCTAAATAAATATAATACATAAAGATTACCATGTCATATCATTGTAACTACCCATGCTTAAGAGATAGATGTTTAACAGCCCTATTAAAAAATATCCATTACTATAGTTTTATGTAAACAACAATGTGACATGCTATTATTTAAATCTTATACGGATCGACCACAAATTACTTTGAAAATGTCTTACTATGACTTAGGGTTGTCATCTGTAGTTGTCTTTTAACACGCTTATACGTTGGGAAGGTATTTATCAATGTATTAATATATGTAACGGAATCTTTGAAGGTAATTTTCACCCACTTACAGTAGTAGGATCGATCTTAAATATTGCACACATATTAAGTACCGATGAAAATGCAATAATAAAAAGAAATATTCAGGATTTTCTGGCGTGTTTTTTAGTTTTTGAACTAAGTAGATTATTTATGTAATCATTGTAATAATCTCCCGGCACGATTTAGCCAGTGAGAGTGGGTGAGGTTGATCGGATATTGCTAATCAAAGACATTAAATTAACCTATTTAAAATAAGACAATCAAGTAGCTAAACGTCATGTGACAGATCGCAGCGCTTGGCTGAAAAATAAATTGTATTCTCTCTCTCTCTTCAGCCTACTAACGTCTGACTCCTGGGCACAGGCCTCCACAGCTTGCAGAGGGATTATGGTCTACTATGCCGCTCTGACCAGGCGTGTTTGCAAAGGTTTTAGTTTCGAGTTTTCCGTCCTACAAAGAGGATGTTATCTGTGTACAGGATTCCTTAGCTGGCTTTTATAGCACCCTGAAAAGGAAGGGGTGGTGACATTTGGTATTCTTAACCCGTTACCACACGGATGTGCCCACTAGTGGACTATTAAAAGAAAGAAAAATTTGTGACCATATGTCTCTGCAGAAATAGTTATTAACAAAGTTCTCAGCCAAGACCACAATATAAGATGTAACAATATAGGACAAAATTACAGACAAGATGACTTTGACCACAAAGTACATAGTCATCTATCCGCTACACTGTCTTGTAGTATCAGTTTACGACCTTAACACATGTAATTGAAATTAGAGGTCGTTTCTTGATATTTTTGATAAAATACTTCTTGTTCAGTCTAATAATGTTACAGACATTTAAAAATAGCATTTGTTTAGTCTAAAAACTAATAAAAAGATATTTCAGAGATAAATAGTCGAATAAATTCTTGCAAGACTACCTACATATTTGACGGGCTTCGTGGTCTGATGGTTCATGTAACGGACTGTCATTCACGAGGTCGCGTGTTCGATTCCCGCACAGGGCAATAAAAATATTCCTAATCCATTACCACACGGACAAATAAAACTAACAATTCCTTAATATTCGTTTTTAGATCATTAATCACTTCTTTTATATATATTTACGTATTTTTTAGTCTCAACAGCCTAAAAACTGCTGAATCATAAGAATAAAAAATTTACGCATGTTCCATGCAATTAGAACATAATTGTAGTTTCTATACAGTCAAAAGTTCGAGTAGGTAATACAAAGTTCAGATAAATGGGCAAAGTTCATGAAAAAAATTGATTGTCTGTAAAGTCGGTTTACTGATGATAGTTGAACGTGACAACGTCTTAATTTTTTTCTAACACTTGCGCGACTCATCTGTTTAAATAAAACGACTTTTTACGGATTTAGACGCGTATATTTGTTTTAAATTTTGGCCCGACGTTTCGGAGACTTTGCAGTCACCATGGTCACGGGTGAGACAAAAAGACGGGCCAAAATTTAAAACAAATATACGCGTCTAAATCCGTAAAAAGTGGTTTTATTTAAACGTCATAATTGTGTTAATTTTGTCAATTATAGCATAACCTACAATCGCTGCACTAGCGGACCGATGCTATTCATTTTAATGATGAAAGAGTAAAAAACCTGCAAGCGAGACAAGTGATAGCGAGACGCTTGTACTTCAAACCTTACATGGAACGCCTCAGAGCGAGGTAACGCCGCATGAGTCATGTTTTTTCATGCGTGCAGGCTCTATCGAATTACAAGACGTTGTCGCGTCAAAAAAAGTTAATTGATATGGAATTTAGCAACGGGATTTCCTTCGTTATATCTTCTAACAAAACAGTTTAAGTATCATTTGATTCCAATATCGGAAATCTTGTGGACTTTGTACCGAAGTTTTTATGCTAATTGAACTTTACTATTTGTAAAAATTTAACCTATGGCCACGTGCAAGAAGTTATTGTAAATACGATCTACAGCAGTAATAAGTGAGTCGATTATATTAATATATCTTTCCATATAAAGACTGAATTGTGTTTGTCTTATTTTATTTATAATTATAAAAAAAATTGGGATTCTTTTTTTTAGGGTTCCGTACCCAAAGGGTAAAAACGGGACCCTATTACCGAGACTTCGCTGTCCGTCCGTCCGTCCGTCTGTCACCAGGCTGTATCTCAAGAACGGTGATAGCTAGACAGTTGAAATTTTCACAGATGATGTATTTCTATTGCCGCTATAACAACAAATACTAAAAATAAAATAAAATAAATATTTAAGGGGGGCTCCCATACAAAAAACTGATTTTTTTACCGTTTCTTACTCGATACTAATAACATTGCCTTATGTTGCATAGATAATGGTACGGAACCCTTCGTGCGCAAGTCCCACTCGCACTTGACCAATTTGTTTAAGTGATATTGAGTGTTTTTTAGTTATTAATATACATATATGTAAAGAAAACTTATATACTACTGGCTATTCATCATATAAAAAATACGACGTTAAAAGAAAACGTACCTAGAAACGTAAGTTATTATTTATATTACTAAATTTCTTTCAAATCCGCTAAGCCTTTTACGCATTATGTAGTAACAAACATACACACATACAATCTCTATCCTTTATAATATTGTTAGTATACAATTACTAGATTATACCCCGCAGTTTCTTTTTAACCGACTCCAATAAAAGCAGGAGGTTCTCAATTCGTCTGTATGTTTTTTTACATACATACCAAAAGGATTATCCCTTATGATATGATCTAGCTAGAGGTATATCAAAGAGTTTACATTCTATTCCCAGACAGTCTACAGTTAGTCAATGAGATCTTCAGTACACAAAATTTCATAACAAATTATCTATTTGTGTCATTCTTTATGTTATTTTTATGTGGTTACTATAGTTATCTCCTATGTAAGTTATCTGATAAATACTGTAATGACAGATACTAAGTATATTTCAAAGTAATTGACCTGTATCGTGGAAATTAAAAAATTTTCACCGTTTCTGCAATATTTTTCACTGATACAGCAGCGATCGTAGCGTGATGTTATATAGCCTATTGTCTTCGTCGATAAATATACTATCCAATACTGAAAGAATTTTTCAAATCTGACAGTGTTAGAGATTAGCGCGTTCAAATAAACAAACAAACTTTTTAGAATTCTAATATTTGGTTAGATAAGTTTTATAGCCAGTATAGTTATTTATATAAATAAATAATTGTTTAATTCATCATCATTCATTCAAATTCATTCAATCACCATTTGTTTAATTAATCATTTGTGTGATGTTTATAAATGTCATACAAATGTTTGTTCTGCGTCTGGATGTTTACTATGTATAATAAGTATGTATTTACAAAAGAAAAGTAATTTATGTATTCTATCCGTATTCTGGTACCTATAACACAAGCATAATAAGCTTAGCTTGGGACCAGAGGACGTTGTGTGAAATGTCAAAAAAAAAATTAAAAAAAAATTTTAATTTCTGATAATTTTCTTTTAGTTATCACACAAAATTGACGACATCAGGTATCGAATACACGACCTTTTTACGCAGCAAACAGCGCCAACTACGGCACCTGGCCATACCATTGTTTGTCATTGTCACAAAGCCAGAATTAATTTACATAACAATTACCATAACATTATGAAAGACGAAATTCGCACTGAATTTTAATTCCCGATTTTTGCTCTAAGAGATGGTCTAACATTGATATTCACACTTTATAGTTATAAGATGTGTGTTAGAATGAAATTTCTTATTTCTTCTAAATTCTTAATACTTTTATTAATATTCAAAAGTATTATAAAGCTGAAGAGTTTGTTTGTTTGTTTGAACGCGCTAATCTTAGGAACTACTGGGCCGATTTGAAAAATTCTCTCAGTGTTGGATAGTACATATTTATCAAGTAAGGCTATAGGCTATATAACATCACGCTGCGACCAATAGGAGCGAAGCATTAGTGAAAAATATTGCAAAAACGGAAAATATTCTAAATTCCACGCGTACGGAAAAATAAACAGTGTTAAAAATATTTTGTTCCATCTGGTTACGAGTGAAGGTCTTTGTTAAACCAGCTCCTAGACTACAAGTAGTATATTGAACTTTTGACTAGACAAACGCTGAATTGACGTCACATAAAATACAACAAAAACTTAACATCAAACCGTGAAGATACGCTCTGTATATCGATTTGTTGACGTTTAATCGATTTGATATACTACATATGAATATTATGCATTACTTTAACATATCTATACTAATATTAAAAAGCTGAAGAGTTTGTTTGTTTGTTTGTTTGAACGCGCTAATCTCAAGAACCACTGGTCCGATTTGAAAAATTCTTTCAGTGTTGGATAGTACATTTATCGAGGAAGGCTATAGGCTATATAACATCACGCTGCGACCAATAAGAGCGAAGTAATACTGAAAAATATTGCAAATACGGGAAATTTTTTCTAAAATTGTCGCATACGGAGTCGCGGGCGGGTTTTTAATATAATTAAATTTAATCATTTTAATTCGCTACACAATTATGGTTAGGTTAGTTTATGTATGTATGTATGTAGTTCAATTATTTACATAAGAAAAGTATTATAATATGTATTCTATCCGTATTCTGGTAGGTACCCATAACACAAGCAAATAGAAACATAAAAACTTTAATAGAGAAGACGGTTGGGATCTGGCACCTAGTTGGGATCCTGTAATTAGTTTACTGTATACTACCTCTATAATAATTAAAACTTTAGTCTATGATAAAATTATGTATGTTTTACCTTATATACATAATTAAAAAAAATCTTTATATTGTTACAATTTTTTAATGTATTTTAGAAACTAAAATAATGTTATTGATTTTATGTAGTCGGAGCACAATGTAATATGATATAGTTTATGGTAAAAGTCTATCTTTATGGTCAATGTAAAATTAAAATCGAATGTGGGTAAACCCTGTAATAACTGATCGTAGAAGACACATTACAGCTCAGTCTCACCCATGACCATGGTGACTGCAAAGTCTCCGAAACGTCGGGCCAAAATTTAAAACAAATATACGCGTCTAAATCCGTAAAAAAGTGGTTTTATTTGTCCATGTATATTAAATTATTTGTCTAAGATTTATCACGAAATCATAACCTTATGACTAGGTATTAATATACGTAGTAGGTACAAGCCCTATAAACAAAGGTTGCAATGTTTATTATGAAAGCAGCTGTCGCAATAACCAACGGTGCGGACGATTGCAATAGATTTTTGGTTGTTTTCCATAAGATAAGTTACTTGAAATCTGATTAAAGATAAATTGTACTCATAACTTAGATACGCTGTGTTCTTTTTAGTTAAACAAAAAACAAATAAAGTTTTTAAACATTTACGACTTGTAGTATAATATTAAATAAATAAATAAATATTCACGGATATTTCACACAACGTCCTCTGGTTCCAAGCTAAGCTTTATATGCTTGTGTTATGGGTACCAAAATACGGATAGAATACTTAAACTACTTTTCTTTTGTAAATACATACTTATAATACATAGAAACACCCAGACGCAGTACATAACAATTAGAAAAATAACACAAATGATTGTCCCGAGCGGGAATCGAACCCGCGACATCTTGATCGACAGTCCGTTACATGAACCGCTCAATCACGAGGCTCTTTTTATAATGACCGAGTCTTCTTCGCGGTATATAAGTTACTAGCTGTCGCCTGCGAATTCGTACGCTTGATTTAATAATATTTTCGCCGTTTTAGCAACATTTTTCACTGATGCTTCGCTCCTATTAGTCGTAGCGTGATGTTATATTATTATAGACTATAGCCTGCCTCGATAAATGTACACAACACTGGAAGAATTTTTCTAATCAGACCAGTTTTTCCTGAGATTAGCGCGTTCAAACAAACAAACAAACTCTTCAGTTATATAATACTAGCTGTTGCCCGCGACTCCGTCCGCGTAGAATTAGGAAAATTTTTTTTTTCGTAATGAAAGGTATGTCCTTTCTCAGGGTCTAAAGATTGTCTGTGCCAAATATCATCAAAATCGGTTGAGAGGTTTAAGCGGGAAAGCGTAACAGACAGACAGACAGAGTTACTTTCGCATTTATAATATTAGTAGGGATTAAGTATGTGTAGGTAGCAACGATCCGTGCTGTCCTGGCTTCAAACGAATGAAAGTCAAGTACGCTGTGATAATATAAAATGCGTCCAGTAGTTTTGGAGTTTATTCGTTACATACATACAAAAATACTTACAACGATTCCTTGTTATAATATTACTTAGTATATTATACATATAGATAAAGACAAGCCTATAGCGCTCTCAGAGACTATAACTTCCTACCAGTAATTTTTTTTTTTGGGATCCGGTAAAACTATAAATATTTCAAAAAAAAACACCACAAACTTGGGTAATATTTTCTAACACTTGCGACTCGTTTTTGTTTTAAAAATAAAAACTGCTTTTTACCGTCAGTCTCACAAGTGACCATAGTGACTGCAAAGTCTCCGAAACGTCGGGCCAAAATTTAAAACAAAATATACACGTCTAAATCCGTAAAAAGTATTTTTATTTAAACAAACTAGGGCTTCTATTTATATTTCTTCTAGAAACTTCACCAAGAATCAAACTTAGTATGATCGTGTTACTAAGCAAGAGGGTTACTCATCAAACCATGAAGATAGTCAAGGTTCTATATTCAAATGCAATATATTTTGGTAAAATACCGGTTCTTTCCGGTCAATGACTGACTCTTGCCAAAAGTTCAATTTGTAACTTTGACAATATGAATGAATAACAGTTAAGTGTTATTTTATTTGATACTGTGTCAAGCTCAAAAGAATGGCTGATTTGGATGGAATTTTATATTTGCCAACGACTACGACTAATTCATATATTATATATTATGTACTAGTAACAAAGTTACAAACAAACTTATGTAATAATCTCGTAATTGTAATCTTCCTAAAGTAACGGTCCTATCCTAAAAACTTTTTCACCAATAGAAATCTACAGTCTTCGAAAGTGCTATAAGCTATATATTAATAGTCTTATTCATAATGACATATCGCAGGTTTAAACGGAGATTTATCGGAGAGATAATAAACGTTTTATCGTAAAAAGACTATTATGAATAACAAGTTTTGACAATTTTCACTAACCCATTTTAGCGAACTTTTAAACCTCCGATAAGTCATTATGAATAAGACCATTAGTCTTTTATAACCGTGGACAACAGCTAATTTATAAGCTAATCAAAGACCAATCTATACTATATATCTTATATATAAAATTCACGTGTCACAGTGTTAGTTACCGTACTCCTCCGAAACGGCCCGACCGATTTTCCTGAAATTTTGTGTAGGTACATATCCTCCAGGTCTGAGAATCGGCCAACATCTATTTTTCAAACCTTTTTCTTTTAGTATGGCAAAACAATGTTTGCCGGGTCAGCTAGTAATATTATAAAGCTGAAGAGTTTGTTTGTTTGAACGCGCTAATCTCAGGAACTACTGGGCCGATTAAAAAAATATTTCAGTGTTCGATAGGGCATTTATCTTAGGCTATATAACATCACGCTACGACCAGTAGAAGCGAAGCAGTAATGAAAAATGTCGCAAAAACGGGGAAAATTTTCTAAATTCCACGCGGACGGAGTTGCGGGCAACAGCTAGTATAAAAATATTCCATAGCGCAAGCTAACGTGTAACAACTTGTCTTTAAAATAAAACTGCTTCTTTTATTTTACTACAACGAAATACCTATCGTAATATTAATCGCCAAGATTAATTCTCGGAGTTATGTTACATGTAAATATTTGCAGTTAAATTATTTGGTTTTTTTTTTCTACATGACTAAGGTACGCTTAGGGCACGATGAACCCAGACCGTGTACTCAAGTTACCTGTAGGACAACCGACTGCATTTCAAGTACAAAACTTATAGATAAATATTATTATGCCCTTTCTATTCCGAAGTGTTATTAAAAACAACTTTTGTGAAATCTCTCAAATTGCAGACAACATCGTACTCAAGGAATTTAGAGAATTTTCCCCTTTTTTCAGAAATGAAATTTTTTTTAGAATTTTGAGAATTTATTGATGTAGATCAACAAATACTTATCATCACCATTATCAACCTTTCTCCCGTTATTTGGGGTCGGAATTATAACGAATATATGATAATAACAGTACCTACCGAACCCTTCGTGTACGAACCTAACTAATACTCTCTCTCTCCAGCCCATTTACGTCCCACTGTTGGGCACGGGCCTCCACTTTGGGAGGGATTATGCTCTACTGTGCCGCGCTGACCAGGCGTATTGGCACGAGGTTTATGTGGGTGTTATCTGTGCGCAATATCCCTTAGCTTACTTTTACAGCTCCCTTGGGAGGAGATGGGGTGGTGACACTTGTATTCTTAATCCGTCACCACACGGAGAACTAACTAATACATGACCGATATAAATGAAACTACTTTTTACGGATTATATGTGTATAAAATATTACTAGACCGATTTTTTTATATTTAAAACCTAGTCTATAGTATACTAATGTTAAAACGTGAGTTATTTATACATATATTTATGATAACACAATAATTATTCTGAAACATTTAAATTTAATGATACACGTTAAGAACATTATTTTACGTCATATATTTTATTACAAATTAACATAAATAAATAAATATTTACGTAAATTTCACATAACTTCTATGTTTGTATATTAAGTACCAGAATAAGTCAAACTCAAAGCTAAAAAAAAATTATTTCAAGTTGGCATGTTTTTCAAGCTCTTTTGAAACGTCAGAAACTAGGTGTCTGTTCCAAACGCGAATCCTATGGAGAACAACAGACAAGAAACTCCATGATTTTTTTTATTATTTTCTTTTCATTTTTTTTTTCAGTAATATTATACATTGTTGTGGGGTATGAGAATGATGCCGATTAGTGCCATCAATACTAAGTAAAAGTACCTAGAATAGAGCCAATACGTCTGCTTGGCGCGGCCCAGTAGACCATAACCCCTCCTACAACAGTGGAACCTTACTAGGCTAAAGAAATAATTATGTGTTGGAAATTTTTTTACAACATACCTAAGAATATTTAAGGTAGCACTTGGATATATTACGCAATATCAATTTTCCAAGTTATTATTTTCTAAAGAATTAAAAATAGACTTCAGTGTATCTAATGTAGATGTTATTTCTGTACACATCTGCTATGCCATATTCTATTCAAAGCAAAAATTATGATAATTTAAAAATATTTTGTGTCATAGCATAGATTTGTTATTGTAGTAATATCGTAGCAAAGTCTGTTGCCATGGTCATATCGACAGGGGAGGGGGTGGGTGTTTACATATTCATCAGGAACCATTTTCGGTTTTCCTGGGTAAGGCTTGAATGCCAGAAATTTCCAAAAAACAAAATTCAACACCATTTTCGAATATTTTTGTTGTTTTTGTTGCTTACCTACACAATTACGCTTAAACCTGCAAATCTACGCGACAGATTTTGATGCGGTTTTTTTTAAATGGAAGTTTTATTGAGTTGAGGAATTTAAGTGGTTCAAAAGGAAGGTCATTTTTTGTAATACGGGTAACAGCTTATCTAATAAAGGACAATGCAGTATATTTAATTTATGATTAACAATAAGGAAATCTAAGAAAAATCACGACGCTTTAACTTCAGTTGTTTTTCCCTGCTACAAAACTTAAAACTTTCTAGCTATATATACCTACTTTTCTTATTCAGGGAAACTACAAAATCGTGATAACACTAATGCAATCGATTACAAACTACAGTAGGTATCGATTAGATGACCAAATAGTATGAAACAAATTCTTAACCAAAATTTTAAAGTCGCGTACGCAACGCACTTCCGTATTCTGTCACAAATCGATTATGCGTTTTGAATAATCGATGTCTTCCGAACAAGTCAATGTCAAGTCAAAGTTAATTTTATTTCATTACTGCCTTTGGTAATTATTTTTCAATGGAATTCTACCATTTTATTCTTACATATTAAATGCTGTAATATATGAAATCGTTATTCAGTGTCATCGTCATGTCATCATGATCTGCGCAACATGTCTTTTTCTTCCATAGTCTTCTTTTTAAACTTTATTAACTCCTCTTTTTTATCCACACAGTTCATCCATCTTTTCTTAGGTCTTCCCCTTCTTTTAAAAATCTCATGTAGTGGCGTTTGTTATCAAGATACTCCGAAACAGCTCTAACGCTTTTTTATTTAAAAAATTTGGTAGATTTCAGGATAAATTTAAGGCTATTTTTAATTAAATAATTCTTATTATTTGCCTACTAAACTAGTTAATATAGCTCTATATAATTAACTATTTACCAAATAAAATACAAACTAAATAAGTACTAAAAATTAATATGGATGTCTTTTACCAGGCTTATTGCAAACCTTATTAACCGGTGATGATAAAAAAGCTATTGATTATTACTTTGAATGTGAAAACTGGTGACCTTTCAAAATTTTCCACACCAACCTCAATGCATTTATGCATTCGAATGAACTAGCTTTCTTTAACGACTTCTTTAGGGCATTTTTTTTTCCATATTATTATTTTTTCTCTTACTCTAGCCCATTAACGTCCCACTGTTGGGTACGGGACCTCCATTCTGGGTGAGACTACGGTCTACTGTGTCGCGCTGACCAGGCGAGTTAGCACAGGATTTACTTTCGAGCTTTCCGTACATAGACATAATATCACCGAAAAAAATATGATCGAACAATTACTTTTGCAGATTACCCCTTACAGTATATTTATCGAGGAAGGCTATATAACATCAAGCTGAGACTAACAGGAGCGAAGCATCAGTGAACAATGTTACAAAAACGGGGGAAAATTTCTTAACTCCACGCGTACGAAGCTGCGGGCAAAAACTAATTTATTAATATAAATAGACGCATTGTTTAAATTAATAGAGGAAAAACAATTTTTTTATAACAATAATTATTGTGTTTTAACTGAACTGCGATTTATTCCCATCAAAATGACTATAGTTAACGGTTATCGGATATTTGTTACGGTTTTCATAAAGTTTTGCTTTGAAAACATCGATTGTGCGATATCCCACGTGAGACCATTACATGCTAAAAGACGTATAATCACGTTTATTTATCGTGTAATTAAAAAACGGCCAAGTTAGAGTTGGACTCGCGGTTTTGTACCATTGTTTAAATTGTTTAAGTATGTTATGTTACCTAATGTTCAAAAACTGTATTCAAACGAAATAATAATTGAGATGTGAGATAATCTATACTAATATTAAAAAGCGGAAGAGTTCTATTATAGTCTCTGCCTACCCCCATGGGAAAAAGGCGTGATGTTATGATGATGATGATGATGAAGAGTTCGTTTGTTTGAACGCGCTAATATCAGGAACCGCTGCAGCATTAAAACTCACGGCCCATATTTTAAATCGAAATTATTTTGGTCAACTTTTAGGTTTAAATACCTGTATGTGCTGATCCGATTTGAAAAATTCTTTCAGTGTTAGATAGTACATTTATCGAGAAAGGCTTTAGAAAAGAAGAAGAGAAGAAGCAGAAAGAAAGAAACACATATGTATTATTTCCCGTACGAAGAAACACATATAATATACAAACATTCTAACAATTTATAAGGTTAGGTTAGCTTTAGGCTATTTAGCATGACGCTGTGGCCGTTTTTTACCCAAGAAACCTTAATTTTACCAAACTTAGTACATTATTGAAGAATATTGCATGATTATATAAACAAAATCGTAGATTTCTTTTAAACAAACACCTAACAACTCAGAGACAACCTATTATTAAGAACAAAATTAATTGTTCTCAATTACAACAAAAGTACAAAAAAAGATAATAAAAATACCACACAGGTACTATTTAAGCGACAAACGTCATGTACTCGTAGTTAAAACCATTCTGGCAGGTAAGAACAATGTTAATAAGTATGATAACAGGTCGTAAACTTTGGGCTGTAATTAAGAACAATTTTGTTAGTACTTGTAGACAGTAAAATATTTTAGTAAGTATATTACTTTACTTTAAATATGGAACGGAGTAAAATCGGAAATACGGAACTCTCTCCATTATATTTTAAAGTTACCTACTTTAAAATATAATGGAGAGAGTTGATAAAATGGCAGTGGTCTGTTTTTGCCATTTTACTTCCTAATATCTCTATCCTAAACCAAGTTTAATATTTGGGGTCCGGTTGTTTTGACCAAAAGTCATTTGGCAAACTTACACTTGACAAACAACGTTTGGCAAAACAATGGATTCGCCTATTGATCATTTTACAAATAATTCACTTTGCTAAATGATCAACACTTATATTTACATTTTATAAATGATTACTTTACAAAACGAACGTTTAGATTAGGTTAGAACTTTAAACCCAAACCAGAAGCGACTATAGGACATTTTAATACATAACACATTTAACAAGTGTAGTGTTTGCTAATGGATCATTTGATAAGTAAGTTTTTGTAAGATGATACTTTTGTCAAATACATCGTTTGCCAAATGATCATTTGGTGAAACATTTTGGTGAATCAATACTTACTTAATAAAAAACAAAGTCGTTATATTTGTATTATGTCTCTATGCGAGCTTATATTTTCAAAAATACGCAACGGAGTTTAATGCGGTTTCTTTAAACAGACTACCACTACTACAAGAAATTTTTAAAATTGTTTCATCGTCAGCGGTCCTTGAAAAGCGTGATACAATATAATATGCAGATAGCGCTCTATAGTCGATGTCATCCTCATGGGAAATAGGTGTGATGTTAAAATGATACAACCGTTTCGTATTTTTTTTTGTAAAAAGCATACCTATAGAATATTATTAAAACAACTAGATACTATAGATAGATAGATATTTAGCAGTTTTTGTAATACAAATAATTACCCTATACGGGAATAAGAAATAAAACCTCGGTACGGAAATCTCTTAGACTACTAAAGTCGTTTAAAAATATTAAAAGTTAAAAATATTCTAAAATATTTACCAAACAGCAAAAAAAATTGCACGGCAACTTTTAACAATTGATAAATTACAATAAAAGAAAAGAACGGTATATTCAACAATAATAATATGTAATACAAATACAATAGCCTAAATTTGACGAGCCTCGTGGTTGAGTGGTTCATGTAACAGACTGCCGATCAAGAGGTCGCGGGTTCGATTCCCGCTCGGGACAATCATTTGTGTGATTTTTCTAATTGTCATACAAATGTTTGTACTGCGTCTGGGTGTTTCTATGTATTTTAAGTATGTATTTACAAAAGAAAAGTAGTATATGTATTCTATCCGTATTCTGGTATAACATAACACAAGCATATAAGCTTAGCTTGGGACCAGAGGACGTTGTGTGAAATTTTCGTGAATATTTATTTATTTATTTAATAAAAGAAACACATGCAAGTACCTCTAGAACAATAATTTTTCTTACAAAAGAAAACTTATTCAAATCGGCTCTTCCTCAAATGCCACTTAAATTCACAAAGACACGCAAGAACGTTAGTTCGATTCCCACCCTAGACAATATGATAAGAAAGAAAGATTTGTCCTACATCTGGGTGTATACTGTGTATTAAATTAATGAGGTCCGATAAAAAGAAATACCTAAGTGCGTACGTAGACCAAAAAATTTTTTCTTTCGCCGATTTATTATATAAAAATTATTTATTTTTTTTATGGTTAGAAAAGAATATTTATTTTTAGAAGCATAAACTAAACCTTTTTTTTACATTGATTTTTTTTACCACTAAACATACTGGCCATTATGATATACATGCTAATTTTTTTATGTTTACCTTTAGAGAGAATTTAAATGTTAAATAAAACTGGTCAAGTGCGAGTCGGACTCGCGCACGAAGGGTTCCGTACCATTATCTATGCAACATAAGGCACGTTATAAATACGCAATAAATGAGCAAACAACACACACAATACTTAATTAATCACGTTTGTTGTATGAGAGCAAGAAACGGTAAAAAAATCATGTTTGTTGTATGGGAGCCCCTTTTAAATAGTTATTTTATTTTATTTTTAGTATTTGTTGTTATAGCGGCAATAGAAATACATCATCTGTGAAAATTTCAACTCTCTAGCTATCACCGTTCTTGAGATACAGCCTGCTGACAGACGGACGGACGGACAGCGAAGTCTCAGTAATAGGGTCCCGTTTTTACCCTTTGGGTACGGAACCCTAAAAAAGAATTCTAAGAATCTATAAATAGTAATGAAATTAGGCAACACATTTTAACCTTAGCCTTCGCCTGAGATAAAATTGCCTAAACCAATAAATTTAAATTTCAAATCTTTACATAATATTTTATAAATTACTTAATCATAATAATACATTAATTGTTTAGTTTCTTTTTGTACATTGTTTGTTTATTCTAGTTAAATAAATATAGGTATTTGTTATAAATAATAATAACTTTTGTCTTAGAAACATACTTCTTAATGCAAACTGTGAATTAATTCCGATTTAATTATGCATTAAGTTATTTATAGTTTTGTAACACCTGACTTTAATATTGATAAAAGAAAATACATAATTCTTTTATTTCATTTTCTTTTTCCCGCCTTAGCCTATTTGCTTGTGTCATTGGTACTAGAATAGTGGTTGAGCACTAGGAAAGATTTTTTAACAACTTATACGTTAAAAAAGTAAAAAAGTACGATGACATTTTTAAAATTCTTTTACCATTAAAAACCTACATCTTTTTGGAGTAACACAGACTATATTTTCTTTTATTTAAATTAGAGGTCCTTACCTTAATAGAAACAATACAATAGTTGAAGTTATCCAAATACATACTACGAAAGACTTTATTTTGTGTGTGTTGCGAAAACTATTAATAAAATCGTAGGATATCGATAACCAACACCACGAAATATGATATTTATATATTTTTTTTTAATTACATTTAATTACATTAGCAACAATAAAAATAGATTAGATAATTTGTTTAAATAAAACTACTTTTTATGGATTTAGACGCGTATATTTGTTTTAAATTTTGGCCCAACGTTTCGGAAACTTTGCAGTCACATGGTCACGGGTAAGACTCACCCGTGACCAACAAATGAGTCGTGCAAGTGTTAGAAAATATTAGATAATATAAAAAAAATATTAGATAATAAAAAACAATTAAACGTTATTGTAGGTATCTAATCAAACTTCGTGACGGTACTTTTACACATAGTTAAGCCGGTTATGCTTCTTTGGAATAAATACGGCATAAATCAGACTTAATGGCCACACCTGCGTTTTCGGAAATAAATAAAACTAGTTCTTGCTTCCAAGAAGTTATGATAGTAAAAAGAAATCTCACGATTTACTTGTGAAATTTATGAATGCAAGCAGTATTTTTTGCGTTACTTTTGCATTCCAAATACATTTCTAAAACAAATAATCAAATAATGCCACGTGTAAAAAAAAGAATTTAAAAAAATACTTACTTGTAGTATTTGTTCTACTGGCCACTTATACTAATATCACAATTTAAAAAAAAAATTAAATAAATACTTTTTACACAACACTTTTTACACTTAAAAAAATATTTACTTTATATTATAAACACTTTAATGCGAATACGTTTTCGATTTCACTTTGTTTTCGATGTTACATTTTTGACGTATTCGATTCGATGTTGGTTGTCGAAGCGACAGGTGCGACTTGAACCACGTCCGCGGACCAACTGTTTCATTCAGGTAACATACCTATGCTTTTAACATCAAGTGGACAACTCAATCACTGATAATGATAACAATATATAAGGGCTACCATTCACGGGAAGGCAAGATTTTGTATAGCTCAGTCTGTCTGTATGGCGTCTGGCCTAGTGGTTATTACATTTTACTAAAATAGTTTTTGATTTACAAAGCCAAGCATTTACGCTTACACTAGGTATTTATTAAGGACACTATTCAGAGTATAATTACTATTAACGCTATATTCAAAGTAGTAAAATGTTACCGTACCTATATAAAAAATAATAAAAAAAATTCGTGGTTATTTCACATAATGTTCCAAGCTTAACTTGAAAAATCTTACTTAAAAACAAGTATATTTACAATATTATTTTAAAAACAGTGCCATGTACAAGCTAATATTTCTACAAATATCATGTGAACGTTTTTTATTTGTAGGAATCAAACTCGCGATCTCATTGACTAGCCTTCAAAACCTCTGAATGTACTTAAAGCGTAATTTACAGCATAAATCATATTATGAGCATTAAATTTTCGCAACCACAGGATTGCAAGCAGGATAATGAATGGCCATCTTTATTCAAAGTCGTCTCGTCAGTACGTTCTCAGACGGGGGCTGTATACATGCATTGCCATTGCCGCCACTGAACCGGTCTAGCACGGTCAACGTTCTTTACAATAAATTTGTTTTTTTTTTAGAACAGGAATCGGAACTTACTTTTTTTATTTAAAACCAGTTAGCGAAAGATAGTGAATCTTAATACGTATTTAAAGAAAATTAAAAAAGAGTTTGTTATGAAATAAAGAAGGACCTAAATGAAATAAATAAATAAATAAATGAAAAACAAAACACCAATATTTTTATAGATGTAATATTTTGTAATCACCGGTACCAAATACTGTAATAATATCACTGTATTTGTGGTGTGACTTTGAAAGATAGGTTAAGAAATGAAGTTATAAGAGAACGTTTGCGGTCCGAAAGAGGATGTAGTGACTAAGGTGGAGAAAAGTATGCTTAGGTGGTTTGGTCATGTGGAGAGTATGGATGAGAGACGCTTAACGAAAGGCATATACACGGCGGAGGTAAGTGGAAATGCTGGGACAGGACGCCCGAGAAAATATAGTCCGATGTCATCGCCGGCATACTCCAAAAGGGGCAAGTGCGTAGCACTTACAACCGTCGGGCATGTATTACCAGATGTATGAGTGTGGATGAAGCCAAGGAAGTATGTTTGGATCGTACCAGATGGCGCTCTATAGTCGCTGCCTACCCCCATGGGAAAAAGGCGTGATGTTATGATGATGATGATGGTACCAATGTTACGTGCACAACAAACTAAACTTAAGGGCCTATATCAATATTATCGTCGATATGTACCTATTAACACAGCTAGTAGGTATAGAAAATGAAGAATTAGGGATATTTTTTTTGTTTACTCAAAATCTACTAAATATATTTTAATTGTGATTTACGTGTTTCTATATATAATAGTTACTTATGTTTTTAAAGTTATTTCATTAGTTAATACGCGATAATAGACCGACAAATGAAAAAAATAAAAAATGAGAGAGGTTGTTTCGCTAAGATTTTCTATCGAGAAAACTTTTTTCAATCGCGTTTTTGAGTTTATGCGATCCTAGATCATATATTGAAAAAACATATACTTAAAAATTAGAGCTCTAGCCATTCAATCTAAAGAAACAATGAAAACTTCGTACGTAGAAAAATGCACGAAGCTATTTTGGTATCCTCTTAAGTAGTGGCTTTTACTTCACTTAGGAACTCTTCAAAGCCTCTTTCCACAATAAAAATCCTAACCATATATTTATATCTTATGGTAAAATGCCATCTATATTACCACGGGCGTAAAAAAAATACCACATACAAATCGGTCGCTTCTTTTTAAAGCTACGCTACGGTACTACAGACTTCCACGCAGACACTCACACTCCCATTGCGAGGGTCAAGGACCCATACTTCTATATATACAATTATAATATGTATATGTAAGTACATATTTTATATATAGGCACCACAGAGTACTAACGATGACGGGTTAAAATGCAGGCGTACGCTAATCTATACCTATAATAAAAATGTGACAAGTTATTAATATATTGTAGAATATTAACAACTTGTCACATAAAGTTATTTATTGATTACAGATCCATCCTGCAGTTGTGGTAAATTCGGAGATTTGAATCACACATTTTTCGGTTGTGTCCTTTATGATCATCTTCCTCTCATAAATAATCTCATAGCCTTACATGTTCCTCTTCCCACCAATATCAATATTCTTCTTTTTCTTTAAATCCTTCCATATATCTATGTTTAGTTTCATTTATTGTAGATAATAATATTTTACTGTAAATTTATGTACGATATTTGTGTTTTTTTTTTTATTATTTAAGTTTAAGTATATTTTTCTTACTAACACATTTTAATTTTTTATTTAGAGTAGTTTAATTACCTAACACCTAACATTATGTACTTTCCTGATCACATTCCTTATTCAAAATTTTCGGTCCTTTTTGTAAATAATTCCTTCCCTAATTTTTTAATATGGCAAAAGTAAAACGATGCCAAAAGAAGAAAAAAAGAAAATATTGATTTTGCAAATGAAATGCTATGCTTTACTTAACAAATCAAATTATGGTGGAAAAAATGACCCGCTTGCGGCAGTCATTTTTTCCACCATAATTTGATTTGTTAACTTGTCACATATTAATATATATTGACGCTTCGTGGTATAGTGGTTCATATAACGGACTGCCGTTCACGACGTCGCGGATTCGATTCCCGCCTCGGACATTCATTTGTGTGATGTTTATAAATGTCATACAAAAGTATGTATTTACAAAAGAAAAGTAGGTTATGTATTCTACCCGTATTCTGGTACCCATAACACAAGCATAATAAGCTTAGCTTGGGACCAGATGACGTTGTGTGAAATGTCCATGAATATTTATATTTATTAATATACTTTAAATATATTGTAGAAAGTAATTTGCTTAGTGTAAAAACTAAAAAATGCGTCTGCCAAACCTAGTTTCTTTTAAATTATTCCTTTGTTATCAGTCCTTATTCTTCTTCTTCTACAGCCCATTTACGTCCCACTGTTGGTCACGGGCCTCCTCCACTTTGGGAGGGATTATGGTCTACTGTACTGCGCTAACCAGGCGTGTTGGCACAGGGTTTATTTTCGAGATTTCCGTCTCTCACAGAAGATGTTTTCTGTGTTCAATATCCCTTAGCTGACTTTTACAGCACCCTTGGGAGGAGATGGGGTGGTGACACTTGTATTCTTAATCCGTTACCACACGGAGTGCTTACTATGTATGCTAAATTTTAGAACAATCCGACAAATGCAATCACTTGTAGAGTAATATTCTCTAACACTTATGCAACTGATTCGTACAAGTAAAACTACTTTTTACGGATTTAGACACGTGTATTTATTTTAAACTAGCTGATGCCCACTACTCCATATGCGTGATATTTAAGATCCCCATATATTTTGGCACCGTTTAAACCTTCCGTAAACTTTCACGTATATTTCAAGACCAAAATCACAAAAATCAGCCCAGCCGTTCTCGAGTTCGTTCAAGACTAACGAACAACAATTGATTTTTATATACAGAATGTGGCGTAAATGGTGGTCCAACGCTAAGGTGGTTATAGTTCAAGTATTCACCTATCATATAAAAAACATTTTACATTTTTAATATGATTATAACACTACATACAAATATAACAATTAACATATGAAAGAACAAAGAAAATAAACTAATTATTACATACTTATTATTATTACTTTATCTTTTTTATAGCGATAATATTCTGGTTGTTTAATTAAATTACCCTATTTATTATAATATTTTATAGCTATAAAATATATAAGAAATAGCTATAATAAGTAATTTACAAATTACCTATAAGTCCTTAACAAATATTTAAGTTTATAGAAAAAAAAAGGTTGCGTTATATCCTGTGGTTATGACAGCTTAATCATTAGAACATATATTTACGGAATATATTTATCTATTCATTAAGACCTTTGGAGGTTAATACTGTATGAAACATAGTTTCTTAGTCTATTTAATGGTATCATTAAATTTTACACGTAAACTGATATACACTAAAGTAAAAAATAAACTTTGATGGTGTAGGTAATTAACACAATTCGGCAATATTAATTTAACTTTTTACTAACGATTTTATATAATATAAATACATATGTACAACGAAATAGCTTATCCATTACTCAAGCTACAAAATACTTAAGTTGTTTTAATTTTAGTTAAGTTAGGTTAAGTTTTGAAGCGTCAGTATTTGCCTTATGGTCCTACCATTGGGCATAGGTCTTTTCCTCGGCGGTTGGGTATTTGATCTACTTATGCAGTATGCTACATTGACAAGGCTTGTTTGCATTTCTTTTGAGATTTCCGTCTCTCACAAATGATATTATCTGTACTAATATTATAAAGCCGAAGAATTTGTTTGAACGCACTAATCGCAGGAACCGCTAGTCTGATTAGAAAAATTATTTCACTGCTGGATATTACATTTATCGGCGAAGGCTACAAGCTATATAACATCGCACTGCGACTAATAGGGGGCGAAGCGGCAGTAAAAATTGTTGCAAAAACGGAGAAAATTTTCTAAATTTCACGAGTACGAAATCGCGGGTGACAACTATTTTCATATATGCATAAAATATTATTTTTATTACAGCACCCATAGGAAATGGGGTGGTGACATTTGTATTCTTAATCCGTTACCACAAAAACACACAGTTTTCACAGTCAACAATTTGAGGACTGATTTATGGTAATTTGTAATGAGAATGACGCATTATGCCGCGTTTTGTTAATGTAAATTTTTGCCCTATGTCACTTGTCACCAATAAGTATACTCGTGATGATAATTAAATTTTTTTATCACATCGATAAAGGTGTATATTGTTTATCTAAGATACAAATATTTGAATTAATTTCATTGTAAAAGAACAATTAATAAGTTATTGCAAACAAATGCAATAACTAATTGTTTAGTGGCGAATTTTATCAAGTTTGTTGTAGTTTATATATTTTTACGTACACCGCCATCTATCAAGATTGGTTTACTCCATCTCGACCAACACTAAAAATATATAAACTCATGCGAGTAACAGATATGGTGGTTAATTTGAAAGTGTTGCAAGTAGACCGCAATAAGCTCAGTTGGAAGAGCTTCGGAGCGGTATTCCGAGGTCGTGGGTTCAAGTCCCACTTGCGGCATTTTCACTTTTTCCACCATAATTTGATTTATTAAAGTAAAAGCATAGCATGTCAAACACAAAAATTAATAAACCACTATAATTTAGTTTATTTAGTAAAAGCATAGCAAGTCAATTGCAAAATTCTTACCTTTTGTCTCTAACATTCGACTATATGGAATTCCCTTTGGGTAGATAAACAACGAATACATTTTTCTTATCATATTTAAAGTCATTTTAATTAGTGCCAATGCAAGTGTTAATTTTATTTGTATGTGATTTTACAGGCAGTGATATGTGCGAATGCGAGTGCTTTTCCAAACTGTTCTTAACACTTAACAACACATATATTTAACAATCACTTTAAAAACACAAAATGCTAACTTTTAACTGGTCACTACAAAATGTAAACGTTTTTACTGGTCACTTGACAAAATATGGAATTATTAATAGGCCACTTAACAAAATGTGAACTTTTTAATAAGTCACTTGACAAAATCTGAACTTTTTAACAGGTCACTTGACAAAACATGAACTTTTTAACTGCTTACACAATCAGAAGTTTTCATGGTACAATACAATACATATTAAATGTTTCAAAACAATGGTCTTATTTTCCATACAATCAATCACGTATTGTGGTTGAATATTACTGAATCGCAATTAAGGATAAATAATATATAATATTTATTGAAATTAACTATCCTTGACGCGATTTATGACCTACTAGCTTATGCCCGCGACTTCGTACGCGTGGAATTTAGAATATCCCTGTTTTTGCAGCATTTTTACTGATGCTTAGCTCCTTTTGCTCTCAGGGTGATATTATGTTGCCTTCCTCAATAAATGGACTATATAACACTAAAAGAATTTTTCAATTTGAACCTGAGATTAACACATTAAAACAAACAAAGAAACTCTTTCAAGTTTATAATCTGTCCTCTTATTTATAAAACAAAGTCGTTATTGGAACGAAGTTCCTTATATTTGGATCGTTATACAGATATGTTTGGATCGTACCAGATGGCGCTCTATAGTCTCTGCCTACCCCATGGGAAAAAGGCGTGATGTTATGATGATAATGATGAGTTCTTTATCGCGCGTTGCGAAAGGTGGCTAGACGGAAAAAATTAAGACCAAAAGTTGTAACGACACTTTTTGCTATATTATTATGTAGTTGTAAGCCGTGCAGCGTACTCGCGTTTTTCTGCCTGACTCTCTCTCTCTCTCTCTCTCTCTCTCTCTCTCTCTCTCTCATAGAAAGCAAGGCAGTTATTTTCGTTTCAAAGTCAAAGTCAAAATTTTTTATTTCAAGTTGGCATGTTTTGCAAGCTCTTTTAAAACGTCAGAAACTAGGTGTCTGTTCCAAACGCGAATCCTATGGAGAAGAACAGACAAGAAACTCCATGGATTTTTTTTTCTATACTCTTTATTTCTTTTCATTTTTTTTTCCAAAAATATTATACATTGTTGTATCAGGAGTGTGAGAATGATGCCGATTAGTACCTACAATCAAGACTAACTAAAACTAACTTAATAATAAAATAGCCTTGTTGGAGCAAGTCGACCAGTCCCAGCAGAAGGCACCCGTTCACGAGTTTAACGCACACATCAGCCCCGCACAGCTCGACCATTTTGTAGGGAACCGTGCGACCCGACGTGCAACGCTACCAACTTAGAGACATTTCGTCTTTCTATTACAGAATGATCAGTGTGGTGTCGCGGAGATTATTTTTGTGGAGAGTATACAGGTTTTTTGTACATAATAAATAATAAAAAATATTTATTATGTACAAAAAAACCTGTATTTAACAAAGGAAATTCGTTCTATCCGGGTGTCCCTTGACACCTCTCAAGTTTTTTTTGTATGTCCATAAGTAAGCTTATATCTTCAAAACTACGCCACGGATTATTGATGCGTTTTTTTTTTATAGAGAATGATTTATTTATAGAGTGATTCAGGAGGATGGTATTTTTGTATAATTTATTAAGATTAGATTTTTAGGGTTTCGTACAAACCCCTATAGTCTCACTACGGTGTCCGTCTGTCTGTCTGTCCGTCTGTCAAACTTTTTTTACCCGGCAACGGATTAAGGTATCAACTTGAAACTCATACGATATGTAGATCTAAGCGGTCCCTTGCTACAAAAAATACAGTCAACCTTTTACCTCTACGCATTTAAAAGATATAACCGCATTACGACCATTTTTAAGAAATTTTCGACTTATGCTAGGGAATCAAAATTCACAGGTTACTTCCCGTTGCCCTAGAGCCTTGAAATTTGGCATAGATTAAGTCTATATAGTGCTGATGTAGGGAAAATCGAAAAACTTATAATTTGTCATCACATCACAAGAAAAAAGTGTTTATAATACTAATACCAACTTATGAAGTAGCTGAAACGTAGGCGCTTCCCTATATTTCAACCACAAAATTAAGTTGGTGAGTTGTTTTGAGTTTAATTAAATGAAGTTGAATGCAGTTACTTATGTTTATATGTCTAGTAGGTACGAAACCCTAAGTGTGCAAGCTTACCTCGCTCTTGACGGGTTTTTTTTTTATTCCACGCCTATGAAGTTGCGGGCAAATGCCAGTAGGTATTAGTATGTATTCTTAATTAAACGACTTCAAAAAAAGAAGGAGGTTCTCAAATCGTCTGTATGTTTTATTTTGTTTAATTGATACGGAACGCTTAAAAGATTTATTCCACACCTAACTCTTATAAAACAAATCACAAATCTAAAATCTGAGCAAAGATAAGGCGTTACAAAATCAATTGAATTTCTAAGAACAAATCAATCAATCATAATGACTCAAAGTTACCGAAGACATGCAACCGGCCAATTTGCAAAGAAAACTTCTAATCAAGATCAAATAACAAATAGTTCGTTATAAAATGGTATGAATAATCTTATCTTATTAATTTTAATACCAAATCAATGTAATACACACTCAATCAAACGCAATCTATGATTGTAAGATGATTTCATTTTGATATCTTGCTAATCAAGCATCAATGTTATGTGTTCAACTTGGTATTTTGGATTTTAATAGCCAATCAATAATAATTATGTGATAGCAATATTACAAATACAATTATTGTGTATTTGTTTTTGTGTATTTTTTTTTTCTACATGTTATACGTAAACTAACTGTTGCCAGCAACTTCGTATGCACGGAATTTAGGAACCAAACTTAAAAATACAAAAAAGCCATCCTCTTGAACCACTCTATCTATTAAAGAAACTCACATCAAAATCTGTTGGATGGTTTTGAAGATAGAAGCTCACATACATTACATAGAGACATACATACAAAAATGTTGTTATAAAACTCATAACCTTCTACTCTGTAGTATAATTAATTACTCTGTACCGTAATCATAGACTTTTGCATTATCTATGTCTCCTTCCTTTTCTGCTCTATGGCTACCAATGTAAGTTCAAGAAGTTTATAAATAGGGAGTAACAACTCGGGAGCATAGATTTGTTCCAAGGCAGGGCCGCCCCGTTTATGGTTAAAAAGTAAAATAGTAAATAGTAGCCTTGCTTTCTCTTTTACTCCAGCTCAAAAAGAAAGAGTTAGAAAGGCTACTAAGTAGCCCCTTTGTCATTTATTTTTCTTAATGTGTTCAACTAAAAAAAGCAGCAGGCCGGATTCATTGTACCGAGTGTTACGTCTAGATCTATATCCTAAGTCTATGTGTAAGATGTACATTTCTCTTAAAATAATAAAAACCTGCTAAACTGTTTGTTGCATCGATATTTTACTCTAACATTATCAAAAAATAAGGACTTTGTTTTATAATAATTTAAGACAATGGTGCCTATTCTATGTGCAGAACTAAACTTAACTTAACTAAAAAATGAAAACAACTATTGCTGTATCTTAAATATTTGGCTATTTTTTTTGCACACATTTATATTAATTAAAATCGTTAGTCTATAACAAACAGTTTTTATATTAAAAAAGTTGTGTTAACATTGCCGAATTGTGTTATTGACGCTATCAATTTTCATTTTTTTAGTTAAGTTAAGTTTAGTTCTGCACATAGAATAGGCACCACTATCAGTATCGTGCCACTTCCTCTGCGTAAAATAATATTAGCCTCATTTACTCCTTCTTACACACCCAAAATCAATTTGGCAAATCCGGAGATGCGGAGATAATCTTACCAAACATCCTCGGGCCTCATTGTCTAGTGGTTTATGCAACGGACAGCCGCTTACGAGGTCTCGGGTTCGATTCCCGCACGGTACAATTATTTATGTAATATTTATAATTGTCATACAAAGGTTTGTATTTCGTCTGGGTGTTTTCTAAGTATTATAAGTAAGTATTTACCAAAAAAAGTATACATGTAGTATATCCGTATATGGAACCCATAATACAAGCATAGAAATATAACATACTTTGGGACCAGAGGGCGTTGTGTGAAATATCCATAAATATTGATTTATTAATTTAAATTTTCTCCTTGGTGTCAGTATTTTGCGAATCATTCATCTATCAACAATTAAGTGTCTTCCGAATTATCGATTGAGATATAAGTTAGTACCAATTATTTGTCACGACGACATTACAAACGGACAGGTTAATGTTATTTATATGTATGCGTATAGGTACGCCTTCTCTACAATACATAGTGGTAGGGAATTTTACTAGGGGTAGTTTTTGAAATTCATCCTTATACGAGTAAGTGTTTTGTCGGTTTGGTGACGGATTATTCGTTAGGTGACGGGTTAAGAATACAAGTGTCACCACCCCCTTTCTCCCCCAGGGCACAGAGTAAAAGCCAACTAAGGGATATTATAAACAGATAAATCATCTGTGACAGGCGGAAAGCGCGAAAATAAACCCTATCCCAACACGCCTGGTCAGCCTGGCCAAGTGGAAAAGGCCCGTGCCAAACAGTGGGACGTTAACGGGCTGGAGAAAGCGATTTCAGATCAGTTCCACTTAATATATTAAATCAGATTGATCTATTAAGTCATCATCATCATCATAACAAAACGCCTTTTTCCCATGGGGGTAGGCAGAGACTATAGAGCGCCATCTGCTACGATCCAAACATACTTCCTTGGCTTCATCCACACTCATACATCTGGTCATAAATGCCCGACGGTTGTAAGATTGATTGATTGTTTAAGATTGATCTTAAACCTCTCGTGCCCAACAGTTGAACGTTAATAGGCTGGAGAGGGAGATTTCAGATTATTTCGACTTAATATATTAAGTCGGATTGATTTATGAAGTCGGATTGATCAGAAACCTCTCTCTATCTCTCTACAGCCCATTAACGTCGTCGACGATAGATATATAGGTAGGTATGGATAGATAGATACAAACGAATCTATAAAATAAAGTATAACATTAAAGGACAATAACAACTAACAATTTTTAAACGTTTTTGAACGCTGTTATTATTTTATTATCCATCATTTTCGATCGGACATATTTAATAAAACATGGCGATTCATTTGATATTATCTACCTCATTGTTCTGTATGTTTACATTACGTGTATCATTATCAATTTTACCTGTCATTATTTTATCGATAATATAGATTATTGTGACAAATTAAATTTAAGCAGAAAATGTGATTGCGAAAAAAAAATTCCAAAGATCCACGCGGACGGAGTCGCGGGCTACAGTTTATTTTATTTTATTTTATTTATTTGGAACAATAAACAGTTATACATTAAAATTTAAACTTATGGTTATGACAATTTGTACAGTTTTGATAAAAGTATAGTTACAGTTAGTGTTAAATATAAATAATCTTGAAAGTAACAGGCGCGCCGGATGCGTGCAAATACTAGATGTATCATATCAGCATGTCACAATATTATACAATTACATACAATTTATCATACAATAACGTCATGCCCGGAATGTATGAGCCTTTACTAACAATGTAGGAACTATTTTTTTTGACAAAAACAACAAATGCGCTTGCGGTAATCACTTTTTTCACCATAATTTAATTTATTAAGTAAAAGCATAGCATGTCAATTGAGAAATTAATAAATTACTTTAAAAACAACAAAATTATACTCCGTACGCGACTCCGTACGCGTGGAATTTAGAAAATTATCCCGGTTCTCGCAATATTTTTCACTAATGCTTCGCTCTTATTGGTTATAACGTGATGTTACATAGCCTACAGCCTTCGTCGATAAATGTAGTATTCAACACAAATATAATTTTTCAATTAGAACCAGTTCCTGAAATTAGTGCGTTCAAACAAACAAACTCTTCAGCTTTATAATAAATATAATAATAAATAATAAATATTCATGGACATTTCACACAACGTCCTCTGGTCCCAAGCTAAGCTTATATGCTTGTGTTATGGGTACCAGAATACGGATAGAATACATATACTATTTTTCTTTTGTAAATACATACTTATAATACATAGAAACACCCAGACGCAGTGCAAACATTTGTATGACAATTAGAAAAATCACACAAATGATTGTCCCGAGCGGGAATCGAACCCGCGACCTCTTGATCGGCAGTCCGTTACATAAACCACTCAACCACGAGGCTCGTCATAATATTAGTATAGAGCCATTTTTTTTATCCCTACCATCATTTCAGGACATGCGGTCCGCTGAGTAAAACTGGCGCGGCGTAAGAAAGAAACTCAGCACGGGTGTTTTGTTTTGATCATATTACTTTTTTTAAATAATCATTTATTTACAACTAACTAATGCCTGTGGTTTCGCCTACATTAATAATTATTAAGAGCCCCCCTCTCCTCCAATATACACGCAATCTTACCAAATTATAGAAAAGAAGCCATCCTCTTAAACCACTCTACTTATTGAAAAAAAACCGCACCACACAAGCGTGTTAATTAATAATATGCTTAGATCAAAAACTAAAAAAAAACACGCTACAAAATCTTGAAATTTTTTTTATATTATTGCATTGTCATCGGTCCTTAATATGTATTGTGTGCAAAATTTCATATCAATCCAACTACTGCAAGTGTGTTAAAATCACTTTCAAAGATTCCGTTACATAGATTAATACATTGATAGATACATACTGAACTTATAAAAGCGTGTTAAAAATACAAAAACAACTCAGTACTTATAATATAAAGAGACCACCTATTTAAATATTTGAAGTCATACATCTTTTTATGCATTACGTTTTTGATTGATTATAATGCCAGTAACGATTACATTACAATAATGCTTTATCTAAACGAAAATAACGCCGCAAAAATGCCTTTATCCGTTGAACGAATAGCGTAACGAAACGTAGAATGGTGTGAAAATAAACGATTGCTATTGGTATATTAACTAAAGATAGATGATCTCCTTAATTATAACGTAATCTATACTTCTATACTAATGGTATTATTCATAATGACTTATCGGAGGTTTAAACGGAGATTTTATCGGAGAGATAAAAAACGTTTTATCGTAAAAAGACTATTATGAATGACAAGTTTTGACAATTTTCGCGAACCGATTTTAGCGAACTTTTAAACCTCCGATAAGTCATTATTAATAAGACCATAATATTATAAAGCTGAAGAGTTTATTTGTTTGTTTGTTTGAACGCGCTAATCTCAGGAACCGCTGGTCCGATTTGAAAAATTCTTTCAGTGTTGGATAGTTCATTTTAGCTTTAGGCTATATAACATCACGCTGCGACTAATAAGAGAGAAGATACGTAGTAGTGAAAAATGTTACAAAAACGGGGAACATTTTCTAAATTCCACACGTACGAAGTCACGGGCAACGGCTAGTTAATATTTTAAAGCTGAAGAGTTAGTTTGTTTGAACGCACTACTCTTAGGAGCTACTGGTTCGATTGGAATTTTTTTTTAGTGTTTTATAGTACATTTATCGGGGAAGGCCATAAGCTTTATAACATCACGCTGCGACCAATAGGAACGAAGCATTAGTGAACAATGTTGCATAAACGGGGAAAATCATCCATATTCTTCTATTGCGTGCTCTGCGTTAGTAGTTTAAAAATAAATATTCACGGACATTTCACACAACGTCCTCTGGTCCCAAGCTAAGCTTATAATATGCTTGTGTTATGGGTAGTACCAGAATATGGATATACTACATAAACTACTTTTTTTTGTAAATACATACTTATAATACATAGTAAACACCCAGACGCAGTACAAACATTTGTGATATAAACATCATATAAATGATTGTCTGAGGCGAGAATCAAACCCGCGACCTCATGATCGGCAGTCCGTTATACGAACCACTAGATCGCTAAGCCCGTCATAGTTTAATGTATCTTAAGTTTTCGCAACAGCTCGCGGGCAATAGCAAGTCATATAAGAAATTGAAATTAAATATAGCCATGAGCACTTTTGATTAAGCATACCAACACAGGCGTGTAAGAATTAATAATAATAAAATAATAATAATGAAAATAAATAAAAAAAATCTTGGATACGGCTCGGATTGTGCGGAGGTTCCTCTCCCTGGATCCTTAGCCACCGGTGGCTTGGCGATCCGACGTATCACCTCACCCAGCTCCTCACAGGTCACGGCTGTTTTGCCAAGTACCTGTGGGAGGTGGTAGGTATCGAGTCGGATCCCGTTTGCCGAAATTGCAGAAGTGGGGCCGTGGATACGGCGGAACACACCCTCGCCGTGTGCACGGCCTGGGACGCCCAGCGCGCTGAACTCGTCAGCGTGCTGGGCCAGGACTTGTCGCTCTCGGTCGTTGTTTCATCCATGGCCGAGAGCGAACAGTGTTGGGCCGCCGTCGCTTCCTTTGCTCGGGAGGTGATGGCGGCAAAGAGGGAGGCCCTGCGAGAGCGCGAACGCTCTGGTGGCACTTTGCCACCCCGCAGGGCCCCGGGTAGGGGTCGTCGGCGCGCGGTGGCCGGCCGCCCCCCCCGACGAGGTGGTCATGCACAGCGGGTCGCAGTTCAGAGACCCGCCGCACCGGTCGTGGCAGGAGGGCCACATTTGAGTGACGGGGGACCTAGCGATCCCCCCGTCGCGTTGAGCCCCCCGTGAAGAAAGGGGGCCACCCTTGCCGGGTCGTGGTAAGGCTCAAGGCACCACCATGGCCCGGTAGGGCAGAGAGAGATATAAAAAAAAAAAAAAAAAAAAAAAAAAAAAAAAAAAAAAAAAAAAAAAAAAAAAAAAAAACCGGTGGCTTGGCCCCTGTGCCCGCCGCCTGTTGGAGCTCACATTTATTTTATATTTTTAAATGTATATTTTTTATTATTTAGTTTATATTTAATTATATATTTAAAAATGTAAGATATTGTGATGTAAAAGAGGTAATTATAATAAAATAATAATAAATATTCGTGGACATTTCACACAACGTCCTCGGGTCCCAAGCTAAGCTTATAAATAATAATAATAAAAACAAAAAAATTGGTCAAGTGCGAGTCGGACTCGCGCACGAAGGGTTCCGTACCATTATCTATGCAACATAAGGCAACGTTATCAGTATCGAGCAAGAAACGGTAAAAAAATCATGTTTGTTGTATAGGAGCCCCCCTTAAATATTTATTTTATTTTATTTTTAGTATTTGTTGTTATAGCGGCAATAGAAATACATCATCTCTGAAAATTTCATCATCTATGAAAATTTCAACTGTCTAGCTATCACCGTTCTTGAGATACAGCCTGGTGACAGACGGACGGACGGACGGACGGACGGACGGACGGACGCACAGCGAAGTCTCAGTAATAGGGTCCCGTTTTTACCCTTTGAGTACGGAACCCTAAAAAGATATGTGGCACTCGAGGACTGCCGCGGTAAAGCTATTGCATAGCATTTTTCTATCAACTTATGTATTTATAATTATTTATTTATTTTATTTATGCAAGAATCTACATACCATAAACTAAAATAAGATTATATATAATCCTTATTTACTGATGCTTACATATGTCCATTGTTTATGGTAATTATGACAAAATAGCGATTGTCAATCAAATGTCAATCTGTTGGTATATAATTTTAGTTTAGACATTATTTTACATTATTAAAATCTAAAATACGCTGTTATCTGAACATTTAGGATATATGTTGTCGATTCAAAATCCTTTTTTTAATACGTTGTTTAATTTGAGGAAGGCGCTTACCCTTGGTATCAACAGTATGAAATAAATTGCGGGGCGAAGAGGGGATTACGCAATCGCAGTAGCGCCGATGTGTAAGGTTTTTTACGCTATTTCCGTTACCTACGGAATTTAAATTTCGAATTTTGTGGATTCGGTCTCCACGCTCTAGGCCCGCGATAGAAGTTATGCAATAGCTTAAAATAAAACTTAATTCAACGGGTTTTCATAAAATGTAGACCTCAATTGGTTATCAAAAGTTTTAGGTTGTTCTTGAGCGTCAATCACTACCTATTATGTCTTTATGCAGTGTTTCGAAATTCCAGGCGTACCACACCGCAGGCAGCATATGGTCTTATTCATAATGGCTTATCGGAGCTTTAAAAGTTCGCTAAAATCGGTTCGCGCAATTTGTCAAAACTTGTTATTCATAATAAGTCTTTTTACGCTAAAACGTTTATTATCTCTCGGATAAAATCTCCGTTTAAACTTCCGATAAGTCACTATGAATAAGACCATTAGTCTTTATCTTTACTTAATATAAAACAAAGTCATTATTTTTGTATGGATGTTCCTATGTGAGCTTATATCTTCAAAAATATGTAACAGATTTTGATGCGGATTTTTTTAATAGATAGATTGGTTCAAGTTCTTTTTTGTATAATTTGTTAAAGTTTGGTTTCTATTCCACGCGTACGAAGTTGCGGACAGCAGTTTGTTTATTTATAAAAGTGATCAGGTTTCTTATATATCTTCTAAGCTCTGTCAATACGGAACTCTAAATATTTATGATAACTGTAATCATTATACAGCCAATAAATATTGTTTATTGATAAAATTTATAGAATTTTTTCCCATTTTTGGGGCTTTGTTTAATGAAAACCAATATTTCGTTTAATAATAATCTACTTAGTTTAAAAACTAAAAAACACGCTTAAATATCCTGAATATTTTTTAAATGATTGCATTGTCATCATTACTCAATTCTATGCTACTTACCTACTTACAGTTTAAGTTGTCAGAGACATAAGTTTCTGTTGCCACATGTTATTACTTGGCTCTTTGAGCGCGTTCTAAGCGAAGCATAGATGTTGTGTCAGTACCACCCCACGTCGTCACACAGTATTGCAACAGTGACTGAGCCAGTGCTAGATAGCGTACTAGAATCAGCACAAAAACGCAACAATTTAAATACAGGAATTAATTTTCTTATCCGACCTATTAAAGAATTTATTTGCTTATGCCAAGTGAAGGTACTATCAATAAAGACACCGAGGTATTTTATGTCATTGGATCTAGATAAAGATAAACAATATCAATAAATTGGTTCTTACTGTAGGTACATCTAGTGCAGGGAAAGGACGACGTTATAAGCGTACATAGGGATATACTCGTACATACAAAAATTACGACTTTGTTTTGTAATAAGTACAGATTATAATACAGAACTCCTCGTTCGCAATTCCAATTCATACTTGGCGGTTTTTTTATCTAAATATTATCTTGACAAATTATAAATTGAAGACTTATCAAAATATAAATTAAAATAGGTTTTTATCAACATTCTTAAATCTCAATAAGTTTTTAAATTAATTATTTAGCTATATAAGTAATAATAAGTAATCCTTGTTGTATCATATACTTAGGTATTAATTTATAATCATTTTATGATCACTTATGACGCCAATAAGATAATAAGCAAATTAATCTTTTAATTATGATAATAAATTGACATGTTCTATATTTATTAATAGCCTTCGTTTTACCGTACATTTCTTTTGTTTTGGCGTTTTTATGCCATGACCAAAGATCGATTCATTCAGGGGCGTATTTATTTATCCTAAGGCCACAGGGGCCATGGACCGGGGCGGCCAGCCTGAAAAGGGCGGCGAAAGTTTAAAATTTTCCTGTATTTCTATAAAGAACAATGGGCGGTTTCGTCCCAAGTGTTGTAACATTTTTCTACCTACATCATTTGAAAGATCTCAACAAGTGTTATGTTTTTTTGTATGGGCATAACTCCATATCTCGTGCAGGGAAACTGTTAGTGGTATTATTAATTTCATAGAAATGTTAAATATATCGTAAATAATTAGTCTTTTAATAACTATAGGACTAACGCGATTTAAAAAACCAAGTGGAAAAAGCACACGATCGACCAGGTAGTGCTTACTCTGACCCAACACCCCCTCTACTACCCCACGTGCCACGCGCTGCCATTGTTTTTCATTGTAAGCGTGCACAGTGTGCACAAATTCAGAAACCTGCTAAAACCTTTTCTGATAATATGCACAGATGGCTACATAGTAGATGTGACTGGCCTTCATGCTGCTACGACTTCAGATGCGACGGTAATGAATGCCTATATTGAAAATGAAATGAACCCAATTCATTATGTCCTTCAAAATAATGATACATTTGTATTAGACAGAGGTTTCAGAGACGCCATATCAACCTTAGAGACTTGTGGGGCTATCAAGCCCACATGCCTCCAACAAAACTTAGAAGTGAAAGCCAACTAAGTACAGTAGAAGCTAATAAATCAAGATTAGTTATAATCGTTAGATGGGTTGTAGAGGTAGTGAATGGGTGAATTAAGCGCGATTTTAAAATATTCAGTCAAGAATATTTTAATCGGGCAATGACGCATTTATTCATTGATATACGTGTTGCTGCTCTTTTAAATACTTTTAGAGAGCCTTTAAAAGACCATCCTCGAGCTCACAAAATAATAGAAGTGCTAAATAGGAGAATTCATATGGCTAACAGTCAGTGACTATGTTATCGAAAATAATATAAATCGACAGCGAGCTTACTTTTGTACTATCACCGCAGATGACAATCAATTAATGCAATTTCCAATATTAGCAGAAGAAGACCTTTTATTAATTTCATTAGGAACTTATCAAATAAAACTTGCACGGTCTTATTTGAGTGAACACATAAGAAACGGCATATACACAATAGAAATATGCATAGGAGCTATTCCAAACCTCGTGCGATACAATATAAACATTTTAGATGGTATTCTTTTGAGGGCGCGGATAAAATCGCGACACCTATCTGGTAGAATTTATTATTCGTACATTTTGATTAACAATAGAGCAGAAACACCGAGAGAATCAATTGCTCATTATTATTGCTCTTGTTTGACTGGGAAGAGAACAGTAGGTACTTGCGCTCTCATAATGAGTATCATTTGGTACCTTGACTGAGCAAGACACCAGCCAAGCATATTGTTTCCGGTGACTTTTTTGGACGACATTGTTGTAGATAATGTCCATTATTAAAGGATAGGTACTGTATACTAACATAAATAAATATAAATACTGTGATACGATAAAGAAACTGATTGTTGTATCACAAGTACCAGTGTATAGAGTGCATTGTTTAAGTTATTTAAGAGAATTATTCAGCCATAATTATACCATTTTCAACTGTGTGTTTATTAATAACTGTTTAAAATAACGATTACTGACTGTGATTACTGTATAATTATTATGAACGTAATAAGTACCTATGTGAGTATGTAACACAAAATGTAAAAAAGTCTGTAAAGCATTATTTAATACAAAACTGTTTTTTTTTTTCATTTACACCCCAGAACTTTTGACCTGCACACAATCTGTAAAATTAGATAGACATAAAAGACAATGCGTCTCTAATATTTATGTGGGTATGTAGTACAACATGAAGTTGCCCGGTTGCCTAGCAATATTATTGACGTCCGTCAAAATACGACTGTCATTGAATTGATAAATTGTGATTTTGATGTGAAAATGAATTATTTGAGATAAAATTACATACTTGTGAAATCCTATGTTGTGGCATTTTTAATTCGTTCTGATACACTAGAATAACCAAAGGCGACGCACTTTGACATTTTTAATTTCTTATTCGTGGTGGCGTTCACACTACACACTGTCAATGGTGTCAACTGAATTTGGTGTAATAAAACAGATCTTGATTTTAAATGCCATACTTGTATCAATGTGTTCAAAAGTGACGTTTGCTGATTGCATAATATACTGTCATCACGGTATGTCACTTAAATTAGAGTTCCATATCATTTTAGACCATGAATTCAAGTTAGCCCAGGCTAACTTTACATGTCCTCAATTTTAAACGCCAACCCACCTTCTGATACTTCTCTGTAGGTAGCTATATTTATATTATTTTACAACATATTATGTATTTTACAATATAATTATTATATACGCATTATATTATCAGTAATCTGGTATCAACAGCGCAGAAATTATGCTTAATTCAGGATTATATGACGTTGTGTGATTGTAGAACGAAAAGAAATGGTTAATAATGGGATCAAGTATTTTATTTAATCGATATTTTGATAATAATCATAAAAATATTCGTTTACACAACGTTATATAACTAAAGTTTATCACGATATATATTTATCGTATTATTTCAATAACCAGTATCATAAAATACTTAATATCTATATGATTCAAAAGTCCAAATAAGTTGAACATTATTATTGGCATGACTAGCGATTTTACAAAACGCTTTATAATTGTACATAATTATTATAACGGATTGCCAGTCACGTGATCGCGAGTTCGATTATCGGTACAATTATTTGTGTGTTATTTATAATTATAATTATCACACAAATATGTGTACTGCATCTGGGTGTTTAGAGGACATTGTGTAAAATGTCCATGATTATTTATTTATTACTAGCTGTTATTTTTACAGTAAAGATAGAAAGAAATAAAGATATTTATTTATTTACAACAAATTGCGCAGATATGAAAACTTTATCTTTTACTAAATTAAAATCACATCTTAACAGAAAAGAGAAGTTTATATGCTTAAGAGGATACCAAAATAGCTTCGTGCATTTTTCTATGTACGAAGTTTTCATTGTTTCTTTAGATTGAATGGCTAGAGCTCTAATTTTCAAGTATATGTTTTTTCAATATATGATCTAGGATCGCATAAACTCAGAAACGCGATTGAAAAAAGTTTTCTCGATAGAAAATCTTAGCGAAACAACCTCTCTAATTTTTTATTTTTTCATTTGTCGGTCTATTATTGCGTATTAACTAATGACATAACTTTAAAAACATAAGTAACTATTATATATAGAAACACGTAAATCAGAATTAAAATATATTTAGTAGATTTTGAGTAAATAGGAAAAGTATCCCTAATTCTTCATTTTCTGTGCCTACTGGCTGTGTTAATATGTACGTGTCGGCGATGATATACGATAATATTGATGTAGGCCCTTAAGAAAAATAACAATAAACAGGTATGCGGGATATAATACAAAATAAAATTGATTATTTTGTATCACAATTAATTACAATCATGGGGGCTTTTAAACTGTAAATTAGTTAATTTACTGACGATTTATTTCACTTTGATTATAAGGAAATAAACTTCCTTCTATTTTAATTGTATTGCAAGAATTTCTTAATCAGGTGACGTCAGTCTTGGTAATACCTGAGTGACTACCATGGTCCGACTAAGGGCGAGGAGGAACACCGTGAGGTTGTGCACCCGCCACCAATAGAACGGGAGTCCTACACGAAGGCAAAGTGCGTGAAAGCAATCCCCATGTAAAAAAAATCTGATGACGTAATCATTGGGTAATTTCTTAACATATCGACGTCTTTTCAGATTCCAGTATATTATGTTCGGACGTACGCATGTACGTGTGGTCCGTGTGGTGATGTATTAAGAATACATGTGTCACCATCCCATTTCTTTCCCAAGGTGCTGTAAGAGTCAGCTAATGAACAATACAAACAGTTAATGTTTACTGTGAGAGATGGAAAACTCAAAACAAAACCCTGTTCAGAGGCTTATTTGGAAAATTAGCGCCCCGAGCCATTTGATTTGACATCCTCGGCCAATTTAATTAGACGCCCTATAAATTAATAGAGCTAGAGCAAAATTATAAACTTGCAGGCTTTTGCCGCCCGCCTCAGACTGGCCGCCCGGGGCCATGGCTCCTATGGCTGAATACGCCTCTGACCCTGGTGCTAATACGCCTGGTCAGCACAGCACAGTAGACCATAACCCCTTCCAAAGTGTAGGAAGCCGGTGCCCAGCTGTGCGACATTAACAGGGCTGGAGAGGGGAGGAGGTGTACGGACGCTGCAGTGCCTCAGAGTGCGTGAGGTAAAGGGCGGATCGTGCTTAGAGCAACCAGTGAAATTGCTTTATAGTTTTTGTGTGCCCCAGCACCCCGCCAACGCAGCAGTATTTTTGTCCCATCTGTTTACAGGACATAGGACCTTAAAATATTTTTTAGAAATTTTTAAAGACGGTGTTCAACATTCAAAATCAGAGTTTAAAAGGACATCGTGCCAAAAAAGGCTAGTTAAACAAATTTTCCATGCAATGTAAAAATACATAGGTATAAAGTAATATGTAGGAATTTTCCAAACTAAGATAATGTCTTAACATTAACTCAGCTCAGAAAATTCATTTATCATCCTGTTAGAAAGGTGATATCTAATCTTAATCCTACGTTATATAAGTATTTTTAAAAATCTATCGAAATAACATGTCCAACTAATAAACAACAAGCTAAGACAATATCCAATATATACACCCGCATAGAAGCAATTTCATTTGATATGCGAATAGCATTAGTTGAATTAAATCTATCTTTATCCATCATCATTATCGTTTTCCTGCCATCATCCCATTATACTGGTTGGATTTGTAAAATTCTTTCAGTGTTGAAGTTCAGTGTGTCAGAAGGTTATAAGGCTAATAACATCACGATACAATAAGCGAAGTATAAGGGCGAAGCAGTAGTGAAAAATGTTGCATATCTGGGAAAATTTTTAACAACCATTTGCAACGGCTAGTCAAGAATACTTACAATAGCAACAAAATACTTCGATTAGTCCATTGGATCATTGTAGCCATTCAACTGTGAGAAAATTACGTAAATATATCACGTTCCTTAGTAGGTATATCGGCTTGTATCTACTCTACACTAAAGCTTAACCTAGATTTTACTGCATGTCAAGTCAAGTCCTTAGATTCGTTATATGTTCACATTGTCACTAAGTATAGGTCCCGGCACGAATCTTGAGCGCTCGGTGGCAGAGTGGGGATCGCTATGCGCATCGTATACTTCATTGCAAAAATATTGGGATGATTTACTTTAATATAATTATACTCAGAATTTTTTTTTACATAATACATGTCTATGCTTGACTACATTCTACATTCCACCTGATGGTAAGCGGTAATTAAATTAAATTAAAATACTTGTATTATTGTCCATTATTTATATAAATAAATAAATAAATAAAATTTTAGGGATAATAATTGTTTCTAATTAAGAGTAAATAAATATTTACGGACATTTCACACAACGTCCGCTGGTTCCAAACTAAGCGTAATGATACTTGTGATATGGATACCAGATTACGGATATAATACATATACTTACTACTTTTTTTTGTAAATATATACCTATAATAGATAGAAAATACCCAGACGCAGTACAAATATCTATGTTCATCACACAAATAATTGTCCTGTGCGGGAATCAAACCCGTGACCTCGCGATCGTAAGTCGGCTACATAGCCGCTACTCCACGAGGCCCGGCAATAAAAACAAACAAATATAAAAATTGAAATTTTTAAAGCTTCAGTTCAAAAATTTTTATGTATCAATTTAATTGTCCTGAAGTGTACTCGTATTAGTAAGGAAAGTGCATCTAGCACAGAGAACGAATCACGAGTGGCAGATATGACGCGACGCGCAGCAGGCCAATCACATACGATGATTTGATTCAACCGCTCCCGCGCTTCACCTCCTACCTCAAAATAGACCCAATAATTAACTTCTGCGCAGGTAAAGACCAGCGCTCAAGATTCGTGCCGATACCTATACATAAAATTATTAAAAATACAAAATGGTGGTTGTTACATTATTCTAAAAAACATATTAATAAGTTGATAAATAATAGTTTTAATCAAAATTACCGATTAAATGTTTTATCGTTTGATATCAAAGTACTTAATTATTTTATGAGAACAATTACTAACAGCCGTATAATGAAATACATAGTTCATTGGCTTATACATAAAATTGTCGAATATAGATAAGTTATCCGGCAATTACATACACTTAAAACACAATATTGATTATATAAAAATTTTATATGAAACGCTACTTTAAAAATTTTTTTAGAGTTAATAAAAACGCTTTTCACGGATTTAAACGCGTGTTTTTTGTTCAAACAAATTTTGTACAAATGTTTGTACTGCGTCTGGGTGTTTAGGTACTATGTATTATAAGTATGTATGTATTTACAAAAGAAAAGTAGTTTATGTATTATATCCGTATTCTGGTACCCATAACACAAGCATATAAGCTTAGCTTGGGACCAGAGGACGTTGTGTGAAATGTCCATGAATATTTATTTATATTTATTGAAACAACAACTAGAGAGCAAACTATGCGCGTATAAACGTAAAAAGTAGTTTTATTTGAAAAAATGAGTTAAGCAATTATGTATTAGAAATACTTAAGTACTTATTAGTGTGTTTACGTGCCCGATGGTGGGACTTTAATGGGCTCGAGAGAGAGAGAGATAAAGAGAGAGACAGAGAGATTGAGTGTGTTTAATACATTTTGCAAAAAAACAGCTATAAATAGCTATACCCATTTAAATTGGCATTGTTCATAATTTTTGACCTGCTGTTTTTATATTTTTTTTAGAAAATATAGACCATTATATGAAACTAATTTCAATATTATCGAAATATTCACTAAATTGAATTTTTAAAACATACTTTAAGAAAATATTTTCTCAAATGTTGTGACGTCTTCGTATGCAGACTGTGTATTGCCTTTGCATAATAAACTTATGATACAACACATTAATCTATATCTTGTCAAGTTGATTTATTGGTCTATGCGGAAGTCAGTCACGTAAACGTCATGTATTTCTTTTATTTTTATCTAGTGTTTTATGTCTATTTTTAGTATCCTTAACATAATAAATCTTCTGATTTTTTATTACTTTTACGTTGTCCTTTTTTATAAATTATTGTCTTATATTGTCTAATTGTTTTTATTGTTGTTTGACAGCGCTGACGGAAGTCGTAACCACAGACTAGTTGTAACTGTATCTTTCAAAACTGTCATTAACAACAATAACAGCTCTAATACAGAGTAGGGTGTCTCTAAGTACGCTTAAAAATTGTAAGTCCTTCATTTCGAAGGCAAACCAAGGTCATTGGCTGTTTTGAAAAATAATCTTAAGTCTAGCAAATTTACTAAAATAAACTTATAGATTATGATCAGAAACTCTATTTCCCGAAATGGTTTTATAATTATGAGATTTTAAAAAAAATGAACAATGCCAATTGTTTTAATAGTGGACAGTAATAAGTCAGCCGTTTGTAGATAAAGTAGTTTAGGTGCTAATTGTGTAATTAGTGTGTAATATAATATTGTATCGTATTGTATAATATTGTATTGCTTGTTGTCAATCGAGATAACAGACAAAGTTAGTTGATGTAACACAAGACGCACTACTAACGCTAAGAAAAGCGCGCTAATGTAATGTACCTAACAGAATGTGCGGTATTTATCGCTCTTTCTATTCCGTTGTCTGCTGGCCTCATAAGCCAAGTTTCTTACAAGTATAGTAGACACGTTACATAAGCATAATTATAAAGCTCTTTAATGTGTCTGCACCAAAATCGAATTCTTCAGAAAAGCAGAAGAAACTCTACATTGAGATAAGACAATTACTAATTCATTAACAAGGTGTCGTCATTCTCTCTCGTCACATAGGCATTTTGCTGCATTTAATTTGTATAAGTAAGTGAAAGCTACACTGAAATGGGAATGGGAAGACCACATCACTCGACGAACTGGCAAAGGGGAAGTAAAGTCTGTTACAGGATGATCTCAATCAATTTGAAAGTTATTGCAGTAATAATAAACTACAATTGAATGTAGCAAAGTGTTATGTCTCCTCTTTTACTCGTAAACCCACTTTCATTAACTATAATTATTCATTGTTGGACTCAACAGTTACTCGGGTCACCACTATTAAAGACCTCAGAGTTACTTTTGACTCCAAACTTATCTTTGACACACACGTTGACAAAATTGTCAAGTAAGCCTCAAAGGCACTAGGTTTCGTCATCAGAATGTCTGCGGAGTTTAAAGATATTAAAACTATTAAAATCTTGTATTGTTCCCTGGTTCGTAGTAACCTTGAGTACGCGTCCCAAGTCTGGAATCTCCAGTATAAAGTATATATTAACCGAATAGAAAGCATTCAACGCAAATTTATGAGGTACATTCAGTTTCGTTCTGAAATATATCTTGATACAATACATATTTGCAGCGATGTAAAAAATTTCACATTCTTCCTCTTTATGAGAGAAGAAATATCTCGGATCTGTCTTTCCTATTTAAAATATTTAATGGTCGTGTTGACACACCAGCCTTCGTTAGTAAATTTGGTTTATATTCGCCACGAGCTGCTCTGTGTCATCCTAAATTACTTCATATTCCCTTAGTTAGAAGTAACTACAGACAGAACGCGTATAGGATTCGCGCGAGTTACATGTACAATGCGGCCTGTCAGGACACTGATATCGGCATTTTTTTACACTAGTGAAAGAAAAATGAAAAATATCTTAAGTGATTGTTTCTTCAAGTAGTGCCTTATCTTATTATTACATAATTTAATATTAGTTTAGACCTCTACCGATTTGTATGTAATAATGTATTCGATCTATGTATCTGTGGAAACTTTTAATTGGCCTTCTTACACTATATTAACTTATTGATTGTTAAATCTAGCTGTAAGTTTTCCTAATAAATAAATAAATAAAAATAAATAAATAATAAACATTTCGAGTGGCGACTAGCATAGGGTCGCTCCCAAGAAGGTGGAATGGCGTTATCGTTAAGACTGCAAAAGGCCGCTGGATACAATAGGCACAGAATCTCGCGAATCTCTATTAGGGGAAGCTTTTGTTCAGCCGTGACGAAGAAAGACTGATGGAGAAATGGAGAGATGGATTTAGCGTAAGGGTGAAATGGCAGGCATTATCGTAGCCCTCCAGGAAGATATGTGTTTTCTATAAGATGGACTTCGAGGCTTAGGTAGCAAGACTAGCAAGCCTTCATCATCATAACATCACGTCCTTGTTAGAGATAGGCAAAGCCTAATGGTCTTATTCAAAATAACTTATCATAGGTTTAAAAGTGCACAAAAGACGTTCTAACAGCGTCGGACTGCTCATACATACAAAATGGCATTTGTCGGAAATTTTCATGCGTACAGATAGCCAGGTTCAAGAGAATGGTTTTTTTTGTATAATTAATTAAGGTGTTTTTGTTTCCTAAATTCCACGCATACAAGTTGTGGGCATAGCTAGTGTTTCATAAGTCAAATATGTACTACACGTTTCAACTGAGAATAGGATTGGCAATGACCTTTAGTTGTCAAAAGTGATTAGAAAAGTACTGTCAGCAACGTAACTTCATTTGCGTATCAATAATGTTTTTTTTTTCTTTTACCTAAACTCAGTAATTTGAAGCGAAAAACGTCTTAAATTATTTAGTAATAATAGTTATAATATTATTAAAAAAGAAATACTATTTTCTTTCAATAATTTCGTTGTTGGATACTATGATATTAAGTTGAATTGCCAACCGCCATTTTGTTGTTGTTGGTGAGCCTTGTTGAGTATATGAATTGAAAGGCATTTTATTTTAAATTCTGTTAATTATGTGGTTGATTCCCGTTAAAAAAATAAATTTGTTGTTTTTTCTCATTGTTTTTGTTTGTTAGTGTTGTTATTTTGAACTTGTCGTTATTTGTTATTGTTTTTAATTGTATTTATCTCGCTAATTGCTAGAAAATTAGTAAACGATATCCACAAAGTGATACATAAATCTTTATATATAAAAATTACGTGTCACAATGTTTGTCCGCGATGGACTCCTAAACTACTGAACCGATTTTAAATTTGATTTGCAAACAGTATGCAATTCGACCCAACTTGAAAGATAGGATCGCTTACATTTCAATTTATAGTCGCAATATTATTTTATTGCAAATTATTTGTCTACTCCTAACATTTGTATGGCAAAACAACTTTTGCCGGGTCAGCTAGTTATATTATAAAAATGTCTTGTTTGGTTGACCGTAACAAAATTGTTGAAATTGACAACTATGGCTTCACAACATGGCGCGGATCAATCCTATTCTCATTTGAACGGCATAGTACAAATCTTATTTCGCTAGTCAACTGCAGACCTGCTGACAACTAGCTGGCAACGCCCTTGCAAATTCTTTGAATGTCTACAACAATCGAGTAAGTAATATAATAAAAAGATAATATAAAATCTATAACTACCTATTTATTCACGTCGTGTCGATAATGTAGAGTCCCTTTTACGTGCGATTTGAAATCTCAATAGGTTTTCCTTAAATCGTGACTTGAATCAACTATGAAAAAGGAAATACAATTTGTAGCAACACAAACCGTATGTGATTTGGGCAGTCCCTAATGGCATTTATTTATTTATTTCAAGCTTTATATACACAATTTTGTATAAAGGCGGACTTAATGCCTGAGGCATTCTCTACCAGTCAACCTTCAGGTGGTGCAGAGATATATAGAAGTGGGTGTGTAAATAAATTAAATAAATATTGCTAGATAATTCACGGACGATGTCTAGTCCAAAAATAAGCATTACTTTCTTGTATTGGTATGTAGTGAATAGATGCCTCCGTGTGGTGACGGATTAAGAATACAAGTGTCACCACCCCATCTCCTCCCAAGGGTGCTGTAAAAGTCAGCTAAGGAAACAAACACAGATAACATCTTCTGTGAGAGACGGAAACCTCGAAAGTAAACCCTGTGCCAACACGCCTAGTCAGCGTGGCACAGTAGACCATAATCCCTCCAAAGTGGAGGAGGCCCGTGCCCAACAGTGGGACGTAATTGGGCTGGAGAGGAGAGAGGAGAGGAATAGATAAACCCAGAAATCTGTATAAGGTACTCTCTCTGTCTCTTTCCAACCCATTAACGTCCCACTGTTGGGCATGGGCATCCTTATATCGAAAGGAGCTTATTTCGATGTTTACATGCACATGTGTTTACATGTGTATATGCACAACTGGCTGTTGCCCTCGACTTCGTACGCGTAACTTAAAAAATTTTCACCATTTTTGCAACATTTTTCACTCATTCTTCTCTTCTATTAGTCGCATTATATATAGCCTTTCTCGGTAAATGTACTGTCTAACAGTGTAAGAATTTTTCAAATCAGACCAATGGTTCCTGGGATTAGCGCGTTCAAATAAACAAAGAAACTCTTCAGCTTTATAATCTAAATTATAAAATTCACGTGTCACAGTGTTAGTTACCGTACTCCTCCGAAACGGCTCGACCGATTTTTATGAAATTTTATATGCATATTCAGTAGGTTTGAGAATCGGCCAACATCTATTTTTCAAACCTTTTTCTTTAGTATGGCAAAACAACGTTTTCCGGGTCAGCTAGTCTAATATATAAAATTCACGTGTCACAGTGTTAGTTACCGTACTCCTCCGAAACGGCTTGACCGATTCTTCTCAAATTTTACATACATATTCAGTAGGTCTGAGAATCGGCCAACATCTATTTTTCAAACTTTTTTTTTAGTATGGTAAAACAACGTTTGCCGGGTCAGCTAGTCTTCTTATATATAAAATTCACGTGTCACAGTGTTAGTTACCGTACTTCTCCGAAACGGCTTGATCGATTTTTATGAAATTTTACATGCATATTCAGTAGGTCCGAGAATCGGCTACTATCTATTTTTCATACACAACTTTCTGACATTTCTATGGCAAAACAGCGTTTGCCAGGCCACCTAGTATTAGTATATAAATGTTTACAAAACAATAATATGACATGTATTATATTAGTCCGGTCAATTTAGACATTCGAAGTTACCTAAGCGCGTTTTTTTAACGTGGTTTCCCCAGTAGGCCTATTCCACGGGTCAGTTTTGATCCTGTTTAATTTGAAACTATTGAAAAATAATGGATATTAGCAGAGATGGAAAAGATAAAAGCAATTTAAGTTAAAAAAAAAAGTAGTGAAATTTAATTGTCTGAGTCGTAACTTTCAAAAACTTCTTCTTGATCTTCTTGTTCTTCTTCATCTTCATCCTGAGTGCATGTAAACTGCGTTAATAGCGATGTATCGCATGTTGCCTCGTTGGAATCAAACGGATCCTCGGACATCTCTACTGTTGGTGATTCAATATTAGAGCACAACCGGTCTTGACAATGTGTACATGTCGGAGCACAGAACAGTCCGACTTTTTTGCAACCACATTTAGCACTGTAACCCTTTTTGCAGTTGCAAAAAATCGAGTTCAGCAGTTTTTTCGGCGTAGGTGGAAATAAATTGTGCACTGGTTCTAATGAATTGTTGACCATCTTCGAACCCCAGTCTGTAGGCTCTAGCTGATAACCAAGCCACACTTGAACTTGAGAAACAAAATTGAATTGAATTTTCAAACTATTGTTTGAAAACTGTTATTTTACCCCTCCTCAATTACGATTAAATTTCACTACTTTTTTTTAACTTAAATTGGTTTTATCTTTTCCATCTCTGCTAATATCCATTATTTTTCAATTAGTTTCAAATTAAACAGGATCAAAACTGACCCGTGGAATAAGCCTACTGGGGAAAACCACGTTAAAAAAACGCTCTTATGTAACTTCGAATGTCTACAAACGCGCTAAGTACACTACCTCATTGGTGGCGAGGAAACGTGTGCATATTATGATGATTACATCTTTTACAACTTTTTGAATCGTTATATCTCAAAAACAGTGGCTCGTAGAGAAAAAGTGTTTATAAATTTTTTGTAGATAATTTTATGATCTACAATTTTGTTTCAGGTATTTTTATGATAAAACTTACCGTTTTGCTGAAAATCGCGAAAAACTCATGTTTAGGGTTCCGTACCCAAAGGGTAAAAACGGGACCCTATTACTGAGACTTCGCTGTCCGTCCGTCCGTCCGTCCGTCAGTCCGTCCGTCCGTCCGTCCGTCTGTCACCAGGCTGTATCTCAAGAACGGTGATAGCTAGACATTTGAAATTTTCACAGATATTTAAGGGGGGCTCCCATACAACAAACATGATTTTTTTACCGTTTCTTGCTCGATACTAATAACGTTGCCTTATGTTGCATAGATAATGGTACGGAACCCATCGTGCGCGAGTCCGACTCGCACTTGACCAATTTTTTTTAACCTTTGACCTTGAATAAAATTTTTTCCTTACAGGGGAAAGATGGGAACTTTCAAATTTTATTTTTAATGATATTTTAAACAATCTTACCGACTTTCAGCTTGGTGGGAATTTAGGTTACTTTACTCTTATTTTTTGGTCTAATTTGACCGGACTATATACACAATCTGGTAGGTACTTATATGTAGTTATTGTAGTACTAGATTACGCTACAGGGAATGTCCAGCATTAGATACTATATTGAGGACGTACTTAAAGATAAAAAGATAACTGATATGGAAAATATTTCTTCACATATGAATGAGTAATATTACAAATAATATTGTTGAAAAGTTTGTAGTACATTAATTTTTGCAAATTGACTTGCTATTCTTTTGTTGTATTATTAATTTGTGTGTTATTAATGTATAAATATATGTACAGTTATTATTTCGGTCCAATTGTATTCTGTAAAGAATGCTAAGTGGTTGGTCGAGATGTTGTAAAGCAATCTTGATAGATGGCGTTGTACGTAAAAATATATAAACTCAGTCGAGTGACAAATGTCGTGGTTAAAATTAAATGTTGCTAGCACGACCGCAATAAGCTCAGTTGGAAAGAGCTTCGGAACGGTATTCCGAGGTCGTGGGTTCAAGTCCCGCTTGCGGCAGTCAATTTTTTCCACCATAATTTGATTTGTTAAGTAAGGCATAGCATGTCAATTGCAAAATCAATAAATTACTTTGTTACCAATATGATCTAAATTTAACTAGTTTTTAATACCTAAGACTAGATGAAGGTAAATAACAATTTATTCTATGAATTTACTAAGAAAATCCCCTAGCAATGACAAACACGTACAGAATACGATATAGATTTGGCATACTGAATGAATCTATAGTAATCTATTCTAATATTATAAAGTTGAGAGTTTGTTTGTATGTTTCAACACGCTAATCTCAGTAACCACTGGTGCGATTTGAAAATTATATCAGTGTTGGATAGTACATTTATCTAAAAAGGCGCTTTATCTAATTGGTTATATAACGTCACGCTGCTGCAACTAATCGAAGCGAAGCATCGGTGAAAAATGTTGCGAAAACAAGGAATTTTCGCGTACGATCATCATCATCATCATCATCATAACATCACGCCTTTTTCCCATGGGGGTAGGCAGAGACTATAGAGCGCCATCTGCTACGATCCAAACATACTTCCTTGGCTTCATCCACACTCATACATCTGGTCATACATGCCCGACGGTTGTAGCGTACGAAGTCGCGATAAACAGCTAGTCTTCACTTATAATAAAATAAAACAAAGTCGTTATTTTTGTATGTATTGTATTGTTGTCACTATGTGGGCTTATATCTTCAAAACTACACAAAGGATTTTGATGCGGATTTTTTTAATAGAGTGGTTTAAGAGGATGGTTTTTCTGTATGATTTGTTAAGGTTTAGTGTGATTTGAGGATCGAAGTTCAATAATAAACGCGTGTGAAATCGCGGGCATTAAGTAGTATTTAATAAATTTCAAAATAACCATCGTTATCAACAGGAAATCCACATATAACTATAAGGAAAATATGTTATATCTACTAATTTACTCTTGGCATTGTGATAATGCAACGTACTTATTTTACCTAAAGTTCGAGCAATATTTTAACTGTCGGGCCTCGAGGTGTAGTAGTTCATGTAACGTGTGTTTGATTCCCGCACGGGACAATTATTTGAGTGATATTTATGTCATACAAATGTTTGTACTACGTTTAGGTGTTTCTGTGTATTATAAGTATGAATTTACGGAAGTAGTTTATGTAATATATCCGTATATCCATATTCTGGTACTCATAACACAAGCATATAAGCTTAGCTTGGGACCAGAGGACATTGTGTGAAATGTCCATGAATATTTATTTATTTATCTTTATTTTTTATAATATTTAATTCGTTCTTTTTGTAAATGTACCTATGTCCCTATGTGAGCTTATATCTTCCAAACTACGCAGCGGATATTGTGTTAGTTTTTAGGGTTCCGTACCCAAAGGGTAAAAACGGGACCCTATTACTGAGACTTCGCTGTCCGTGCGTCCGTCTGTCTGTCACCAGGCTGTATCTCAAGAACGGTGATAGCTAGACAGTTGAAATTTTCACAGATGATGTATTTCTATTGCCGCTATAACAACAAATACTAAAAATAAAAAAATAAAAGTAAATAAAAAAATAAAATAAATATTTAAGGGACATATATACAACAAACATGATTTTTTTACCGTTTCTTGCTCGATACTAATAACGTTGACAGGTAGACGCTTTAACTATTCACAGAATATTTGGTTCTATATTTTCTTTAAATATCATTAATTAAAATAAAATAAAATAGATATTTAAGGGGGTTCCCATACAACAACGTGATTAATTAAGTATTGTGTGTGTTGTTTGCTCATTTATTAGTAACGTGCCTTATGTTGCATAGATAATGGTACGGAACCCTTCGTGCGCGAGTCTGACTCGCACTTGACCAATTTTATTAGTTGTGATAAATGTCCATGAATATGTTATACATATAGCTTATAGCCTTCCTTTATAAATGTACTATCCAATACTGAAATAATTTTTCTAATCGGACCAGCGATATCTGAGATTAGTTTGTTCAAACAAACAAACTCTACAGCTTTACAATATTTGTATAGTCTAGCTGTTGCCAGCGACTCCGTCCGCGTGGAATTTAGAAAATTTTCCCGTTTTTGTAACTCTTTTCACTACTGCTTCGCTTCTTCTGGACGTAGCATAATGTTATAGCTTAAAACCTTCCTCGATAAATGCCCTATCTAACACTGAAAGAATTTTTCAAATCAGCCCAGTGGTTCCTGAGATTAGCGCGTTTAAACAAACAAACAAACTCTACCGCTTTATTATATTAAGTATAGATTAGTATATATATACATATATTTATTATATTATCTGTGGTTTACATGGACTAACTAAATAAATAACTAGGAAAGAAATATTCAAAGTCAAAGTATTTTGATTGTGGACAAATAGGTACGCAAGATGTTGAGAATATTGTACCAATAAGTTAGTTTAAAAGCTAAAAAACACACTTGAATATAAATAAATATAATAATAAATATTCACGGACATTTCACGCAACGTCCTCTGGTCCCAAGCTAAACTTATATGCTTGTGTTATGGTTATGTGTACCAGAATACGAATATACTACATTTACTACTTTTCTTTTGTAAATATATACTTATAATACATAGAAACACCCAGACGACTTTATAATGTTATTAATGTAAATAGACAACAACTAAAGTTAGTGATAAACATATTGAAACATCATTCATACCGTTTGATACCGTTACTATCTATATTGTCAATGTATTCGAATAGATAGATACCTGTGATTTTCTATCTATATCTGTTGTGTGCTGTTGCGCAGTAGTCACTATTGCTAATCATAAAAACATTTATTGCTCGTCATTCTATAGATAGTCCTAAATCAGGTCAAGTCTAAGTTTTTTTAACACGCTTTAATTAGTTCGGTACGTATCTATCAATATATTAATCTTTATCAATGTAACGGAATCTTTCGATTGGAAAGTGATTTCCACCAACTTGCAGTAGTCGGATTGATCTGAAATTAATGACAATGCAATAATTTTAAAAAAATATTTAGGATATTCAAGTTTGACGAGCCTCGTGGTTGAGTGGTTCATGTAACGGACTGCCGATCAAGAGGTCGCGGGTTCGATTCCCGCTCGAGACAATCATTTGTGTGATTTTTCTAATTGTCATACAGATGTTTGCACTGCGTCTGGGTGTTTCCTTCTATGTATTATAAGTATGTATTTACAAAAGAAAAATAGTATATGTATTCTATCCGTATTCTGGTACCCATAACACAAGCATATAAGCTTAGCTTGGGACCAGAGGACGTTGTGTGAAATGTCCATGAATATTTATTATTGTATTTATTTATATTCAAGTGTGTTTTTTAGCTTTTGAACTAACTTATTGGTACAATATTCTCAACATCTTACGTACCTATTTGTCCAAAATAAAAATACTTTGACTTTGAATATTTCTTTCCATGTTGCAATGGCTTAACATCATCTGTGAGAAACGGAAAACTCCCTTGTCACGTGAAACGGCCTTGTCAGCGCGGCACAGTAGACCGTAATAACGGACTGCCGTACACGAGGTCGCGGATTCGTAAGTCAATAATTCTTACCGGGTAGTGATTCTATCTTCAGCCCATTAACGTCCCACTGTTGGGCACGGGCCTCCTCCACTTTGGGAGAAATTATGGTCTAACGCCGCGCTGACCAGGCGTGTTAGCACAGGGTTTACTTTCGAGTTTTCCGTCGCTCACAGACGATGTCATCTGTGTAAAATATCCCTTAGCTGGCTTTTACAGTACCCTTGGGAAGAGATGGGGTTGAAGACTTGTATTCTTATTCCGTCATCACATGGGTAGTTATTAAGAGGGTACTGTACTCCCAATTTAGGTATTTGCCTTAGGTATTGCTATCCCTATTTCCGAGCACCGTGCTGAAAGGGACAAATATAGCTGAAACAGATTTTACCTACAAATTCTTTGAAAAAGAGCCGTTTCGTACTCCCCTTTTTTCTTCGCGAAAGTTAAACCGATTTTAATTGTTTTCACGCTATATTATAGATGAAGAGAATATCTATGCTTGTATCACTTTTTTTTTTGGTAAAACGTTACCAAATATGTGTGCTAGACGCAGACGCAGCAAGTTTACCCAAAGAAAACCGAAAAAATCAGGATTTTCGGATGGTCATATTTCTTTTAGTTATTATGCATTGAAAAAAAGAAAGTGACAGAAGCATAGATATACTCTTCATCTATAATATAGCGTAGAAACAATTAAAATCGGTTTAACTTTCGCGAAGAAAAAACGGAAGTACGATACCCATATTTTTGTATGGAGCATAATTTGGTATCGTACCCTCTTAATTCTTAAATATTGTATTAGTTTAATTGTACTGCTGTTTCGATAATTGGTATAGTTCTTTTGTGAAAAATCGTAATAAAACGGACGAACGTGGAAAACGGATTTTTTGGTGTATTTTTCATCAGTTCGCAACCTTCCCAACACGATAAGTATTTTTCCCAAAGCAAACAGCGTATATTTTTATTTGTTTAATTATAAACGCAATGCTGAAAGCGCTATCTCACAACCAAAGGTCACCTTGAAGCAGCTTCTCAACAAGTGCTCGGATTGCGGATCCAAGTGCTATAATTGTACCTACATGATAACATTACATTATCATAACTATAGATTTAATCAAACAACGTTTTCAGATTAGATTATATTTATTGCGACTGTCAACAAGCAATTTTATGCAACACTAATATTGCCTCACAACTTCATTCACGCCAAATTTATATTTTTATACTTATATTATTATATTATACTTTATACTAATATTAGTTATAAAGCTGTAGAGTTTGTTTGTTTGAACGCATTAATCTCAAGAACTACTGGTTCAAATTGAATTTTTTTTGTGTGGATAACTCTATTATCGAAGAAGGCTTTAAGCTATATAACATCACGCTGCGACCAATATGAGCGAAGTATCAGTTAAAAATGTTGCAAAAACGGGGAACATTTTCCATATTAAAGGATTTCCGTTGAGTGCGCTGCTTTTGTGGTTTATAATATTTTATATGTAGGTACCTATCATTTTGTTTCTTAAATTCCACGCGTACGAAGTCGTTGACAAAATCTAGTTTAATATAAACCTGAAGAGATTGGAACCAATTCTATTCGCACAATTAAACTAAACGATGAGTCTCGTGGTTGAATGATTAACTTTAGTTGTGCACGTCGAATTGGCATAATATGTTTGATTGTTTGAACGCGCTAAACTCAGAAACCGCTGGTCCGATTAAGAAAATTATTTCAATATTGGATAGTACATTTATCGTGGAAGGCTATAAGCTATATAACATCACGATGTGACCAATAGGAGCGAAGCACAAGTGAAAAATGTCGCAAAAACGGGGAAAAAAAATTTTTATCCTACGCGTACGAAGACGCGGGCATCAGATAGTTAGTAATAAAAGAGAACTTTTCTCATCCCATTAATTTCCCACTATTGGGAATGGTATTCACGGACATTTCACACAACGTCCTCTGGTCCCAAGCTAAGCTTATTATGCTTGTGTTATGGGTACCAGAATACGGATAAAACACATAAACTACTTTGCTTTTGTAAACACATACTTATAATACATAGAAACACACAGACGCAGGACAAACATTTCTATGACGATTAGAAAAATCACACAAATGATTGTCCCGAGCGGGAATCGAACCCGCGACCTCTTGATCGACAGTTCATTACGTAAACCACTTAACTACGAGGCTCGTCGATATTGGCATTGATTTTAAATAATTTCGCCATTAAAAAGATTAATGGCTGATTTTAATAAAATATGAACTATCTTAATAGGCTTAAGTATCGCATTTGTAAGCGAAAAGCAACATGGCAAACTAACAATGACACATGATACCAATCAATGTACAGTTTATTAACGACTAGCTGTTACCGGCGACTTCGTACGTTTGGAATTAACAAACCAAACCATTGAACTATGTCGAAACATTCTATCCATTTAAAAAAACCACATAAAAATCCATTGCGTAGTTTTGAAGATATAAGCTCAGATAATATAAAATCATTAACTACCTATTATTATTTACGTCGTGTCGATAATGTAGAGTCCCTTTTACGTGCGATTTGAAATCTCAATAGGTTTTCCTTAAATCGTGACTTGAATCAAATATGAAAAAGGAAATACAATTTGTAGCAACACAAACCGTATGTGATTTGGGCAGTCCCTAATGGCATTTAAATACATATAGCTAGATAATTCACGCACGATGTCTAGTCCAAAAATAAGCATTACTTTCTTGTATTGGTATGTAGTGAATAGATGCCCCCGTGTGGTGACGGATTAAGAATACAAGTGTCACCACCCCATCTCCTCCCAAGGGTGCTGTAAAAGTCAGCTAAGGAAACAAACACAGATAACATCTTCTGTGAGAGACGGAAAACTTCAAAACAAAACAAAACAAAACATACGCAAATAACTTCACATGAGCCCCGTATTTATTGTAAGTGTACTATGCACATAAACCCTGTGCCCACACACACGTACAAAATTAGCACAAGTGACCTAGGCCAATCACAAACATGTCGTGAATATGAAAATATAAGACTTAATTTCAACAATCTTATTAAGTGGTAGCGTGGCCGAGCGGTCTAAGGCGCTGGTTTAAGGCACCAGTCTCTTCGGAGGCGTGGGTTCGAATCCCACCGCTGCCAGGAACTTTTTGTAGTTTTTTTTATATTTATACAGACGAATTCTATAATAATATAGATTTAAGAAATATTTTAAAACAGCTAATTACGATGAGTAGATAATTGAGTAATTTTAAAGTGCGTTTTAATCGTTAATTCTGAAAGATAGCACAAAAAGACACAGGAATATTTTTCTGAAAATCAAAGTCACCTTTATTATTAAGACGATACCAAAATAGCTTCGTGCATTTTTCTACGTACGAAGTTTTCATTGTTTCTTTAGATTGAATGGCTAGAGCTCTAATTTTTAAGTATATGTTTTTTCAATATATGATCTAGGATCGCATAAACTCAGAAACACGATTGAAAAAAGTTTTCTCGATAGAAAATCTTAGCGAAACAACCTCTCTAATTTTTTATTTTTTTCATTTGTCGGTCTATTATCGCGTATTAACTAATGAAATAACTTTAAAAACATAAGTAACTATTATAAATAGAAACACGTAAATCAGAATTAAAATATATTTAGTAGTTTTTCAGTAAATAGGAAAAGTATCCCTAATTCTTCATTTTCTGTGCCTACTGGCTGTGTTAATATGTACGTGTCGGCGATGATATACGATAATATTGATGTAGGCCCGTAAAATTAAAAAAATTAAAATTATTAAAAAAAGGCGTTATTGGGCTTAGAGGGAACTATTATCTTGATTGTCTTATCAAGATAATAGTTCCCTCTAAGCCCAATAACGCCTTTTTTTTAGTAACTTTGTGTCTATACTCCCAAAAAAGAATCGAAGACAAATATTAACGCGCGACAGTGTGATACTGTTATTAAATTTTATGAGGCGCTTAGAATATAACGAGATTATTACCATAAAATTATGATAATTTATATACTTACTGGGTAATTCCGTGAGTTCACCATTGTTTATAGTTTTTTTGGTATTTAATGAGGGGGGGCTCATTATAAAAGCCACAACCACTCTAACACTCTAAAAACGCGGCAAAATCTGTTACATACAACTTACATCCAAAACTGGCCTAGGTTGACTATGTTTAGTTTATTTTATTGTGCGTAATTGCCTGGATAATTTCATAATGCCGATTTATTTGCAACGGCGCTTCTTGAAAAAATATTTTTGTACTTGTAATTTTACTTTAGAATAGATTTTCACTATTCGCCAAAAAAGTAAAACCCACAGGTAAAATCTATGTGCGCTGTCGGTATTATATTTATGTTTTCAATTTCATCCTTGTTTCGATTTTATTTTTCATTCAATATAAATCTAAATTTCATTTCATTCACTCAAAGGCACAAAGTGCACGACAGTACAGTCTGTCCAGTATAAGTTGGCGTTTGAGCGGGGGCGCCTCCTACGCTATGGGTGTTGCCACCTTTATTTTATATTCCCTGTATCTGACTAACAAAACATTTATTGACATATATGTATATGTTTAATATGATATGTATATAATATGTATTAACATATATTACACTAGCTGTTGCCCGCGACTTCGTACCCGTAAATAATTTCCTCTATAAAATATTATAGATTAATAGGGTTTTTCTGGGTGAGCATTTGAATAAAACAAAAATTTATTGTTTATAATAATTGTGATCTATTAGCGGAGATATGCCTGTAAAAAAATCTTCAGATTCATCTGAATCATAAGAATCTGAATCGCTGGAATTTAAATTAATCTAATATCTAATATCATATAATCTTTATAGTATAGAAACTACCTTAAATTATGTGATTCATATTTATAAATATAGAGAAAACATTTTTATGACACCAACTCAGATCGAGTTTCTATGGCAACCATGTACATTTTACCCCAAATTTGGGGTAATGTATAAAACTTTTAACTAGCAACTCTTACCTTGTACCAAACACAAGCAATTGTGAACTGTCAAAATTAGTTCTCTTTTTTGCCACGCGCCAACTTATACTGGACAGACTGTTTAAATTATTATAATTTATACTCTTTGGTGCACGAAGAGAATGAACTTGAACTGAAAATATTTTTGGTTTTTTTTTAATTGCGTTAACATAGCCATGTAAACTAGTATTTTAGCCGAGTAATCTGGGAGTAATTAATTTATTTTGTGTAATTTAATTTTTAATGTAGTCCATCAGGACTCAGAGACAAACACATAGGTAATGACGTAAATAATGAAAACACGAAACTTTATTTTTAATTTCGCATAATTTTAATTGCCAGTTAGCTACCAAAACTTTATAATCCCTTACTTATCTTAACTGCCTAACCATTAATGGTACTATGTTAAAATTGTAAAATTTTGGAAATAAAATTTAAATACTAAGTTCGTCGTAAATGAAGTACCTAGGTATTAAAACCACTGCTGAATTATATTATTTAATCTAGCTATTGGCAGCAACTTCGAACGCGTAAAATTTAATATTTATAACTTTTTTGTTTATGAACCGGTTTAAATGAAATAAACGCTTTATATCGAGTGAATAAAGTACAGTCAACTATACGAATACCACGTTTTATTGCTCATGCTAATCTCAAAAATGGACCGACGTTTTTGAGACAAACAAATAAAAATTCTTAAGATCATTGTTATGACTTTTTATTAAAATGCTAGTTATGATTGCATAAGAAAATTTTTGAATATATACTTACTTATTTTCAATTATTTTGCTTTGACACTGCAGAATCGTTTTAGATAATATTTGTTTTAATTCCTTTGCAAGTGATAATAATGCATTAAGGTAATGTGATTAGACCAAATTGAGCTATCCAATTAATATTATAAGGTGCTATTTCATGCAACATCAGAAGCGAGACACCACGTGGGCCGGTCAGACGAACACTATTGATTTTATATAAATTTATTTATAAAAACTGAATTTGACAAAACTCATTCCAAATAATATGTGAGAAAAACAACAAAAATCTACACACAACATTCACTAACACTTATTTTATAAAAATAAAGCACATTTTCACTCATTCCACTTGTACAGAAATTACACTACTTTATACTAATTCACAATTTCGTATTTCACGTACTACTCCACTCACCATTACATGGACGATTCAAATATCCCTCCGCACTCTACGAAATCTGGCGTGTAACTAGCAAAAATCGCAATTTTTTTTCAAGTCTGTTTATTCGATTTTTAAAAACAGCTGCCTCCAGACTAAGCTGACCTTTACTTACTAAGCAATTTCATCTAACCACGGCTCCAATTGCAGTGGCGTTAAAAGTGCCATAGGTCACAATCTCTGTGTAATATGTGCTGCAACGGTTTTTAAAGTTTAAACACTGTAACTTGATATTACACAAGTTTAATAAAACCATTAAAAATACACGAATTGCCGCAATTTTAAATGCTTAGCATGTTTTATTTATTTATTGAAGATAGTCGCCATTTTGAGACGTCCCACTTTTATTACGCATGCGCAATTAATTATAAGGGCAAGGGTAAAGGTCTGTCTGCATATAACAATGCAGACGACACGTGACCAACAATGGGAATTCCTTCTTGTAAAGATATTGGTTCAACAATTTCTAAACTGGAACATATATTTGGTTTTCTGGGGTAAGTGCTGGTTTGTGACTGTGTAAGTATGGAAATATGTATACACATTAATAATAGGAATTTGGCTTGTATTATTTCCTCACCGTATCTTTTACTGCTAAGCTACAAAGTTTTAAAGCAAAAGTCCTAAAAAAACTTAATGAAATAATTATCTACAACTTCAACATTAAGTTGGGATAGGTTGCTTTATACATGAATTCCAAGCGAGCTATAAGAAATCTCTACCTTGACCTGTAGTCCCTTGGATTTCATTTCGGATTCATGACAATACATATTTATGTAGTAAAAATCTTCTTATTATGATATGGTAAACAATTATAAGATCGACGCTGTGACTCAAGGGCGTCACCTTATTTAGGGATCGTGGTTTAAATAAGTTTATATTAAAATTATAATTAATTATTGAGCAATATTTTTTAACTTTTAAGCTTAAGGGCCTACATCAATATTATCGTATATCATCGCCGACACGTACATATTAAGGGCCTACATCAACATTATCGTATATCATCGCCGACACGTACATATTAACACAGCCAGTAGGCACAGAAAATGAAGAATTAGGGATACTTTTCCTATTTACTCAAAATCTACTAAATATATTTTAATTCTGATTTACGTGTTTCTATATATAATAGTTACTTATGTTTTTAAAGTTATGTCATTAATTAATACGCGATAATAGACCGACAAATGAAAAAAATAAAAAATTAGAGAGGTTGTTTCGCTAAGATTTTCTATCGAGAAAACTTTTTTCAATCGCGTTTCTGAGTTTATGCGATCCTAGATTATACATTGAAAAAACATATACTTAAAAATTAGAGCTCTAGCCATTCAATCTAAAGAAACAATGAAAACTTCGTACCATGAAAAATGCACGAAGCTATTTTGGTATCCTCTTAACACAGCCAGTAAGCACAGAAAATGACGAATTAGGGATTTTTTTTTTGTTTACTGAATATCTACTAAATATTTTTTAATTCTGATTTACGTGTTTCTATATATAATAGTTACTTATGTTTTTAAAGTTATTTCATTAGTTAATACGCGATAATAGACCGACAAATGAAAAAAATAAAAAATTAGAGAGGTTGTTTCGCTAAGATTTTCTATCGAGAAAACTTTTTTCAATCGCGTTTCTGAGTTTATGCGATCCTAGATCATATATTGAAAAAACATATACTTAAAAATTAGAGCTCTAGCCATTCAATCTAAAGAAACAATGAAAACTTCGTACGTAGAAAAATGCACGAAGCTATTTTGGTATCCTCTTAAATGGTGTCCATTTGGTGTCAAACTTTTTTTGTGCAATGAAATCTCGATAAAGAGCGTAAAATTCTTGAAAAACATACAATGTCCTCTAGACCCAAGCTAAGCTATACTATAACTACTATAAGCTTAGCTTGAGTCCAGAGCTTGTATTATGGGTACTAGAATACAGATTTATACTACATAAACTTCTTTTTTTGTAAACACAAACTTAAAATACATAGAAAACACCAAGACGCAGTACAAATATTTACGAGTATGTGACAAGTATAAATCGCTCACAAATGATTATCCCATGCGGGAATCGAACCCGCGACCTCGTAAACGGGGTAGTCCGTTACATGGAGCACTAGATCTCAGGGCCTGGCAGAATAGTAATATAAAATTATATAAGTTAATGTAAGTACTATGACTAGAGGACATTGCGTGAATGTCTTTGAATCAAACTCACGACAGTGAGTTTGATACAAAAGCAAGAGTAATACTTTACAAACGTTAGTTTGGTCAGAAACTAATAAGGTGACAACCTTATTAGTTTCTGACCAAACTAACGTTTGTAAAGTATTACTCTTGCTTTTGTATAAGCCTTGTAGAATGCCCTTATAATCCATTCTAATATTTTAAAGATGAAGCGTTTGTTTGTTTGAATGCGCTAATCTTAGGAACCAATAGTACGATTTGAAAAATTCTTTCAGTGCCGGATAGTACATTTATCAATGAAGGTTATAAGCTATATAATATCACACTGCAATTAATAGGAGCAAAGCATCAATGAAATATGTTACAAAAATGGGGAATATTTTCTAAATTTTATGCGGACATCGTGGGTGGGCAACAGCTAGTCTTACCCATGAAGGTATAGATAAAAAAAAGGAGGCCATACTTGGAACATCGGTTTGAGGCAAATACCTACGTATCTCTATCTCACTCTCTGTGGTCTGACCTCTCTTTTTAGTGTGGCCTTAGTACTGCTATCTCCTTATTAAAATCTCCTAGTAAATTCTTAAAAAGAGTCACCACACATATCAAATCACAAGTTAAACACTGTCATTTGATAGTGTTTAATCGTAACTATAAATAACTAGTTGAAATACGATGAATGAAATTAAAAATAATAAAATAGTAGATCACGGATGCTTTTCATGGTTGACGAATCAGTGAATTATTTTCCCCATTTCCTAAGGATTTCGTAATTTGGCAACATTGGTCACCATATGTCAAGTTGTCGACAAAATTGTGCCAATATGTCAGTTGTTTACTTTACGGTTCACAGCTTCGTTTCAAATTTTCGACTCTAATTATTTTTATAATTAAAGAAATGGTGCAAACTTGTGTAGTGCGTGGTTGCGGTAGTACGTGGTGTCCAGGAGGTGATATACAATTTCACGCGTAAGTGTTTAGATCGTGATTTCTGGCATTGAATAACTGCAAACATATTTCTTTGTATTTTCAATTAAATACTTCATAAAATGATTAAACAATGTTTTCAGCATACTTCTAACTAACTATACTGATAACGATGTAAAGATCTAATAGTCTTACATTGAATTTCATGGACTTAGTGCAATTTTATCTTTCTTGTTTACAAGAAGTAATTTTGAAATAGTGTGACCATACTGAGGACATATCTAGGACTTTCTGTGGGACCTGAACTAAATTATACATGTTTGCTTAGTCATTTAATTTTTATTTCACATTATTTACAACATTAATATACTTACCTACAATATTATTTTTTTAGATTTCCTAAAAATAGTACCCAGAGGAAATTATGGTTATCCATTGTACCATTGAAAATGAAATTCTATGAAAGTGCAAGGATTTTTTAAAACAAACAGCAGTTCCTACTATAATTACAAATCAAGAAGCAGTATCACCTTGCAAGGTAAAATTTCAAGTATCTATTTACAAACTCCTTTAATTGTCTCACATGTTATACAATGTTAAATATTTGAATTTATAAGGAATATAAAAACTAGTATGAAAAAAAATACCCCACCAGTATCAGGAACATTTTCCAAACTACCGGCGCTCAAGGCTCCAGAGATAATTGCTGCTTTCTGAACCAGCCCCCCCCCCGATCCGACTGCCTAATGAGAGCCTTACATTATTATTATGTTTCAGAAATGTAGTAGTTCGAATATATGGCAAAAGGCTATATTTTGTAAAATATATTATAATTTTCAGATAGACAGTTCATTACAGGAAGAGTCTATGGGGCAAGTAGCTACTCTGGGTGTACCAAATCCTAGCTCTGGCATTTATGAAAGTAATCCTTCCTGATGGGCCAACTCAGAGAAAACAATATAGAAAACAAATTAATTAATGTTGTATCACAACATTTTACTCCTCTGTTGCAAGAAATGTTTAAGCATCCCATCACGGACTCAATTTATTGCAATGATTTGCATGAAAGCGTATTAATTAAGAAAATTGCAAATTCATTTTTTAACACTTAAAGTGTCATACAGAAAATATACTTAGTGATTTACGTGGTAAGAGACAGAAATTACACAAAACAATAATATTTAGTCATGTATAAAAGAAAAGTTATTAAATGATTTTAATTTGGAAAGTGCTGTTGTTTCTTTTTTGCCCTTTTTTTGTAACTTTATTATCGTTCCTATTATAGCCCCCTATGATATATGTCACAGTCAAAACTTATAACCACTCAATAGACTGTAAGCTCTCGACAGTAGTACTTTTGACTGAAATTATTCAAAACTAATTTTACCCAATATAGCTGTTTAAATGTAATTTTAACTGACTTGCCTAGCGCCAAGTAGTGGAACACAAGGCACAGGGAGCCAAGGGCAACCCGACAAGGGTGGGTTAGGTTTTTAGCTACCGTCATGCCATTCATGATAGGTTCCTTTAAACGCTGTAGACAGAAATATACGTAAAAATTGATTTTGACTGATTCTCCGTTCTTCCGTCAGCCACTTTTAACCACATTCATATTGTCAGTTAAAATGACTATTAACTACAGATTTTCCGACAAACTAATTTTAATCAACGTAACGTATTTTTTTTTTCAGAAGTATTATTGACCGAATTTGCCCTTTAACTGACATTAATAAATAGAAATACATTGGCTAACCCAGAAATCTAGGAAAAACTATTGTCCAGTATGTATTCATAATGTTTAATTAATCTGCAAAATTAATGAAACATATATCTTTTGCGATTTCATGGTTGGTCCCTTAATAACAGTACATGTTTAAAAATATGAGTACAATAACCCTTTTTCGTTTTTACGCTACCTACACAAAAAGTTATGTTTCCACTTAGGTATGCCAAATAGATTTTATTGTGTTGTTTTGTTTACTAAGAAATTACTAACACCTTGTTATTTTTAACCGGCTTCAAAAAAGGAGGTTCTCAATTCGTTGGAATCATTTTTCTGTATCTTTGTAACATGTATTTAGGTCTGAAATAAAGGTAAATTATTATTATTTTATCTCAAGCAGATCTCACAATCATTCATTAATTTCGTATTGCCGTAGGAACTACACCTTTGTTCTAGTAATTATCTATTTCCCACCAATATTCTATAGGTACATCGTACATACGAACTAGGAAATTTTACGTGTTTAAAAATGTAAAAAGAATAATAAATTTAACAACCGAACCTCCAGTTACTGTTAAAAAACTAGAATTATCCAAACTTTCACGCGATAACAAACAGTTTGTTTTTTGAGTATTTTTTTTACGCACAGTACATAAAGTATCTCGACATATAAAATCTATACGGGCTAGGTCTTAGAAGTGAACATTTTGTTGACACTATATGGAACACAACTACTTGAAGTTTTGTCCTGGAAGAAATACAATAAAGGTTACCCTACTTAGAAAGAAAGGGTTTGACCACAGTGAGCGAGATAGCCATACATCATTTTTGCTTCAAGTAGGTATTCAGAGTCTGGACTCCATTTTTATCTATACCTTCATGGTCTTACCTAATCTGTGATCATATAGATCTATTCGGAACCACGAAGTATAGATACAAGGAGTCCGAACGTAATGTTGAACGAATGGTCTCAATTTACGGGACAGATTTTTGCCGGTAGAGCGCGCCATTTTTCAAGAAGTACTCGTTTGAACTATTGACACTTGTGGAAAAAAATATTCTGAGAAACGTGGATATAAATATAAGTTTTAGGAAATTTTTCGAGTGCTTTAAACCCAACAATACAGAGAAGGTCAAGAGATATTCTGATATTCTATACTAGCATCGGTACGTCCTGAATACTTGCGCAGCCAGTGGCAGAAAATAGAACTATCATCTGGGTTGATTATTGTGTACACGAAATATTATGGAAAAGCCTATACCGTTCGGACTCCTTGTATCTATACTTCGTGTTCGGAACAAAGCAAAACGTCCAAATAATAATCATCTGCCTAAAATAATTTCACAATAAAAGTATGGTAAGTACATATCGTGTTACTTGACCTAGTTGCGCGATGGTGCACCTACAACATCTCACTTTATTTTATTACGTAAAGATGCAAATGAAAGTAAAATATCGTCAAGGCTTAACTATTGAAGAGCCTAATAGTGATTGCACATTTCACATTCATTTAATTGATCAATAATATATTATCTTTGATTCATATTATAATATGGTAAGGGCTCATTGTTCAAAATTCCTTGAAGTAGATAGACATTGAAAAGCCTTGCTTAAAGTAACGCTGTTATTATATTATTTCAAAATACGTTATTACGAAATGAATCGTGAAACAAAGTAAATAATAAAGATCGATATTTCCTCACATTATTTAAAATAAAATTTGGTTTCTCAGTATTTGTATAAATATTATTTCAATTCAAAGCATTTATTTTATTCTCATATTTATACAAAAATCTTACTTTTAGCAACTTCTTTGCATACTGTCCAAAGGACTAGTATTCAGTCAATTAAAAACAAAAAATAATTGTCGATGCGAATATCAAAATCTATGGTTCAAATGTTATCAAACATCAATGTCAGTTATGTCAAAGCTCTGTCAACTGTCAGCATCAAATGTCAATGTCATTCATTATTGACAATCCATGCAACCAACCGCCTTGTGCCAATGTAACGGTTAAAATTTAAAAAAATATTACCTTCTTTTTCTTCTTCTTATTTTATGGCAAAAAATTACCTACTTTCGTGATTTTAATTTCAAACTCAAGCAATTTTTCATTGTTAACATGGACACTAAAACCACATATAATAATCAAAGACAACGTAAGTAACGCCTTTAAGATATTCTTAAACATCTACGATGCCAGATTAAAATGTTTACCTTGCTATTTTAGGTTTTCTTAAATTATCATTAAAGAAATCTAGAATAAAGGCTACGCAGCAGCTTCAGAAGTTAAATCGCAGTTCGGATGTTATAATTCTTGACGAATCTTTTGATAAATTTAAATCGGACGTCACTAAATCTGTAAGTAATTGTTTCTATTGGATAATAATATAAGGTTTTGCCACAGGGTGTAACTTACCAGCTAATTATTAAATACTTACATCTAATTGTTCATTTGAAGTAGACTGTTTATTAACATTTTTTTCCTAGTGAATATTCCTTTAAATTAAAAGATTTTCAAATTTAGAATACACAAATAGTTAGCTATGGATATATACACCAGTTTCGGACAAAACAACTACCTTTATCTGTAAACTATAAACTATAGACAGTAGAATACTTTTTTTTTCATAGATTCCAGGCTCTAGCTAATAGTTAGTAACCCTAATTTCATAAATCCATACTCAATTTTAAATCATTAATCGTACTGTTTTCAGGTGCAACCAAAATCTCTTAAAATATATTCTCCAATAGTGATAAATGATGACTCAGATTTGTCCTGTTTAGAACTCGAAGCTGACCTACCAAAAATAACATTGACTGACACAGAACCACCAAGTAAAGAAGGAAATGTAAGTTATTTATTACTGCCATTAACATTCCACTGGGCAATGTTCAACATACCAAAGTGTATTCATAACAGATATATTCTAAAAGATTTCAAACTCAACTCCATCAAAGAAGAAATTGCAATCCGTAGTCTCAACTATCAGCTGAAGTTGTCAACCCATGTAAATGCTCTGGCTGCCAATTTAACCGGCTCTGGAAGCACTATTTATTCAAGACTCAAAAGGAACAGTGTTCCTAATCTTCCAGCTCGATTTAGCCAGTGAGAGTGGGTGAGGTTGGTCAATGGTCCATTCCCCACTGTTATTTAAAGACATGAAGTCAACCATTTAAAATGAGGCATTCGAGTAGCTAAATGTCCACGACAGATCTCTGTGCTTAGCTGAGAAAAGAGAAAAAATAAAAACAATCCACTGATGGGCACGGAGCTTCTCCACTTTAGGAAAGCTTTTGGCCTAAAATGCTGTGTGGTCATAGAATAGTTTATTCAATTAGACGCATAGCAAGTCAATTACAAAAATTTATAAATTAATGCACATGTTAAGTCACTATTTCGGTCCAATGTTATGGTTAAACACTCAAAATTAAAGATGGTTTTCAGTAGATTGCTTGCCCTAATACTAATTGGTACCATTTCTATATGCACAATTAAACTTAGCTAAATAATTAAAATTGATTGATTGACAACACAATTCAGCAATGTTAACTGAACTTGTTATAAAAATTGTTTATTATAGACTTAAATAGTGTATAATGAAACAGCCAATTAATAAAAAATACATGTTTTTTTAATTTATTTAAGATTTTGATGCCTTAGAACTGGTACCATTGGCATAAAATAAATGTAAACTTCTATGGTAATATATTACAGGTCTCATTCAATTGTTCAAGAGAAGATGCGTCATCAGTTAAAGAATTATGTCCAAGTTACGGTGGTTGGTCACCGGCACAAAATATTCTTACTGCGACACCTAGAAATGAATCAATACCGTCCACACCAAATGACGTAGCAAATGAGTCGCAAAAAGAATGTACATTAAATAAAATACAGCAATCACAGAAGAAATTACTTACAGAGTTATACGGAGAGACTTGGAAATCAGTTCCAAAATTATTTAAAACTTTATCAAAAAAATATGAGAATTTCGAAATGGTATCAAAGAAATTAACATTTGATGATGACGGTATTGAGAAAGAAACTATAAGACATGATTTGAAACAAACTAAAATGTTGTATTTAACTAATTCCGATATTAAAAGTAAAGTTAATATATCGTTAACAGATACAGAAAAGAAAAGTAAAAAGAAATTGTACACAGAAAAGGTTATGAATACACCGGAAGTGCCTAAAATTAAGTCTAAGCAAAGAAATGTATGTAGTACTACGAAGAAAAGTAAAGTTAATAAAGCAATGAGTGTTACTGAAATGGTTGAGGTTATGAAGAATGATGGTAATTTAAAGAATGATGATTTTGGAGTAAAACCTTTGCCTGCTACACCCGGTACTCCAAGAGATACTTGTAGGAAACTTAGTTTTGTAGCTTCTTTAGCAGGTAAATATCTTAATCTCTCTCTTTCTCTCCCTCCCTCCCTCTCCCTCTTTGTTTCTCTCTCTCTTACTCTCTCTCTCTCTCCAGCTTAATTTCCCACTGATGGACATGAGCTTCCTCCAAGAGGCCATTTGATCTACTTATACCAAGCTTACCAGAGTTGGTATGGTTGTTTAGTTTAGAGTTTACCACCTCTTACAGAAGATGTAATCTGAAAATGATCCTTCACTGACACTACTTATACTGGATCCTTCCTATCATCCCTCAGATAAACCACCAAAATCTTTTTGGTTTTTCTTCATCCCCATTCATTACAGAACCTATGATTTCTTTTTAACTGTGAAGGGCGTTACATTAAGATAAGGATACTCGGATATTAACCATTCTACTTATCATTATTTCAGATAATGTACCATCATGGCGATATAACATCGAAGCTATACAATACATACATAATTACAAGAATCTACGAGAACAATTAACTCGTAGACTGTACTCGGAGTTTAATAAAGCTGTGTTCGACGACGCTATGGACGCTGACATGCCTATTACATGGGATACAAAACTTAGGACTACTGCTGGGTAAGTTTTGTATCCCATGAATAAAAATAGTGATAAATTTTAAGTTTTCGGGTGGTTTTTTTAGGTTATTACGGTAATTAATCAATCTTTGTATCTGTGAGAATCGCTAATTGCACTTTAATTGACTACCTAATCAATATTAACTGTGAGTGAGTAATTGATCTTTGTGTTTGTGGGATAGTAACTAAGCCAATAATTAATTATTCCTTGTTTGCAGGATAGTAATTCTAATTAACTGAGTGATCTGTGATTTTGTGGATGTGGAATATGGGATAGTAACATATTGACTAACTAATTGATATTGTGTCTTTGGCGGCATTGCTGTTATTTGACAGTAACTCTAATTAATAATATTTGTGTTCGTGGGATGGTTACTTATTGACTAACTAAATGATTTTTCAGTATGTGGGATAGTAACTCTATTGACTAACTAATTAATCTTTGTATATGTGAGGTCGTAACTAATAGAATAAATCTGTATTTTTGTTTGTACAATTGTATTTCAAATAGACAACTAATTTGGCAATGTCTTTTAACAAGTTTTTCCTTATTTAAACGAAGTCTACAGTGGACTGTAATAATAGGGTAGTTGACTATTTTTTGGAATTGCATTTAATTTGTAGATAGCTCTTACTTGAACACCATGACTATATATTTTTTTTTTAAATATTCATTTCCAGTATAAAAACGCGAAAATAAAAATTATTTTAAAAATTCCCGCTAAAACGCCTCAAGCTGTCAAATGACGGCGATGACGTCAGAGGCCTAATAGTAGGGGTGTCCACTTAGAAAAATAATCGATGTTTTTATCGATTAATTTTGATATTATTCCTTCATAATAAAATAGATCTAACTCCTTTTATAATCAGTATGCAATAATCATTGTTTAAAAACATTTGCGCTGTTAAAAAAAAAGTATACTTATACTTTCTAACATAATATAACCCTATTCTGGTACCTACCCATAACAAAAGGGCGTTGCGTAAAATATAATCCAATTTCTATTGATAAATTCTTATGAAATAGACTGAAAATTTATGAATTTTACAAATTGGTCTAAGTGTGTTCAAAAAATAGGGGAACATACATAAAACACAAAAGTTTACGGCGTTACGAGAACTTCCAGCTTTTTCTTAAGTTGGTTACAATTTAGTTGAACATTTTACCGATTTATCCACATATCGATACTTTTCCTCAATATCTTCACCGGCAATATTGATTTCAATTCCGACATCCTTTGCTTTCTAGGCTATCTACATCACCGCGACCGATTGGTGTTCGCAGTCACGTGATAATGTGTACAAAATAATGCAATTTAAATTTAAATTTATGTTTATTTAATTTTAACAAGATATTAAATGCTCAAAACGATATTTTAGGTATCAAAATACTGTCTTCAATCTATAAAACATAACTTTACATGAATTTGTAACATGAGTCAACATCCCTATTAAATTTTTTATTTGTGGGATAGTAACTTCTAAGTAGTGTTTATCATTTTTCTATTTTGTATTCCAGAACAACAACAAATCGTCTAATAAAAACTGCCAGGGGTGAGCGTATTAGGACCTCAAGCATCAAATTATCTACGAAAGTAGTTGATGGTCCACAAAGACTTCGTGATACGTTAATACACGAGATGTGCCACGCGGCCACGTGGCTTATTGATGCAGAACTAAGAGCTGGACATGGACCATTGTGGACTAAATGGTGAGATTTAGATATCCCTACTAATATTATAAATGCAAAAGTAATATTTTCTAACACTTGCGCGACTCATCTGTTTAAATAAAACTACTTTTTACGGATTTAGACGCGTATATTTGTGTTAAATTTTGGCCCGACGTTTCGGAGACTTTGCAGTCACCATGGTCACGCAAATCCTCGCCAAGGAAAATCGATACCGACCCAGAATGATTCGCGAAGCTATTGAAATAAAGAAACATAAAAACTTAATAGAGAAGATGGTTGGGATCTGGCACCTAGTTGGGATCCTGTAATTAGTTTAATAAAATCCAAAACACACTCGGTTTCAAAACAGCAAGACACCGTTAGCACATTTTGCAAACAACAAAACTTAAAATCCCCTTAACTTCACTTTAGACCGACAACATTCTTCTTCTTCTTCTTCTTCTTCTACGGGCGGTATCCACAACTCGACGACTTAAGTGCGCCTGTTTTGTGTGATGGAGGGTAGTGGGCTGGTTACTCCAGCCATCCCAGCTCCACCAGGAAGTTCCCCAGCTTCTTGACGTCGCCGAAGACCTCCCGGAGGCTACCCGGTGATCCCAGGTAGTTCGCCCGGTAAATTGCCACTCCGCTGCAATCTAGCAGCACGTGAGCGGCTGTCTCCTCAGCCTCCATGCATGCCCTGCACAGGGGGCTGTCCGTGATACCTAGGTTAAAAAGGTGTCTGTTAAAATTGCCATGACCTGTCAATGCGCCAGTTATGAGACGCATCTGAGATCTGTTTAGCTGTAGAAGTGCTCTTGTGAACCGACGATTTACTCTTGGAAGCGCCAGTTTGGCTTGTCTGCATTCCTCCAGGCTGTTCCAGAGGTCGTTGTGTAGTTTGTCAGTGCGTTGACGCATTTGCTTTCTGAACCAGCTGCTGGGGAGAGGAATGATCGGTTCTGGTCCTATTGGTCTCAATTCCGATCCCCTCTTTGCTAGTTCATCGGCTGCGTCATTGCCTCGTATTCCACTGTGTCCTTTTATCCATTGCAGGGTGATGTCGTTTGCCTGACAGCCTACCTTATTTAAGGCTAGGTGGCATTCGTAAATTAAACTTGACGTTATTACCTTGTTATTTAGCGCTTGTAGGGCCGCTCTACTATCGGAGAGGATGCGGATTTTTTGTCCTGTTACCTCTCTGGCGGCCACTGCATTTGCAGCCAGTAGTATGCCCATGCACTCCGCCTGGAATACTGTATTATACATACCCAGTGACATGGATAGGTGTATATTTAGGTCTTCCGAGAAAATGCCGCTGCCTGTGCCCGAGCTGGTTTTGGATCCGTCTGTGTATATATTTAGCTCGTGCTGCATGACGTTGGCATCTTCATCTTCTGTAAGATGGATTCTTTACTTCTTATCGAAGACAAAGATATTTTCTATCTTATCCGTTACTGCCTCAATCAGCGGTGTATCTTTCCATGCATCCGCTAAAATATTTGAGTGTTTTACCTGTTTGAACTTGACAAGTTTTAGATGTTTGAGTCTCAGCGCCGCTAGTGCTGCTTCTTGTTGTATGAACAGATGTAAGGGAGGGATGTTAAGCATAACCTCAAGGGCAGCTGTCGGTGCTGTTCTCATGCTCCCTGTAACTGCGCAGCAGGCAAGTCTTTGTAGGCTCTGTAGTTTGGCCCAGCAGGTCTTTTGTTTCGTCCTGGTCCACCAGACCACAGAGCCATAGCTTACCATTGGACGGACGACAGTGGTATATAGCCATAGCAGGATTTTCGGGGATAGCCCCCAGCGCTTACCTGCCATCCTACGGCATTGCCACAGTACCACGCTTGCGCTGTTTATCTTCTGATCGATGTGCTTGCTCCAGTTGAGTTTATTATCTAGGATGACTCCGAGATACTTTACCTCATTTGTGAGTTGGAGTGTAGTTCCGAATATTTTCGGAAGGTGATAGTTGCCTATGTTTCGTTTGTTTGTAAACATTACCAGTTGTGTCTTGTTGGGATTTACTGATAGTTTGTATTCCTTGCACCATTTCTCTACTATGTGTAGAGCCCTATGCATAGTGTCACAGATTGTTGAAGCTTGGTTTCCGACGGTTAGGATGGTTATGTCGTCGGCATAACCTATAGTGTAAAAGTGTCTTGAGTTCAGTTCAGTAATTAGGTCATTGATTACCAGGTTCCAAAGCAAAGGTGAGAGAACTCCTCCCTGTGGACATCCTTTGACGACCAGTGCTCCCATCTTGTCTTCCCTTTTGAGTCTTATGACCCTGTTTCGGAGCATGTTCAGTATCCAGTGGATGAGTAGAGAGTCTACTCCGTGTTTGCGGAGAGCTATCTCAATACTGGAGAAGTTTGTTCTGTCGAAAGCGCCCTCGATGTCAATGAAGGTGCCCAGGCAGATTTGTTTGTTGTGGATAGTTGATTCAATCATACCTACCACTTGATGTAGAGCTGATTCCGTTGATCTGCCGGTGCTGTACGCATGCTGATGTGGATGTATTGGGGCATTTTGCAGTGCGTTGCTCCGCAACTCTCTGTCGCAAAGTCTCTCCAAGGTTTTTAATAGAAATGATGTAAGACTTATTGGTCTGTATGATCTAGGGTTAGTATAGTCACTGTTACCTGGTTTGGGTAAGAATACCACTCTAACCTCTCGCCACACTAGAGGCGTGTATCCGTGGGCCAGGCAGGATTGCATGATCCATGCCAGGGTTAGTACAATCTTGTCTCCTCCCCACTGAAGTAGGGCTGGAAAAATGTTGTCAATTCCTGCTGATTTAAACGGTTTAAAGCTATTAATTGCCCACCTCACCTTATCCGGTGTGACAATGTCTTTTGCTCGTTGCTAGCAGCCTGTAGTTGGTTCCCGTGGATTGTCGGTCCAGTTTGGGTTTTGTATAATTAGGCAGTCTGGGAAATGGGTTTGTAGGAGGACGGTGTCTGTGTCCTCCTGATTTAGGGTCATGGTATTGTCTGGCTTGATTGACCGACAACATAAAGTTAATAATAAATAATTTTCTTTGACTCCCCTTGAGTTTTCTTGCCAGATCTTTCTCAAGTGGGACGCGTTCCGATCTGGTGGTAGTATATTAGATAAAATAATAAAAACTAAATAATTAAAATAAATACTAATTTTCTATAAATTCTAATAAAAATTAACAATTTTTCTTTTTAATATAAACTAATTTAAATCTTAAACCAATAATTATTTTTTAAATTTCTTGTTATTATGTAAATAATATTGTATTTAAGTATATAAACTTAGTTTTGCTTGCTATATTGTATAATATTACCTCTATAATAATTAAAACTTTAGTCTATGATAAAATTATGTATGTTTCACCTTATATAATTTAAAATTTTCTTTATATTGTTACAATTTGTTAATGTATTTTAGAAACTAAAATAATGTTATTGATTTTATGTAGTCTGAGCACAATGTAATATGATATAGTTTACAGTAAAAGTCTATCTTTATGGTCAATGTAAAATTAAAATCGAATGTGGGTTAACCCTGTAATAACTGATCGTAGAAGACACATTACAGCTCAGTCTCACCCGTGACCATGGTGACTGCAAAGTCTCCGAAACGTCGGGCCAAAATTTAACACAAATATACGCGTCTAAATCCGTAAAAAGTAGTTTTATTTAAATGCAAAAGTAACTTTGTCTGTCTGTCTGTTACGGTTTCCCGCTTAAACCTCTTAACCGATTTTGATGAAATTTGGCACAGACAATCTTTAGACCCTGAGAAAGGACATAGGCTACCTTTTATTGCGAAAAAAAGGGATGAAAAGTTTTCTAAATTTCACGCGGGCGGAGTCGCGGGTAACAGCTATTATATCATATGTGGTGAATTGTAAGGAGACTATAGCTTGTCCCAGAATTAGAAATGTTATTTAACGTTTACTGTGTTGCTAGGTAATTGCACTTTTAAAATAGTTATGCCCTCCAACCGTAATTAAACGAAATTCTATACGTAAATCGTTAGCAGATTTATATAATTTTGTAAATTAATTAAAGTTAACTATTTTTACGGATTCATACGACTACTCCAACCCTGGGTATTACTTTATTTCTGAGATATGCGTAATTGAGCCCAGCATGTTATAACCAATACGCACGTATATCGTACGACATTTTTTAACACATTTGCGAGGAAATAGAAAAAGATATTCACAATACAAGTACAAAGAAAAGAAAATTTGAGAAAAATGGCATGAGGATTATTTTCTTCCGTGGCTGCGTGAAAATGTTGGCAAAGACGCTAGAGCATGCAGCCAAGTTTTTAAATTACCGAATAAACTGTTTTTTTTTATTTTAAATAAACTCAATCTGTGAATGCACACTGTTGCTTTCCCGCCATTTTAACAGCGCGCTAGCGCTGCCTACTGACTGGCGCCGCGCGGCGATTAGTTCGAAATTTGAATAGCAACAGCGCGCTGCTCGAGTCGTGCGGCGGCGATCAGTTCCATATTTGAAATGGCAAATAATACTGTCATGAAATTTGTATGGACTATAACTTAACTACATATTTGCTTTGGTAACACACGCGTTTTTTATGACCCGCTTTACATATTTAAAACCGGTGGAATTACATTACACGAGCAAGGGTGTTAAAAATAGTTTACATAACAAGTATAGAAATAAAGCTTAATTTGAAACCAGTGGATGTTGTGTGATAAAAAGATATTAAGAGAGAAAGAAAATAATTTTATTGAGGTAAAAAGGTTTACAAAGACATGTAGATATATACAGAGTAAGAACAAACGAAGCCAGTATACCACAATCTGGCTCCAGCATAATGCTGCCTATTGAATAAACAGCGCTGGTCTTCCGCTGGAACCAGTGGGTCTCGTTACATACATTCCAGTCTCTTATTAACACGCTTATATATATTCGGTATATATAAATCTATGTAACGGAATCTTTGAAAGTGATTTTCACCCACTTACAGTAGTCGGATTGATTTCATATTTTGCACACCTAACAAGGACAGATGACAATGCAATAATTTAAAAAAATATTCAGGATACCTAGTAGATTATCTATACTAAATATTATAAAGCGGAAGAGTTTGTTTATTTGTTTGTTTAAACGTGCTAATCTCCATAACTACTGCTCCGATTTGAAAAATTTTTTTTTGTTGGTTAGTCCATTTATAGGCTTTAAAGGCTATATAACATCACGCTGCGGTGAAAAATGTTGCAACACGGGGAAATTTTCTAAATTCTACGCGTACGGAGTCGCGGGCAATAGCTAGTTATCAAATAAAAATTCACCTAAAGACTTTACGTTTGTTCTAGGGCTAAGAAAGCGTTACGTATTTACCCGGAATTGGGTGAAATATCTCGTTGTCATGACTTAGAGATACATTTTAAATATTCATATAAATGTACCAAGTGTGGTTATAGGTAAGTTTATTTGAAATTGAGCTTAGTTTATTTTTTATTGGTTTTTAGGCTTAGTTCCTTTTTCGAGTTCTGGAGCTAAAACGGGACTCTTTTACTGAGACTGCTGTCTGTCTATCTGTCCACATGACACCAGGCTGTGTCTTATAAAATGTGACAGCTAGACAGTAAAAATTTTCACACATGATGTACGTCTTTTAACGCTACAAATAGCAAATACTAAAAATAAATATTGAATATAAAAAATCCAGTTTCTCAAGTTGATAATTTTTCTAAAGTAATTTATTAATTTTGCAATTGACTTGCTATGCTTTTACTTAATAAATTAAATTTTAGGGGAAAAAGTGATCACCGCAAGCGTGACTTGAACCCGAAGACCTCGGAATACCCTTCACATAAAAAATCATATTAATTTCATCAACAGTTAATTTTAAATAAATATCAAAATAATATTATTCAACTTTTATGTTTTCAGTGTCCAACGTCATTCAAAATCAATAGATATAACAAAAAAATGTTGCGGTTATTGTCGAGGTACTTTCGAGTTGATTTTAAATAAGAAAAACAAAGATGGCGTAATTGTTCCAACGCCAGCAAGAAAAGGCACAACTAATGACTTCGCTTTATATGTAAAAGAGAATTATGCAACTACTAAAAATGGTGTGAAATCACACGCTGAAGTTATGAAAATATTGGGAGAACAATTCTCAAAACTTAAGGGTAGTTGACAATTACTTTTAAGTAAAAATTTTATCGTTGCTTATTTGTTATTATTAGTTTATACTAAGATTATTATCTAGCTCAATTGAAATATATGATAGAATAACCATTATTGATTATAAAGTTATTTGATTAAAATGTTAATGTTCATAAAATACAAGCAAACAGAAAAAGATGCTTAGCTAAGGACCAGAGGACAACGTGTCATGGCATTATTGCCATTAGTATTTATATACCTACTCATATTTAACCAAATTTTAAAGCAACTTTTTAAAGAATTAAATCGTTTATAGTGTTTTGACTTCAAACAGTTATTGAAGAACAGAACTGTTTGAAGTTGAAACACTTTATTATAATAAAGTGTTTCAACTTCAAACAGTTCTAAATTTATGCTGTACCGACTTGTAATTTTAATGAACACTATGAATTACATATCAAAATTAATACTTGTAATTGGGTTTATTGTGTTTTGACTTCAAACAGTACTAAGATATATAGTGTATCGACTTGTAATTATATTTGTAGTGACTTCAAACAAAAGTTGACTTGTTTGTTAGTTAACTTTTAAATAATTTATTTCACATTTTTCTTAAATGTAACTCATTTTATACAGGGTTAGTTAGTACTAATAAATAGATATTTCAAATAATACTTTAAAATCTTCGTTTAAAGCCTATAGTGGTTATTCTATTTATTTTAATATTAATTTTAAATTAATTGAATAAAAAGTTAAATTGACTATATTTTCTTGACATATAAAATGTTAATTTTATATAAGTTTAGAATTTACACGGGTTTGCTTAGGTAAGTATTTACTTTAATTATTTATATTATTTTGTAAACCAATTGTACTGGTTACATGTATTCTCCTTATGCCTTGTAAATTCAAGGGCGCATTGATATTCATATATTTGTATATTATAATGTTATTACTTACTTATTATTGAAGGAACGGAATTAAATATTCCAATATTTATACGAAAAGGAATTAAATATTTTTGATAAAGATTTGTTTTTTGACTACCCACAAATATAATATTTTCTAACACTTGCGCGGCTCATTTGTATAAATAAAACTACATTTTACGGATTTAGGCACGTATGTTGAGATTTGTGAGTCTCACCCGTGACCATGGTGACTGCAAAGTCTCCGAAACGTCGGGCCAAAATTTAAAACAAATATACGCGTCTAAATCTGTAAAAAGTAGTTTTATTTACCCACAAATATACCTAAAAAGCAGGTGGGCAAGTCCCGTATTTCAATGGTGTCACAATGGCATCACAATTACACATTATAACCTCAAAAAATTAACAATAGACTACCAAACTTGATAAAATTCGCCACTAAACAATTAGATATTTAGTGTTATTGCAAAAAAATGCAATAACTGACTGCTTAGTGGCGAACTTTATCAAGTTTGGTAGTCTATTGTTAATTTTTTGAGCTTATGTGTCATTGTGATGTCATTCTGACACCATTGATATACGGGACTTGCCCACCTGGTAGCTCAAAATCCTGTTACTGGGTGTTAAGTCCAGCATTCACGGTCGTCCGACATGTTATTCCCCATTTCCCATTTCATCTCTGCTTACCTTTTGAATGGGTTGCAAATTGACTGCGATCAGATGGTTTCTTTCCTGCTTCTCCTCCCGGCCTTTTATTTCTCACTATCGGGCACGGGTCTCTTCCGCTTAGGGAGGATTTTTGATCTACTATGCCATGCTGAAATTTAGTTTCAAGTTTTCCATATTGCACAGCTAAGAAATTATCTGCCTATTGTTAGGGCTCGTTTAATCGATATACTAAATCGAATATTTGGCATTCAGATATCGACCCCTTTTTAAAAAGATAGAGAGATATCCGGGGAGGTAGTTCTAAATCTGTTACGACAGGGATAGTTTTATATTTAAAAAGCTCTTTACAAATTATGACACTAATGACGAAGTTATAATTTGCTCTCGTTTTAGACTATAATAATTTGATATTGGTAACAATTCTACGTGCACAAATAGACTAAAAACAACTATGGCGTATATTGATTAACTGGCTATTTCTTGTGCACATTTTTATTATTTTAAATCTGTAGTTTATAATACATATACAGATTTTCCAATAAAGAAGTTCTGTTAACATTGCCGAATTGTGTTAATGACTCTACATTGTAGCCTATAAGTTTATTTGAGACATACCTTTTCATCTTTATGAAACCTTGGTACTTACTGTATAAAATTGTTCAGTATTTGTTGGCAAAGTAAGTAAGTACCTCTTGAATGTATGAGAAATCAAATGAAGCATTTGTAAAATGATCAGTAGTAAAATGATCAATAGGCGAAATCATAATTCATTGTTTTGCCAAACGTTTTTTGTCAAGTGTAGTTTTGCCAAATGACTTTTGGTCAAACAATCGGACAGTGTCCGATTGTTATTGAAATACCGTTAACACAATTAATTTTAAAGTCTTTATTGTACATTTTTTACATGGTATAGGTAATTAATAATATACATTACAAAGATATACAAATTGTACAAGTGGCGGTCTTATCGCTCGTGGCGATTTCTTCCAGACAACCTTTGTATGGAATTGCATGACATTAATCACTTTAGGTATTATGATTATGTACTAAAAGAATGAAACGGGTTAGCAGTTAACAATAAGACTTATAATAGAGACATTTAAATATACAGACAAGTACACAAATACTTAAGGGCCTACATCAATATTATCGTATATCATCGCCGACACGTACATATTAACACAGCCAGTAGGCACAGAAAATGAAGAATTAGGGATACTTTTCCTATTTACTCAAAATCTACTAAATATATTTTAATTCTGATTTACGTGTTTCTATATAAAATAGTTACTTATGTTTTTAAAGTTATGTCATTAGTTAATACGCAATAATAGACCGACAAATGAAAAAAATAAAAAATTAGAGAGGTTGTTTCGCTAAGATTTTCTATCGAGAAAACTTTTTTCAATCGCGTTTCTGAGTTTATGCGATCCTAGATCATATATTGAAAAAACATATACTTAAAAATTAGAGCTCTAGCCATTCAATCTAAAGAAACAATGAAAACTTAGTACATAGAAAAATGCACGAAGCTATTTTGGTATCCTCTTAAGTAATATAAACATACACATAAATACTATCTACATATACAAAATACAAACATAAACTTACGTATATTGGTTGTCATTTAAAAATATGATTGTTTACTTTTTAATAAAAGCATTTTGTTTCGATTAAAAATATTTAGTTTCCTTGGTCACAGTCCTAACATAACCTAAGCGATGCATCAATAACATAGGGGATTCGCTGCATGCAAACAACCAGGCAAGCACAAAACACGCATGCGGGCAGCATGCAAAATGCAGACAGGCAGTATACAAGCATGCAGCATGCAAGCAGCCATGCAGCATGCAAGCATCCATGCAGCATGCAAGCAGCCATGCAGCATGCAAGGCGCCATGGAACATGCAGCAAGCATTATTATGTCACGGCTCCGGCGCTGCGGGGTATAGGCGGCCCCACGCAAGCTTATCGTCGCTAATGACTTGAAGGCTCACCGGGGCTGTTTCGGCTTACTGGCCGGCAGAGCCGGCCAGCCTCAACCGCTACGGCGAGCCTTCAAATCACTTGCTCCTCAGCTCGCGGGCCGTCACACTCACACCCCTCCGCACCTACGCGGGCTTAAATTGCACTCTAGGGTAGGGCAAACAAGTAGTAAAATCGGCTTTGCAGCGATTCGTTTAGTCACAAAATTTTGTAGCTATTTTTAGTTTATTCGATGTGTTAAAAATCGGAATTTCGTTTTAGCTTTTGACTCTTCGGACAAACGAAAATCGGAAAAGTAACAAATCGGATTTATGACTTCCGGTAAAATGTTTTTCGTGATTTTGAATAATAGACATTACAATTTTTCGGTATTATGTAATTCGGACTTTTGAAAATCGGGATTTCAAAATTCGGAATTATGTTTTTCGGAATTTTGGGGTGTTCCCAAAAAAGAGCATGTATGTTTATAAAGTTTCAAAATTTCTTCGTCCTGTCCTTATCCCAAATGATTTGAGGTCGGCGCAGCACGTTTTATTCTTCTGGTGTCTTCTTCAGCCGTCATATTTTGAACTCTTTTTTTCTTTTATATCGTCTCTCACACAAATTTAAACAAAATAAAACAACAAATTTAATACCGTTTTTCGAATTTATTTTTACATATTAGATGATTAATACGTACGTACAGTCTTGGGAATATAAAAAAATGCTATAATTTACAACAAATTGAATGTTAATTTGATCGGTACGTAACTTGCATACCAATAAGTATATACACTTAAAATTAAAAAAAAAAGAAATTAAATTAAATGTGGCAATAATAATGGTCGCCAAACTCCACGATTTTCGGTACTTAAACATTAATTTTATTTACATAGGAATAATTATAGTGAACATTTATATACCACACATTAATCTTTCGAAAAGATGGTATTATTTTTATTAATAAATATTCTTTAGTTATTATTTTTTTGTCTAATTTATACAATTGTTATTTTTATCTATCTATTGTAGTGACAATATTTATTTAACTATTTGTCTTAAGATTTAGTTATGCAAAAGAAAAATATTATTTTTCATAATCTTTGATTACTATGAACAAAGTTAACTTGTTTATAAGTATGTCATTTGACCCAGTAGCATAATTTGTTGTAATTTACCACACAAATGAAATAATAAAATCTCTTACATAACTATAATCATAATTTATACATCAACAAATAATTGTAATTCGTATTATACATTGATATAAATTATGGATTTGACAATTACGTATCGTGCTTTGTTTTTGTCTAATAAAAATTTAAAGTTTGAGTTTGTATAAAAACATTGAAATCAACACAGACACAACTTAGACAGGTCAATTAAGAATTCTTTAGTAATTAAATTGTAGTCTGTATGTAACTGGTATAAAGTTAGAAACAAATTGAAATAAAAATATCAAAAATCTTAGAAAAAAAACGAGATAAAATCTTTATATTATATAAATCTTCTGTAGTGTGTTTGTAATTGAACTCCTCCTAAACGGCTGGACCGATTTTGATGAAATTTGTTGTGAGTATTCAAGGGGGTTTGAGGATAGTTTAGATTTACAATTGGCTGGACCGATTTTGATGAAATTTTTTGTTGTTGATTTTTACACAGAATTGTATGGCAAAACAACGTTTACCGGGCCAGCTAGTATTAGATACTTTTGTAATATTTTTTCTAAGGAATTATTGTAACATATTAAAATAAGTCCAATTTTAAAACCTTATTTGTTAATCGTATCATAAGAAATGATGCAATTTTTTATTTCTTTCTAATTCTATATTTGAAATTTGCGTTTGCAAGTAAACACCGTTAAAATGATTAAAATAGAATGAGTAAAAAAAATTTTTTTTTGTTGAACTACCTTCGTATTACTGCAATAACCATATTTCACATTTATTAAACACATATTTTATAGATATGACGACATTTATAATAATGAATAATATATTATTTTTATTTTTTTAAAACAGAATATACATTGAGTTAATGTCATTTGAATGTTAAGTGTCACGAAAATCTCTTCAATTTTGTATTAAAATATTGAATTAATTATTAAATTGTTTCCATTTCTTAAATGAATATTTGTCTGAATTAGGTTGGTAAGTATATGTGTAAGACTTACAAGTACATAATTAATTTGATATTATCTTATTATTAAATATGGACAGATTGTTTCAAATAAAATGTTTATTGATATCACATACATTAAAATTCTCTTTACGTACTAAAAATGGAGTAATTGTTAAATATATTAAATTACAAACATCATTATTTATTAACCGGGCAACATAAAAAATATGGCAGACCGTATAAAATGCGGTAAAATTACAAAAACAATACTATTTTAGCACAGAATAATATTATATTCTGTGTATTTTAGTACTTATTTTCAAAATGTCACAAAACTAAAACGGACTCAAAAAAGTAAACATTTTACAAAAAAAACCGTTATAACTAAAATATAAGCTATTTACAAAAGGCCGTGTTTTTATAATCTTACGATATTCGATACTAACATTTACAATTTTACATGTTTATTTTTTGACAATGTCAAATGGCTCGTGACTATAAAAATATCAATTCCAATGTACTTTTCAATGTTAATTTGCTTATTCATATTTTTCAGAAAATACAGTTACTGATGTTTCAAATGTTTTACCTTTATATTGCATTTCTTATAGTTGGTCGATTAAAAACACAATATATTTAGAATTAACTATTTTCCAAAATTGTCAAAGTACAAAGCTAGCCACGATTTATCAAAAACTGAGCTCTGTCGCGTTTGACAGATTTATGGTAAATCAGGTATGCGAAGACTGGGGATTTGGAGATGGATCCTTCATAGAACGAATCCGTAAGAAACCATCTTGAGCAACAAGCATACTATTCCCTTCACTCTCAGTAGGTATCTCGTCCTGAGGCTGAGAGTACGAAGCCTCATAACTACAATTTCTTGGAGCTGGTTGTGGCGTACCTCCTAACGCACAAGGATATCCTCTCTCATTAGGGTCCTCTGAAAAGCCATACAAATCTGTCGATTTGGGCCTGTCAGGAAATGCATTAGCTTTACCCCGTTTCTGACTTCCACTAGAATTGACTATGGAAGTTGACGGAGAGTTCCTACGTTGCGAACCTCTGATCGGTTGGCAAGAATCATTAGTGTAACTCCTGTTGGGATTCAATGTCTGAATACCAGAAGCGTGGTAGGAAGCATTTTCAGTGTTGTAATTACCATATTCATCAGGCGTATGCGGTTGATGATAGTGATGACCGATGGAAGAATCATAACCCATAGTCATACAGTTCTGAACATTCTTGTTCTTTGCTCTGTGCTTCTTACGAGGATTACTATTCGTTCTAGAAGATACCCTATCATAGGACATGTGTTTAAAATTATGGGAACTGCGATTGGATCCACCATTATAATTCTGGTTCTTAATGTCTCTAATAAAATCACTGTTACTGCCATATTGAATAACATTGTATTCATGATCCAGAGGATCGTCGCCCTGCAGGGACTGAATAGCTGGATCACAGTTAGAATAGTGATCGTCTGATACTGATTCAATACCATTATAACCAGCCATGTTTGGATGGTGTTTAATGAGGTGGTTAGACACACCTTGACTGGAAGTTGCGTTACTAGATTCAGTTGAACTACTGTGTCCAGCGTTAGCTATGGAACTGTGCCCAGAGTAATTCTCCGTTCCAGAGTTAGTATCGCAATTTCCCGTCAAAGTATTTAACTGGAATCTCTGATGATCTATGGCCGGTCCGCAGCAAGGATCATTCATTGGCATATTCGGATGGTGACCAGTACTCTCGTATATTGGTTTTCCAGTTCTCAGTGTGTATGTATGTAGATTGGTGTTTGTATTGCATATAGCAGGATAATCTGATTCAAACTGTTCGTTGCTAGAGCCAGCACCACAAGCGAAAAGGCCTAGACCAGATATTTTCTGGCCATCAGCCTTTTCATGTTGCAAAGAGATCCCGACTTTCGAACTTATTACCCAAGAAATGAGTGCAACGATGCTGATTTCTAATAATCTCAAGGAGAACTGGTAGCCCCATTGGAGCCAATCAAATTTAGTCATGGTTACTTGGTTGATACCGAAGATTCCAAAAATCTGTAGAGCAGCCATCAAAATGAAAAGTAGCGCTGTTGCTAATTTAATTTGTATGGCATGCTGCAGATTTTGAAAGCCGTTAATATAAGTGTGGCTCTTTTTCTGAAGCACAGTTTTAAGCATTTTATATACATAGAGATAGCACAATCCTAGCGTGAGACATGCTATTATAAATATAATTTGACAAATAAGACCTAGTACCCTCTTTTCAACGCCGTGCGTATTTCTAGTTATTGTATTACTATTTTCGAAGATATGCAACATTAAACACGATAATAAGTGGAGACTACCACCTATAATAACGACCCTAGGTCTAAGAAGGAATGAACAGCAGGTATTCTTAAAATTAATGCTATTTGTGAGGAGAAACAGTATAATACAAGCAAACGCTATGGTGAGGAAAATTTGGGGGACATGGAGAAGAATTTCACTGATAAAGTTCGGAAGAGAATTATTGATGTTGTAAGGATCATAGCACATATAGAAAATCCTTAAAAGACATACAAGTACTAAAATTAAATGTAATATAATGAAATAATATTGGGTAAATAAATGAGTGTATTTATTGTAGCAGAATATCTTGAATATGGAATAGACTGCCAGGATTGTGAACATAACTGTTGCCAGATATATATGGAGGTTCCAGGCGAAAGGCCAGGCTGCTCCTGGTCTTTGTATGGGACCACTATTTTTAGGATCCTGCTTTAGGATCTTTTTGTCAGAATTGACATTGGCCAGATTGTGATATCTTTCAGTGGACATTTCAGGGTCTTTTAAAACAAGTCCTATTGTAGCAGGAGTATAATCATCTCTACCGCTGTCATTCCTATCATTTTGTTTATTTGTTGAATATTGTAGATTTCTCCTGGTATTCGTTTCACCATTTTGATCTACAATCAATGGTCTATCTAGATTATTCATTTCGGGGTCTAGAACCGCTAAAACAGATCCTTCAGTGGAAGAATCTTTATTAGAATCACTGAGAGTAACTCCAGCTTCTTTAGTAATGTAGATGTCACTCTTTGAAGTTTTCTCTTGATTGTGTTGAGGTTTCGCTGTAACTGTTCGAAGGAGGACATCTGGGATATCTTCTTTCCTTCCATTAGAGCCGGATAAAATCCTGGATATAGTTGGGATGTTGAGCGAGTTGGGAACGAAGTCTGTGAAGTTCGCCTGATCTGTGCCTGGCTGCTTGATATCGCTGTCTAGCTCGTCCGGCTGGAAAATAACAAAGAATGGTATTAGTGATAGTGCCTCTGCTCACTCTTACCTTAATGTAAGTATAAACAATTTTTTATTGATAATATGTTTTATACCTTGTGACTGGGCGTATTCAAAACTTTCTTCTTCTGCGGTTCAATGCCCGCCGGCGGCAGTGGAGGAGCTGGTGGAGGAGCCGGCATTTGCGGCGACGATGTCTCCTGAAACACATTACATTTTTAATTATTTCGGTAAAAGTAGTTCCTACTGCTCTCTATACTTTGAGGATGATATTTTGACGAAATAAAGTAGTTTACGATTTTTTTGCCAATCTGAGGCCCTGATTTTGAATAAATGCATTTAATTGATATCTGCTGACTTGAAAGAAGGGAAGAAACATAAAAGTAATAAAAACCTTTTTTAAATCGTGAAGTATAGATTCCTTAATTTTCTAATATAGATTGATTGATGTACCTGTCCTGGAGGTCTGATTGGTATCCTATCATGTCCTGGACCGAGTGACGGCGGCGGGATGGGCCGTCTGTTGAGGTAATTATTTCCATCCGTGTTTGTGCCTAGAACATTAACAATATGACTTTTAGTATTGGGGAATTAACAAATAGTTCACACGGCGTTTGGTCATAATAGATAAGACATGAAAAAGATATACCAAAAAGCGATTCCAATCAATTAGGGATGCCGTCTGTCCTGGTTTCCCTAGATTTTGCCTATTTTGAAAGGCGTTTTCTCAGCGGTAGTGCCTTATTCATTTTTGTAATTCTATTAAATTAGTTACTGGCTCTTCAATATTTTTCCAATTCTGTGAAGGCCTGTTCATGTCACGCAGTGTGATTTTCGAGCTTTGTTAAAGGGCCACCATCCAAGGTATGTTCTGGGTACCTTCTTCTTTTTCGAGAGGACATCTAGCCTACCATGCCACACTGACCAGGCATGCTGGCATATGGTCTTCTTACCTATTACATTAGTGTGAGTTTTAATGATAATACTCACCTCTGAGTGTAGGCTTGTCAGCGAATGGATTCCTGTATTCTGGCGGCAGTGGCGGGGTGAAGAAAGCTCTTCCAGGGGGAGCATACGAGGGCACTGCCGCACCGCCCCCAACTCCCGCCAGGAGAGCCGCGCCGTGGTGCTGGGGTGGCCTATGACAAAAATATCCCAATTTATTGAAAAGCCTTAACATTACATAGACTTGGGATAGAAAGCATTATATAGTCTATGGTTAGTAACTAATAATAAAGAGGTAAAGTTTTTAATTTGTATGTGGAAACCTCCGAAAGCCCTAAGCCGGCAAATCTGTAGGTCAGTTCAGACCCTTAGTCTGAACTGAACCACGGATTTGCCGGCTTGGTGTGCGTGAAATGTGTATCTATGTGTCTCTAATGCAGGGTATACGTCATATAAAACATTATTATTCTTTGAAGTACGATTTAGCCAGGCTGCAGTTACGTGTTTGACTGACTGAACGCATATCCAATAGAAAATCTAGGGCCTGAACAATTTTTTTTCACTAATAGAAAGCTTATAGTCTTCGTAAGTGCTTGTGACTATATTATCTACATGTTTTGACTCGTAACTCAAGGCATGCAAAGTCGCAGGCACCAGCTAGATGTAAAGGATTCTCTTAATTATTCTAAAGAGGTTCTAGATGTATTCGCATCGCGTTCAGACCGCTATTATGTAGGTATGTCATCTTCGTATTTCTCGGAAACATACATATGTAAAAATAATTTATATTCTACGTTAGTTACATGGGCTCGGTTATAAAGTTATCTGTTCTGACATGAACATTTTTTTCATTAATTTTATACACTTTACAAAGAATCTGTTGTTTGGAACTCTTTTTCTTATCGACGGGTGATCGACCTCATTTGCGGAGTACTTGCTTTATATATTTTTATACACAACTATCACCACCGCTCCCGAATTTAAAAAAAAACCTTTTGTAATATTATTTTATTTATTTACTATTTATATATTATTAAGTGTAGTTGCAATAACGTAAATTTTTGGAGTTATATTTCTAATTAAATTGAGATAAAAACAACAATTCCACTACTGAAACAAGACAGTCGTCACTTCGACGTCACTTTGCTGACGCAATCTAAGCAAACCACGAAGCCAAATACATTCCAAATATTCCTAATAGCGCGTCCGTCCGTGTTAAATGTTTTTTGATATAACTACTCACATATAAAATAAAGTTGGAGATCGTAATATACGAGGGGAGGTCCAAAAGTTCGTGGAATGGAGGGGATGGAGTGGGGATAGGGGCGCTCGCTTAGTGTCATACTAATTGGGGACTCATAATTAGTATATAAATAGAGTTTCAGCCCTATTGCGTCATTCGTTTACGAACACTCGCCTGCTAAACACGTCAATCCGGAAGAAAACTGAAACTATGGAGAAAATTGAACACCGTGCGGTCATTAAATTCCTTACCAAGCAAGGAAAGAACGCTCAGACCATTTTGAATGAAATGGAAACTGTTTACGGGGAACAGTGCCCTAGTAAATCAATGATTTACAAGTGGCATGGTCTTTTTAAACATGGTCGGGAGTCGATTGAAGACGACCCCCGCTCAGGAAGGCCAGTTGAGGCCACCACATCAGACATCGTCGAAAAAGTGGAAAAAATTGTACTGGAGGACACCCGTTTGAAGAAAAAACAGTTATCTGCATTAGTTGGAGTATCAGATACCACCATTTTGCGAATCCTACATGACCACCTGGGTATGACAAAAGTCAGTGCAAGATGGGTACCGAGAATGCTCACGCCGCTTCAAAAACAGCAGCGCGTCGAAGCGTCAAAACATTTTTTCAACAGTCCAAACAAGAGTCCATGCAATGGCATAAAAAGGGGACACCACCGCCAAAGAAATTCAAAGTGTCGGAGTCGGCTGGAAAGTTGATGGCTACTGTTTTTTGGGATTGTGAGGGGATAATACTGATTGATTATAAAGAAAAGAGCAGGACCATAACCGGAGAATACTACGCAACAATAGTAGAAAAATTAAAGAATGCCATCAAAGAAAAACGTCGGGGAAAATTGACCAAGGGCGTGTTGCTCTTGCAAGACAACGCGCCGGTTCACAAGAGCAAAGTTGCAATGGCTGCTCTACACACGCATGGCTTCGAATCACTAGTCCACCCACCCTATAGTCCAGATCTGGCCCCAAGTGATTTTTATTTGTTCCCCAATTTAAAAAAAGACTTAAGGGGAAGGAAATTTTCCGACGACAATGAGGTAAAGGAGGCAATTTTGGCTCATTTTGAGGGAAAAGATAAAAAATATTTTTACGATGGTTTAGAAAAATTAATTCATAGATCTAATAAATGTATTCAGCTTATGGGTGATTATATTGAAAAGGAAAAATAAATTTACTGTTTCATTTTTACTAAAACCCTTTCATTCCACGAACTTTTGGACCTCCCCTCGTAGTACAGGAGGAAATATTTACAACAAAACCTAGATAAAATACATCACTAAAGTCGTTGAACCGGTAAAAGGTAAACAACTCGTACATTTAGATGGGTAGTTTAAAAATATTTACTCAGATCTGTTAGTCAATAAGTATTTTGTACAAGTCTGCTATGGTAATGTCAGTTGGCAACATGCCACACCATAGCTTGGACATTGAATTCGCTTTGAGGAGACGTAAACGGCATTTTAATGAGAACAGAAAAATACTAGATTTCAGTTACCTTTCAAAAGGTGGACAGTCGGACATTTTATTTGTGGTGGACGCATTATGACGGTCTAACAGTTATTTTAACCTTAACCCTTCTCTATCACAAAATTTCTCACAGTTACAGATTTTGCATCTTTCGTAGATATTAAATGCTTCAATACAATACATTGTATTATATTTTTTGTATATTGTTTCTTAAAATTAAACACAAAATTATCAACTACTGTATTCTTTTGAGTTTACACGAAACGAGTTTTACACAAACGAAATTGCTGTGTATTTTATGATTGCGTGGAGCATAAATCGCATAACTAATTACGAACACGATTAATCGTGAGTCGTGCCCTTTGTAACTCTTTGCGATTTGCATAATCGTACGAACTTGACTACGCCAACGACTTATTAGTCTACCTTTGTGGCCACGAAATCTGCGAACATGTTCATGTAACTTAAAGCAAAAATATTAGCCGGTATAAAATAGGCTCCATAGTGTTGTTATTTTAAGTTATTCGCAATAATGCTCTAACACTTGTGTGACTCATTTGTTTAAATAAAACTGCTTTTTATGGATTTAGACGCGTATATTTGTTTTAAATTTTAACTCGACGGACTGACCCGTCAGCCCGACCGTCCCACCCGTGACCATGGTGACTGGTAAGTCTCCGAGAAGCAGAGTTTAAATTTAAAACAAATAAACGCGTCTAAAACCGTAAAAAGTGGTTTTAGTTATCCCCTCCTAACATAGTGAAAACTGTTATAAATAATTCTTATATCAAGTAGATATACATATATAATAAGTATACTAGCTGTCCCGGCAAACGTTGTTTTGCCATACAAAAAAAAAGGTTTGAAAAATAGATGTTGGCCGATTCTCAGACCTATATATGCATGCCAGATATGCATGTAAAAATAAAATAGTTTAAAAAAACTAAAAAACACGCTTTATATAGAAAACCCAACAAAAAATAGAAAAAAGAGTTTCTCTGGAAATGCGCGCATGCGTAGTTCGCGTACTAGCCCTCTCTCTTACTCTCATGCAAAGGATCCGGAAAGAGATTAATGAATGCTGGCGAATCTAACCAGGATAATCGGATATTTTAATCGAATTATTGCATTGTCATCGGTCTTTGACAGGTGTGCAAAATTTGAATAGAATCTGACCGTTTGAAGTGGGTCAAAATAGCGTCCAAAGGAGTCGGTTACAAACATACAAACAAACATACAAGTGAAGCTAATATGAAGCGTGTAAAAAGGGGATTTTTTTTTCATTCCACGCGTACGGAGTGGCGGACAACAGCTAGTGAAAAAATGTATAGTAAATTGTTCTACAATTACTGTAAAATACAAGGTACACAGTTTTCGTGGCTCTAACGCTGAGTCTTGTAAAACTTTTATTGTCACGTATTTTATTGAAAACTTAAAGTGTCTTTCACAAAGCTAACAAACAAACAAATTGTAAGAGTTTATAGTTAATTTTAAGTTCACGCATTCAAACACAGACTTGCTTAATTGCTTCAGAATAATTTAACATTAAATACCTAGACCGCTCGTTGTGGCGTTCTATGGGAATCTAATGTACAGCAGTGAACGGGGAAAGGCTGATGAATGAAATACCTAGGTGATACAAAAGTATATTATCTGAAATGTTTTAGTAGGTACCGAATAAATAATAATGCTTTTGACTTAAACTTATTGAAGTTTTGTTGCGTAGCGTTGGCGTAGTTGGACAGTAATATAAAAAAATCTTTTCTTTCTTTTTTTCTAGCGGTCTCCTCCACTTTGGGAGGGATTATGGTCTACTGTGCAGCGCTTACCAGGCGTGTTGGCACAGGGTTAGTTTCCGAGTTTTCCGGCTCTCACAGAGTATGTTATCTGTGTACATTATCCCTTAGCTGGCTTTTACAGCTCCCTGGAGAAGAAATGGGGTGGTCAGATTTGTATTCTTAATCCGTCACTACAGGTACAATATTCAGTACTCGATCACTTAAAATTGTATGAAGAATTTTATCTTTTCTATCAGTATTCAGAAAATAAAATAAGCCGTCTAGGTTAATATTTTTTTGTTTTACACACAGGAGTCTCAAAACAAGATGGCATAATAATATAGAAGTAGGTAGGTACAGTGAACGTCAAAATAAATAAATTACATAACATTCTAAGAACTTTGCTTTTATTCAGATAGCCTTCGTCAATAATGAAGTTTGTGCTTTTTGTATTGACACAGAGCTTCCCCTAAATGTACCCACCCTCCGTGCGCCCGACATGAATTTGCAATACAAAACAATTGGACTTAAATGAGCAATGGAATTAAATGTTCCATTTTACTCTAAAACGAGGACAATTTCTATGTAGCTCATTTTCCTTCATGTCATTTTATGTGATGGATTTGACGCTTGTCATCATTTTATATAACCAGATTTTTGCTGACGCCTGGCGCAATTACAATAAAATAAAATATTCAACTGTATAATTCGCAAAAAGTCTACCTAAGATGACTCAAACTCAGGAAATTTTCAATACTAAAATAGCATAAATGTGAAAGATAGTATGGATGTTTGTTACTCTTTCACGCAAAAACTACTGAATGGATTTTAATGAAACTTTACAATAATGTAGCCTGTGTGCCAGATTAAGTTATAGGTTACTTTTCATTTCACAAGAATGCAAGGTTCCCGTGGGATAATAAATTGAGGAAAAGCTAGTAATAATATTTTCTTATCACTTTAGTGAAGGGTATCTAGTTTGCTATGCTACGCTGACCAGGTGTATTTTTTAGTTTAGTTTTCAGTTTTCCGTTTTTCAGAGAGGGTGTGATCTCCTTATGATCCATTAGCTGGCTCAGCTACAGCACCCTGGGGAAGAAATGGGGTGGTGATATTTGTATTCTTAATCCGTCAACACACGGACTTAATATTGTTTATTCTAAATAAAACTACAGTTTATGGATTTGGACGCGTATACACGCGTCCAAATCGTTTCCAAATTGTTTTAAATATTTTTTAACTCACTGGCCCGACGTTTGCCGTAAAACGTAGTTTTATTTAAATAAATGAGTCGCGCAAGTGTTAGAGAATATACTGTCTATTCTATTTAAAACGAATAAAGCAACGCACAAAAGACAATTAACTTAATACCGCACATATCATAACATAAATTTTGATATCGCCGTCATAAAATAGGGTGATGACTTCATTGTCAGTCGTATATCACGCATAGTCGTATAAAGTTCAACTAATTATACGTAATAAATCGCGAAATTTGAACATTAAAATAAAAACGATTCACATTGAGGCAAAATTTCAAAGTTTTGCAATAAAAATGCCTTATAGTAGAATCGTAAAGTGTTCAAGTTTAAATTATTCCATCGCTGAAATTGGCTTACTTGTGATTTCACTTTGAAACTTTAAAATCGTCAACGCAAGATCGCATTGTAGTAATCACAACGAATTCCTGAAGCGCCTCGATATTAAAACTATGTAATCAACTATCTTACTGTTTCTCATTGTATTGTATAACAATAAGCCAATTTGGAAATCGTATAAAGCTGTAAGTAAAGTTTGTTATTTTAAGCGCGCTTAGCTCAAAAACTGACTTATTGAAAAGTATTAGTTTACTATTTCCATAAATATGAAAAAGAATTAAAGAAGGCAGAAAATTAAGGGAATTCTGCCGGTCAAGAGGTGGCGGGTTGGATTACTGCTCGGGACAATTATTTGTGTGATTTTTATAATTGTCATACAAATGTTTGTACTGCGTCTGGATATTTCTATGTATTTTATGTATGTGTATTTACGAAAAAAGAGTAGTAGGTATATGTATTCTATCCATATTCTGGTACACGAGCATGTAAATCTTAGCTTGGGACCAGAGGACATTGTGTGAAATGTCCATGAATATTTATTAATAAACGCCTCACTGGATTTTGAAATTAAAGCAATAATTGGTCAAGTGCGAGTCGGACTCGCGCACGAAGGGTTCCGTACCATTATCTATGCAACATAAGGCAACGTTATTAGTATCGAGCAAGAAACGGTAAAAAATCATGTTTGTTGTATGGGAGCCCCCCTTAAATATTTATTTTATTTTATTTTTAGTATTTGTTGTTATAGCAGCAATAGAAATACATCATGTGTGAAAATTTCAACTGTCTAGCTATCACCGTTCTTGAGATACTGGGTACGGAACCCTAAAAATCATGTTTGTTGTATGGGAGCCCCCCTTAAATATTTATTTTATTTTATTTTTAGTATTTGTTGTTATAGAGGCAATAGAAATACATCATCTGTGAAAATTTCAACTGTCTAGCTATCACCGTTCTTGAGATACTGCGTACGGAACCCTAAAAATCATGTTTGTTGTATGGGAGCCCCCCTTAAATATTTATTTTATTTTATTTTTAGTATTTGTTGTTATAGCGGCAATAGAAATACATCATCTGTGAAAATTTCAACTCTCTAGCTGTCACCGTTCTTGAGATACAGCCTGGTGACAGACGGACGGACGGACGGACGGACGGACGGACAGCGAAGTCTCAGTAATAGGGTCCCGTTTTTACCCTTTGGGTACGGAACCCTAAAAAGCAATCAAACATTGTTCTTTAGACAAAAAAGTTATTAAAAATATCGGTCTTGTATGAGTTGAGCTCGCGTGTGCAGTTGTGCACCATACTAATACCTTAAGTTAGTTAGTTTAACACGTCATTAAACACCTATAATTTTTTTGTTCCACTGTCCTTAAGGCACAGGAACCACATCCCAAACAGCCACGACTTGAGTATAATGACGTAAGGATAATGATAATTGTATGTTTGATAATAAGGGCAACACAAAGGAGTATGTCCGTAACAGAGTTTCCGTTCAACTCTAATATAAGTTTAGCCAAGAGTTAATAGGCTTCACTGACCCAGTTCGTTTTACTGCCAAAGTTTACATCGCCACTTGTGTGATTCTAATCAAACACACTGACTTACTTTTAATTAAAATTGCTAACATTATACCAGATCTAGGACAGATTGAGAATACAATTGTCACACGTTACATCCCCTGGGCGCGCTTAGAGAGAGTAGCGATCATATAAACAGATAACGATATCTGTGAGAAAAGGAAATTTCGAAACATAACTAACAGATCTGGTCAGCCTAGTATACTTTTCTAAATATCTAACCAAAATTGTAAAGGTATGTGCCCAATAGTGGTATGTTTACAGGCTGAAAAATAGATCTAGCAGATTAAATTTCAACAATAAAAGAGAGAGTCAATATGAAATTAGACTTATATACATAACTCAGGCAAAATAATACAGCTGTGGTAAAACCATTGGCTAAGAGTAACAAAAAGAAAAAGCTGAAAATTTATCTAAATAATATAAATTTTAATTCTACCCGTCCTGTATAGAAACTAATCTTTTAAAAGATAATAAAAGATATGGCAATTTTACGATTCGGACGTAACAAACGGCGCGTGAAAAATCTACCTTTTTTACGCGAGCCACGCAAAGAATTGTCCGTTTTACGCAATGCTTAAAATTTCGATTAGACCTACCCCGTTTCGGGATTTACGATAATTATTTGTTTTTATTTGCGTAAAATGGACCACTTTGTGAACGGGTATTCTGCTTATTGTGACCGGTATTGGGGTAATAGAAATACCTTTGAACAAAACAACATTTTCTAAGAAATAAATAGAAGGTTTAAAAGGGCTGATGTAATAAGTACCTATTATCAGAATTATGGAACTTAAAAAGACCCAGCATTTTAGAATGTCTTAACTGTGCTTAAAACACTTTACTGAAGTTTTACAATTAGGTATCACATAAAATTCCAAGTTATAAAATCATCAGTAGGTACTAAATCCAAGATTCCTCTTGCAAAAATATGTCTTATTATTCAAAATGTCATTTGGTTTTCATTCAATAGCTAATATTAATAAATATTCATGGACATTTCACACAACGTCTTCTGGTCTCAAGCTAAGCTTATACGCTTGTGTTATTGGTACCAGAATACGGATATGCTACATAAACTACTTTTCTTTTGTAAATACATACTTATGATACATAGAAAACACCTAGACGCAGTACAAACATTTGTATGACATTTATGAATATCTCACAAATGATTGTCCCAAGCGGGAATCAACCCGCGACCTCGTGATTGGCAGTCCGTTTTATGAACCACTCCACCACAAAGCCCGTCTGAAATTAACGGCTACTCGTTGATTATAAAAGATGTGGCCAGTTCTGGATTTAAAATGTTTATATATACAATCAATAACTCTATTTATCTATGGTTAATCTTACCTCGGCTTATGATAAGTCGGGTTGCTGTTAGTCTTGAGTATGTCAGCGTTGGGGACGGACGTCGGCAACGCATGTTCTCTCTCCAATTCACTCTCATAGCTCTCTAGCGGCACGTGCTTGCCTGGCAACGGATCAGCTGTGAACAAAGAGAAAAACTATAAATAAAGCGGCCAACACAAGAATCGAATCTATAGTATCTCTACAGCAATTAGAGAAACAAAGAATAATAGGCTTCTTACATAGTTGATACGCTTTACCTTCAAAGATTCCATTGTCGCTTACCATCAGGTGTCATGGGATCAAGTGCCAGCATGTATTATGTAAAAAAAAGAGAGAGGAACTTTCTTTTCAATATAACATGTTGGTGCTTAATCCTTTTCGACCTGATGGTAAACGGCAATGGAATCTTTGATGGTAAAGCGCACCAACTATGTAACGAAGCCTATTTACCCCATTTTTGAACGTTTCTACATTGTAGGTCTCGTGGAAAACATACATCGGTAATTTATCCCAGTTCTTGGAATACCTAAATTCTACACTATTCGTTTATAATAAAGAAAGTAAATAAAAGTTTTATATAAACACAACATTGAAATAACAAATTAAAATTGCATTTGACTACTCGGGAAATAGGAAAGACGGGAACGGCATTCGATTTCCTTATTCGTATCCTTATTTTAAAGATACTTGTATAAAACGACTACGATTCGTATCAACCTCGATTTTATGTAAATATTTTCTCGAATAAACATCGCCTTTCATTATAACGCAATTGAAGATAGAGCAAAGGGCAAACTCACTATTTATTTGTTTAAACAACTTTATATAAACACAACAAAATATTTATGTAATAATGTGTAGGTATATTATTTATGTATGTATATGTGTAATGGTATGTATTATATGTATTAGGTATGTATATTTTTATTACTTAGCTAATTTATGTTAATATTAATTTCTACTTTATCTTGTCATTGATTGATCACACCTATCTGTACCTTTGCTCTCTGCACCATCTAAAGGTTGACTGGAAGAAAATGCCTGTGGCATTAAGGCCGCCTTTGTACAATTAATGTATATAAAGCGTGAAATAAATAAATAAATAAATAAATTTTCTAATATAATGACTTATGAAAACTCGAGTATAATCCGATAATATTAATTTAAAGTTGGTAAAAGAAGCATAAGCGTGGTTCCATGTCCGTGTAGAGGCGGATCAAAAATACTCTTGTTACCACCACATTTCATTCCAGATAGGAGATATTAAAAAATAATTGAGTATTTAAAAAAAAATGTTTTACCGACTACATACGTCTTTGAAATTTGAGGATTTTCCTCGATATCTCAGGAGATAACCATCAGATTCTCACCTGGTGCCAATGGGACCACACGGAAACCACCAGCTTTCAAATAAAAAAAGAATCATTAAAATCTATGAAAAATCCCTGTTAAAAGTTATGAGGTAACAAACATAAAAAAATAAAATATAAAAACGTACAGACGAAACGAAAACCTCCTGCTTTTATTGAAGTTGGTTTGGAGTCCAGGTCTAAGTCTCGGTTAAAGCCCAACAATGGGCTATAAATAAGTAGAACAGTTACGTATACACATCGAAAACTATTTATCTATACAATAGATTATTTATATCAAGTGGTTGACAAGTCTAATTTGACGAAATCACATGAAAAGCAAGCTATGTTTAAAGTTTAAATATTTACCGAAGCTAACATCGATTTGTTATTTACACAAACACCTTAAAAACTTATAAATATAAATACGTTTTTAGAATACATAGAACGATATGTTAAAGTAAACTCACATATCCGTGGAATTGATAATACTCGTATGTCATTTGACGTTATCGTATAACGGTCGCTTTTTCGAGTTCTCAGGAAAACGATTGTGACATTCTACATTTGAAAAATAACTTACGGAGTTATTTTTCAAACGGAGAATGTCAATGTTGCCATCATTCAAATCTTTAAAAAGGATTTATTTTTGTGGCGAGAATAAAAAAAGGGTTTAACATGTGGGTGTTTTTAAGTTCGAAATGCGTCTCAGCGATCAAAATTCATAATTATGCTAGTGTATTGTCAAGGAATCAGGTAAAAACTGTAGGACATTTTTTGCGTCTTATGCTTGAGTCTCGGTTTTAAACTTTGGTCTGTTTTATAATGGGCCAGCGCAACTTTTTATATGGGCAACGTCGAAAACATTTATGCACGATCCGATTCAGCTGCAAATTCTTCACTACCGTTGTGGAAGCAAAACAGTGTACTAAACCTTCTGGCTATTATTATTGTTATCACGTCTTCAGATAGAAAGTAAGTGTCTAAACATCGAATCTTCAAAACCAAGATTCGATTTCTGGACCCTTACTTTTGGTACACTTTTACGTAATTAACTCTCCTTATGTGAATAATCTGCCTAGATTGTTAGGCAGAGTAATTTCCATAGAAACGTCCAAATCTAAGGACCAGCGTAAGAAAATCAGCAGAGCTCTTTAGCATATATCAGATCAATCAGTTTATTACGTGATGCATATAATTAATAAACAAATATGGGTTAAACAATATATTATCTGTCAAATAATTGATATGTAGCACAAATTTGATGATGTATAGAATAAAAAATATGCATTTTAATAACATGATTACGTTTGGTACCTGTAAACGCGTGAGTCAGGCATAACCGCAACCGAATAGTGATTCATACGCAATTATGACTTTTATTTTCTGTCTAACCGATTCAGTATCGGTAATTACTTGATGTAGGAGTACTTCGTGATGTTTACGCGTAATTTTATCGTTGGAAACATGAACAAAGGGTAATAAAGCATATTTCTATTAGAACAATAACTGAATGAGGATTCCTAAATGACTGACACGAAATTAGGCACAGATTGTTTTTAATAAAAGGCGTCACTTTAATTATTGTCATCACCATAATTAATGGTTTTCAAATTACTCTAAAACGGCTCTACAGTCTTTTTGAAATTTGGTTTTCATATCGAGTAGGCTTCCTGTGAGTAGGTTCGTATGTGAAACACCGTGGCGCATCTACTAATCTATAACATCTAACTTGAGCGTTTAACTTTTTATTATTCAACATAAAATAAACGACGATATTTTCTCGAATTTCATTCAAGTTCCAGGCAGGCCGTAAGCTGCATGGCAGAAATAAAACTTTTAGTTGAAAATTTTTTGTTAGTACTTTAACTTTTAGTTGTACTTTCTCCTTAATCATATTAATGTATGACTGGTTTAGCGAACTGACTGACTAATAATTTTGTTCATAATACGAATTTGCCAGACAGTTCAATTCACGGCGTAAACTGCCTGTAAATAAAAGCTCATAATACGGCCGCAGACGTAAAAACAAAATAGTATTAAACGCTTCGTGCTTGGCATAATTTTTTTTTGTGGTTCACGCGTCTTGTATAATAATGGCGCTCTACCTACATAATAATAGACGTTCGTGTATGACATGACATTGAGTTTATATTTTTTATCTGTGCAAAAAAGTTTTTCATAATGCCTAAAATGATTCTCTTTCTGTTTAATTTCATCTAACAATGACGCATGGGTATTTAATTCTACAATTCTCTTTTCGACGTAATTTAATATAGAAATGAAAAAGAAAACAGGAAGAAATAACAAACAAAATAGTGGCCAACAGCCATGATGAAATCCCTCCACGTTTTCGTTGTAACCTCGTTACGCAGACCATAAACAATACACTAACGTCAATTTTTCATATTTAAAAATGGAATGTAACCCCATTAGTAGCGTTCGAAAAAAGAACTATGCTTTCTTTATTCTATTTAAAAAGTTAAACATTTAAAGTAAGTTGATGAATAATGAGTTTGAATTTCGAAGTGGTTTAAATAACCGATTGTTTCCTATACTTCTATGTATTTAATTTCGAGAATTCCGTCTTTTCTACGTGGACAACTAAACTTAACTAAAAAATGGAAGTTGATAGTGTCAATATATCTTTATTATTTTCTGTTTCGGTGTAAATATTTCTTCTCTTCTCCAGCCCATTCACGTCCCACTGTTGGGCACGGGCCTCCCCCACTTTGGGAGGGATTTTGGACTACTGTGCCGCGCTGACCAGGCGTGTTGGCACAGGGTTTATTTTCGAGTTTTCCGTCTCTCACAGAAGGTGTTATCTGTGTGCAATATCCCTTAGCTGACTTTTAAAGCACCCTTGGAAGGAGATGGGGTGGTGACACTTGTATTCTTAATCCGTCACCACACGGAGGAGGAGGTAAATATTTATTCTAATTAAAATCGTTAAGTCTAATACACAGCTTTTATAAGAAAAAAAAAGTTAAGTTAACATTGCCAAATTGTGTTATTAACACTATCAATTCGGGTTCGATTGCCGCTCGGGACAATCATTTGTGTGATTTTTCTAATTGTCATACAAATGTTTGTACTGCGTCTGGGTGTTTCTATGTATTATAAGTATGTATTTACAAAAGAAAAGTAGTATATGTATTCTTTCCGTATTCTGGTACCCATAACACAAGCATATAAGCTTAGCTTGGGACCAGAGGACGTTGTGTGTAATGTCCGTGAATTTTTTATTTTTTATTTATCTGTTTATATAATTGTAAATACATAAATTTCTTCCGAAATCTCTTAAAACACAGCTTCAGCACTAAGGATAAATAACCATGTTTCATACTTTACAAACATAATCCGGGTACACAAAGTAAATCCGAACTAGGCTATACTGTTCTCCCGGCCGCTTAGACAAGGATTTATTGCATCACACAAAAATTGTCTCGCAAATAATAATATTGTGTATACACAAAAATAATAAAGGCAAATAGAATTTTGTTATCCACATTTTATATTTTAATTGCGCTCTTATTTCATCGTTCTTTCGTTAAACTCACTGTTCACTGTGACTTCGTTCGGGTAGAATTTGGAAGCACTACAAACCTTTTTTTCACATTGTACATAAGCATATGAAGTCTTAGGCTGTAAACTAAAACTAAATGTACCTAAACTAAAACTAAATATGCACCAAATTCCAATTAAATCGGTTCTGTGTGTGTGCGTGTGAGAGAGAAAGAGAGAAAAAAAAGAGAAAGGATGAAACCATTACAAATGTATGTATGCGCATAACGTCCGATCGACTGCACCGAATTAACCACCTGTTTTTTTTAGACAATCTTTTTTGTGTTACGAAGTTTGCAGAGCAGCCACTTTTTTTATTCCTTAGAAATCAAACCCTAACAAAAAAGTTTCCTATACCGCTCCATAGATGGCGTTGTTGTACAGTTTTTTAAATCGCACTATGGTTTCATTACAGACATTATCACTTAAGCGCGGCAAAATTATGTCACTTCAACAGCTTGATTTCACAATGGAAAAATTTGTAAGGATAGGCAAACCCGGACATTTAAAACATTATACATAACTCCTGACTCCTGTCTCCTTCATCTTGACTTTCGACATCAAATCAAATATTTTGCGAGTAATTGGGATTGTTCATAATTTATAACCTGCTGTTTTTATATATTTTTTAGAAAATATAGACTATTTTAAATTTTAAGCAACTGATTTCAATATTATTGAAATATTCACTATATAGAATTTTTAAAAAAATACTTAAAGATATTATTTTAAATGTTTCGACGTTTCCTGATCGAGTTATGACAGATTGCAATACATCTTTTCAAAGTTGCCAAGTTGATATAATAGACCAATTTCAACTCCACCACAGAGTAGTATATCCCTCAGAACGCCTTAATATTTTAAGTCCTTCATTTCAAGGGCAAATAGAGATCATTTGCTTTTTTGGAAAAATAATCGTTAATATTGCATTTTTTCCGAAAAAATACTAATGATCAGAAACTCTATTCCCCGAAATGGTTTTTGAATTAAGAGTTTAAAAAAAATATGAACAATGCCAATTGTGACTATAACATATTGGAGAAGCGGTTACTTATAAACTCGCTTTGTTATGGATTAACAAGAAACATCACATCAAGTTAGAAATATAGTATCCTGTCTCGATTTAATTACAGGGCAACTGGTTTCAACGTCAATCAAAGTCAAAGTCAAAGTATTTTTTATTGTGGACAAATAGGTACATAAGATGTTGAGATCAAATTAACAGGTTTCACTATGTCCTGCCATTTAGGCGTACAATAATGGTAGTGATTATAAATATATTAAGCATGCAGTTTTCATTTTGTCATATAATAACAATGTCTTATGTAATAACAATATTGGAAAAAGAAAATGTCGAATCAAATGATCATGATGATTCAATCTAAAGGATTTATAACTCACATTGAATGTAACCTTAGCAAATTAATAATATTAAAATTATGACGCTATACAAAATTATGCTCAGCCCATAAACGTCCCATTGTTGGGCACGAGTTTTCTCCTTTTTAGGAGGGTTTTGTATCCCAATTCCCAATTTCCGATATGCCGCGCTGACCAGGCGTGTTGGTATATAGTTTAATTTCGTGTTTTCCGTCTGTCACCGATGATATAATCTGCTTTTAATATCCCTTAGCTGGCTGTTACACTGTTTGTTAAAGCCAGGAGAGGAAATGGGGTGGTGACACTTGTATTCTTAATCCAATCCATCAAGCTAGAAAATTAAAAAAAGAAATCCGTTAGCAAAATTTTTTACAGTTACAAAACGCATTTTCTATTAAAAAACAAAACAGCGCGGCGCCTAATATCAATGCATAAAAACTACGCAATAATTAAACGAATGAGTATAGTTAGTTAAGTAAAACAAACTGTTCTGTTTTTAAAAAGTAGGTTTGTTACACGTTAAAATTTTAATAAGTGGGTCATCGTACAAAGAGTTTCTACTTCATCAGTAAACAACGCAGTACTGTTGACCTGCAATCAACAACAATGCCTTTATCTCATTATACTGAACTTTGAATTCGATAACCTGTGAGAAAAGCAAATATTTTTAATTTGATACGCTTTACGATACAGACTGCAAAGGTTTCATTCCTTTGTCTATGGCATCGCGATAAAAAAATAAATTAAGCGTTCGAAATTCAAACATTGTATTAGAAATACTGGCCATGTGATAAACTTTTTAATAGTAGTTTTATGTTTTTCTTGCATGTTCTTTTTAGGGTTCCGTACCCAAAGGGTAAAAACGGGACCCTATTACTGAGACTTCGCTGTCCGTCCGTCCGTCCGTCCGTCCGTCCGTCCGTCCGTCCGTCCGTCCGTCCGTCCGTCCGTCCGTCCGTCCGTCCGTCTGTCACCAGGCTGTATCTCAAGAACGGTGATAGCTAGAGAGTTGAAATTTTCACAGATGATGTATTTCTATTGCCGCTATAACAACAAATACTAAAAATAAAATAAAATAAATATTTAAGGGGGGCTCCCATACAACAAACATGATTTTTTGGATTCCGTACCCAGTATCTCAAGAACGGTGATAGCTAGACAGTTGAAATTTTCACAGATGATGTATTTCTATTGCCGCTATAACAACAAATACTAAAAATAAAATAAAATAAATATTTAAGGGGGGCTCCCATACAACAAACATGATTTTTAGGGTTCCGTACCCAGTATCTCAAGAACGGTGATAGCTAGACAATTGAAATTTTCACAGATGATGTATTTCTATTGCCGCTATAACAACGAATACTAAAAATAAAATAAAATAAATATTTAAGGGGGGCTCCCATACAACAAACATGATTTTTTTACCGTTTCTTGCTCGATACTAATAACGTTGCCTTATGTTGCATAGATAATGGTACGGAACCCTTCGTGCGCGAGTCCGACTCGCACTTGACCAATTTTTTTTAATTTAAGACTACCTTTACCACCCGTTGCCTACATTCTATTAACATAACCATAAAAAAGGCTAAAAAGTACGAATATCGTATTTAAAAACAAAACGCACCCTAATAACGTTTACTTTTTAATTTTATTACCAAAAAATTACTTTTTTTCGAACACGTATACGTAATTCCCAAAAGCATAATAGCCTCAACGCTGGTCCTTCGAAATTAAACTCTAACACGATTACAAATTCGGAATTAATAAATTCAAGTGGATTCCGTTGCCAACTTTTGCTGTTTGTAAATAGGGTGACCATCGGTTTATTAAATGTTAGGATGTGATTGGTAATTAAAAGCTATCACAAGTTTTAGAAATTGCGATTATGCGTTTTGAACGAAGAAAAATATTATACCTATATCTATGGACATTACGGACAACACTTTAGTAAAAAAAAATTTGAGTTGAGATCAGTTATTATAGGCAGAAAAATAATTTATGTTTTTTAACGATACATTTTTCGACATATTCTGTAAGAAAAGAGAAATTCGAATCTAAACCCTCTGTCAACACATCTGGTCATAGCGAAATCAATAAAGTATAAAAGGTCCAAAAGTACCCAACAGCGGGACAGTAATGCACTGGGAAAAAATAAGATTTTTGTAATACATGTCCTAAACAACATTCTATAAGCGAAATCCTAGCAATATTCCCAAATATTAGTTTTTTCATCTTTAACTTCATTAATAGGCCGTCGGGCATTTATGACCAGATGTATGAGTGTGGATCAAGCCAAGGAAGTATGTTTGGATCGTAGCAGATGGCGCTCTATAGTATCTGCCTACACCTATGGGGAAAAGGCGTGATATTATGATGATAATAACAGGCCAATTAAATTGCCATAGTTTAGACGGTTTTTCTCTCTTGGGTGTTATAGTTACAAAGTACTGTACGGGTATCATGGTTTTTGACACCGATTTCATCTGTCAAATACAAAAACCTTCATCAAAAATCCTAACTGAAACGTAAGTCTAAGACACCCTATTAGGAACAATGAAATTTCAAACAACAGTTAATATTATTACAAGCACCTATTGTAATTTTCTTGATGATTTTATTAAAGCTTTTGATCGTGAGATTTAAATAGATTCGTTTGAACGGGAGTTTGGTATTTTCTTTGCGACTTTCATTGTCGACAACGGGTGGTTTTGCTAAATTGTCATTGGATTTGTGTTAGGAAAGATTTTAGCTGTTTTTAGGAGGAAATACATAAAATATTAGCTGCGCTTCGTAGTTTCACTTAGGTAAATACTAGAACCCTATGACCTAGGGGTATAAAAAGAGCGTCGACCGATCCTCAGAGCTGCTCCACATGTAGATAAAATTTCGTAGAAACGTTGAAAAAGGACGTATTAAATCGTATCATCCTTATGTCCTTATCGCATTATTTGGAGTCCACGCACAATATCTTATTTTTCTACATGTATGAACTACTCTTCTTTTTATATCCTCATTCACACAGTCCATCCATCTTTTTTAGATGCTCGTCTAGACTTTTCCCCTTCCACATTCATTCGTAAAATTCTCCTACCTAACTTTCCTCCCGTCTCATTATGTGGCGTCAACAGGACAGCCGTTCATTCCTCAATGTAAGTGGTATGAACACTATGAACTATAAAAAGCGCAATTTTCTTAACAAGAATATTGTATTAGACTTTAATTTATTTATCTACGTAATGTCCTTTTAACCCAGCCTTTATTAATTTAAGTGGAATGAACGAAACTACCAGAGGTCCTTAATTAAGATTTGTTGATAGGCAAGTAAGTGTTAGCGTAGATAATGTGGTTTATATAGTAGCTTTCTGTAGTAACTTCATCCGCTTAATAATAGATTTTCATAACTTGAAGATCAAATATATCTACTTTGTACCAAAAAAAAAAACAGTCCTGGTGTTTCCAAAAGATGCGTTAAAAAAGATGAATTGCGAACACCCTACTTAATGGAAGACGGTTATACAGTCGCTAACGGACTAGTAAGGGTAGTAAGACAAAGAGATATAAAATCTTCTTATGTCAGCCCATTTATCAGAGAAGGCTATAGGCTATATAACATCACGCTGCGAACAATAGAAGCGAAGCATTAAGACGATACCAAAATAGCTTCGTGCATTTTTCTATGTACGAAGTTTTCATTGTTTCTTTAGATTGAATGGCTAGAGCTCTAATTTTTAAGTATATGTTTTTTCAATATATGATCTAGGATCGCATCAACTCAGAAACGCGATTGAAAAAAGTTTTCTCGATAGAAAATCTTGCCGAAACAACCTCTCAAATTTTTTATTTTTTTCATTTGCCGGTCTATTATCGCGTATTAACTAATGAAATAACTTTAAAAACATAAGTAACTATTATATATAGAAACACGTAAATCAGAATTAAAATATATTTAGTAGATTTTGAGTAAATAGGAAAAGTATCCCTAATTCTTCATTTTCTGTGCCTACTGGCTGTGTTAATATGTACGTGTCGGCGATGATATACGATAATATTGATGTAGGCCCTTAATGAAAAATATTGCAAAAACGGAGAAAATTTTCTAAATTCCACGCGTGTGAAGTCGCGGGCAACAGCTAGTCTTAAATAAATTAAAATAAAAAATTAAGATAAGAACGCACTATTAAAAACTCCAACAATACCAATTGGAAAAACAAAAAAATACTGGCAATGTCCGTTACAAAACGAAAAAAAAAACCGTAACTGCGGGCACAAAAAACCGGAACACTTCAATTAATATCGGCCCGTCTCGCAATTGTGTGGATATTAATCGAAAACAAATGGTTACGATTCAGTGGCTTATGAAAAAGATACAGTTGTCGCTATGCAATGAATCATTTCGGGGGTGGAAATACATTACTAATAATACATAGTATACTCCAACATACATCGCACACCTATATAATATCACTGTGTACAATAAAGAATAAAGAAAATGTCGTACTATAAGAAAAAAGGCTCCTATTCCTAAACTGCGCCTAATACTGTCTATGAGACAGGCCTAGCCTAGTGTAGAAACCAAAGAGTTTTGATGAAGATCACACGTATCATTACACCCTTGTTTATGTAATTTTGTTAAGGTAATTTTTTGTAATGTTTCGTGTTTTCAATAAAACTTATTTCATTTCAAACACACAAAAGTGTAAATAAAATCATTTAAATGTTAGTCTAATTTGTTCATCAAATACACTACTTCTCGCACCACTACCTTCTCCGTCGCGCGTTCGTAAGCTTTATTACAATAAAGAACATAATTTAGCACATAACTGTACCGAATTGTATTTTCTATACAAAATATATGTGTAATACCGAACACATACCAACTACACACAACAAATTCTACATTCAAATTCGCGACGGTACAAGTCAACGAGAAAAACTTGCCACAAATAATTGAGCAGCTTTCGTACAAAATGGTTTCGGAATATTTTAACAGTGCGACCTTATACGGAACCCGGTTTCAGGTCTCAAAGCTACTTACATATTAAAACGTGAGTTATCTCCACTATTTCTAGGATAGTTAGACTACGAGTGAAGCAGGAAAATGGTTTTTATAGAGCCCTTAATATATTTAAATGCGGTGCTTTTTAACTGATTGGTATAAGGAAGGTAATTTTGTTAATAATTAATACAGGCTTTACGGTATTGATCGTGTATATTGTAAGTGTAGTAGTATGTTCTTAATCTGTCACTATACCATTTCCTGCCTAGTGTGCCTTAAAATCCTATGCCAACGCGGCACAGTAGACCATAATACTTTCCAAAGTGGAGGAGGCCCGTGCCCAACAGTGAGACGTAAAAGGAAGTGTGAAGTAAAAGGGCTAGAGAGAGAGAGAGAGAGAGAGAGAGAGAGAGAGAGAGAGAACCTCTTCAAACACAGATAACCTGCAACAGATAGGACATTCCCAGATTTATAGTAACAAGTAACCGATCCCTTCCCTTTTGATTAGGCGGCGCTGTCTATTCATAGTATTTCGCGTAAACTTTCACGCGATTACCGTCGCAAAATTGCACTAAGAACTCATATCAAGTCACGCAAGACCTTCAAGTAAAGAGCAGTGGAAGTAGTCTTTTAAGTATTTTCAAGATAATCTCTTGTTATTAAGTCACATAAGTATCTTTTAAACTGATATAGTCAAAACAAGACAGATCATATGAGTTTACAAAACTTCAACGCGTGTTCCCCGTCTTATAACTTAATGCGTGTCGCTGCGGTCTTACAGAATACGGTAATTAAATTCACAATAATATTACTCGTTATTGTTTGCTTTTCTACTAATAATATACAGAGAAGACGTTGTATTTTTATAACGACGGATTACTAGTACGGAAAAACTAAAAACTGTAGAAGCTGGAAACAAAGAAACAGACATTAATAAATAAATAAGGCAAATATATGCAAAAACAGTTCGTAATATTTTTCATCGCAACTATTCGATAAGAGATGGCGCTGTCATCCCCTACATCACGTAATACCGCAAATAATACCAATATCCTGTGAAAAATGGTGATTTAACACGCCAAATGGGCATTATATCTTAGATAACAAATGTAATGCTATGATAGTTTGTTTTCCTATTTATATAAACATTATTAATCATCAACATTAGCGAATTACAGACAAAAGAATATTATATAAACTAATATTATAAAGCAGAAGAGTTTGTTTGTTTGTTTGAACGCGCTAATCTCAGGAAACACAGGTTCGATTTAGAAAAATCTTTCAGTATTGGATAGAACATTTATCGAGGAGGCCTATAGGCTATATAACATCACGCTGAGACTAATAGGAGCGAAGCATCAGTGAAAAATGTTGCAAAAGTCGTGAAATTTTTCTAAATTCCTCGCGTACGAAGTCGCGGGCATATCTCTATGTAATGAAATTAACAGAATACAAGAGAACAACAAATATTTAAGCAAAATTAGCATCAAGAAGAGTTTACCTTCAGAATTGTTCTTCTTAAATCACACATTTATACAACTTATACAGAGATAAAGCCAAAACAAGAGGAACACGCGAGACTTATAATATCATGGCGTTTGAACGCGTTTTGTTCTCGTCGCAAAATTTCATGTATGCGGTTGTTTATACAGAGTTTGTTAATTAAACATTCAAAGAAAATAATGTAATCTTTTAACTTTTAAATTTGTTAAAGTTAACTTTAGAATAATGTTTTTAATACAACAACGTATATCTTACGAGACTTGCGACTTTTCTTATTTAGATTAATTCAAAGCTTATTTTGTAAAGAAAATATAAATAAATGTAATTTTTTGACTCTGTTTAATTTTAGTGAGTAGTTACAAACAACTAGATGTTGGCCCTGTCCGTGTGGTGACAGAGTCCGTGTGGTGACGTATTAAGAATACAAGTGTCACCACCCCATCTCCTCCCAAGGCTGCTGTAAAAGTCAGATAAGGGATATTGCACACAGATAACATCTTCTGTGAGAGACGGAAAACTCGAAAATAAACCCTGTGCCAACACGCCTGGTCAGAGCGGCACAGTAAACCATAATCCCTCCCAAAATAGAGGAGGCCCGTGCCTAACAGTGGAACGTAAATGGGCTGGAGAAGAAGAAGAAGAAGATGTTGCCCGCGAAAATTTTTTACGTTTTTCTAACACTTTTCACTGATGATTCGGTTCTATAGGACATTATATTTATCTATTATATTGTCCTGTGTAGAAATCGAATCTGAGACCTCGTGAACACTATCGATACGCTACAAGGGCTGTCAAAATCACCAAAAAATATTTGTTAATATCAGATTCTATTCATACAAAGTCGCGGGAAAAAGCTAAAGATAAACAAAGCTTTTGTCATACAGGAAACATTGTTTTCGTTTATGTCACATTATATATTATTCAAGAGTTAATAAAAGTAAGTCGTTTTATCATTTTCTAGGGTAATGTACATACAATGTTGTCTTACGTAACTTTCAGGATACGATGCCGTAATAAGTAATATACAAGAAATGTACCTACATTATTGATTAGACTTTATTTGACATGACTTTTACGAAAGAGAAGGCACAAACAATATTATTGTGAAAAAAAATCCGGTTTCCGAATGAAATAATCCGAAGGAGCCGCTGGTTGTAAACGGCACAAAGCCACGCGTTGTGGTGATCGATGGGGAAGCTATTTGTGCAACAGTTAAGAAAGACTGATGGATGGACGATAGAGATAAATAATAGATGAGCATATCCCTGATTCTTTAAAAAATAACTATGTTAGTGTTGTTTATGTGAAGCCAAAGTTAACTACGTTATTGCTACTCGACAACAGATGGCGCTACCAGTACCTTTAACTTATACACGCTCACGTAACACCGCGCGTAATTATATCAATATATATTCCGAAAGATAGAAGCTCCTAACTTCTAACAGAGATTATTAGATCTCCGATACGTAATAAACCTTATACTCCTGTTCATTTCCTTATTTATTCAAGACTTTATTAATCACCGACGATATCTTCCTTAGGCAAACATCGGAGCGGATTAAAATGGCGCTTTTATCAATGATGTTACATTGTTTTCTTTTTCACATTATATATATTATTCAGTAAAAGTAATATGCTTTTATAATCTTCGTGACTTACGTGAGGATGTATACAGGCAAACATTACGTAGATGCATTAAAAATATTATTAAGTACAAGTAATTGTTACACGCAAATTCATTTGTGTGGAATTTGAAAAAAATTCCGCGTTGTTGCACTTGTGACACATTTGACACTGATACATCGCTCCTATCTGTCGCAGCGTGGTGTTATATAGCCTAAAGCCTCCCTCGTTAAATGGACTATCCAATACAAAAATAATTTTTCAATTCGAACCAGTACCTAGTTCCTAAGATTAGCGGGTTCTAACAAACAAACTCTTCAGCATTATACTATTAGTATCAATTTTCTTTCAAATCAAATAATGACTTAAATTGGTTATAAAATAAAGAAAGTAGAAACAAAAAAGTAAATTTATTTTCTTGTCATTGGATGCAAGCGGCACAAGATCGCGCGTTATGGCGTTCTACGGGGGAGACCTATGTCCACCAGACGATGGATGGATGGAAATTTATTTATTATTGTAATTTCCGAAACAGCTAGTTAGAAAACTAATTAAAATAATTTAATTGAGAACTTAAATCCTTAGTTTAATTAAATAAAATGCAGATGTAGTTATAGCTAATACGAAAGAATAATCAATTAGCTCAATAACATAAAGAAAAACAGCCAAGTTCAAAAATCAAAAACTAATATTCATTAAAAGTTGGATAAAGTTTAAAGTAGATCAGAAAATGATAATACTTATAACTTACACTCTAGAAAGAGCAACACTGTAGAGTAACAACTAACTTCGATATTTAGACTACATTGAAAGTTAAAACAAATTCTTATCTCAGGTAACCTTTTAAAAATATTTTCTTATTTTCTATTACATTAAAAATGTTTTAAAACAGAACTTTATGTTTATGAAGTTTCTTCTTCGTTACCAATTTAATATTTTCTAAATTTTGTATACAAATAAGCTCTACAAGTCGTTGTTGGTATTAACAGCATTATAATATGTATATTACCTTCTAGCTGTTAGTCTGTTACCCATGACTTCGTACGCTTGGAATGTAGAAAGATGTTTCCGTTTTGCTACGTATTTTACTGATGCTTCGTTCTTCGTCGCAGCGTGATGTTATATATCTTATAGCCTTCTTTAATAAATATACAACAGTGAAAGAATTTGAAGGTGCTTCAGGTTCCTATCAGAAGGTTGCACCTTCCTTCTGCGTGCTCCAGGTCAATACAGCCTTGCCAAAAGCAATGAAAAGATGCTCTTGTTTAAAACAATTATAATTCCCACAAGCTTGTAAATATATAGAGTCACAGTAATAACTATCATATACACAATAACTAAAACACACATCTTAATACTATTAATGTCCTAAGGAAATATTATAGTTAGGTGTTATTCTTCCGAAATTAACAACCGAACACTGAAACTCTGCAAAACCCTGAATAATATTAAAAAATACATTTCTTACATAATTACATTTCATAACATTTCTTCTTCTTCTTCTTTTAGTTTATGGCTTTTGTATTATACAATTTCGCCAACGTCGCGTAAGAGGATAGCGTGTCCTATCCATGAAGGTATAGATAATACTAATAATAATAATACCTTCATGGTCCTATCCTTTTACTTACCTCTAAAAATATTAATTTTGACATCAATACTTTTTAAATGTTCGAAAAAGTTTAGATACCTATGTTTACCAAAAAGGTTTCATGATAAAACTATATTCCCACAAATTTATCAAATCGAACCAGTGGTTCCTGAGATTAGCGCATTACAAATTTTTCAGCTTTATAATATTAGTATAGATAGCACTCACTGATGGATAAAGAATACAAGTGTCACCACCCCATCTCCTCCCAAAGGTGCTGTAACAGTCAGTTATGGGATATTGCACACAGATAACATCCTCTGTGAGAGACGGAAAACTCGTAAATAAACCCTGTGCCAACACGTCTGGTAAGCGTGGCACAGTAGGCCATAATCCCTTCCAAAGTGAAGGAGGCCGTGCCAAACAGTGGGACGTAAACGGGCTGGAGAGAGAGGGGAGAAAGTGTTTGTCAGTTAATTCTGAGTGACATTAGCTAGATAAAAGATACAACTATATTATGTTCCTTAAGTCTGCTGAAAATGTAGTATCTTTCTTATTAGATTTAACTTTAATGAAAAATAAAAAATATCGTAACGCTATCTTCAACGACTTCTCACATAACTATGTCCAAAATAAATCTTTTAATATGGGAATAAATCAAATACACAAAACATAAATATTTTTACATATCACATAGATGTCAAGTATATATTTAACTAAATTATTTATTAGTTAAATACATTCCGTAGTTCATAAATGTAGTTAAAACAAACTTACAAATCAACTTTATAACTATTTATAGTGAAGGAAGTCAGATAACTGAGGGTTGTACCTTTTTTTAGTAAATAAATTACATATTTTCAAGTAGGGCTGTATATTTACGACTTTAGTTTCGAGTGGTTAAATTTATTTGAGAAAGTTTTTGTCTCATTTTTATTTTTAGCTTAGGCGTTATTTATTGTTAAGTATGTAAAGTGCTTATTACACTTACGCTAGTTGTAGACGACACTTTCAATGCAGTTAATCGCAAATGAAACAAGAAACAATGTTTAATAAATAAAAAAAATATCAATGTAATATCGCACTGGTCTCGCTTTTGCACTTGGCTGTTTGCCGCGCGTCCTGATCTTGTGTATTATTATTTAGTAGAATGTAATAAGCACTTATACTTACATCTGAAATAAATATTGAATATGTAGTTAGCTTATAAGAGGGTGAAGTGACATCAATTTCAGCAATAAAGGATTTAAAAGCTTTTCTAAATTCCTGGTTTTATTTATGTTTCCTTTAATAGTATCGATAGCGAGATAACAAAAGTATATCTCTTCTGTAGTTATGCCTATATCATAATAATATAGTCAATCCTATCGATAAACTTTTAGAATTCTACATCCCATAGTTACATAGAAATCCCTTATGCGAACTATATTTAATTTTGTTCATCCTTAAAGCAATCAATCGTTTCCAAATATCCGTGTATGCCCAAAAACCAAAATTCTTGCAGCCGTTTTCGAGATTCAGTTTTAAATATAGTTACAAGAACAGCTCGTTTAAAGGTATTAGATCTATCTATCTATATACACAACAGCATAGCGACATAATTTTCAGTGCCTTTATTTTCCAAAAAAAGCTATGTCGAGTTATGAAAAGTCATGTAAGGTTATTAAAAAACCTATGATGTTTATAAGTTTACAAGACCATTTTAAAACACGTTAATTCAAAATAGAGATTTTGATGTTAAAGAAAAAAACAAAAGTTTAATGTTAAAAATAATATTAAAAGTAATAAAAACCAGTAAACAAGGAAAAAAAACCCACAATCACGTAATAAAACGAATTTTACGATTGCAAAGAATAACTAATCAGGTTTTAACTATCAAGCTTACGAGTTAAAGGCTTACATCAATATTAACGTCGACATGTACCTATTAACACAGCTAGTAGGTATAGAAAATGAAGAATTAGGGATATTTTTTTTTGTTTACTCAAAATGTACTAAATATATTTTAATTCTGATTTACGTGTTTCTATATATAATAGTTACTTATGTTTTGAAAGTTATTTCATTAGTTAATACGCGATAATAGACCGACAAATGACAAAAAATAAAAAATGAGAGAGGTTATTTCGCTAAGTTTTTCTATCGAGAAAACTTTTTTCAATCGCGTTTCTGAGTTTATGCGATCCTAGATTATATATTGAAAAAACATATACTTAAAAATTAGAGCTCTAGCCATTCAATATAAAGAAAAAAATGAAAACTTTGTACGTAGAAAAATGCACGATAATATTGATGCAGGCCCTTAAACCGATAGTTAATTTTAACCATCACTATATAAATTAGGTAAAAAGTAGGAAATTATACGTGTGAAGATTTTTATGTTATTTAAAATAGTGTACACCGTGTTTTTAATTATAATAAAGCGATAATTATAAAGACGATAAAGAAACGATAGTTTTGTTTAGTTTAAAAGGTGGTCTGCTTAAATTTCCGGTAGTTTGTGGGAGGTCTATATTGATCAATGGTCCTTCGAAGCCGGATTCGTTTATCAAAAACGATGTTTTACAAAATAAAAAAATATCTGTAACAGATAACAACAAAGTCTAAAACTAACGAAGTATTCGATAACGCCAGCGGCTTGACTCGCGATTATAGTTACTGCTCCGCTCCTTCTAACGTGTGGATATATATAGCTTATGTGTTATTCTGATCTTAAAGCTATATAGTTTTTTTTTCTTCTCTCTCTTCCTTACCTTGGTATAGTGCCTTGAGCCTGACCATGACCCGGTAAACGGGAAGCTGTGTTGCAAAATGTTATTAAAATCCGTCCAGTAGTTTTTACGTGAAAGAGCAACAAAAATCTGTCCATACATTCTTACAATTTTGGACTTAGGCGTACTAGGATCTCGGTAATTTTATAACTAACGATATCCATTAAGCTCTTTCTAGTTTATTATGACAATATTCTAACGCATTTATGCGTAACATTTAAAAATGTCCCCGGAAGTTATCTTTGGTCGAATTTCCCATAGTTAATTGTCCTAATTTGTGTTTTATTACTAAATTAAACTGATTTAAAAGAACTAAAATGGAATGTCGTAAAAAAATAATGTGACTGTGAAGAGAATTATCTGTATCTCTCTAATTATGGTAGTCCCAATTAGTAGGAATGTAATGTCATTATCTTGAAATTCATCAAGCGTTTAGTCTATACTACTGCCCAAAACGTGTGATTGATATGTCCTAGTTTTACAAGACAGGCATGCAAGATGTACTTATCAAGATCTTATTCAATTTTAACTTTTAGGGAAAATGATTAAAATCAAATCAGTCAAGTCTATCTAAAGTTAGTCTGGAAGAAATCGCAGCCGGCAATAAGACGCCTATTGTACCTATGATGAGTCTATTTTGCAAGTTTTGTAAAACTATTGGGTGTGAAATAAATACAATTTCTTTTGATGATTTTAATAGGAGGAAGAGTTAATATCTAGACATTGTGTAAGCTGGGGTAACGTAGGGAGTTCAGATGAATAGTCAAAATTAAAATTGTTAAAATTGACATTTACTAAACAAAATAAAAATAAAAATTTAATTCAATATTTTCCAAAGTGAAACGAAGAATTAAAATCTACCAAAATAAAAATAAATCCCTATTTTTTATGAGGTAAGTATTATATACTTTTTAAATAATAACATTTCAAATGATTTGACATAACACAAGCATTTAAGCTTAGCTTGGGACCAGAGGACGTTGTGTGAAATGTCTATGAATACTTACTTATCTCAATTATTTCAATGTTATTATTACCCAATTTGTTAAGGCTATTTGTTCTTAATGCGCTAACAGAAAGACTTTCTGCTGTTGCAAATATGAATACTTAGTTGTTTTGACATCTATACCAGTCTTTTCACAAACTTTCTGTTTCATAGTGTTCCCGCGATGTTTTACACAACACATGTGTGTTTTGAAACAAAATTGTTTAGTTTATCATTTGTTTACGTGCGTGGAACGGGAGCGAGGCGTATGTTAACATATGGTTACATTGTTATGGCACTGTTAAGTCTTACAACTTCGAAGAATATTGCTTTTTGTTGCGTTACTAGGAATCTCGATAGACAAGGTATAGAATCGTGCATGGATCATAAAACTAGTAATGCCTGTGGGATGTGGTTTTTCTCCTGCTTGAATATAAACCTCCTTTTCTTATAAATTTAACACATGAAAAACTAAATAACTATAACAAAATGTTTTATAGAACTAATTAAATAATATTTCTTTTCCTGGAAAAAATGGAAGCTTTTAGCTCGCTTTAGACGCCGAATAGCGCGATATTTTACGAGTCTCGAGTCCCAAGTTCGGAGTCAGGGTTTTCAGTTTTAGTAGTAGGCTTTCAAGACATTCATTAAATTTTTTGCTTTCATATCAGTTTTAAGTAGGTTTTTGGCATATTATGATGAACCTCAAAACCTATACTCATAACTGTCGTGATATGGCTTATATGGATAAGAATAAGTGATATGGATAAGAACTTTTTCTCGACAAACTCTGCATTTTTCATTGGCATGTGCATAAATAAATACGCCGCAATTCATGTGTTAACAATAATGATTGATATTATTTCAGTACACACAGTGTAATGTTGACATCAATTTTGAACCAAACAAAATCCCCGGAAGACATAACTCTATTCGCCTATACTTCTGACATTACTTTGATGTATGGGATTTCGGAAGAAAAATTGTTTTTGGCAATATACCACGTGATGTATGTTTTTATTCTATTAAATATTGTTTGTTTTGTTTGAAAACACCAAGAAATATTTATTGATGAAATGGATTTGGAGATTGGAGTTACGAGGTTTAGTATGCGAATTCTACTTTGATTTGTCGCAAAACTTTGAAGAGTTAGTGTCGGATTTTATACGTTTGTTTATTTTTCAATCATGATTGTCACCTTTTTGTTTAAGAAAAATGGTAATATTATTGTAGTTGTACTTTTAGCATGTTAGATAATATTGTTTTACATACGGAGGGCAACGCGAAGGTAAATGAAATAAATAATAGTTAAGTCAAAATTCTTACATCCGTACATACATAGTTAATTCCTTAACAGAGAGTTTAATATGATCGCAAATTCGTCGACTTTTTTTATTTTATTTATTTGATACATTTACGTATAACCTTAAAATTAATTGAGCACAATAATGACTGCACTAGTATGAACTGTATCGCAATCATTATTGCCCTTCACAAGTAGGTGTATACATCCAGTGGTGGTTTTTAAATTAGGTACAATAACATAAAGACATTAAGTAGATATATATTACAATGAGATGATAGAATAATTATATATACTGAAGAGAACTACACAATAAATCAGGTAAGTAAACAGAAAAGTTATTCTTTATAAAATGCTTGTGAAAGATGAGTGTACAGCGTGAGTATGTGGAGTGTGGGTGTGTGTGTGTACGTGTGTGTGTGATGTGTGCGTAAACTGTGACTGCGACTAGAAAGAAACAGTGACTTTTGGTAGCAATTTAATCCACTCTTATTGGTCGTAGCGTGATGTTATAACCTACAACCGTCCCCGATAAATGGACTAATAAATACAAACAGTACAATACATTTACTATGACAGGCCTCGATTGGTTCAGGTAACGGACTGCCGTTCACAAGGCCGCGGGTTCGATTCCCGCTCGGGACAATAATTTATGTGATATTTATAATTGTTATACAAATGTTTGTTCTGCGTCTGGGTGTTTCTATGTATTTTATGTATGTATTTTTATGTATTGTATCTGTATTCTGGTACCCATCACATACAAGCTTAGCTTGGGACTAGAGGATGTTGTGTGAAATTTCCATGAGTTTATTTATTCAAGAAAAGAAAATAAAAGATTCAATTTTTTCAATTTCGACCAGTAAGTTCTTGAGATTAGCGCGAACAAACATTACAATTAGTCAGTTAGTGTCAGTTACGGTTTTATTATAATGTATATTTATTTAATTAAAGAATATAAATATTACTATCCATATAGTTATATGTAGTTCCAATAATTCAGTAGTTACCAGGCGTTACTAAGTTAAGAAAACTTACTCTACATTCTCAGAGCTCATTATGAAAAGTAGACTTGATATAGTTAGTTAGAACTGTAATATTTTCTAACACTTGCGCGACTCATTTGCTTAAATAAAACTACTTTTTACGGATTTAGACGCGTATATTTGTTTTAAATTTTAGCCCGACGTTTCGGAGACTTTGCAGACACCATGGTCACGGGTGAGACTAAAACGTCGGGCTAATATTTGAAACAAATATACGCGTCTAAATCCGTAAAAAGTAGTTTTATTAAGTTAGAACTGTTTTATTGCACCATATTTGCGATCTATAATCAGATACGCCTTATATTCCCTTACATATTTATAACGGCAGGAACAATTATGATATAGTTTACATCTTAGAATACCTTAAACAAAATATGGGTCATCTTTTTATATTTCTGTAGCATTGGAATATTAAAAAAACTTCTAAACGACTGATTCTGTTCCGATTTAATATGTCAATTTAACATATTAATGTCACAATAAAAGTCAAAACTGCAGATAAGATTTTCAGAACTGGCGAAAGTAAAAGCTTAACAAAATAACAAGATTAGTTTCACTACTCGACGATAGATGACGCTGAGCGTAACTAAAACCTTCGCACAATGTGTAGATTAAGTAGCGAGAGCTTTTTTACATTTTTTTCTTTCTCCTCTTATTTAATTAAACACTTGAATTATTGTTTACATGAATACTCGTAAATAAAATTATAGGTACTAACAAATTCGGCCGAAAGAATCGGATTCTCCGAAGATTTAATTTTAATTTCAGAGAAACTGAGAGCTCAAAGTAAATTAGTTTCGCAATACCCGAAATTAACTATTTAAAATTTAGTTTATTTGCAATGAGTAAGAGTTTTTCTTATGTGAGAGGTATTTTCAAGAAAATTATATTAAATACTAGTGATGTGCACGTCTCGTTGTTAAATAATTATCGATATTTTTATTTAGTCTAATTTTAACCTGAATAAATAAAAAATAAGTGTCATTGTTATACGCTTCATACTTTTACTAACTTCGAAAAAATATAATACATTTCTATTCAGTTGCAGATTTTTCGTTTACTTGAAGGGTACACCCATAATTTCATATTTTTTATTTAAAATTTATACGACTACGTTTTGTTTTAGATAAAATTGTGACTTGAAAACATAAGTGAAAATATATCGAAAACTTTAGATAAGTTTAAGTTAGATTCTCGTAATCATTAACTGAAAAGATGAACTCTGAATAGTAAACATCGTTATGTCATTATCAATTCTATAGATTTATTGCAACCAATAAAATATCAATAACGAAAGATATTTTATGCATCGCATAAATGTAAGCTATTTATAATTTATGTAAAACGGTCTTCAGACAAATTACTGCGTCCATTCATTGGATACAAAAGATACATTGTCAACTAAATAAACTTCATTTTAAAATCCTACGGTTGGGTAACCGAAGGAAACATAGGCATGTCTAAATAAAACATCGATATTAAATAACACAGCAAGAATAAAATACATTTAAAATAAAAAGTTCTAAAAGCAAACGGACTCGTGCTTCGAAGTCACGTATCTTTCATTTTTCGTATGCTACGGTTAACCGGGACCACTTTCTTGAAAAATAAACAACTTTAGGATTCGATTTTTTTTAACGAAGCCTAAAAACCGAACATTTATATGTTTTATTTCAAGGCTTTTTCGTACTCTTTACTTAGTCTCCGTAAAATTTTATTAACATCATGGATAAAAGGTTCCTAATTGAAAATTAAAACGTAAGCTAAGAAAATTAAGGCTCGTAAAGCGAACGGCTGTAAAACTCCGTATTACAGATAAGACGTACGAGTATTGATGGTACACACTCTTTTCTGTTCTACAAAGCCACGAATCTTATTCTCAGATAAATAAAACCAACAAAATCCTGTAATCGTGTCCTTATTTCTACAATATATACCGTACATTATTTATGAGATCACCTGACAAATTTATGTTCCTAATTTAGATTGTAATAGGAAAAAAACCGGCGAATACTTTGAAAAAAAAAACTAGAAATACAAGGCTTAATTTTTGGCAGAGTAAAACTAAATTGACGAGTCTATACTCAGATTTGATAAATGGTTTTAACAACATTAATATCGAAGAGGCGTGGTTATATTTTCTTTAGCAAAATGCTCGCTTTTCCTTTAAGTGAAATAATAACACAGTAAAGAGAGTTTGATTATTATTTTTGATTCAATATTACATAAAAACGTCTAAATTAAGTAACCATAAAATCTGAAATTAAAATAATAAAATGGCCAATTTACATTAATACAAAAAATCTTTAGGTATGAGATAGTTTACCAAAAATATTTTTATACAATGGTATTACGAAATTTCGGTCATTTTACCCAATTAGTATTTCCGTTGAAGTGCCATTGTTGTATTTCACGTAAATAATACCAACAATGAAACCTGTACATGCTACGTTAACTGGACATGGAAAAATCTTTTGTTATTTCAATGAGACATTCATTTTTCAAGATTTCCTGTAATTTATTTTGCAGTACATATATTTTCAGGCTAACAAGCAGCACAATTTTAGTGTAGGAATTATTTGTTTATAGTCAACTTTTATAGGATGTGTGTGATGAAAAATTGCTAATAAAACGATATTTTTCTTTAGTAATTAAGTACATACGATTTGTATTTTCACTGCTGCTAATTTTATTAGTATTCTAGAATTTGCATTTTGTAAACTATAACTAAAATAACTACACTGAGATTTTATGTAAAATACAATGCTATCTTTTCCTATAACTCAGCACTATTCCTTTTCTAAAAAAATGAGCTCAAAAATGAGGTGCGTAATAATAGTGAAGCTTTACATAAAATATCTATTAATTGACACGGTGAACTAACAAGGGGAAAAAGTCACGTTAAGTGAATTTGTAGTCGCAACTAATACATCCATTTTCAAAATTTATAACCATTTAATTTAACCTAACTGCATGCGGGCTTACTAGGTGGGTACATCGCTTGCCTTTAGTCAAATTGATTTATGGCAATATGTGTTTATTGAATACTGTAAGCATTAATTTCCTTTTTTTGACTGTTTCCTAAAAGTACAATAAGCTCATCCGGAATTACTTCTAATGTTCAGTAATAATTATTTATAAGAGTTATTGGGAATAATGACAATGACTAGCAAATGTCCTGACAGTAAAATTAATTAAAATTATGTGGAACAACTAGTTATCGTGATAATTATTCAGAACGCAAATGAACCGATGTTCCTTACAGTAATACAAATGAATCAAGATAACATAAACTAGCACAATAGACTGCTTACAAGTTGGTTGTACTTACCTAAAACTACCAATATGAAACACAAACTAATGTACAAGATCATCAGGAATCTTTGGTAACTAATAAACTAATTATATCACACACGAACACGGCAATCATCTACGCGACTGCCGAAATTTTATATCACAGTACACATCACTAACTACACTGCATTGGCCACACTGCGATCCCATCAGGCCATCACTTTAGAAGCACACATTTTTTTGTACACAGGAGTGCATTCGGCACTACAACTTTTTCCGTTCTCCCCAACTTAAAGTTTTGGTCATCGTACGATATCGATATTCCCTTTGTAACTTACACTTCCCATCACTAATTATGTCTTAAAATTACGAAATCACTTAAATTTTATACACTTAATATTTGTTCAAATGTTTATTGTACGATAGTTTCGGTGGCGTGTACGACAAAGCTCCGTCCTCAATGATTGTCGGAACGCAACTGCGTGAAGTCGTCCCCTATTGGTGAAGAATGCGCGGCGCATAGTTGCCACACCGGCCACGCTTCACTCGAACTCCGGCAGAAATGGAGAGGCGTACTCAAATATCTAATTCACAACAATCGGATGTATTTTGAAATCGGTCGTCTAATATAACCAGACATAGAATCATGCATTGTCAGTAGCGTCGGCCCCGATCTTGGGCGCTTGTTGAAGTTTGCTATGGACTCTACATACGCTTTTGGAATATTACATTCTGTCTCGCTTGCACGAGCTTTCGAATGAAAAACAGGTAAACGCTTGGGGCATACAACGGTGTACAAGCCGATTACAAAACATCCAATTTTATATATCGTAGTGTTACAAAATTTAACGGATTAATAAGCATGTAAATTGAACAACATCTGCTTTTTGGACATTTGAAATCCATTTTTCGATGGAAATCGATTGTCGAATAAAGATTATTAGAATCGTAAAAATCTATCTGCTTATAGGAAATTTATCTATGCATTAGTGACAAATTTACTAATGGTGGTATTAGACAGATAACATTTTAAGTTAAACTTATCCATTTCCAAAAGACTACCGAATGAATGAAGAAGGTATAGAGGAAGACCAAAGAAAGAAAGGTTGAATAGTTTGAAAAAAGATATGAAAGCAATAATAATCTATTTAGTTCAGAAACTATAAAACACGCTTGAAAATCCAGAATTTTTTTTTTATTATTTTATTGTTATTGGTCCTTGTTAGGTGTGCAAAATTTCAGATCAATCCTGCAAGTGGGTGAAAATCACTTTCAAAGTTTTCGTTACATAGATTGATACATTGATAGATACATGCCGAATATAATATCAGCGTGTTAATAAAAAAAGAATTAACATAGATACGACGGAAGAAGAACATGGAAGAAAAATTACAGGTTGCGCGAACTTTAATAACGATTTTTCCTCAAAGAATTATATCATTTCGTTTGGTATGTGTCAACAATGTTACACTCTAACAGTATACACACTAACTTCTTTAAAAATACGGTAATACGAGGACTTACAATAACATTATTATGAATCGTATCTTTTACATGTGTTTACAGTTCCATGAATTCATATCATATCTTTTTACAAACGACAATAATCGAGTATAATGACTCGATTTCATCATTCTTAGTAATAAAGTTACTTAAAACATTTAATATTGTAGTGCCTGCTTACATATTATATACATTGTTTAATCGACAGAGGTTATCTCTATTCGGTATAAGATAAAACGTAATGTAACAATTATTTTTCAAGAGCATATAAATTTCACACAATGTCCTCTGGTCAAAGTACCTAAGCTATATTTCTATGCTTGTGTTTATACTACATATACTATTTTTCTTTTGTAAATACATACTTATAATACATACTAAACACCCAGACGCAGTACAAACATTTATAAATATCATACAAATGTCCCGAGCTGGAATCGAACCCCCAACCTCGTAAACGACCAAAAGGCCCGTCAAATAATCTGACTTTTATGTCAAAAATGCTCACGTTGTTCTGTAACTGCGCAAAGCAAAAGTTTAAAAATTGAGTCGAGCAGTTTAAGCTTTTATTTCTCTACCAAACTAATATTAAGAAAATTACATTCCAAAAAAAACCGCGTTTCTTACTATCAATTTTATATTTGCTCAGTCAAGAACCTAGAGATATGTTAGACATTAGTATCAACTTATTTGGCACATATCCATATTAGTTACAAAGATTTAACAAAGCTAGTGTGAATAAGATAAACAATAAATTGAATCCTAGTTTTAGAAAGCAATTCTCACGAGACTTGTAAACAAAACCACTACAAGGCTAAAGGCTCTAGCCTGGCACTGCTATCTCTACTACAAGATAAGATCGGCATAATTTATTAGATAGCTAGAAAAACCAAAAAATGTATAGATTATAAATACAAGTGTTTTTCTATTTATACACCAACAACGTAAAAATAACTGTAATGTATTCATTATAAAAGATTTTAACAATTACATAGGTTACGGGACAAAATGTGATTAAATATTTATTTATGACGTTGATTTAACTACATATCCAACAGATGTAACAGATAGATACATATCTACAGAACTAACAACATCTGTATGTTTTGGCCTATGTATCAGTCTATAAAATAGGTACTCATTTACTATTTATAACTTAAATTTTTCGCAATATTTACAATTACTTCAAAAATAGCGTTAGAAAGGTCACTTATTTATAATATTTCTCGTTTATAAACGAGAATGTGAAGTATATTTGCATAAATCATAAATTGTCAATTTGCCGAATTTATCAATTGTAGCGAATTCGCACGGAACGGATGATATGCCAATTCAATTAATTAATACTCCAATTCTATGACTGTGGCATGATAATTAATAAATAGGTTGACGGTATCAAAATAGAATATTCGTCCAGTAATACGTAATAGTATGGAAATACCTACCGATTCCGATTTTCTTAGTTGCTTACTTTGAAACCTAGTCGAGTGAGACATTAAAAAATATATAATTCAATGAATCATTTAAATGATTCTGACACTGATATCCTGTTATCATAACATCACGCTTTTTCCCATGGGGGTAGGTAGAGACTATAGAGCGCTACGATTCAAACATACTTCCTTGGCTGTGAAGCCAAGGAAGTAGGTATGTTTGAATCGTAAGAATTGTCATTTGTAAGAAGAAGAACAGAGTAGGAGACAAGGAGAAAAGATAGACCTTTCTAATACTATCATTTATTATCTCTCTTCTTCTTTTTACGTAAATATATAAATATTTTATTTATAAGCCCTGTAAATATCGTGATTCAAAAACTGCCATACAGAACTCCGTTACAAAACAACGATAGTGGAAAAAACATCTTTTCAAATTTAATCTAATCTAAGAACATCTTTAAGCGTGGCGAAATCTCGACTCGATACAAGTACATATAGTATGATTTGAAAAACGAGCCTTGCCATGACCTCGATGTGACGAATCGCTTCTCGATTTGGTGCTACAAGCCAATGAAAAAACTACAATGGAACCGTGAGGCGATGACTGACAGCCTTACAGTCGTGAGTTCAAATACCTTATTGAACTTTAATATACTATATTCATCACCATCATATTTGGCCTCATCTTATTTGGATCAGAGAGCAGTGAAAGTTAAAAATAAAATATATTAATACAGGTTTGATAAAAATGGCTAAATTGCTTTTTGTTATAATGAAACATGAACACGTACATACTCGTAAATCGAAACAGTGGAACAACCTAAATCTTAGATTCTACAAAAACAGGAGAACTATACGAGGGATATTCCAAAAATTGGTAGTGAAATGAGTAATATATTTACAATAAAGAAATAAAGTAATAAAGGTAAGCAAGTGAACTTCTACGAGAACTTTTTTGCAGTATTCATATTCATGCAGTAGTAAGTCTCGCAAACAAAGCCAAAAATTAAACAAACAAATTAGCCGTTAGTTCAAGAAAAAATAAGTATTTATTTTGTAGCCAATAATTCCAAATTAGGACCAATTTAGGTATAAACGAAGTCTAAAACAAACTAAGAATCAAACATTTCTCCTACGCATCAGTTACATGACAATGGCAAAAGTTTTCATCGTCACCGATATCTTTGGTATAATTGTTTTGTACTAAATCACAGCGGAAAGATTAGAGTTGCCAACTTCACTGTGAAACTTTGAATGAACGGTCAGGGTTGGCGAAGGGTCAATTAGCAATGATATACGGTATTTCAATATGAAAGTCAAGATTTTGTAGACTGGGGAATACCCAAAGGATTTGAATAATTTCTAAATAATTCAATAAATGATAAGTATGATAACACATATACTTAGAAGAGAGACTGAAGGCTGACATGAATTCACAGTATGTAGTTCGAAATCCCTAATAAATAAAGAAAAAAAAAACAATAAATAGAGCCTGGAAAAAGCCCAAAGAGTTTGAACTATATCTAAGCAATCTAGCAGATGATAAAACTTATACAACGGCGAATGGATTTTCGTTAATATAAATAATAGTTAAATAAATAAACGAGTAGACGACCTCTTTTATAGGATCGTTTAAGAATAATATTCCCTACTTAATAAACTAAATTATGGTGGAAAAAGTGATCGCCGCAAGCGGGACTTGAACCCACGACCTCGGAATACCATTCCGAAGCTCTTTCCAACTGAGCTTATTGCGGTCGTGCTGGTAGCATTCAAATTTACCACCACAATCGTTACTCGATTGAGGTTATATCGTATTTCTACGTACAACGCCATCTATCAAGATTGCTTTGCAACATCTCGACCAACCACCTAGTATTCTTTACAGAATACAATTGGGCTGAAAATGATGACGCGACGTTCATTACTAAAGTAATTTATTGATTTTGCAATTGACATGTAATATAAACTCAATCGAGTAACGATTGTGGTGGTAAATTTGAATGCTACAAACACGACCGCAATAAGCTCAGTTGGAAAGAGCTTCGGAACGGTATTCCGAGGTCGTGGGTTCAAGTCCCGCTTGCGGCAATCACTTTTTCCACCATAATTTAGTTTACTAAGTAAAGCATAGCATGTCAATTGCAAAATCAATAAATTACTTTAATAATATTCTGCTTGGTGAACTTTACAGGATAAGCTCATACATATGAAAATAATTAAGAGAATACACAAGTCAATATTATGATACTAGTTTTACGTTCTTTACCCAATACTATTTATTTAAAACTTTATCCAATTAGTATTTCACAAATTAAAACTAGTTAGTGGTATGAATATTCAATTTGAAAACCTACATTTAGCTTGCTAACCCTGCCGTTCGGCTGATTGTCGGGTGGTCACGAACTATTTACTGGGCAACTCCTTTGAACTATTCAATTTGATGGCAGACATTTGAAAGTTTTGCGTTTTTGAGTTTTCCACGCTTTTACCATTTTATGAGCGGCAAATCGATTCTGCAAAGCGTTCAAAACTGTATTACGAACGTTTTATTTGTTTTTGTTGAATCTAGTTTACAACTGGTTGCCAAATTATCCATTTCAAATATAGATAGTCATAAAAATAAGGCTACTTTTTAACACGCTTATTTATATTCGGTATGTATCTATCAATGTAATAATCTATGTAACGGAATCTTTAACAGTGATTTTCACCCTTTTGCAGTAGTCGGATTGATCTGAAATTTTGCACACCTAACAAGGACCGATGAAAATGCAATAATTAAAAAAAAAAAATTAGTATTTTCAAGCGTGTTTTTTATTTTTTGAACTAAGCTAATTATTATAGGATATCTTTTATACATACGAAAACATAGACAGACACAATAATTAAGCTTACAAATAAAAAACTAATTTTTCTTATTTCTTATGAAATAAGAAAAATTAGTTTAAATTTTTAATTTATTAATTTAAATTTTTTAATTAATTTTTTAATTAATTTTTTAATTTAAAAATTAAAATTAGTTTAAATCTTGTCTAGCTTGATATTTATATATCAAGCTAGACAAGATTTTCTTCTATAAAAAGATTTCCAGACCTTTCGTCTAAGAATTAGCCACTGCACGGCATACTCATGACATATTTGCATGAATAAGATTAAGATACCAGAATATTTAGAAAAGTCAATAAATAAAAAATATTTATTAACATGTTACAAAACGTCCTCTGTTCCAATGCTAACTTTATTTGCTTAAGTTATGTGCGTTAAAATAAATCTCAATAACATATTTAATAGTCCTGTTTGGCATTTCTCATTGTCAGTTGTTTTACAGCGTTTATATTAGTCACCATTGAACCACTGTTTGTATATAGATTTCTCTGTGAGCTACGGGAAGCATGTTGGTCACAGTTCAAACATTTACGTGTGTTTACGAACAAAACGGACTGAATTAAGTTTGACTGCACAACGACTCATTCCATAGGCACAGGTTGTTAAAAGTTTTGTGACAAACATAGTCCCTTCTATGAATGTTTCACTGCAACCAATTAAATAAAAGGAAATAAATAAAAGAAAACAATAATATTAAATATGAGATTGATAGAGTTGCCAGATTACAGTATTTCTGATTGATAAGTTCTACATATTATCTGCTGACTCACTTATGTGACCCCCGGGTCGGGTCATGGTAATACCTGAGTAACTACCATGGCCCGGCCACGGGCGAGGAGGAACACCGTGGGTTTTAGTAGGTATTCCGGAAGTGAATGAACTCCCCGGGAGTCCCACACAAAGTCCGATGGCCGCCCCTGCGGCCAGAGGACGAAGTGCGGAAATGCATTCCCCGTAGTCAAAAAAAAAACTTATGTGACATCAATCAACGTTAAATGGAAAGAATGTTGTTAAGATATCGCTTTATCAGACGTCATCTCTCTCTCCAGCCCATTAACGTCCCACTGTTGGGAACAGGCCTCCTCCCCTTTTGGAAGTATTATAAATATTCACGGACATTTCACAAATTATAAATATCACACCCGCTCGGTTCCCGCTCGGGACAATCACTTGATTGTCCCGAGCGGGAACCGAACCTGCGGCCTCGTGAACGGCAGTCTGTTACATGAACCACTAGATCACGACGCTCGTCATATTATATAGTCTACTGTGCTGCGCTGACCAGGCGTATTGGCACAGGGTCTATTTCTGGATTTTCCGTCTCTTATAGAAGATATTAACACATAATAGTATCCCTTAGGTGGCTCTTACAGCACCCACGGACAAAAGAGAATCTGTTCGTTCAATATAGAAATTAAAAAATAAAATCTTTAAAATGGTCGCAAGAAAAAGCACAGCCAAAACGAGAACATTCCGTTCATATGCAGTAGAAATCACAAATAAACGAATCGCAGGCGGAAACCAGTTATAAATAAACCTTAGATGTTTCTTTCCGAATGCAAAATGAAAAGACGTCGAAATCTTTTCACAGCGGTTGTCAACAGCATTGCATAAAAACAATAGTCATAGCCACATTGTTAATGTCGACAACAGACTTCAAACTTGCCATTCCACAGAAGTTTTAAAAATCATTATCGAAAACATCTAAAAACCAACCCCCTGGGGTGAAAAAACGACAATAATGAACCCCATGGACCTTCGTTAACCATTATCTACCCAAACAATTTCGAGAAACAAAAAACTTCGCCTTGAAGATTGCTATTGAAACCTTAACTGGGGAGTTTTAAAGTCTACAATTTACTTATCGGTTAGAAGAGATGTTATATTAACCTTAATCGCTAACTGGTAACTGATAGTTTTGACAAAAATTTTGGAGATAAATAAAAACGCCGGCATAAATATTACGGTCATTTTGGAATGCTGTTAAATAGCTTATCATTCAGTGAAAAAATATTCAACATATTTTCAAAATACTATAGTTATTTTATGTCAAAATTATCAAAACTTTTAATAATAAAGATATTTTTAATTATCAACGTCCATTAGTTAAATATTTACGGTATTTTAATTTCTGAATCTGAACCGTTTCTGGCTATCTTACGCCATATAATAAAAAAAGGATCATTTCTGACAAGCTACCCGTAATAAAACTGAGGCAATATCTTTATTAGCCGACTGTCAAGAAAGGGTTATTATGCAATATAAACATTTTAATCATCTGCTACTACTGGGAGTTATTTAGAATAAAATTTTTCGTCGCTCCTGAACCAATCGAAAATTTATTTTCCCAAACAAATTGGTTTTAGATACATCGATTACTATATTGATGGTCTCCGGTAGTTTTGAAATGCTTCTGGGGTAGTATTTTTTCCCAACATATAACATTATGACATGTTCGTTAATTGCTTAAAAGTAATATTATTATTGCTGATGACTTATTTACCACTAAAATCCTTGGCAAGTTCTGAGCTCTCAGCCCAATTGTAAATCTGCAGTTATTTACAGTAAAAATAACAATAGGTTGTAGAGCTTTAATTTCAAACAAACAAAATATACGATAAAAAGAAATATATTACGAGGTGAAATTCTTAAAATGTAATCAACTTTATAAGGGCTCTATTCGATATGATTGATTTTCAAGTTATTTGTGAAGCCAAATAAAATTAGTGTGATTGCAATAGAAAAATTGACAGATATGATTACTTTTTCCATAATTTTCGACAATAATTCCTTTGAGAGTGGATGAGAAGATTGTGGTTATTGCTTGGTAGAGAATGGGGTTGTTATTTTGGGTATTAATATAATAGGAAAGGCTATGCTGACAATGTAAATCCTACAATGCATGTTTCCCCCTTTAATAGAGCAAAATAAATGGCTTGTTATTGGATATAGTGCATTAGTGCTGGTCAAACTAATAGATCGTATATCAGTTAAATTTACAGTAGGTATGTATTATTATAGCCATGTTCGTGTGGTGACTGACTAAGAATACAAATTTCACCACCCCATTTCCTCCCCAGGGTGCACTTTATAATCTCTGCATATCCCTATAGGGGAAAGGTTTGATGTTATGATGTTAATTAATGATAATATATTATCCGTTAGATATTTAATTATAAAACATTATTTTATTCCACTAATGCGTGATAGTACTGATCGGCATCATTCTCACACCCCTTATACAATTATGATTAATATTGTTAAAAAAAATGAAAGGAATTAAAAAAAAAAAATCCATGGAGTTTCTTGTCTGTTCTTCTCCATAGGATCCGCGTTTGGAACAGACACCTAGTTTCTGACGTTTCAAAAGAGCTTGTAAAACATGCCAACTTGAAATAAAATATTTTGACTTTGACTTTGCGTGGAATCCACAACCTTCGCCGTATGGAATACGCAATGTTTAGCGCTAATCAGTATACAGCCGTTAAAATAACAAATACATTGAACTAATTTGCCGAAACAATAATGTTCCTGAAAGAATAAATCGGAGCAAAAAACATCATTTACAAATCGTTTCCCTTTAACAAAATCTGATATTTAATTTTGACGCAATGGATTGACTCACTTGGCCAAACTTGAAAGCCGTACCGAAGCAGCTTGCGACCGATGATATCCACTAGCAAACGCTCTCCTATTGTCAAGAAAATATCAACCGCCTACCTCATCAACAAATTCTTCAAAAAATTTCACGGACGAACTGAGTACCAACAAAAGCTCCCTACGTTTTTTCTCTCTCACAAAAACGGATCTTCGCTTGTTAGAAAAAGATAGTAGATTGGTTACCTAAGAGTAAGTGAGATGGATATATAACAATGGCAGGTAAGAAGGGCCCATAGACTAATTGAATATTGAGACAGTAATAATATTGGCTGCATAAAATTGTGATTTGACACGGCACAGTATTGCGAAGAGCGTTTCAATAATATTTAAGTGAATTTCTCGGTGTTACGCTCTGTTTTGTTTATGGAAAAAATTTTCAAGGTGCAGGTCAATGTGATGCTCTATATAGATACTAGAATTTTTTTTTTCAATATTAACGCTTAATTTAACTTTCAACGGACCTCGTGGCCTTGTGGTTCAAATAACGGACTGCTGTTAATGAGGTCTCGGGTTCGATTCCTTCGATCATTTGTGCGATGTTAATGTATGTCCTGCGTCCGGGTGTTTTCTATGTATTATAAGTATGTATTTACAAAAGATAACTAGTATATGTATTATATCCGTATTCTGGTACCCATAACACAAGCATAAATAAGCTTAGCTTGGAACCAGAGGACGTTGTGTGTAATGTCCATGAATATTTATTTATTTTATTTTTTATCCACACATAGAAAAATGGATTAGTATTTTCTAAATTACACGCGTTCGAAGTCGCGCGCAAAAGCTAGTTAAACATATTATTGTGGTTGGTAAACAAAGCTTACTCGGTATCAGTATACATTGTCTGTTTATATCCCTAAAACCATAAATCATTTTAAATAATATTTTGCTAAACAAAGATAAATGACTATTTTGCGGGGCCAGCCCTCGCCGGGTCATGGTAAAGCTCAAGGCACCATCATGACCCGGCAGGGTAGGAGGCGAGAAAAGAAAAAAAAAACAAAAAGCTATAAGAAAATTTTCAATATAGAAATAGAGTTTTGGTCATATTAATATTATGTTACCGGTAAACACTCACTGTTATGGGATCGATGATGTCGACCCAGGTTTCGAACATATCCGATGCTCATCTTCAGGACGAGTACGCAGCGGCGTCTGCGGCATCAGTGCACGACGGAAGGTCGGTCGAATATAAGAAAATTGCCCCAATAATAGTATTTAGTATAGTAGTATTTAATAGTATTTATTATTTAGGTGGAAATTTTATGGTCTGTATGGTGACAGATTAAGAATACAAGTGTCACCACCCTATTTCCATCCCAGGGTGCTGTAAAAACTAGCTAAGGGACAATATAAGCAGTAAACGTTTACTGTGAGAGACGTAAAAATTCGAAACTAAACCCTATGCCAAGACGCCTAGTCAGCGCGACGCAGTAGACCATAGTCCTTCCCAAAGTGGAGGCCCGTGCCCAACAATGGGATGTTAATGGACTGGAGAGAGAGAGAGAGAGAAGATAAATTCTACGTGTCTATTTGTAAATGTGTGTTAACAGGCTGTTAATTAAATATATAGTCATACTTTTCTTATGTTGAGATGGATGTGTGGCGTCACGCGAATGGATAAAATAAGGAATGAATATATTAGAGGAATAATTGAAAGTGATGCCAGTGACTGAAAAATTGAAGAACGAGCGGATGTCCTGGTATGGGCATGTTATGAGACGAGAGGAAAGTAATGTCGTTAGGAGAGTTCTGAGTATAAATGTGGAAGGAAAAAGTCTAGAGGAAGACCTAAGAAAAGATGGATGGACTGTGTGGAAGAGGACATGAAAGAAAGAGGAGTTGACACAGACATGACGGCTAATAGAAGACTGTGGAAGAAAAAGACATGCTGCGCCGACCCCGAAATAATGGGATAAGGGCAAGAGGATGATGATGAGTCATACTTTTTTAGTTAAAGAAAAAAACATTGATGTTATGTATAAGTTTATTTGAGAAACATTGTAGTGGTAAATTTAGTTAACATGTGCAGGTCAGATGGAACATTAACATTACTGCTCTAAGCAGTTGAGGCGAACGTTATATTGTAGTGTATTTTTTCAGTCACACTTAGCATTGCTTAAGAACTCCTTTACATCTTACGTAAGTGTAATAAGCACTTTAAAACGATCAACATTTTTTACTCAACGATAATATTTTATATTAACTAGTAGAAAAACAGCAATGACAAGTAAAAAAAGCTATTGTATATTAACAAAGTAGGCCGTTTGCATTCGTTTCATAAAAAAAAACTATACGCAGGTACTTCACTCTTGTTAATTGGTTGGATTATTGAGGTTATATCACGTTTTACCATAATTTTCAAAACTCATCATAATTTTAAAATCCTGAAAAACTGAGTCCATTTGACAGATCAAGAATACGCATAATACTATGTAACAACCCGATATTATTATTGTCTCGCGTATATACAATACGAAAGAATATAAAAATAATTTATGGAGCTTCCATAACTTGCAGAAGTTTTTATCATGCAATCGAATCTAAACGCTAATAATAGGTGACCCGTCTAAATTCTTTTATGGAAGAAACTTAGCTATCGTGGAACTTATTGCTACTATCCTTCATTGCATTATTTAATTTGCAAAAACTGCAAAATAAAGCAAGTCAATTTCAAAAATAATTTTTAAATCCTAGAATATGATATCATGGTAGTTATTTTACAAAGAAAATTGTGCTTCACTGTGGCCTCTGCCCACCTGCCGTTAATCTTAAACCCGGACAATACCAAAAATAACTACTAAGACTATTGTACAACAAAAAACCGTAATATTACCGCTAAAATAGAAAGCAGCTGTTTAATTTAGGTCACTCGACATCTGTGGGGGTTTCGTCTAGATGTCAGACAAAAAATAGCATGAGATTAAGTATATAAAAGTGAAAATAGGTCGGAGTTACAATAAAGATTGTATAAATTGAGACATAGAAGGCAACTGAATGTTCCATATAAGAAAGAGGTTTGAAATTAATTTAGATAAAAGAATAAATATATAAATAAATATTCACGGACATTTCACACAACATCCTCTGGTCCCAAGCTAAGCTTATATGCTTGTGTTATGTGTACAACAATACGAATAGAATACATTATATTGCTAATAGAATGGCAAGATGAATGGATTGTGTGAAGGAAGATGTGAAAGAGAAATGCATAGATACATGAATGAAATGGACGTTTCGCCGACCCCAAGAAATGGGATAAGGACAAGGTAATGTTGACAAAGATTCAACAAAAAATTAATGTCATAAAGGTCTAAAATGTATCACTTAATTAATAGCGATAAAAAAATTGATTTTGTGTTTGATTAAAAATAAAAAAAAACTTAATCATGTAAAATATTCGCAAGTTGTTTTTTGGTCTTCGAGCGAAAGCACCTTGGGCGGCTTGGAAATTTTTTATTATGCCCTTTTAAATCCGTAATTATTATACCAGTCGTTAAGTTTAAGATATAACCAACAACGCGGATCACAAATTTAAATCACATGCTTTCTCAAATATTAACCCTAAAATCGCGATTATGCACAACCTGGCGTGCTTGATTACACACGCGAGGAGCATATGGTGGGTTAACACCTGCACTGTTCACATCAATATAAAAAAAATAATAGAGGTGCGTTTCAGGGTCTCGACGACACAAAAAATATTAGTCCTACTTTAACAATATGAGAGAGACGAAATGCTTCTAACGGTCAAGATTCGAACTTTTATCCCCAGACCTGGGCAGGCAATTGTCCGTATATGGCAGTAATGTGAATGTGCTGCTGGCCCAACCACTGTCTGAAGGAGCGACTTAACTGTTTGCAGCACTAAACTGGCCCTTAATGAGTCTCCTAAATCAGTAATAATGCTGACTTCCATGCATGCAGTAACGGGTTCAAATCCTCTTGAGACCTTTAAGGACGTTCACTACCATTTAGACCAAAAAGCAACTTAAAAATTCGTTATTTGACCAGCAATCTAAAAATCACATTAAAATTAATAAGACCTTGAAATCCAAGTATGAAAGATTGAGTAAATATAATTTTAGTACATTGTTATGAAACTGAAAATGGTAAAATTATTTTTGCACTGAGAATAAAAGGATATTAACACGAGCCTTTGTTGGTTTATAAAAGGATCTCGAAATAAGATTATATAGTGCTATACAATAAGCACACAAAGGCATACAGGTCGCGAGAATTAACGCTCTTGATCCATTCTTTCATCTTAAATGGACACAGCCGAGTGTAGGGTTTCCACTTTTATACTTTTAGAATACTCCAGTAAATTATTTGTCATTGGTAAGATTAACCAAATAATTGGTCAAGTGCGAGTCGGACTCGCGCACGAAGGGTTCCGTACCATTATCTATGCAACATAAGGCAACGTTATTAGTATCGAGCAAGAAACGGTAAAAAAATCATGTTTGTTGTATGGGAGCCCCCCTTAAATATTTATTTTATTTTATTTTTAGTATTTGTTGTTATAGCGGCAATAGAAATACATTATCTGTGAAAATTTCAACTGTCTAGCTATCACCGTTCTTGAGATACTGGGTACGGAACCCTAAAAATCATGTTTGTTGTATGGGAGCCCCCCTTAAATATTTATTTTATTTTATTTTTAGTATTTGTTGTTATAGCGGCAATAGAAATACATCATCTGTGAAAATTTCAACTCTCTAGCTATCACCGTTCTTGAGATACAGCCTGGTGACAGACGGACGGACGGACGGACGGACGGACAGCGAAGTCTCAGTAATAGGGTCCCGTTTTTACCCTTTGGGTACGGAACCCTAAAAATGAAAATTGATGGTGTCAATAATAGAATGTCATAATGATAACTGAGTAATTTTACTAATTTATTAATTTTGCAATTGACTTGCTATGCTTTTACTTAATAAATTAAATTGTAATGGAAAAAGTGGTCAGCGCAAGCGGGACTTGAACCCACGACCTCGGAATACCGTTCCGTAGCTCTGCCAACTGAGCTTATTGCGGTCGTGCTAACAGTAACCAATTAGACCACTACAATTGTCACTCGATTTCGATTACATCGCATTTTAAAAGAAAAGTAGTATATGTATTCTATCCGTATTCTGGTACCCATAACACAAACATATAAGCTTAGCTTGGGACCAGAGGACGTTGTGTGAAATGTCCATGAATATTTATTTATATTTATATTATTTATATTTTGATGTACAACGCCATTTATCGAGAACGTTTTGCAATTAAGTTTTTTTATTATAGTGTATTAAAGATACGAAATAGTCACTTAATCAAAATACACCTATAGTTGTTTTCATTTCTTAGATAGGTTTAGTGGTGCACGTAGAATTGTTACGATTATCTTTTACTATCCGACCAAGGAAGGTCGATCGAAGGTTTATCAATGTATTTATTACCTCGTATCTTATGAATGGGATCAATCTTATTTCTTAAGATAGATTATTGAAAATAAAAACAAAATTTACGACTATTAAGGGAAAAATTGATGTGCCGTAATGCGAATGAAATAATCCATTTTGGATACGGCATTTCAGGTATTTTATTTTCAGTTTCTGAAAATAACCCATCGCTAAAGGAAAAGAAATCACCTTGTAAGACACCGAAATAGGACGTCCAAATCACCGCTCTTATGATAAACATTGAATTCCGTATATTTTTCAAAAACACTCATTACATTTTTATTAGAAGTCTGTTAAAAATCGCGTGGAACAGGTGCAAGTTGAAATCCAAGCGATTACCGACCGAGTCTGAATTGTACTAGTGATTAATCGTCGGAAAGAACGTGAATCTAGGTACCGAGAAAAATACTTTTGAATTATTCTTCTGTAATACTAGATTTTGGATAATTTTCTCATTAAATTTTGTTTTATCTTCACAACATACTAAAGTAATAAGTAGAGGGTAATAGTAAACGAAAATCTGTACTAATATTATAAAACCGAAGAGTTTGTTTGTTTGAACGCGCTAATCTAAGGATATTTTTTCAGTGTTGGATAGTAAATTTATCGAGAAAGACTATACTATAGGCTATAAAACATTACACTGTGACGAACAGAAGCGAAGCATTAGTGAAACATGTTGCAATCACGTGTAAATAAAAATGGTGCAACAGTTTTACAAACATTATTATTATCTTAAAAATATTTATATGTTACCGGCTAACACTCACTTTTATAGGATCGATGATGTCGACCCAGGTTTCGAGCATATCCGATGTTCATCATCAGGACGAGCGCGCAGCGGTGTCCGTGACCTTCCGACGCGCACTGCGGGCCATGTCGCGTGTTGCCCGCTGTGATAATGTGGAGGGCGGAGGGTCTTGCAGTATTGGGGGGATTTTTGTAACACTGGTGTTCACCGACTCAGATGGAGAGAGGTCGGTGTCCCGTGGTAATGTTGTATTGCTGTCGGCAAGCGCATCGTCCTGTATCGCGAGAGCACTATTGCACACACTGCTCACTGTGTCACTCTCTAGGCTAACCACTTGTAGTTTCGCCCTCCACATTATCACAGCGGGCAACACGCGCCATGGCCCGCAGTGCGTGTCGGAAGGTCACGGACACCGCTGCGCGCTCGTCCTGATGATGAGCATCGGATATGCTCGAAACCTGGGTCGACATCATCGATCCTATAAAAGTGAGTGTTAGCCGGTAACATATAAATATTTTTAAGATGACTCAAACTCACGAAAATTTCAATACTATTATAATTATCATATAATTAAGCTCGTACAAGTACCAAAATTTAAAATAATAGGACATAGCAAAATCGGAAAGCCGAAGAAACGATAGTGTAAAAGAAGGTATGACAGATAGAAGAGTAAATACAGAAATGACGTCTGACCAAAGAGCATGGAAGAAAAAGGCAACCATATAAAGGGATAGCGGCATAACGAGAAAGGCAGTGATGAGAATGATGAAGGCAAAAAAATTGGTCAAGTGCGAGTCGGACTCGCGCACGAAGGGTTCCGTACCATTATCTATGCAACATAAGGCAACGTTATTAGTATCGAGCAAAAAACGGTAAAAAAATCATGTTTGTTGTATGCCCCCCTTAAATATTTATTTTATTTTATTTTTAGTATTTGTTGTTATAGCGGCAATAGAAATACATCATCTGTGAAAATTTCAACTCTCTAGCTATCACCGTTATTGAGATACAGCCTGGTGACAGACGGACGGACGGACGGACTAACAGCGAAGTCTCAGTAATAGGGTCCCGTTTTTACCCTTTGGGTACGGAACCCTAAAAAGACGTGTGGCACTCGGGGACTGACGCGGTAAGGCTATTTCATAGCATTTTTTATCAACTTATATTATTTATAATTATTTATTTATTTTATTTATGCAAGAATCTAAATACCATAAACTAAAATAAGATTAATAATCCTTATTTACTGATGCTTACATCTGTCCATTGTTTATGGTAATTATGATAAAATAGCGATTGTCAATCAAATGTCGATAAAATAAAATTAATTTTATTTAACATTATTAAAAGCTAAAATACGCTGTTATCTGAACATTTAGCATATTATGTTGTCGATTCAAAATCCTTATTTGAATACGCTGTTTAATTTGGGCACTTACCCTTGGTATCAACAGGATGAAATAAATTGCGGGGCGAAGAGGGGATTACGCATGCGCAGTAGCGCCGATAATGTAAGGTTTTTTCATTACGCTATTTTCGTTACGGAATTTCTGGATTCGGTCTCCACGCTCAAGGCCCGCGATAGAAGCTATGCAATAGCTTAAAAAACTAGTAGTTTAATTAAAAAATTCCAATACTTCACACTACTTAGCAACAGAACAAAATCACGTAATAAAACACTTTTAAGGCTTTTAAAAAGATAGGTACAGAGACATTTTGAACGTAGGTTACAATGCCCGTTCGCCTCCGGCTTCATTAACAGATGGGCTCCGTTATCGTGTTTGCTCAGGCGTCCTGATTTACGTATTTGCGACAGGGCCGCTTTGTCATGCGACAAAAAATCATACTTCCCTGACTAGTCTCAGGATACCAAAAATAATGTACCGGGATGGCCAAATTTATTGATGGGGACGAAGAATTAGAAATTGAATTATGTGTTTATCCAAAATGATATACTTGTAAGAGTGGCAGTTTATTATCCTTATGGTTTTGCCGCATCTAATAAATTTAAAGTAAAACAGTCGCAATCACTCTTCAAGACTAAGATTTTAGGGTAACTTGTAAGTTTATCATATTTCTTGGAAACCTTACTCTTAACAAAATATGTACAATTACATACTAATCTACTCCAGTATTTGAATATAGGGTTTCAATCGGATTCTTCGATTTGCAAAGATAATTTTGTATTTAAGTTAATAAGTATTTTATTTTTACTATAATTTTATTGACATTGATATAATATTACATACGGCGCTGTTCGCCCAGTTCTGTTACTTGAACTTGGCTGTTGCGTGACTAGATTAAAATATGCATTATGCATATTACTCACAGGTTTTTGGGTCGATTCAGTAATTGTAAGGGATAGCCGTTAATACATTAAGATAAGTTTTAGTACATATATACTAAAGACAAAAATGAAAAAGTAATTCTGTCTATCTGTCGCTCTTTGACGACCTAACTAACCGAAGAAATTAAATTCACTGTATAATCAAGAGTACGCACGTACTCGGACCACTTTTTTTTAATGCAAGAAAGGTGAATCCAAATTCTACGAGTACCAAACCAAGTCGCCGGTAACAGTTACTTAAATATGTATAACTAGTTAGCAGACCGTAGCTGGTAGATTCACCAATTATATTATTACTGAACTAGAAAAAAAGAACTTTATGTAATAAAGTCGCCGAAGTACAATAACATTTCGACACATTTATCACAGGGGCCGAATTTAGGGCAAGTCGTAAAGTTGAAGTTAAAAATTCCGACAATTAATACGTCGTAGAATTTGTTGTTGATGAGTTAACTGGGTGATATCTGGCCTAAATATAGGGAGTTAGAGTGATAATAATATTTTATATTTATGGCCCACTGACGCCTACAAATATGTAGGTCATATTTTTATAACTAACTAGAGAATTTTTTGTGTTTAATTATTGTTGTAAGAGAAATACAACATTTATAATTCTGGCATTGCATTAAACACACAAACAAACAAGCATCGGCGAAATCACAAATATGATTCAGCCAGTTCTTTTAGTAAGTCTGCTCTCAAAAATAAATCTAACGCTATGTTATATTATAAGCCATTCATCTCTGAGCCTCATTGGTGCCAGTTAACTAGGCACAACTAAATTTAAATAAAAATTAAAATTTATAGCGTCAATAACGCAATTCGGCGATGTTTACTGAACTTTCTTATTACAAAGAACTGTGGTATAGCAGACAAAAGATTTTAATCAATGTAAAATTAAATGTCTACAACAAAACAGCCAATTGATGAAATTACATCACAGTTAATTTTATTTTTATTAAGTTAGGTTAAGCTTCCTCCGTGTAGTGACGGATTAAGAATACAAGTGTCACCACCCCATCTCCTCCCAAGGATGCTGTAAAAGTCAGCTAAGGGATGCACACAGATAACATCCCCTGTGAGAGACGGAAAACTCGAAAATAAACCCTGTGCCAACACGCCTGGTCAGCGAGGCACAGTAGACCATAATCCCTCCAAAGTGGAGGGGGCCCGTGCCCAACAGTGAGACGTAAATGGGCTGGAGAAGGAGAGGGATGTTAAGCTTTTGACGCATCAAAATTGGCCTCATGATATTTTGGATGTAAACTTTTCTGTCAAACTGCTGTGATGGAAACCATCAAAATACAAACTGGTGAGAAATTTCAATAATGATTTAAGAACTATTTGAGTCACAAGTATGAATAAGTAGACAGCAGCTCTGTAGGGGTTTTGATAGATTCTACAGGAATATTAATATTTTTTTTACATGGGGAATGTATTGACGCACTTCGCCTGTCCAGTTGCGGGGGCAACCTTCGGGCTTCGTGTGGGTCTCCCGGCGGCGGCCGGACTACCCACTAGACCCCATGGTGTTTCTCTACGCCCAGAAACCCGGGCCGTGGTAGTCACTCAGACAGTCTACGTGGTAGCAAATTCTACAGGAATATTGGTGCTTGTCGGTGAAATAATAAAAACACAACCTACTGCGACGAATGCTTTATTGTCACTACTTAGTTTAGTATTATAATATTACAATAAAATGCTGACTATTCTATAACATAAGTTACATATAAATAAAATTGTACCTTGGACAGCTGTCTGTATAAGCTCTATAAACTTATTCCTTTAACGAATTAACTCAACATATTTTTTCCCGACAAAATTGAAATTTCTCAAATATTTCGAAACAGTTATGCAATTAGGTATTGGTTAGTTATTTTGCAAGCGAGACGGCACTATTAGTTTTCATTCGAATACCTACACAAAGCATTGGATCCACCTTAATATCCGATTGAAAGCAAACAATTCTTGCATTTCATTTATTCGGATACGATCCAGGGCTGTCACATGAACTTTCTCTTATATTCCAGTAATTATAATAATTAAATTCATATCTTGTTCAAAGAGATCTCAAGAAAGCCCAGTTGTCCGAAGAGAAAACCCAAGACCGTCTAACTTGGCGCAGAAAAGTGAGGAGACCGGACCCCGAATAACGTCACATACATCTACACATACACATCGTGTCAAAAATTCTTCTAATTCGAAATAAATATGCGAATAATTCTATTATAGAGAGAGATATATACAGAGGTGATCTTAAGAATCAAGATTTTTATTACTAAAATTGCGTGTTGGAGAAACTCATCTATTTTTGGTATATTTACAGGTACGGTAAACACTATTTAAACACACTCTGTGTTTAAATGGTGTACATGATTTTCCAATACCAAATAATTCTCGAAAGTGCCATTTTGGACTAAGCACTAGGAGGTTTTTTTAAATGTTAGGGGTATGAAATATCCGCGAATATAATTAGAATATCGTTGGCTGTTTTTATAGTGTTATATCAACATAATAATATACCAGTCCTTATTAACCATAACACAAATCATAAGCTTAGCTTGGGACCAGAGGACGTTGTGTGAAATGTCCATGAATATTTTATTTTTATATATTTTTACTTATTACTATTAAGGGCCTACATCAATATTATCGTATATCATCGCCGACACGTACATATTAACACAGCCAGTAGGCACAGAAAATGAAGAATTAGGGATACTTTTCCTATTTACTCAAAATCTACTAAATATATTTTAATTCTGATTTACGTGTTTCTATATATAATAGTTACTTATGTTTTTAAAGTTATTTCATTAGTTAATACGCGATAATAGACCGACAAATGAAAAAAATAAAAAATTAGAGAGGTTGTTTCGCTAAGATTTTCTATCGAGAAAACTTTTTTCAATCGCGTTTCTGAGTTTATGCGATCCTAGATCATATATTGAAAAAACATATACTTAAAAATTAGAGCTCTAGCCATTCAATCTAAAGAAACAATGAAAACTTCGTACGTAGAAAAATGCACGAAGCTATTTTGGTATCCTCTTAATAGAAGGGGTCCGTAACAGGCGACTTAGCGTTGTGGTTTTAATTTCATAATATTTCATCATGCGATGAAATTGAAAACAATTGTTTAAATTTGAAATAGTACCTATAACAAACTATAATTGTATAATTTAAACTGGTTCTCATACAACTTATTTCATCTAACGTGTCAACCCTTATACCGATACAGATGAACGAATGAACGAAACGAACGAATAACCGGCTTTAAACCAAGTATTTTTAAATTCCTGCGCATTCTGAAACTTTTAACGGTGCAACGATTTGTGACAATAATTTTTTTATGCACTTGCATAATTATTCTGTATTGAAATGAACGTAAGTGATATTCATAGATTGTCGAATGCCCCAGTCAAAATATGACAAGTTAAATAAAAACTTATACAGATCAGCGTAAAACAAAGAATCAATTACAAACACATTACTTTTCCTTAAACATAAAAACAACAAAAAAAATTATCTAATTTCTTTATAAATTTTTTTTTATTATAGGTATCTAGTATAGATGTCGCAAAAGTACTACACGCTACCCATTAAGCGTGGGATACCTAACAGTAAAAATCAACCATATTTATTCCTTAAATCAACACAAAAAGAATAATAATACTAATGTTTTTCTTTTTAATTGCATTAAAAGTCAAAGCGTAAACAGCCATATTTATCAATTCATTTTCAAACTTACATTTGAAATACCGACATATGGGTAAACCAAATACCGCAGGGGGTTCTACCAGCCCTCGGCGAGGGTGGCAAACATTAATGATTTGCCGTTTTATTGTTTCCGAAATGATTTCGAGTCATTGTGGCTCAATCAATCAAATATAATGAAAAGCAAGTCTTTATCAGTTGGAGTAATGCAGATATTTTCGAGGGTAATTTTAAAGTACGTATTTATAAATGAAAATGTTTACCGTGTAACGACCATTTACTTTTACGGCGGTACTTTTGTTATATTTTAGTGATGTGATTCGGGTTCCAGATTCAAAAAATGTGTCGATAAAAATTATATTTAATTAATAAAAATAAAAAATACTAACGTAATTTTAACACGCTTTTATAAGTTTGGTATGTATCTATCAATGTATTAATCTATGTAACGGAATCTTTCAACGCGATTGTCACCCAATTGCGATAGTCGGATTGATTTGAAATTTTGCATACATATCAAGGACCGATGACAATGCAGTGATTTAAAAAGATATTCAGGATGTTTAAGCGCGTTTTTTGGTTTTTGAACTAAGCAAATTATTACAGCAGTTTCTAGTTTTTTAAGGTTGCGGACTTCGTACAAAATTATGTTTTTTTTAATTAAGCTGCGTACATAAAAATATTTGGAGTGTAACTGTAGAGACTCAGACAGTCCGTGTTGTGAAGGATTAAAGTACGAGTTTTACCGCCTTATTTCCTTCCTAGGGTTCTTTAAAAGTCAGCAAAGGGATTATTGAGTATATTACACAGATAACATTGTCTCTGAGAGACGGAAACTTCGAATATAAGCCTATGCCTATAAATATATGCCTATGCTGGAGAGGGGGAGAGTGTAGAGATAGAAACATTTATAAAAAATAACAGATTACTTTGAAGAAAAATTAAACATTTATCGGTATTTATCGGATATTACACGGCATTGGGTAACTAGATAGAAATCAAATGAACAAAATAAGAAATATTCATCGGATTAAAATTAAAACGGATAATTTTTCTCTTTCGTACAATGTCTGAGCTCTCATGCTATACACCTGCCTGCCTGGTTCCAGGACAAACTAATTAATGAGGCGTATCAGTAGTAATATATCAGTCCGAGCGGTATATTATTAGCCATAAAAACATAGGGCGAACGAAAAACAGGTTTGGTCTTAGTCCCGGATGTAATCGCCTATTAAAGAATATTTTCACATTTTGATGTTTTATTAGGGTTCTGAGTTACTGAGACTTGGCTGTCCGTTCGTTTATCCGTCAGTCATCAGACTATATCTCTGGAACTCTGATAGTTAGAGGAGAAAGAGAAAAATAAAATATACGCTTTTTGTTACATATTATCTATGAGTTCACGTTATCACGCAGTGCCCTGCTACAGAATGCTCGCGAAATGCCTCTAACAGAGACAGATGGAGATAAATTGTGAAGGCAACGACCAAGTCGCTAAATAGTCGACGACCACGACCACTCTACAAAAGAGTGTCCGACTGAGAAGAGGAATCTATGAGTTTCTTGGTTTAGTCGATAGTGACTTCTAATTAATTAAGTGTTGTGTTCGACTCCAAAATGGAAAGATTTTTCATGATAATGATAGAAGAACATATTATTGTTTATTTTGTTTTTGAATAACACCAAAGCGACGGTGAGCAGAGGTTTAGTAATCGGGTTCTGTTGTACTTTGGATACGACAAGCTTCTATTAAAACAAGTTTTATCAATACAAGTAACATCACTATTATTCAATTATTTTATCACGTAATTTTTTATTTGTATAAAGTCATGATTATTTGCGATTTTTATAGCTGCCATGTCAACGAACAACTTGATTGTAAAATTTGTTTATATAAAACCACGCTTACAAATATTCATATAACACAATAGAAAAATTACAGATAGACAGACACGGAAGTAAAATTACAAGGATTCAAATAAAGCCACTGCTGTGAGCTGTGAGGTGTCCTTAGTGACTAGAAATGTCGGACTAGATTTAAAACAAATATGTACCTATATCAAAATTATTCTAAACAAAATGATAACGCAAATCTAAAATCGCTGCCTTATTTATGTTTCTAGAAATAAATCGTAAGGTCCCAGATACCCTTCGATTAAATATTCGAGTCAATATTAACACAGGGTTAAGTGTATCAAGAAACTAGAGATCAGATACTTGATAGTAGTCAAGATTTTATTTAATCGTATTTGTCTTGACTTATTAGAAAACAAAAGTCGTCATTTTTAGGGTTCCGTACCCAAAGGGTAAAAAAGGGACCCTATTACTGAGACTTCGCTGTCCGTCCGTCCGTCCGTCCGTCCGTCCGTCTGTCACCAGGCTGTATCTCAAGAACGGTGATAGCTAGAGAGTTGAAATTTTCACAGATGATGTATTTCTATTGCCGCTATAACAACAAATACTAAAAATAAAATAAAATAAATATTTAAGGGGGGCTCCCATACAACAAACATGATTTTTTTACCGTTTCTTGCTCGATACTAATAACGTTGCCTTATGTTGCATAGATAATGGTACGGAACCCTTCGTGCGCGAGTCCGACTCGCACTTGACCAATTTTTGTATGTATGCCTCTATGTGAGCTTTTATCTTCAAAAGTACACAACGGATTTTGATCCGGTTTTTTATAGATAGATTGGTTCAAGAGGATGGGTATTATGTATAACTTTTTTTTTACTTACAATAAATAAAGATAAAGAAGCAATACGTATATGTATACAACATAAACAATTTTTTATTTTATGTGTGTATTCTAAAACCCGTTACGCATGCAATACTGTCAGCCTGGTTGTGTGAGGTGCTCGAGAAAATAAAAACAAAATTTGGTCACCTATTTGAAAACAGCCCTGTACGAAGAATGACAGCTGTCAAATAAGGGTCACAGGTGGGCAGTGAAATAATTGGCTGCAGTAAATAAGGCAATCACACCTGTGATTTATCACACATTTATCTAATAACCATAAAACCAGTAACTCATTAAAAACCTATATTGAATTAATTTACTTTTAATTAAAAAGCAAATATTTTAATTTTGGTTATTTCCAGACATTTCAAAGACTGCAGTTTTCAGTCATACTTCATTCATTGACGCACTTTGCCGTTACCGCTGCGGGGTTTTGTGTGGGACTCCCGGCCAAATGAGATCCGGACTGCCCTGAGCCTGACTATGGTGGCCCCTGTAAAGGGGATAAACCCGGATTGGGGCCATTAGGCTCCCCCATCTCGTGTGAAATGCCTCTTCCCATAACACATTGCCACAGTTAGGACTGACCATAGTGGTTGAAAACTAAACGCAAATACAAACCGCAATATACATAGGGTCAACTCGCTCTTCTCTTCTTCTCCAACCCATCAACGTCCCACTGTTGGGCACGGGCCTCCTCCACTTCCGGAGGGATTATGGTCTACTGTGCCGCGCTGACCAGGCGTGTTGGCACAGGGTTTATTTTCGAGTTTTCCGTCTCTCACAGCAGATGTTATCTGTGTGCTATACCCCTTAGCCGACTTTTACAGCGCCCTTGGGACGAGATGGGATAGTGACACTTGTATTCTTAATCCGTCACCATACGGAGAGTCACCACATCTCGCTCATTGGTCCTTAATATGGAATATGCAAAAATTTTAGATTAATCCGACTACTGTAAATGGGTATAATTACTTTTAAAGATTCCGTAACATAGATAAATACATTGATAGATACATACCGAGGTAATAAAAATGTGTTAATTAAAAATAACATTATTTTATTACATGAGTCGCGCAATGAATAAGAGTATCCATTTTAAAATTAACAAGTTACTAAAAAGCTTTTGTTAATAAAATTTTGTATTAAAACTTTAATAAACACAGTATACCTTATTAAAGTCAAGTTTAGTATATACATACCTTTTATTCCTTTGGCAGACATGAAAATAGTAATAAAATATTATTATACAAATATAATGAAATTCTATGTAATTTAACATTCAAGGGTAAAGTTAAAATTACTGTTTGAAATTAAAATTAGTTTTAATTTTAGCTGTAAGTTTATTTTATTTTTTTATCTAGTTTGTGAATATGTTTATGAATATCATAATATTAAATTTAATATACCTAATATTAAAATTATCATAGCTTAAAAGTTTGGAATTGCATGAAGTCTTCGAGCAAAAATCGACTAGGAGTTGAGACAGAGAGACGGAGAGCCGAACACCGCTGAAAAAGATACGTGAGCAATGCTCATACTCATTGTATACGGACACTGTCATCTCCTAGTATGTACGAGGTGATTTTGTGCGGGGCGTGCGTAGCGATCAATGAAATTACATTATTATGTTACTATTCCGTAGATCTGTTGCCGTAGTACATATAATAAATAATACATATATTTTTCACATATTTATTGTTTTTTTTTGGAAAAATCCTTGGTATTTCGTAACCAAAAAGTTCCTATATTTTAATTGGTCATACTCTTCATTTGCCTATTATTCTGATAGCCATTAACTTGGCCTTTGTATTGTTCTGTTTAAATGTTATTGGTTGGTCCTAATCGAGCTTGAACAATACTTATTCAAGTCATCTCAATGCAAAGGGACACTTTATTTGATTTGTAGTACAATAAATGGCAGCAATATTGTCTACGGAATCCATAAAGTTATAAATTTTGTTGCATTGTATATTAATATTCAGCCTTACGGATACCCTTTTTGTTTACAGTAACTTGAAAGATAAGAACTAAAGGGAAAAGGAAAAAAATTATAAAAAAAAATTATAAAAACTTTTCGGCCTAGTAGTAGACTTCCGATTACCTAGACTGATTCACTTTGAGGTAGTAAACTCGATTCTGACCCAAGTTATTTCCGTTATAAACACAGATTTTTGTACAGAGTGTCAATCAATATATCTTTTAGCATTCCTCCGTCCAATGCTGGAGATAGACCTATCCCTTAGAAAGCCAGAATTTACCACACTGCCCCACTAGCAGCCGCTGGACAGTAAGCGCCGAATTTCGGTCTGTATAGAGTTGTTTTTATTGGCCAAAAATATTAATACCAAAAAAGAAACTGAATCTTACTAAACTCTTAAAAATATATTTCAGAAAACTCTACATCAAAATAATGACTTTTAACAAAACGGAGAGTGGAGCTAATTATAAGACTTAGCTTAAATATAAATTAACAGCGCATATTTCTTCTAACATCCGTTTTCGGTGACAAAATGGCCTCCACTTCCCTCAACAATTTTCATCAAAGCCACCCTTCTGAAAAGTCCTTAAGAGGAAATGGCTAAAGATAGTCCTCGGCTATTACCGGCCAAAGTTCAAATTTGCTTCAAACTACCCTCAAACCATCGCATTGCTTAGTTATTTAACCTGAATGCTGCCTTTACTTGTGGCTTCGAGAAAGTTACTGGCTTTTGAACTTGTACTAGATTTCTTGGTAGTTTAAAAAGTTAAAGTAGCCTCACGTTACAGATGAGAGTGTTAAGAACTTTGGAGTTTGTTAGTAATTGATTACACCGTAAGGTCGTAAGCACTAATTACACTAGAGGCAAACAGTTACTTTACAAACTTGAAATAGGAATATTTTTAATTCAGAAGATACTTTAGTTTCCAAGTTGCAATTAAAAAACTAGACAAAAAATTTCGATTTTAAGGATCTGATTATAATTTTGTAAATAAAACACAACGGGGGAATTAACCCATCAATTGATTAGTTTAACGTGGGGGATGAAGTGCAAAATTCTAAATAAATATTTCATTGCATAACCAAAAGCGAAGCTAATTTAAGTATGTTAAACATATAACCTCCTGCTGCCCATCTAAATGTCTATAGGTCAAACACTGACAAGGCGACCTTCGGCTACACCTTTCTGAGAAACAGCCAGCAACTAAGTTAGCTAATTCCTTCTTTTAAATGTTAATATGTAGATAATTAAGCAATTATAAAGATTTATTGCAAACCAACCGTGTTAAGTATTAGATAGTTATCTGCTTCTATATTAGAAGAATATGGTATTTAGAAAACATTATGAAGCTAAACGGGTTTTGGTGCTCCCAATTACGCGTGATTCCGTTGCATATGGATGCTTTCGACATTAGATGACCCATTCAGATTGAATCTATGTTTTGAAGCATTTTAAGATTGGTCTTGAGATGATTGATAAAAGTATGTTAATGTGATATCCAATTCAGAACAGCTCATGTCTTTCAGAGACAAATTTAGAGATCAAAAGCTCGTTTTTTTTAAATAGGCATATCTAAAGAAGCTTTTTTTTTAAACGTCAGAAGTTGTCTGTTCCAAAAGCGAATCCTATGGAGAAGAATAGACAAGACTCTCCATCAAGGCAAAATTAAGAACAGGTATCACCATAAGTAATTTCCTTATTATTTACATAATGTTGCATATAAGCAGCTGAATGCCAATTTATTCCAAACATTCTGATACAACCACATAACACAACTGATTAGCCTTCGGCCCGTCTAAAGAGGTGTGGTATCTTTGCAATTATTATCAGCGCAAAGGTTGCGCATTATTCTTACTCTTAGAAGTTGCATATATTTATGGCATATGCATATAATGCCAATGACAGTTTCATTTATCAACTATATAAGATAATTGGATGTCCTGTTGGACGGTCCTGACGCTAGAGTCGGATTTCTTGGAATTATCTGTTTTTTAAAGGTCCGTAATCTCTACTAATATTATAAATGCGAAAGTAACTCTGTCTGTCTGTTACGCTTTCCCGCTTAAACCTCTCAACCGATTTTGATGAAATTTGGCACAGACAGACCTTATATTGCGAAAAAAAATTTTCCAAATTCCACGCGGATGGAGTCGCAGGCAACAGCTAGTAAACAATAAAATGAAAATAAATTCTGGTATTTATCATTAATAAACAAGACCTCATAACGATGGCTATTAATAAAAATACCTGGAATAAGAATACATTAGAGCGAGTTAGTAAATTGTTATCTCTAAAGGAATTAATCGATTTACCTACGTTATAAGGAATTGTGGAAAGCTTATTCCGAGAAGAGTAATCCAGATTACACTTGATACGAATATAGGAATGGCCGTCCATTAGATAATTAAGATCATGTTTATCTATTTTTTGAAGTCAGTGTCTCAATTTGTTTTCATAGAGACAAGATTATAATAGTCATTGACAGTCAGTCAGATTAATCAATGATTACATGGCCAGTATGTTTTTAATTTATTATTGTGGTATTTCAAAATTAACCTAATAGTTTTATTTACAATGTAATATACAAAACACAAAATGTGGAAGGGGAAAAAAAGGAAGAAAATATAACTTTAAGTTGTGCATTCTTAGCTTATAAATAAATAAATAAATATTTATGGACAAGTCACACAACGAAATATATAAGCAATATTAGCATAACATAAATTCTGCCTATCCCCACGGGAAAAAGACGTGATGTAATGATGATGATGATGTTATGCATCATAAAATTATTATGTCCAATATTGTTTTGTTTGTCGTAACTTGTTTTAAAATTAATTCATCACTTTATTGAGCTTTAGAAGACAATGGTACCAATTCTCCGTAGACAGCTAAACTTAACTAAACAATGAAAACAATTAATATATTGATTTATTAAAATTGGCATATTTTGATTAATTGGCTATTTCATTGTGCAAATTTCTATTAATTTATAAATCTTTAGTCTATAATATACAGATTACATTTCGAAGAGTGTTCTGAGGGACTGCATGAACTAGTTCCTGAATCACCATTTCTACATCGCACTACCAGACAATTGGAACGTCTCCATCCGTACGTTGTCGACATACCACCTGTCCGTACTAAGCTTTTTGGATCGTCCTTTTTTCCACGAACTGCCAAGGATTGGAATAACTTAATAATGTCTGTGTTCCCCGAGAGTTACAATGTAGACACGTTCAAAAAAAGGGTAAATAGGCTACTCACATAGTTGGTGCGCTTTACCATCAAAGATTTCATTGTCGCTTACCATCAGGTGACATGGGATCAAGTGCCAACATGTTTAATGTAATTTTTTTTTATATATTTACAATAAAAACGTTCTATCAACATGGCCGAATTTTGTAATTGCCACTATCAATTTTCATTTTTTAGTTAAGTTTAGTTCTGCACGTACAATCGGTACCATTATAAAGCATAAGTATTGATAGACAATTGATGTCATGACGTAAAACAAATAGCCTACAGGTTACACAATGAAACATGATAGAGGCTATTATGGTAGGCAACCTTCAAAGACATAAAACTGATGTGTTGTAAATCAATAAATCGTTCACACAAGACTATTATCTGCGGAGATTTCATGGCGGTATCGAAGTACAGTAGCCAAGAATCGACATTGACCTCTTTGTATCAGTAATTGGCTTCAAGGTTAACCCTACACCATAGATCACTTCTAATAGATTGAACATTACCAGATTTATAACGAAACGCCCCAATGTTGAAAGAAGGCGCGGATTATGGGTATGGTAATAATTTGTGTGATATCCTTACTTATTATCGTAATAAAGTCGTCGTTTTTGTATGTATGTCCCTATGTGAGCCTATATTTTAAAAATACGCAATGGAATTTGATGCACTTTTTTTAAATATATAGAGTGCTTCAAGAGATGCACACGAAGTTGCGGCCAGCAGCTAGTTTATAACATTCACACAAATGTTTGTACTGCGTCTGGGTGTTTTTTATGTATTACAAATATGTATTAACAAAAGCGAAGAATTTAAGTAGTATATCCGTATTCTAGTATCCATAACACTAGCATAAAAGCTTAGCTTAACTTCGGACTAGAGGACGTTGTGTGAGAATTCCCATGAATATTTATGGAGTTTTCATGGGCCTTAGCCAAATCACACGCCGAGTTCTCGTACATCCAGTTTTAATACATATGCTTGTTAGGGCATAATGTTCGATGTCGCGTTAAGCGCCGGTGTGGAATCTATTGCGAGTAATTTGTGCCCTACACACAACAGTTCGATCAACTTCGTCTCGACTGAAATATGATCAAAATTAGATCAGTCTTTGGTAATTTATAAAGTTATCAATCTACGTTCAATAATAGAAATTCGATACTTAAAACAAGACGATTAGATTTTCAAAATCTCATGTTTTACTTTGAAGTACAAAATTATTAGATATTCTATTACATTAATTCTAGCAATAATTTATAAATTAAACTAGCTATTGCCCGCAACTTCGTACGCGTATAATTTAAACACAAAACTAACAATTTTTACGACAAAACCATCCTCTTTTACCATTCTGTTTATTTAAAAAAAACACATAAAAATCTGTTGCGGAGTTTTCAAGATACAAGCTCACATAGGGACATACATACAAAAATAACGACTTCGTAAGGCGTTCTTTTCTATCCTAAAATAAAACCTTAAAATTACAAATTTCTTATATTACTACAGATCTGTTTTTTTTTGCTTTTTTTCAATACATGCTCTAAACTTTCAAATGCAACAAACTTTTAAGTATGAATATTGTTTAACAAGGTATTAGCTTAAAAGCTATGAATATTGTTGTATAATCCGCTTTCAGTAAACATTCACATCGACCCCGCTTAAAGTTTAATGTTCAGTATAAAAGGGTATTAATTTTAAAAACTCCTATAATTATTACGGTATTTAATTTAAACTACTCAGTAAACAAATGTACAACAAGAAATTTCAAATGAAAGGCTGTGTTTTCATTATGGCTATTGAATATGTCATATTCATCGCTTAATAATAATTAACATTGAATTTACATAATAATATAAATGAAATGAAATGAAATGAAAAATCATTTAATCAAGTAGACACAATTTTTCAGAAAAATTATGTGCTTATGACATGACCAAATTATTTATTATTTTTTATTTTTTTCCCTTCCACCTTTTCAGGACGCAATCTGCTGAGAAGAACCAGCGTAAGAAACTCAGCAGAGCTTTTAATCAAATCAATATTTTTTTAATTAAATGTCATATAATTATACTAATGACATTATTGTACAATACTACGTAGTATACTACATAGTATACTACATAGTACACACAATTCGTCTCTCCGTGTGGTGACGGATTAAGAATACAGGTGAAGAATACTGTTACGTGCTAGGGTTCGAAGGATTTGGAGAGAAAGACCTGCTGACTCTTTTGAAGACTTTATTCACTAGCACTAGTTACACACTAAGCACTAGGTCCAAACACTAAGCACTAGGTCCAAACACTAAGCACTAACAATGTCCTAGATCGTAGCCAAGTTGTAGGTTTCACTGGTATCACTCTTGATCACTTGTTTTCGCTCTCGAAGTCGCCTTTATCGTAGCTCGAACTGAACTGCCCGGGCTCGCCTCCCTGCCGCTATTTATATGCGCCGAGACGAGTTCCAGACTATTCCAGAATGTTCCCGACTGTGCGCGAACGTGATCGCCCGGAACGAATGTTTCTAGAAGATTCGCGCATGTATGGTAGTTCCTCTAACGCCATCTAGTATCTAATAGGGGTTTCACTCTGTTCGGTTCTTTAATTGGTTTTACTAGTTGCTGCTAGATGGCGCTAGCTCCTTTGTGTTTTGTGTGTTCGTAACAATACTCATGGGTTCTGTAAAAGTCAGCTAAGGGATATTTTACACAGATAACATCCTCTGTGAGAGACGAAAAACTCGAAAATAAAACCTGTGCCAACAGGCCTGGTCAGCGCGGTACAGTATACCATAATCCCTCCTAAAGTGGAGGGCACAGCCTGTTGGGCTGTGCTGGGACGTAAATGGGCTGGAGAGAGAGAGAACACAAAATAATTATTGTATAATTATCCATCCTTGCATCAGCCTTAACGCGGGGTCCTACGGTAACTGCATCCAGCGACCCCCGGCACATTTGACAATATTGTCAGTCCACCTTGTTGTGGGCCGTCCTAGCAAGGTGTTAAAAATTATCTGTCTATCGATTTGTCATGATCTATTTTGATGATATAATTTGAATTAATCTTACTAAGTACTGTGGTTTGTAAAATGATATTAAAATTTAATTTTCTGCAATCCATAACACTAGCATTTAAGCTTAGCTTGGGTCTAGAGGACGTTGTGTGAAAATTTTATTTACTTTGCCATTGGAGTTATTACACCAACATAGCTATTTTTGTAATATTAAAATGCCTAGGGCATTAAGTCCGCCATTGTACTTTATAAAGTGTTTATGTGTTGTTTATAAATAAATGTTTATAAATAAAATAAATAAAATAATGAATGTGTTTATGTAGAATTTGAATTATGTAGAATGTGTTTATGTAAATGAAGTGTTTATAAATAAAATAAATAAATAAATAAAATGCCGATTGAAAATCTTCGCTTTTCTTTGTAATAAACTTGAATCAACTAACAATAATTGTAACAATAACTAGTACTTGAGTTAACAAACAGCTAAGTAATTTCAAGTTGAAGTTATTGCAAGCGATATGATTTGATTGCGATATATATTGGTCGATTTCACTTATTAATTGAAAGTTATCGGCGCAGATTAAACGTTATTATCGTCTGGACTAAAGACTAATAAATAAGAACTAATTAAATTTAATAAATTGAATTATGGCGGAAAAAGTGATTACCGCAAGCGGGACTTGAACCCACGACCTCGGAATACTGTTCCGTAGCTCTTCCAGCTGAGCTTATAGCGGTCGTGCTTTTCAGCAATCAATTAAGCCACCACATTCGTCACTCGATTGAGTTTATATATTTTTACGTACAACGCCATCTATCACTTTTTCCACCATAATTCAATTTATTAAGTAAAAGCATAGCATGTCAATTGCAAAATTAATAAATTACTTTAACTAGGTAATTAAATACTAAAATAATACATTTTATTGCTCCGCTAGCTGTGCCACGCAGTGTTACGTGTGATTAAAAAGTTGAATAAAAAAAGTGAGTACGACAATGAACACTATAAATAGCATAGACATTACAATTTCTAACTCGACGCTACGTTAATATTTGAGTAAAATGAAAACGTATAAAAATAAATCCTGTAAATAGGCCCCACAACATAAAACTACTTACAATATAGCAAGTTTCTATAAAATACATGGTTAATGTTACTTAAGCCATTACGTTATTCTGTTGAAATATAATCCTTTAATATATTATTGAAAGTCGTAAACCATAAGTAGCAAACCACAGATAACAATGAAATTAAAGGAGAGTTTTAATCCGTGCTTCGCTGTTAAAAGACGTAAAGTATATATTTTTAAAAATATATACCATTTTGAACGAAATATAAACATCTAATATATAATTAGTTTGTGAGGAATTTATAATAGATTTTTTATTTTATTGATATATTTATTTTAAGAACTTTAAGCACAATACTGTACGTACCTAAGTAAGCTCAGTGCTAAAAACATTTATCTTTCTGACAACCTGGGGCAAAGCAGAGATATTTGTAGTGTAGTTAGTATAGTACAATAATTCGCATTCGGTGTGTACGACATATCCCGAAAAGTTAGCACTCTGAAGTGGCAATGGCAATGGGCAGGCCACATCGCTCGACGATCTGATGACCGTTGGGGACGGAAGTTTCTTGAGTGACCACGAACCGGACGACGCAGCGTGGGGCGGCCCCCAACAAGGTGGACTGACGATATCGCCAAATACGCCGGGGGCCGCTGGATGCAGTTAGCGCAGGACCGCGCGTTGTGGCGTTCTATGGGGGAGTCCTATGTCTAGCAGTGGACTGAGAAAGGTTGATGGATGGATAGATGGAATAGTTCGCATGTCAATCTAACACAAGAGTCTTAGATTTACATGCGAACTTTCTTTCAAAAACTTACTGCTTACGCATATATCAACTGATAAATAATCCATCAATTTAGTAACAAAATCTCGACGTTTTAAACCAGCAGCCAGTCATAAAAGAATACTACGAATCTTAAAAATTTTAAAAATTGACTTAAGCTCTTTTGATAACCAGGGTAACAAAATAAAAATGTTTTAGTAACTCGGGAAGCTTCCCACATATCCACTTAATATCCCATGATAAGCCGATTTACAATATATTTGTTCTCTTAGTTCGACAGCCCTCTTTTTAAATCTGTCACACTTAGTTTATAGTAGGGAATTATGTAATTTATCGGTTGACATAAAAGATTAGTATTAAGATGGATCTGTACTGTTTTTAGCCGTAATTTTAATCACATCTCCATATCCCTAAAACGTTAGAAAGTATTTTTCCCCATGTCCCATGGTAGCTCAGTTGTAAGAGCAACGGAACGGTTCCCGAGGTCGTGGGTTCAAGTCCCGCTCATGGTGATCAATTTTCCAATATAATTTGATTTATTAAGTAAAAGCATAGCAAGACAATTGCAAAAAATAATATATGAATAAAGAAATATACGTACAGTCATTATTACGGTCTAATTGTGTTCTGTGAAGAGCACAAAGAAATCGATCGATCGAGTTGGTGCAAACCACTCGATACATACAAAAATATTGAGCGACGTTTAACTCATTTGAAAATTAATGGAATGAAAATTTTTATTATCATATGCTGGTCCCAGTAGAGCTTAGTTGGAATAGCAACAGAACTGTTTCCACGGTCGTGGATTCAAGTCCCACTCATGGTGATAATTTTTCCACTATAATTGATTTATCAAGTCCATTAATTGCAAAAAAATATATTAAAAAAAGATTTAGGTTTTAAAGATTAAGGTTTTCACCAATCGTTGTTGATATCAAATAAACATTCTTATACTATTGTCATTCAAAAGACCTCACACGAGTATCAAAGCTCAAAATATCAGCTCCTAATTCCTAGATATTGCTTCAATTGTTTATATGTCGGCACACAGGTAGACGGGTCGGGTTTCAATTCCAGGTAGATGTGAAATAAGTGTTAATGTTACGCGACACCGAACTTCAAAATTTGTTTGACTTTGAACTTATTGTTATTGTCATTGGCCGACAGTTTGTTCGGTAAAATCGTATTATATTACTGACTAGCTGTTGCCCGCGACTCCGTCCGCGTGGAATTTAGAAAATTTTCCCCGTTTTGCAACATTTTTCATTTCTGCTTCGCTTCTACTGGTCGTAGCGTGATGTTGTATAGCCTTAAGTCTTCCTCGATAAATGCCCTATCTAACACTGAAAGAATTTTTCTAATCGGCCCAGTGGTTCCTGAGATTAGCGCGTTCAAACAAACAAACAAACTCTTTAGCTTTATAATATTAGTATAGAAGTATAGATTTTGACATATAGATAAAAGCTAGAAAAATAAACGGTGATATTTAGGGATCTGTAGAAGGAAACAAGTCTAGAGGAAGACATAAGAAAAGATAGATGGACTGTGTGAAAGAGGACATGAAAGAAAGAGGAGTTGACACAGACATGACGGCTGATAGAATACTATGGAAGAAAAAGACATGTTGCGCCGACCACAAATAATGGGATAAGGACAGGAGAATGATGATGATTTAGGGATCTGTACAAAACAGGAAACCGTATAATCTTATACATTTGTTCATCCTATGCCTATCTATCGTTGAAAAAAGAAAGTTATGGAAGTATGGTGCGCCGACTCCGAGTAATGCGATAAACGTAGGAGAATCTTGGCTCAGAACATAAAGTTTAAAGTTAAAACTACGAATCAGAAATCATAAAAATAATATACCTATAGATAAAACAAAATAATTAATTTTATATTACACTTCGGACAAATAACATAAAACTAATTATGTTTAACCTGTTTTCACCCTACTCTGTATTACACAAAGGGTTAAAAGCTCCCTATACACATCTATATATAATAATAACATATACAAGAATTATAGATAAAGCTGTTGCAGCGACTTTGCTTGTAAAGATATTATAAAAAAATATTGCTTTTTAAGACGCTTGCATTTAAGGGCCTACATCAATATTATCGTATATCATCGCCGACACGTACATATTAACACAGCCAGTAGGCACAGAAAATGAAGAATTAGGGATACTTTTCCTATTTACTCAAAATCTACTAAATATATTTTAATTCTGATTTACGTGTTTCTATATATGATAGTTACTTATGTTTTTAAAGTTATTTCATTAGTTAATACGCGATAATAGACCGATAAATGAAAAAAATTAAAAATTTGAGAGGTTGTTTCGCCAAGATTTTCTATCGAGAAAACTTTTTTCAATCGCGTTTCTTAGTTTATGCGATCCTAGATAATATATTGAAAAAACATATACTTAAAAATTAGAGCTCTAGCCATTCAATCTAAAGAAACATCGTACATAGAAAAATGCACGAAGCTATTTTGGTATCCTCTTAATACGTTTTTATTAGCTCGGTACGTATCTATCTACTAATCTATGTAATAATCTATGTAGCAGAATCTTAGAAAGTGATTTTCACCCATTTGCGTAAAAACTAGAAACAAAATTGCATTAATTAATGATAAAGTATATCATCTCCATCATACCGTCACGCCTATTTCTCGTGGGGGTAGGCAGAGATTATAGAGCGCCATAAAATATATGAAAAATAAATTTTTGATAGCACAACACACATACAAACCATTTATATGTGTACACGTATAAAAATAGATAATGGTAAAAAATGCTAAAAGCTTAAAAGGTTCTTTGGGTAAAATTCACCCCTGGAATCGAGGGTTGAAAGAGGACAATAAAATGAGTTACCCATGAAAATCGTTTGGACCGTGAAAGTAAATAATGTTTGTGGTACATCTTAGTAGGTATTAAAGTAATATTAAACATATTATTGGGAAATCTCAATATAAAATAGGTTCAAGAAGTATTTTTTACTTATTTATTCTTTATTGTACAAATAGAAAATACATACAGAGTAGGTACTTAAAAATAAAAGGAATGTACATAGGCAAGCTTAATTCAAATATGAATTTTTTTCCAGCAAACCATAAAGTACCTATATATTAAAAAGAACAGTCAAGTAGGAGTCTTACTCCCACACAAAGGGTTAAGTACCATTATTTTCATAATATATTAGGCATATTTCCGACCCCAAGTAATGGGATAAGGGTAGGAGAATGTTGATGATGATGGGTATTTGTTGTTGTATCATTAACTGATATACAGAAACTGTATAATTTTCAGTTCTCTAGCTATCACCGTTCCAGAGATGCAGCCTGGTGACAGTCTCAGTAATAGGGTTCCATTTACGTTTTTCCGTATAACTGTCAGTGTGTCGGAACGCCTCGAAACTAATCTAAGTTAAACTACTTAATATTGCTACACAAACAGGCGAAGTAACTCATAAGAAGTTAGCACTTTTCTTTTTGTAAAATTTTACCTTTCGTCCCAGACCCATACCACTACCCATACCACCAACATCCCACTATTCTGCACTTCGGGATCAGGAGGTTATTTGGTCTTGGCCGTAGAGTTTCGAGTTTCCGTCTCTCACAAAGGAACTTAAGACATTAGTATAGACAATTCTCCGACTCTGACATAATGATGCCATGTAAAATATATATTATACCCTTGATGGGTCATCTTGAGAAGTACACCAAAAATGGCGGAATTTCAAGCGCCCATACTAAGGCAAATAATTCGGCAAGAATGCGGGAAATTGTACGAATTGTGAGGTCAAACGAGCCCTCATAAATACTTACTCATGGATCTTAGAATAGTGTTTACTTAAAATTCTTGAGTTCTATTTAGAATAATGTGCTTTCTTACAGTTTCGACATTTGAATTATTATGATGATGAAAAAATAAGACGTGGTATACAAACCCTACTTTTCTTTTGGGAAGTTCCCATATTGGCAATATGATTCGCTAGTTAGAACTCTCTCTCTGTCTCTCTCTCTATCAAGCCTATTAATGTCCCTCTGTTGGCCACGGCCCTCCTCTACTTTGAGAGGGATTACGGTCTACTAAACTAAGCCGCACTGATCAGGCGTGTTAGCATAGGTTTTATTTTCGAGATTTTCATCTCTCACAGACGATCTGTGTAAAATGTCGCTTAGCTAGCTTTTACATCACCTAGGGAAGGAAAATGAGTGGTGATACTTGTATTCTAAGCCGGTCCACACATGGAATACAACAGCTAGTTATAAAATAAGTACTAGATAATATTCTATTCTATTTACGGAATATATCTCTCTGTGTGGTGACGGAATAAGAATACAAGTGTCACCACCCCATCTCCTCCCAAGAGTGTTGTAAAAATCAGCTAAGGGATATTGCACACAGATAACATCCTCTATGAGAGACGGAACACTCGAAAATAAACCATGTGCCAATACGCCTGGTCACCGCGGCACAGTAGACCACAATCCCTCCCAAAGTGGAGGAGGCCCGTGTCCAACAGTGGGACATAAATGGGCTGAAGAGAGAATATTTTATTAGAAGACCAGATTTATGGGTGTAAACGAAGCCAAAGAATTGTGTTTGGATCGTAGCAGATAATTTTCCAGTCTTTACCTAACCCCATAGGAAAAAGTCGTGACGGCTGCTGCCATGCTGCTGATGATAAAAACTTACTAGTTTTACAAAGCAAAAATTAAATAATGTAAATAAGTGCTCATAAAATCGATTTATAATTAGCGGTAGTCTAAACTCAAATGGTATGCAATTAAACACAGGCACAGAATCCCATCGGCTGCAGCTCCCACAAATTACCTGAAACAATTTAAAATATTTATTTGTTAGTAAATCATAATATTAATGTGTTGTCTGTATTTTATGTCTTGCCCCCTGTAAAACCCTTTCCATGTAAATTAATCGTATTTATCCAAGTTAAATGAACTAAAACAATGGAAATGTATGCTTGTTCCCCTGTAGCTGTTATACACATTCTACCCAGCGCATTGTCATCCCACTTTTGGTCACGGGCCTCCTCTGTTAGGGTGGTTATTTGGTCCACTAAGCTACGCTCTGATTAGGCATTTCGGCATACGATTTAGTTTTGATTTTTCTGTCTCACATAGGTATTGTTATCTAAGTACATCATCCCTGAACTAGCTCTTACAACAGGGGCGGAACTGGGGTGGAGAAACATGTGTTTAATTCATAACTGCACGGATAAACCAACGCTTATGAAGTAAACGACTGTAATTAAGTATAAATAGCAAAATTTAACACCACAAAACGTACCAACACTCAGATATTCGTACCAATCCTACGTGCACAGCTGAACTTAACTAAAAAATGAAAACAACTATGGTGTAATTTCATTATTTGGCTATTTCGTTGTGCACATTTTTATCAATTTAAAATGTCATTGCTTACATTGCCAAATTGTGTTATTGACACTATCAATTTTCAATATTTAGTTAAGTTTAGTTGTGTACGTAGAATCGGGACCATTGTTTCGCACACAGATACTATAGTATATATCAGGTAAAATAAATATCAACATTTTTTCCAATCTCAAAAGAACACTAGATATAATCTTTATACGTACGTACACAGCAAAAAGGCATACAAAATAATTTCATACCTCAGCAACAAATAACTTACAAACAATACAATAAGAGTACTACAATAGCAAATAAATAATCAAAACACAAAAAAATATATACTATCAAATTATCAATTAGTATTATTTGTATACCTTTTGTATGAGCAGTGTATGAGGATGGAAGAATAAGGGCTTTGATTGCCTTATTGAATATCGCCCACTCTTTCCGATTGTATTTTCTATAGAGGATTATTAAATACAAATCTTCTACCTCCGGGTTTAAAGGTAAAGCTTTGAGTGTTAAACGAGATAATAGATAAATGTATTAGGTAATACACTTTAATACCCATCTTTTTGAACGCTTAACACGCTTGACACGCTAAGATTTGCTCATCTTTATATATATAAATCTCCTGTCACAATGTTTGTCCGCGATGAATTCCTAAACTACTTAACCGATTTTAAGTTAAATTGGCACACCGTGAGCAGTCTGGTCCAACTTGAGAGATAGGATAGCTTAGATCTTTAATTATAGTCGCAATTTTATTTTATTGCAAATTATTTCTTTACCCCAGATATTTGTATGGCAAAACAACGTTTGCTGGCTTAGCTATAAAATATATATTTATCATGTGTGTAGCACTTACAACCATCGGGAATGTATGTTCAGATGTATGAGTGCAATTGTAACCAAGGAAGTGTGATGTGATTGGATTGGAAGATGGCACTTTCTGCCTTACCGGCGTAAAACGGCGTGACGGTATTAAGATGATGATGATAAACACTTAGATGCGAAAGGCGGAGTATCTAATCTTGTGGTGCGTATTGGATCTTTGTCCAACAGTAGGCTGTCATGATGAACAATAAACACTGGGTACAAACTCTGAATTCTGACTTTATAAATATTATTGATTTTAAACTTACGCGAATTGAACTCATAATCTTAATATCACCGCGACTATAATTTCGTTAATTATTGTTACAAATACTTTGTAATATTTATACAAATTCTTCTATAAGTTATTCTATAGTAACATAAGAAGGGCCAGGAGCTATTATTATAAAAAATAAATCCCTAAAAACCTTCAACTGCAAGCTTGGTAAGGTTAAAGTTTACGTTTCTTTGAAGTGTATCCAAAAAGTCAATTTGTAAATAGATATAAAATAGCAGTTACTTCTATTCATACCGGGCCAAATAATATAACAGTTTTATTTGTAATAGGTTAAAATTTAAATTACATATGCAATTTGCATTTTAAATTTTATTACAGTTCTGAATGGTGTATCTTATTTATCAACATTTAAACCGTTACTACGACGTCCGGTTAAAGTGTTATACTTGGTCAATTAACCCATTTTACTATAGCAGGAAAGTGTTACTAAGAAAACGTAATTATATGCTAAGAAGAGACTAAGACTAAAAATTAAGTACGTCACACTTTTTATATGACAATGTTTGAAGTTTTTTTTTCTTTCCTCGCGTTGATGCTGTAGTAAAGTTGGCAAATAAAATTGTTCTTGAAATTTCTAGATTGTAATAACACGTTACTTGACAATTTAAAAAAAACTCACTCTTCCAAGTTCTTTGGGAATACAGGTAGAAAATAAAGATATCTAATAATTTCTAACACTTGTGCCGCTTATGCTTGAAAATTTTAAGCCACCTGGATAATGGCCCAAGGACACTGAATCGTCGAGAAGGATTTAAACCAAAATATAATCATCTAGTATTCATAAAAAGTAGATTTGTGAAACTGAAGACAATCTGTAAAAAGTTTTATCTATTCTAAACGGCGTAAAGCTTGCCATATCTCACTATCGCCTACCGTTTAGTAAATGCAACAGACTATGGGCGCATCAAAGCTACCGTAACTTGGATCCGATTATCCGAGCCTAATCTCTGCAAAGAACCCTTGACCAATTTGATCGTAAAAGCGAAGTGAATTCGAACTGATCGGTATGGCCATTCCTAATTTGTTCTTGACCGTTTTTATTTCAATCAACTCTTAATGGGATCTGTACATGAACGATACATAAATTGCATCATATATTTTGGCGGACTTCAAAAAGAATTTTTAATTGAGCATAAAAAACCGACAATCTAGCAGGGAAACATAATTCCACCAAAAATCGCATCAGAATATGAATAGAATGAGAATAGCTTTACGAGAAATGCTTAAGTGACCAAAAATATTGCAATAATAATAGTAGTAATAAATAGTATAAGTTTTTTAGATATTTCAGTTAAAACTTCTCATGTTGATTGGACCTATGATAATAGTTTTACTAGGGCGTTTGGCAAAATTTTCTTTAAGAGAAATTTTAAGCTAAAATTTTTTAAAGATGTAAGATAAGGCATGTCTTACATACATCTACAAAGACGCCTTTTACGCGCCCATAAAGATTAATAGCAAAATAGTTTACTAAATTCGTTGCAAAAACGAAACCAAAAAATTGTGATCAAATAAGTAGAAGATAAACTCCGTTGGGATTATAAAAGATGGCTTAGGGGCCGTTTCTCACTGCTCCTTTATTGCAAAGTGGGGATGAAGTGTATTAATTGAATCAATTTTGCATTTGACTATATAATGGTCCGAATCGAGCTGCATTTAATTGTTACAAACTTCGTAGGTACTTACAATTCATAGTAATGTAGAGAGCAAAAATTTTTTTCACAGATTGTGTATATCAACAGCTCCTTTATTGGATAAAATAAGGAATGAATATATTAGAGGAAGTCTGAAAGTGATGCCAGTGACTGAAAAATTGAAGAATGAGCGGATGTCCTGGTATGGGCATGTCATGAGACGAGAGGAAAGTAATGTCGTTAGGAGAGTTCTGAATATAATTGTGGAAGGAAAAAAGTCTAGAGGAAGACCTAAGAAAAGATGGATGGACTGTGTGAAAGAGGACATGAAAGAAAGAGGAGTTGACACAGACATGACGGCAAATAGAAGACTATGGAAGAAAAAGACATGTTGCGCCGACCCCAAATAATGGGATAAGGGCAGGAGGATGATATGTGTATATCAACAGCTACAATAACAAATACTCATCATCATCATTTGGGGTCGGTATGACGAATATATTACGCTAATAACCGTACGGAATCGATAATGTTTAAGGGTAAAAAATGGGTTTTCTCGATTTCCGGCAAAACTAATAGTCCTATGGAAAAAAGTCAACAGGCAAAGTTGTAGGTAATAAAAAGATCTAAAACTTTTGTATTCACACTTTATTCACATAAACTCAATATTTATAAAATTCAAAAAACCAAGTTTTTGGTTTTTTATTTTTTTCTTTTACAAAAATGTTTTTTCATTCACGAAATTTGGTGAAAACTTACCTTTTTATGTCCTTAATACGCTGTAATTTATTTGAATAGAAATATTTATTTTTTCACCTTATTTTGAATTAATATCGAAAAAGCACCCTAATTTTCAATCGAAAATTCACATATGCCCGCCCACTCGATTCTTAAGGTTTCATCCGGATTAACTAACTTAAAGGTTATCACTTTAATTATAATACCCTAAATGGATTATTACTGTTTACCAGTCAAACTAATTACTCGAGAATCGATACATCGAATTTCTATTGTATAAAGTTATTCGATTCCATTAAATTGGTTACAATGTTTACCATAAAGTAATTGTATCGGTATACATTTTCATTGTTCTAAATCACCTATAACAATGCAAAACTGGGTCGATTATATTACTGATGTAGGCGAAATTTGATTAGATTATTGACAGTGTAAACATTAATTATACTAGTTTTAACTGCTTTTATCAGTGGTTCACGATTAGATTTTGCTGCGGACCACTTTTTTTATATTCATGGACAGAAAGATGCCAGAAAACACCCAGACGCAGAACAAACATTTGTATGACATTTATTAATATCACATAAATGATTGTCCCAAGCGGGAATCGTACCCGCGACCTCGTGAACGGCAGTCCGTTACATGAACCACTCCACCACTAAGCCCGTTGACATAACAATATAACCTCACATAGAGACATATACACAAAAATAAAATAGAAATGAAAGTAAACACTATTTAGGACCTCAATAAAGTAAGTAAATTTTTTGAATGTGGTCAAATGTAACTATAGAACATAAATTTATTATCTGGCTTTATATTTGTGGTTTAGATGGTCTAGACTAGACACATCTCGTAGGACAAATAAACCTAAGTCTAAATAGTCATACTGCACGTACATCGAATAAAATAGTAAATATTTTAACACATACAATGGTCGCAGAACTGTTGAAAATAAAATGTGCTAAAAATATGACATGTCTATATGCATTTCTCCAGTGTGTGGTAAAATTTGACGAGATTTTTAGACTCGGTTTATAATATATATGAAAAACCCCATCAAGTATGTATGGTAACTACATACTAGAAATGCTTGTATGAAGATTAAACCTCGCCGGGCTATTCCACTCAACTTTAGCTACATTATGTTTGGATCGTAGCAGATGTGGCTGTATAATTTCTACCTACACCCATGGGTAAAAGCGTGATGATATTGAAGACAATTTCACAGCTTGTACGGCGTTTTAGCCGCGCAGAAAGTAAATTCTTGAAATAAATTGATGAAATAATATTCATATATTACAAAATGTGAAAGTAATTCTGAAGCTCTCTCACGCTGAAAGTACTGAACTGATTTGAATAAAACTTAGTGCTCATATACTATATACAATTGAAAAGGAGACATGGTACCTTTTAATGTGAAAAAAGTTGATTTCAATAATCACGATCACTAGCATAGATCAATGTTGGTTGATATTATTAAAGAAAGGCTACATAAAATTTCGTATGTCTTGTGGTTAACCTATGCACAAGAATAATTAATACGTGCATATCAATATTAATATTATAAAGATATGGTCTTATTCATAATGACTTATCGGAGGTTTAAAAGTTCGCTAAAATCGGTTCGCGAAAATTGACAAAAACTGTTATTCATAATAGTCTTTTTACGCTACAACGTTTAATATTTCTCCGATAAAATCTCCGTTTAAACCTCAGATATGTCATTATGAATAAGACCATTAGTTTGTTTGAACGCGCTAATCTCAGGAACTTCTGGTTTGAAAGTAAAAATATTTTTGTGTTGGTTTGTCCATTTATAGATGAACGCTATATATCATTATGCTGCGCTGCGACCAATAGGAGAGAAGCATTGCAAAAACGGGGAAAATTGTCCGTGTGGTGACGGATTAAGAATACAAGTGTCACCACCCCATCTCCTCCAAAGGGTGCTGTAAAAGTCAGCTAAGGCATATTGCAAACAGATAACATCTGTGCAAGACGGAAATCTCGAAAATAAACCCTGTGTCAACACGTGTGGTCAGCGCGGCACAGTAGACCATAATCCCTCCCAAAGTGGAGGAGACCCGTGCCCAACAGTGGGACTTAAATGGGCTGGAGAAGAAGAGAAGGGGAAAATTTTCTAAATACCACACGTACGAAGAAGCGGGCAACTGAGCAATATGTATCTGGTATCTTAAAAATGACATCGTAAAAAATATGTTCGAAGATGATGAATTGCTTGCTTATATTGTGGTTTATGTATATGCAAACAGTCTTATTCATAATGACTTATCGGAGGTTTAAACGGAGATTTTATCGGAGAGATAATAAACGTTTTAGCGTAAAAAGACTATTATGAATAACAAGTTTTGACAATTTTCGCGAACCTATTTTAGCGAACTTTTAAACCTCCGATAAGTCATTATGAATAAGGCCAAAAGTATTTCCAAGTAAATATACTGTGGTTATGCGGTTACCTTTCACTGCGATGCAATGCGATGAATGAATCAAATGTGATTGTCTATTTGTAATGAGTGTCACTTGTGGGAATACCGGGGCTCGTGTGTGTGCATACATTACGCTAATACATACTGCGGTTTGTTAAAAACTTTGTGATTTCTACACATTGAAGTGAATCATAAAATAGTTCTTGGATTTGTACACATGGAATTTGAAGTTCCTACATAATTGTTACCGTTTATAGGCATATCGTAGACTGTAGCTTCACTAGTCTCTTTCTGGTCAAATAAAATGAATAATCATATAGACATAATTTTTTATCAAATTTATGCTCTTATGATTTAGCCCAATTTTTTCCCTACCACCGATTCAGGACATGCAATCCGCTAAGAAAAACCAGCGTAAGAAACTTAACTTAAATAGTCAAAAGAGAAAAAGAAATCTAACAATAAAAACTATCCTATGTCCCTCTCCCACAAATTTTCAGCTAAATTGGTTGAGCCGTTCTTGACTTCTAAATAGTATGATGATAACTAATACAACCACTTTTCTCACTGGACTATAGCTTGGCTTTGGATAAACTAAACTGAAAATTAGCATATTTCACGACCTGGAAATTGAAATTTAAGTTTAAATTTAAACCACGTGATAACCGAGACAGTCATACAAAAACGATGTTAATAAATCATAATTATTTCTGTATATAAAACGCATCAAATAAACGGAACAAAACGGTCCAGTGCGCCCACTCAAAAATACCAACTATTTACACACAACAATACAATTAAAGTCGGACAAGTACGAGCCCGACTTGTACACTGCGGGTTCCGTGATAATTACAGCGAACAAAAGCAAAGCAGCTTAAATAAAGCTCAAAGTATACGCCAAATTTAATTGGTACGTTTTTATTAGTTCAATACGTATCTATCAATGTATTAATCTATGTAACGGAATCTTTGAAAGTGATTTTCACCCTCTTGCAGTAGTCGGATTGATCTGAAATTTTGTACACATATTAAGGACCAATGACAATGCAATAATAAAAAAATATTCATGTTTTTAAGCGTGATTATTTTGTAATTAAAATACAGGTTGTACACTACATAATACATTTCAGCTGCATAATAACATAGTTTAGAAAGAAAGACAGATCAAGTTTAGAAAGAAATAAATATTTTTATTCGCGGCGATAAACGGTTGGTGAAATGGATACCTACAAATTAATTTTTGCTTTTTTTTTGTAGCTTGGCTAGCAAGTGTAATCCAGACGGCTTGCACATTGTCAGAGCACTAGCTGCCTCCACCTTGCCGGCCTATAAGATCCTTCTTCACGCATCGCTTGAACGACCCCATATAATCGGAATGACGAAAAACATGTGCAGTGTGTTTTTACTTCCTGATTAGGTGTTTTATTTTTGTACTGGACCTTAAAAACTTAATTTTCACTTCTGAGTAGCGCAGGTAATGTGTTAATAACACGAGGACCGCTGATTCATGCCCATGTGAGTAACTATCGATAAGAACGAATGACTCACAGGCAAACGGGGACAGCAGATAAATAAACATACCATTTTATTTCAAACAAGTATAAACATAGTTTACAGCGCCATCTAGTTAATAACTTAAAGTAATATAGACCTTCATACATTTGCGTTTTATAAAAAAGCTGGTCAAGTACGATTTGGACTCGCACCCAAAGGGTTCCATACCGTTATCATCATAATTTTTAATAAAATAAAACCACAAATAATAAAAAAAATATCATAAATATTCATGCACATTTCACACAACTTCCTCTGGTCCCAAGCTAAGCTTATGCTTGTGTTATGGGTACCAGAAAACGTATAGAATACATATACTACTTTTTTTTTTGTAAATACATTCTTATAATACATAGAAACACCCAGACGCAGAACAAAGATTTGTATGACAATTAGAAAAATCACACAAGTGATTGTGCCGAGCGGGAATCGAACCCATCGGCTCGTCAATAATAATAGCAAGATGGTGATGTATTTGTTGCTGTCACTTGCTGTAGTATCAACCATTTTAGAGATATAGCCTGGTGACAGATGGACGGACAGCGAAGTTCCAGTAATAGTGTTTGTATGTGTATTTCTATATAAGTAAGTATCTACAAATGAAAATTATAATGTGTCGTATATCCGTATTCTGCTACCCATAAAACAAGCAAATAAACTTAGCTAGGGACCAGAGAACGTTGTGTAATGTCCATTTATTTACAAATCAAAAGGGTAAAAATCTTTATCAAAACTTCCGTAACATAGGTTAACGAACAAAGCTAAGAAAAAGCATATTATTATTTAAAATATCCAGTCTACTGTCCGATGTGGCCCAGCCCAATGACAGACGGACACCTCGATTTGGCTTTGCTAACCCTACTGCCTGCTTCGTGAAAGATTTTTATGTTATTATATCTATGTAGGTATTTTAAGGGACTAATCTCCATTTCAGACAGTTTTGATGCCAAAAAATACCTATGTCAATAATTTAAAAACTCATGTGAGACAATCCCATCAATATGCTTCCGAAATAAACAATATTTCATTGGCATGTCGCTTTAATATAAATCCGACAATGATATTAATGTTCACATTTTGTAGAAAACGTATGGTCACCATGATTTCAGAGAATGCAGGAATTTTCACACATAATATGTGAAATGAAAATGTTAAATAGGTATTGAGAATGTTTATCCGTGACCAACAAAATAACATTTTCTCTGTAACCAAAGGAAATAATAATTATTGTTTTCATTTTATCGTTCATCAGAGCGAAATTAAAATCTTGCGTCTTTAGTAATTGTGTATGTACTATGTAGTAACTATTGTTACTATAGTTACTTTTTAGACTTTTAGTTACCTTTTTGACGTATATAGAAGAAAGAAAGAAAAAGTTTATTGCCGCAGTATCCACTAGAATAATAATATAAAATATACAAAGATATGACTTAGGTACAAAAATTAAAAAAATACAAATATAAACAAAAGGTACACATATAAATTAGTGTAGGGACAGCAGCAATGGGTGCCCATTTCAGCATTATGTCAAGTCTATGGGACTTGACGCTGGTTTTCAAATGGGTCCCTTGTGTGATATACGATGATATAAGATGATATACATGTCAAAAAGGTTAAAAAGTAAGAAAGAAAGTTCTTTATTGACCTAGTAATAGTAGTCTTAAATAATTTACCTGTTTTCTGCAACTTTTTTCACTGATGCTTCGACACTGCGACCAATAGGAGGGTCGCAGTGTGATGTTATATAGTCTAAAGTCTTTCTCGATAAATGTACTATCTAACACTAAAAGATTTTTTTAAATCCCGACAGCGGTTCCTGAGATTAGCGCGTTCAAACAAACAAACTCTTCAATTTTATAATATTAGCCTAGACTTTTTTTACATTTTTAAATAAAATCAACTCTGTCTCATCTAAATCATAACGTATATTCACCCTAGCAACATGTCCAATCCAATCGCATTAACATGTGCGACAACCGGATAAAAATATAGATAAACTGAATATATACAACCATTATATCCTGCTTTACCTGTTTATGAGGATATGAGTATTTCACTATTTCGAGTAAACAAACCTTATCTACATATCATATCTGTGTACCAATTCAAATGAAAGTGAACCAAATGTAGAAGTAATAGTAACAATTCTACGTGCTCAACTAAACTTAACTTAAATAAAACCACTTTTTACGTATTTATATGCGTATATTTGATTTAGATTTTTGGCCCGACGTTTCACACATTACAGCTCAGTCTCACAGTCTCCGAAACTCATTTGTTTATATAGTTTTATTTAATAAAGTGAGTCGCGCACGTGTTAGAAAAATATTAAACTTAGCTATGAAATGGAAACAACTATTTGATTTATTTAATTAAATTATTAAATTTTTTTTTGTTGTTTTCATCTTATTTTAATATTACTTTTGTTTTTTTTTATGTATAAATGCTTTGTGTCCCCATGGGGGTGAAATAAATACTTTTCTTTCTTTCTAACTATGGTGTTTTTTGATTAATTGGCTATTGTTATGCACATATATACTTACTAACTAGCTTTTATATTAAGTCCGATATACGAACCACTAGACCACGAAGCCCGTCTATGCACGTAGAATTGGCATCAATAATTTATTATACTTCCTAGTGTTAGATAAGCATGAATATACTAGCAAATCCCTGTGGCTTCACCTACATATTCGCTGTAAAGTTTGTCTTGTGCCAGCCACTTCGTTAGACACAGATTTTCTTAATAGTCTCTTTCTTGGTCATGTGGAGAGGATGGATGAGAGACGCTTAACGAAAGGCATATACACAGCGGAGGTAAGTGGAAATGCTGGGAGAGGACGTCCGAGAAAAATATACTCCGATGTCATCGCCGGCATACTCCAAAAGTGGCAAGTGCGTAGCACTTACAACCGTCGGGCATGTATGACCAGACGTATGAGTGTGGATGAAGCCAAGGAAGTATGTTTGGATCGTAGCAGATGGCGCTCTATAGTCTTTGTCTACCCCCATGGGCAATAAGGCGTGATGTTATGATGATGATGAGGTTGTCTCTTTCTTGTAAGGTTTAACAATAGCCAGTTGATAGATTGTCTATTTACGTGTACCGACTGATAAGCAATACAAGTAAGGTACATAATCGGTGCCCAACAGTGGGACGTTAATGGGCTGAAGAGAGAGAGAGAATACATTGAAAACACCCAGGCACAGTACAACCCAATATAAACTTCACACAAATGATTGTACCGTGCGGGGAACAAACCTACGACCTCGTGAACGGCAGTCTGTTACATGTACCACAAGGTCATGAGGCCTGTCAAGTTATAAAGTTTATAATCTTCTTCTTATATATAAAATTCCCGTGTCACAGTGTTAGTTACCGTACTCCTCCGAAACGGCTTGACCGATCTTTATGAAATTTTACATGCATATTCAGTAGGTCTGAGAATCGTCCAACATCTATTTTTCAAAACTTTTTTTTTTAGGATGGCAAAACAACGTTTGCCGGGACAGTTAGTATAATATAAAAAATAATAATTTAATTTTCGATTCTTTACACAGCGTGAAAAAATATTTCTAAACAAATTCTGGCGGAGTTACGCGCTATAACTAGTGAAGAAATAAAAGATTTATTCACTCAACTACATCATGAATAGTTATGTGTTTATCTAAGTGAATTCATAAAATATATATTAATAGTATTACAATAGTATATATTAATAAATGAGTAATGTAAATTTTATTTTGTTTGTTTTCTAAGTAATGAACATTGTTTTATGAAATATTCATTATAAGAATTGATCAACTGGAAAATATCTTGAAAACAAATAAATTAACATTGTTTAAACTGTAAATCATGGATAATAATAAATTAATAAACAATAAATATTCATGGACATTTCACACAACGTCCTCTGGTCCCAAGCTAAGTTTATATGCTTGTGTTATGTATAACAGAATACGGATAGCATACATATACTAGTTATTTTTGTAAATACATACTTTTAATACATAGACATAAACAAAACTTTTTTTTAAATACTCTAAAAAACTCATTTTCTGCCCACAATTAGCATTTTTATTTAATTTTATTTCTAACTTTTAACAAAATTTTCTCCGTTTTGCTTTATTTGGCACTAATGCTCCGCTCCTATTGGTCGCAACGTGATATTGATGGTATTTTATAGCCTTCCTCGATAATTGGACTATCGGACACAAAAATAACTTTTCAAATTGAAGCGTAGTTTAAACCGCGTTTAAACAAACAAACTCTTCAGCTTTATAATATTAAGTATTGTTCATTTTTAAATAATGAGCCCTAATTAAATAATCTAATTGATTTAGTAGGTACAGCTAGCGCAAAATTATTTAGTAATCACGAATTACTGGAATTATAGCTTATTTGTAGCGTATCTTCTTTACTTCGTATACAACAAAGTCGTAATTTTTGTATGTATGTCCCAATGTGAGCTTATATCTTCAAAAATACGCAACGGATCTTGATGCGTTTTTTTTAATAGATAGAATGGTTCAAGAGGATGGCTTTTTTCGCATAATTTGTTGGGGTTTGCTGTATATTGGATGAGATATGATTAAATTTGCCGAGAAATTCGGACGCGCGCGAGCTATAAATGAAAACGCTGCCTTATCTTTGTGAGGTACAACAAACTAATGTATGGAGGAATTGTTTGTTACCTATAGTTCTTCAAAAAAGTCCGCGATATGTCTATCTTTTAAGGGAAACCCGTTGTACCCATAATAATGTCAAAAAAAATATCTAATTCAATAGGGTGTTTTCAAAAGTATTTATATGTATATAGTAATATTTTTTTATCTAATTCAATAGCTTAGTTAGCTTACGCAATTAATATAAATTATAACTGCTCTTTACAGCATGCAATTTTAACGAATATCTTAGGAGATATGACGAAAAAAGAAATACGCGCTATAAAATAAAATACTTAAGGGCCTACATCAATCTTATCGTCGACATGTACATATTAACACAGCTAGTAGGTATAGAAAATTAAGAATTAGGGATATTTTTTTTTGTTTACTCAAAATCTACTAAATATATTTTAATTCTGATTTACGTGTTTCTATATATAATAGTTACTTATGTTTTTAGAGTTATTTCATTAGTTAATACGCGTAAATAGACCGACAATTGAAAAAAATAAAAAATGAGAGAGGTTGTTTCGCTATGATTTTCTATCGAGAAAACTTTTTTCAATCGCGTTTCTGAGTTTATGCGATCCTAGATCATATAATGAAAAAACATATACTTAAAAATTAGAGCTCTAGCCATTCAATCTAAAGAAACAATGAAAACTTCGTACGTAGAAAAATGCGCGAAGCTATTTTGGTATCCTCTTAAACTGTTGGCTGAGCAACGCGTACGTTTTCTCGGTCTTCTATCTATTCTTTTTGTTCTTCTATCCATACTTCAATGTTTGGATATGTAAGGATGTTTATTGTGCTTTCACGTAAAGACTACTGGATTGATTTTCATAAAACTTTACAATGAAAAATGGAATAGAAAATGAACTTATTTTTTATCCTTTTTACCGCGGGTAACAACGCGGGGCACAGTTAGTATAATATACCTATATGCTACAAATAAGATTGAAAGATTAAAAAGATAAGATATTATAAGATATTATAAGGTGATTGCTATTTTTGTTGCCCGATTGTTATGGAAGACTTATTAGTAATTTTAGGCTTATTTTACAAGATAATTATTTACATATACTTTTTAAATAAATTTTCCACACGTGTATCCTTTGTTTTAATAATTTTATATCGAATCTAACCTATAAAATACAGTACTTACAATTTTTCTTATGCACACAACGGTATCCAATCTGCAGATAGCAACACTCCGAGGATATTATCCTGACAGCAAAGTAAACGGATGAGCCGGCAATCACTTAACCGTGGCCAGAGACAAGCCTGATAGGTAAAGCCTTGTTCACAATAGCAAATATACCGTTGCACTGTGAGTAAAATGGATTGCTATACAGAAAACTCGTATGTAAATTGCTAAGTGTAGAACACATTTTTAAATGAACGAATGAAACGCGATTAGAATAAAAATAACTACTTATAAGCAGAAATCGTAAAAAAGAGTTGTAAGTAGGTACCATCAACAACATTATGATCATACGATCACGCCTTTTGCCCATGGGGTTAGGCAGAGACTACAGAGTGCCACATGATATGATACAAAATTTTAGCATTAACATTTTTCAATTCATCAAAGTGATTTTGTTACTGCTTTGAATATGGGAAGAAAATCTGTCGAATGGCTTCCATCTATCAAACAATCAAACAAGACATCTTTTTAGATTATGGTTCACCAGTAGATCGCAAGTCGTAAGCTTATTAGTTTTCTTACGAGAAAGACTAGCGTCAAGCACTGGACAGAATAAGACTAAAAAAAACAAAAAATATTAATAAAACCGTTAACTAAACAATCGAATTTCGTTATAAACACAATCGTGTTTTCGTTATAATTAGGCAATCAAGACAATCGTGATTGCCTCGCAAGGCAACTTTAATGATGACATTGGTGAACTTAGAGGACGATTTCTTCTAAAGCTCATATGAGGTTATATTTAATTGCATTCTATCGCACGCTCAACCTACACTGATATTATAAAGCTGAAGAGTTTGATTGTTTTAACGCGCTATTCTCAGGAACTAGTGGTTCGATTTGAAATTCTTTACGTGTTAGATAGTACATATATCGAGGAAGGTTATAGGCTCTATAACATCACGCTGCGCCCAATAGGAGCGAAGCATTAGTGAAAAAAGTTTCAAAACAGGAAAAATTGTCTTAATTCCACGCGTACGAAGTCCCAGGCAAGAGCAAACTATTAACGACTATTATGACGGGCTTTAGTGGTGCTTATAACGGACTGCCGTTCATGAGGTCGCGGGTTCGATTCCCGCCTCGGACATTCATTTGTGTGATGTTTATAAATATCATACAAATGTTTGTTCTGCGTCTGGGTGTTTACTTATGTATAATAAGTATGTATTTACAAAAGAAAAGTAGTTTATGTATTCCATCTGTATTCTGGTACCCATAACACAAGCATAATAAGCTTAGCTTGGGACCAGAGGACGTTGTGTGAAATGTCCATAAATATTTATTTATTTATTTATTGATTAACCCAAAGTAAAATAGACAATTTGATTATATGTCTATATTTACAACTTATCTAGAAAAATCAATATTACTCTCGAAGGATTGGCAAAAAATATCGGATAAATTAGATACCTATCTACCTACTTATAGCTTTGCGGTTATAGTGGATGAAGCTATTAATTTTTTGATATAAAACTTTACTCAAATCAATTTGCTACTGGCTTGATTACAAAAAGGTTATCGAACTTGCGTAGTCAATGTGTAGGTGTAATACTTGCTTCCCACGATGCGAGAATATTTATTTTATAATCGTTATACAGTTTTATTGTCCGTGTGGTGACGGATTAAGAATACGAGTGTCACCACCACTTTTCCTTCCCAGGGTGCTATAAAAGACACAGATAACATCCTCTATATGAAACGGATAACACAAAAATAAAACATTGTGCCAATACGCCTGGTCAGCTCGGCACAGTAGATTATAATCCCTCCCAAAGTGGAGGAGGCCCGTGTCTGTTTTCTGTCTCTCACAGTCGTCATATCTGTGTTAACTCCTCTTTGTTTCATGCCCTCATTTACACGGAATATAATATCTTGGAATACTTAATATGTACAACATTGACGGGCCTCGTGGTCGAGTGCCTTTTACGAGGTCGCGGGTTCGATTCCCGCACGGGACAATCATTTGTGCGATATTTATAAATGTCATACAAATGTTTCCACTGCGTCTGGGTGTTTTCTATGTATTATAAGTATGTATTTACAGAAGAAAAGTAGTAGGTATATGTAGTCTATCCGTATTCTGGTACCCACAACACAGGCATATAAGCTTAGTTAGGAACCAGAGGACGTTGTGTGTAATGTCTATGAATATTTATTATAAAATAAAAACACATTATTCGCTGTTCTGGTGAACAACTGACGGTGTCTACCATTAAATTGATAGCAAACCACCGTATCTAGAGTGGAGTTTAAATAATTCACTAAGCATTGCCTTTTTAGGGTAAGCAGTGAGCAACGTAACAAAACAGTACAAGCTAACAGTACAATAAACCTGTTTGATCATCCGACAGTACTATGTCCACAAAGGATGTTTAGATATAAAATACTGATCAAGTACGAGTTGCATTCCTACACGAAGGGTTCAGTATCGATATTATCACAGTATATTCGCCATGTTGTCATAATCATGTCTTGTAAGGATATCATCCTTTCCGTGTGGTGACGGATTAAGAATACAAGTGTCACCACCCCATCTCCTCCCAAGGGTGCTGTAGTAGTCAACTAAGGGATATACACACAGGGATACACAGATAACATCTTCTGTGAGAGACGGAAAACTCGAAAATAAACCCTGTGCCAACACGCCTATTCAGCGCGGCACAGTAGACCATAATCTCTCCCAAAGTGGAGGAGGCCCGTGTCCAACAGTGGGACGTAAATGGGCTGGAGAAGAAAGGATATCATCAAGTTACACTAAAAAAATAGCCACTTAAAATATATATATATAATAATATATATGCGTCTGGGTGTTTTATATGTATTATAAGTATGTATTTACAAAAGAAAAGTAGTTTATGTATTATATCCGTATTCTGGTACCCATAACACAAGCATAATAAGCTTAGCTTGGGACCAGAGGACGTTGTGTGAAATGTCTATGAATATTTATTTATTTATTATTATTATTATATTGAACAAGCTGTTGCCCGGTTATTCACGTAGAACTTAGAAACTAAAAAGGACACCTTAACAAATACTACAGAAAATCTATCGTCTTAAAACACTCTCCCCCTTATTAAAAAACGCGGCTCAACGTTAAATCCAGGTTTAACAAAATTTATTTACGAGGAATTGGATAGTTAGACCCGCTCTGACGCTAGTTTGGCGTCGGTTTAAGACTAAGGTCGTTGTTAGATCTAGGATTTGAGAAAAATCTGCTTGAAATGCGCAATTGAAGTCTTTAAAAAGCCAGGCTTAAACTGTGGCTTAAACTTAGTCCACGTTTTGTAATAAGGCGGTCTATGTTTTAGAAAAAAACCGCATCATAATCCGTTGCGTAGTTTTTAAGATATAAGCTTACATAGGAACATACATACAAAAATAACAAGTTTATTTTGTAATAAACAAAGATTTTAGTTCTTAGTATTTTTGTTTTAGCATCAACAGAAATTTCAACTCTCTAGCCATTACCGTTCTTGAGATTCAGCCTGGTAACAGAAACACGGACGAAAGACGGACAACGAAAATTCAGGAATAGGATCCTGTCTTTGGTACGGAACCCTAAAAAGGGTGCTTTGCTCCTTCGAGTTAATTTTTTTTTTCTCTATGTCAACGCCCCCTATTAGACCACAATAAAAACTTCATAAGTTTTCGCATCGTTCATCGTGGGATTGGTAAAGACTCCACTGATTGATTAAATAGAGGATGTGTAAAGTATCTAGTCATATTAATATTCAATTTATTATATTAATTGCCCGGCTCGATGATTTCAAACGTAATAATTAAATAACTTTGTATGAACGTTTGTAATACCACATTATGACTCAAACATCAAGACAGATTGCTTATTGTCACTATTCATTATTATTATTACTTTTGTCAATAATAATTTTATAAGTATACTAGCTGACCTGGCAAACGTTTTGCCATATAAATGTTAGGTGTGGACAACCCTTAACATTTAGGGGGATGGAAGATAGATGTTGTCCGATACTCAGACCTAACGGATATGTACAGAAAATTTCACGAAAATCGGTAGAGCCATTTCGGAGGAGTATAATTACAAACACCGTAACAGGAGAATTTATATATTAGATTTTACTAGCTGTTGCCCGCGACTTCGTACGCATGTTACTTAGAAAAATTTCCCCGTTTTTGCAACATTTTTCACTGACGCTTCTCTCCTATTGGTTGCAGCGTGATGTTATATAGCCTTCCTTGATAAATGTACTATCAAAACTGAAAGAATTTTTCAAATCAGACCAGCGGTCCCTGAGATTAGCGCGTTCAAACAAACAAACAAATAAACTAAGCTTTATAATATTAGTAAAGAATATGTTTAGTTAACTTCATACACGGTTTTTTTATCAAGTAAGTTCAGTTAAGGACGCCGAATTGACACTATCAATTTTCAATTTTTACTAAAGTAATTTATTAATTTTGCTATTGACTTGCTATGCTTTTACTTATATCTTAAAAAGTGGTCACCGCAAGCGGATTATTTTCAGCCCAATTGTATTCTGTAAAGAATACTAGGTGGCTGGTCGAGATTGTTGCAAAACATTCTCGATAGATGGCGTTGTACGTCAAAACACGATGTAAACTCAATCGAGTTACGATTGTGGTGGTCTAATTGGTTACTGTTAGCACGACCGCAATAAGCTCAGTTGGCAGAGCTATTTCATTTTTTAGTTAAATTTAGTTGTGTACCTACATACTATTGGTCTCAATACCTTTTCATAGCCTAGATGGTAAAACATATTCAAAACATTAATTAGACACCTAAGTTAAACCACGATTACAACCTATCGATTCCTCAAAGCCAACAGGGCACATAATCAAAGGAACCAATTCATACAACTGCGATCTCCGGGCGTCGCTTGCGGTTTCACTTCGACGTGATATCTATAGGCTATAGCTATCTTATCTAGTGATGTAGCTACACTTAACTTTTGCGGATAATACTAACATAAAATCTTTTTGGTGGTGAGACTAGTCTCACCCGTGACCATGGTGACTGCAAAGTCTCCGAAACGTCGGGCCAAAATTTAAAACAAATATACGCGTCTAAATCCGTAAAAAGTAGTTTTATTTAAACAGATGAGTCGCGCAAGTGTTAGAAAATATTAAATAAACAATCTCTTCAGCTTTACAATATATTAAAGTATAGATTAGTATAGATATCACACAAATGATTGTCTCGGGCGGGAATCGAAACTGCAACCTCGTGAACGCCAGTTTGTTACATGAACCACTGGACCACGAGGCCCGTTCACTTTGCGAATTGGTGTAAGCTTAGTTTAGCTATATTAGTAATATTTGGCAGCAGTTAACTATGTTTTTCTATCTAGCAGGTACGGAACCCGTGTGGGAGTGTATCTCGTTCTTGACAGGTATTTATGGCGGGCTTCGTGGTCTAGTGGTTCATGTAACGGACTGCCGATCACGAGGTCGCGAGTTCGATTCCCGCTCAGGACAATCATTTGTGTGATGTTTTTAAATGTCATACAAATGTTTGTTCTGCGTCTGGGTGTTTGTATGTATTATAAGTATGTATTTACAAAAGAAAAGTAGTACATATATGTAGTATATACGTATTCTGGTACCCATAACACAAGCATATAAAGCTCATCTTGGGACCAGAGGCCGTTGTGTGAAATGTCCGTAAATATTTATTATTATTTATTTATTTTAACTTTTAAAGCTGTAAAAATATCTAATGCCAGAGAATACGCAACTTACCCAACACTATTCGTGACCCGCCACAAATGATCTAACGGGCGACCGAGGCATATTGAATATGGGTTCGGTTACAGAAGACACGAATATCTATATATAATAATGATTGAAATTGTTCAATCGATTGTGGTCGCGTTTATGTTTGAATTTACACAGAACAACGACTGTATGAAGGTTTAAATTAAGCTTTTGATATTTGCGGCTTTGAATATCGATGATTGAGTTTTCTTATTCAAAATCTTGACAGAGCTTACGTGTTTATTTTAATGAATGAATGTTTCCAAAAGGATAGGCAGAACTGTATGACATGATACAATTTTTGTATTTAATTCAGAATGGGTCATGAATCCGGGTTAATTAAACACAAACGGTCTTATTCATAATGACTTATCGGAGGTTGAAACGGAGATTTTATCGGAGAGATAATAAACGTTTTATCGTAAAAAAGACTAATATAGACAAGTTTTGACAATTTTCGCGAACCGATTTTAGCGAACTTAATACCTCCGATAAGTCATTATGAATAAGACCAATAGAAGATATAAACATACCTACCTACACTCATAATATACCTATATAATTTAGCATTATAAAATCATAGTGCAGTTAAACGAAAAATCAATCCACGACATCAAATATGTACCAAAACTAGCTGTTGCCCGCCACTTCGTACGCGTGGAATTTAGAAAATTTTCCTGTTTATGCAACATTTTTCACTACTGCCTCGCTCCTATTGGTAGTAGCGTGATATTATATAGCCTATAGCCTTCCTCAATAAATGTACTATTCAACACTGAAAGAATTATCCAAATCGGGATCGTGGTTCTCGAGATTAGCGCGTTCAAACAAACAAACAAACTCTTCAGCTTTATTATAGTACCTATAGATAGCAGATAGGTAGCATTCTTGACAAATCTTAATAATATTTTCTCTTTATGTTGAGAGTAAAAACATTAGTTCTCATTATTCTCAGATAAAAGGAGCTTAAAAATATGAATAAGCAGTATATAATAGAACTAAAGTAATTTTTCTATAAGAAATGCACTATCATCCGATTTAATACTATTCTTCATGGGATAACTTCTCAGAATAGGCCGGTAGGTAGGATATCTTTACTACTTCGATATTCTAACTCATTATATTAAATTATAACTTTTGTTATAGCTCTAAAGATCTGTAAAATAATAATTTATCTTTGTCTATCAATCTATTCTAATATTATAAAGCTGAAGAGTATGTTTCTTTGTTTGAACGCGCTAATCTCAGATACCACTATTCCGATTTGAAAAATCAGTATCTGAAAGTAAAAATGTAAAATGGTTTAAATTTTTACACTTTTTACCAATTTAGATGCATATTAGTTTTAAATCTTATCTCGGTGTTTCGGAGGCTTTTCAGTCAGCATTATCTTGGATTTTTTTTTGTTCACTTTCGCCCTACCGAGCCATGGTGGTCCTTTGAGCCTTACCATGACCCGGCAAGGATGAACCACCTTATTCTCGAGTGGGTTAATAAACGAATCAGGCAAGTGTTAAGGAATATAACTTTATAGTATCTTATGTTCATCTTATAGTATATTGTATAAATTTGCAAAGACTTTTATATATGACAGCAACCAACATCAAGGTAAAATGTCTGGTAAAAAAGCAGAGAGATTGAAAGAAAATGTTGTAAGCAATTCATCCCACGTTTACCCCTTTTCACTGTCAAGATACTTAGCATGTAGGCGTGGTTATAAGAATTCGTGCAGTACTTTGAAATGCTTTTTTGCTATTTTTCGGTATTTAATATTTACACACATTATTTTATTTTACAGATTATAGATGAAGAGTTATGCTTCTATTGCTTTTTTATTAGTAAAACCTTAACTAATATGTGTGATAGACGCTGCAATTTCATCTAACGACAACCGAAACAAACCGGGATGTTTTGATAGTGATATTTCTTTTAAGTTATTATGTTTTGAAAAAATAAAGGGATAGAAACAAAATATATAAAACCTAGATACTGTGAGAAAAATTCATTGCTCTGGAGGCAAGATCCACGAAGAAAACAGCGGCCTACGATGTCCATATTTTTGTATGGAGCATAGTTCGGTGTTGTGTCCTCATATTATTGTGCTAAACATAAATAAATGGGAACATAGATTTTATGCTCTTCACAATGACATACCAACCAATGTACTATCATTTTTAGAAGACAGATTTTACGTTACGCACCCACGAGTATCGAATAATGTAAACGAATTACCTCAAATAAGGAAGGGCACAAGACGTCTCAGAAGAGCATTTTACTCTTAAATATATTCAATTATACACCCTTAAACTTCAATCGATTTTTATTGGCCTGTATTTAATTTAATATACGAAGAAAATGTATTATAGATAAAAAGGAAAAAAATTCACCCTATCACCCTGACACTTCGCTGGCCGTCCGTTCATCTGACAGCAGGCTCTACCTCTGAAAGCGTGATAGTTAGAGGGCTGAAAATTTCACAACTGATGTATATCACTTGATGCTATAACAACAAATACTCATCATCATCATTATCCTGTCCTTAACCCGTTATTTGGGGTCGAGAATATGACAAACATATTACGACAATAACGGTGTGGATCCCCTCGTGTGCGATTCCCACTCGTAATTGACAGGTTTTAAATATTTTGATATTAGTCAAGAGCGACTATGAATGCATTTGAATGTAAATTTTAAGTTATATGCACTTGAATATTCATTGTTATTATGCAAAAAGTGTTAGAACCAGAACTCTACGAAGTATTTGCTTATTAACAAGCCATTACCAGTACCCCTTGAGAACGCAGTGAACGTTCACACATAATAACCGGCTAATTACGAGTTGGATGCTGGCACGAAGAGTTCGGAACCAATATTATCATAATAAATAAATAAATATAAATATTTATGGACATTTCACACAACATCCTCTGGTTCCAAAGTAAGCTATATTTCTATGCTTGTATTATGGGTACCAGATACGGATATACAGAACAAACATTTGTATCACATTTATTAATATCCCACAAATTCGATTTCCCCATAGAAAGCCACAAGGCACGGTTTTGCACCGCCTGCAACCAATGGCTCCGCGCGACTTTGAGAATATCGTTATTCACTTTGTCATCCGTTTTTCCCTTAAAGAACCCTAAAAGTCCAATACCTTTTGTGCTAATTTAACACCTCACACTAACACTGAAACTCGACACGTTCGCGAAACTTTTCATCTCACATAATAGCTTATTATAAATGTACCGGCCGTTTTATATTTCAAAGCTTAATATTTTTGAGATTAACAATATAATTGGGCAGCGATTCGGGTTCGCGCACAATGGCCGACCGTACATTTAGACATCTGGCAAAGAAAAAAGGGCGGATATGCCAAACAGGGACTCAATAGGGAATAGTGTCCCTAAGGCGTATTATTCACTCCTATATTATCCATATGTATATAGAGTTGCACATCGAAAAATCTACTTTGTTATTACAACATTAGGTTGGTAATATCTTGAAGCTGTGATGGTTTTATTACTTTTTGGAATGCAGCTTTTAGTTGCATCTGAACATCCCTTGAAAAACATTCATTTTGATTTTTTTTAAATAATACTATCGTTATTTAGGCAACTTTGAGCTTTATTCAAAGGTAATTCTGTATATTTCCTTTCGTATTTTATTGAAGAATAAGTCGTCACCCTTTTGTTGGAATTAGGTGTACCGTATAATTAGCGATTTTGTGTAAATTGTTAGGTAAACTCCTTTAATGTAGGGCTGTCATAACTAGGTCGTTACGCCAATACAATAAATATATGTAACAAACATAATTCACAGCTGGAGCATAGCAAAAAATAAACAGAAGAAGTAAACTAATGTGCAGTTAAAATAGATCCAAACTTACACATTTGCTTTGACGTATTTTTGTAAGTATAGAGTTAGGCAAAGTTTTTAGCAAAAAGTTGTCCATGGGTCAACCTCACCATTATTGTCTTGGCCGCTGGAGTCGTAAGAACCTACCAAGGGAACCACGATCATCCAAAATTTTTTCCCCTACCACCTGGTTGGGAAATGCCATCTACTTAGAAGAAAAAAGTCAGTTCTTTTGATTTTAGTAAAAACTTTCTATGAATCGCATAGTTCTTTATATTTGCTATAAAGAACTTTCATAGCAATCCGTGGTATGCCACGCTTACACATTATTACAATTCAACCCGTTGCGTAGTTATAAAGATATAAGCTAACATAAGAACATACATACAAAATAACGACTTTGTTTTATAAGAAGTAAATATACAAAATAATTAAACAAATTTATTTCTAACTGACAACCCTAATTACTTATTACGTGAAGTAATAAGCCTTCGCGTGTTCAGTACAGGCTCAATAATTCTATGTTATTAAACAATTTACAGAGTAAAAATTATTTACAGTATTATGCCCTTTGTTATTCAAAGCAAGTATTTAGAGTTATTATGATTTACTTATATATGAAAAGGTCATCTGGGTTGGTTTCGTGACATCACTAGAGTTAGGATTCACACGTCAAGAATTATTAGAAATGACAATGAGAACCAGCCAAGTGAGAATCAGACTCGCTTACTCGGTTTCGTACGATTATCATCACAATATTTGTTATCACTATCATACATACCACATGTTTGTAAATCATACGTGCATTTAGACTGTATTAGCTGTCCACGCGTTTGTATTGCACACGCGTGGAGTAATGCCATAAAAAATAAGTTTAAATGGGATTGTTCATAATTTTTGACCTGCTGTTTTTATATTTTTTTTAGAAAATACAGACTATTTTAAGCAAATAATTTCAATACTATAGAAATATTCACTATACAGAATTTTTTTTAAATAAAGATATTATTTTAAATGCTGTGACGTCACCGTTGTACGCAATCTGTGTATTGCCTTTTCCTGATAAATTTAGGACAAATTATAATACATCTTTTCAAAGTTGCCAAGTTGATATAATAGACCAATTTCAACTCCACCTCAGAGTAGAATATCCCTAGGAACGCCTTAATATTTTAAGTCCTTCATTTCAAGGACAAATAGAGATCATTTACTTTTTTGGAAAAATAATCGTTAATATAGTAAATTTTCCGAGAAAATCTAATGGATCATGATTAGAAACTTTATTCCCCAAAATAGTTTTCAAATGAAGAGTTTAAAAAAAATATGAACACTGCCAATTATCAGGATGCACAAAAAAGTTTTAAATGTTTGTTGTTACAGCGGTAAAATGCATCGTCTGTGAAAATTTCCACGGCCTAGCTATCAATGTTCGTGAGATCAATGGTGACAGATGGACATACGGACTGCGGAGTATCAGGAAATCCTGTTGTACTCTTTGATACAGAACTCTGATAGCAATTTTGTGCAAACTACATTAGGCTGACGGATTAGTATCATATTTAATTACAAACTTTATTATTAGCAGAGACGCGACTTGTATTACGATATCTTTTGCAATTTTGCCAACTTACACAAAACAATAAGAACTCCATCTTTGACAAGAAGATAAAGAATTAGTCTAGCGTAAAAAATAGAAAACTTAAAAAAAACTAGCATATTGCCAATTAACAAGAAAAAAAATGTTTAAGTAACGTTTGTAATTATGTTTACTGCAAAATTTCGCAAAATTCGCACTTGAAAATTTATTTCTACGCATGTACAACTCTAATGACAAGTCATAGTAAGGCTCAAGGCACCACCATGGTCCGGTAGGGCGGACGACAGCAAAAAAATAGCCTCTAATAAGAACTTCATAAGTACAAAAAATTACAAAAAGTACAAATTACACCGTTTTTTTACGGGAGCGTCTTATATTTATTCAGTAAACACGTAATTAATTAAAGTTAAGCGCCAACGGGTTTAACAAGACAGTCTTGAAGATGAAAACAAGATCAGAAAAACCATATAAACCCATTTGTATCACCTAGTCCAATCTAATTTGTGGACATGTAAAGAGATTTCCAAATATTTTTTCCAGATCGACGGCTCATAATTAAGCTAATATCACTTTGATTTGTCTTTCATCTTTCAACCTCTTTGTTTTGTCATTCAGCGGAACATAAAACAAATCGTTCTAATTAAATTTACAACGTTCTTTTAAAGAACGATTTTAATTTTGTTTGATATTAATATTGCCTTGTTTATGCTATTTTGTCGTGATGTTGTTTGTTTTATTGGAGTTTAACTTCTTTTGGTGTAAGGGGAAATTTAAGAAGAATTTTTAGCTGATATCATGAAGTTAATTACAAATATAGAGTAGAAATTTCAAGGTAGAAGTAGAAGATAAAAGAAGTAAAAGTATATCTCATTTTCAATGAATATCCCATCTTAGCAGACAGCAAGCCAACTCTAGCTATCACCTATAATCTATACTTCTATACTAATATTATAAAGCTGAACAGTTTGTTTTTTTGTTTGAACGGGCTAATCTGAGGAACCACACAGGTTCAAATCGAAATATTCTTTCAGATTAAGATTATTCATTTACCGAGTAAGGCTATCCTTACTAATTTATAAGTGCGAAACCCGGATGATAACACAATAATAATTTTGACGAGCTTAAGTGTTAATGTGTGGAACGAAACGATAGCGCGATTTAAAAAAACGTACAACGCCATCTATTGAGCAGAAGAGTAAACTTCTGTTTGTTAAGGATTGATTTCTAAATTTCACGCGTACGAAGTTGCGGGCAGCAGCTAGTATAATATAAAGCTGCGACCAATAGAATGAATAAATAAATAAATAAATAAATATTAATGGACATTTCACACAACGTCCTCTGGTCCCAAAGTAAGCTATATTTATATGCTTGTGTTTTGGGTACCAGAATACGGATAGACTACATAATATACTACTTTTCTTTTGTAAATACATACTTATAATATATAGTAAACACCCATAATAACACAAATAGAAGCAAAATATTAGTGAAAAATGTTGCAAAAACTTGGAAAGTTTTCTAAATTCCACGCATACGAAGTCCCAGGCAGCAGCCAGTAACGATTACAATGTAACTAGAAATAAAATGAGTTTCTTTTTCTATTATTAAACAAATTGTAATTCTACTTATTTATATTAACTTAATATAGTTTTCGTTAATAAGAAAATTTCAAATTAAAATCAGGGACTATTATATTTCATTGTTATCTTTTGAAACCTTAGATTTGAACGTCTCAAAATTACAAACAAAATGCTAATTTATTTAAAATGAACGCTGCGAAGGCTCAAATGCGAACACCTATAATTTCACGAATGAAAAAACATTGAAAATCTAAATTTTTACATTGACATTACGAATTTATGTAACTCCATCAAAATATTTGTTTAAATAAAATAAAATATTCACGGACTTTCACGGACATTTCACACACAACGTCCTCTGGTCACAAGCTAAGCTTATATGCTTGCGTTATGGGTACCAGAATACGGATAGAATACATAAACTACTTTTCTTTTGTAAATACATACTTACTAGCTGTCCCGGCAAACGTTGTTTTGCCATATTAAAAAAAAAAGATTTGCAAAATAGATGTTGGCCGATTCTCAGACCTACTGAATGTGCATGTAAAATTTCATAAAAATCAGTCAAGCCGTTTCGGAGGAGTACGGTAACTAACACTGTGACACGTGAATTTTATATATTAGAAGATAATACATAGAAACACCCAGACGCAGTACAAACATTTGTATGACATTTATAAACATCACACAAATTGTTGTCCCGAGCGGGAATCGAACCCGCGACCTCGTGAGCGGTAGTCCGTTACATGAACCACTAGACCACGAAGCCCGTCGTTAAATAAAATAAATATTATTTTTTATACTTAACTAGCTTGTTGCCAGTGACTTCGTATGCGTTGAATTTAAAAAATATTCCCCGTTTGTTTCCCGTAATGTAATTTATTAACTATTAATCAGAAAGAATGAAACATCCCAAAAGAAAAAAATGTTTTTTATCAAATTGAAAACTAAATGAAATGCAATGGTGACAATAATTAAAACATCGCCCTACAGATGTCTGTAAAATACAAACATAAAATTTTTAACGTCAACAGTATCTAACTCTCAAATTACATCACAAAAAAGCAAAACTATTTCAAGACAAACAATTTATTAAAAAAAAACAGTCACAGGTACGAGTTGGACTCGCGCACAAAGGGTTCCGTAGCGTTTATCTATACTAATGTTATAAAGCTGAAGAGTTTGTTTGTTTGAACGCGGTAATCTCAGAAACTACTGGTCCGATTCGAAAATTCTTTCAGTGTTGGATAGTACATTTATCGAGGCAGGCTATATATAATCACGCTGCGACCAATAGAAGCGAAGTAGTAATGAAAAATGTTGCAAAACGGGTGAAATTTCCTAAATTCCACGCGTACGCAATCGCGGGCAGCAGCTAGTGACTAAAGGGCGTCACAAACGGCATATTAATAAATATTAATATAGCAAGAAAGAGACAGATGTGTTCAACGTGTTTTAGAAAGGTGTAGTCATGTTTGACCATCGTTACACATGGCCGCTGACTAGGCACTAGACATGGATGAAATTACAAATACTAGTTATATTATGACTTTTATGTGTTCATAAAAGTTTAATTAATTGATTAAATTAATCGATCTTCTTTAAATACGACACCACTATGAGGTCATCTTTTATCGTAAGGTTCAATCGCATTCAATAAACCGTAAACATCTCATATTTGATGCGTTTCTCGTAGTTATTTAATAGTAGGCAATAAACAAAAAAAAACTTACCAACTGTATTTTTCTATGTGTAACTATAATATTTAAGGCCTATCTAATGCAACTTTAAATTATGACTACACCTTTCTGCAACACGTTGTATAGAAAAAGAAGAGGTGAGAAAGAGACAATACAAGGCCGCGAGCAACAGCTAGTGCTTTATATTCTTCATATTCCCAACCTCAAATAACATGATAATAGGAGAATAATGATGATGAGTATATTTTGTTATAACTTCAACTGCTTTACATCTATACTTAATATACAGGGTGTGGCGTAATTAATGGATAAGCCTGTGCCTGTGGATAAGCCTCCTACTGCGCTATACGAATATGTATATTTTTAATTAATCCTATGTATGGTCTTGAAAAAAATGGCATAAGTCATGTTTTTCATAAAATGACTACTTTCACTAACCAATTCTGCTACTGTTGCCACAATTTTCTAAAGTTTTGCTTTCTGTTTTTTTTATAATACAGCTTAAGAGTTGAATTATTGCAAGCAATAAAGAATTCCCTATTCGTAATACAAATTTTTTGAAAATTATGCATGAAATATCAAAAAAGGGTTATTGATTATTCAATTTGTTGACTTTGTACATCGTCTAGCTTAAAAAATCTTTATGGGAGTTGATTTGCCCAATATCTTAAAAACATGCTTGTTTTATGCAGTTTCCGAAATGGTATAATACTTATTATAATACTTATTAAGTTTGATGTGATATTAAAGAACCAAATGACACTCGTAAAAAAATGTTCTTATTGTGATTTAATTAATCAAATTAATACTGTTAACTTAAACAAACTGTCAGTGGTATTTTAACTTATCTGTCTGAGTTTACCAGTGGGAATGTTAGTCGTTGAAAAAAAATAACAACTTATTTTATTTTTTTTATTCTAAAGATGCAAACACTACATAAATTTTATTTTACAAAAAATGTTCGAAATGGCGGCCACCTGCGGCTATGCAGGCCCTGCATCGACGGATAAATGACCGCTTTAGGCGTCGGATGAAGCCGGAGCTCTTGATTTCATCAGCGGCTTCAAAAATCAGGGCCTTTAGTTGTTCCAGGGATGCTATTTCTTTTTTATACACTTTTTCTTTTAAACACCCCCAGTAAAAAAAGTCTAGAGGGTTCAAATCAGGGGACCTTGGTGGCCACAAAATGGGACCGAAACGACCTATCCACCTCTCATTGTACTCATCATTGAGGTAGTTCCGTACAATTCGTGCGTAGTGAGCGGGACAACCATCATTTTGTAACCAGTAGTTTTCTGGCACATTTAAACTTTGTAATAGTTCCGGCAACGTATTTTGCAGAAAATTTAAATAATTGGGACCTGTTAGTGTCTCGGATAGTTCGACGGGCCCAACTATTTGTCCATTTAAAATTCCTGTCCAAAGGTTCACTTTAAACTGGACTTGAGCTCGGTCTTGCCTTATGTTTCTCGGATTGGTTGCCTGCCAACTATGAAGATTGTGCATGTTGACGTAGCCATTTCTTTTACATGATGACTCATCGCTCCACAGTATTTTGTCAAAAAACGCCGAATCTTCGCGTATTTTTCGCAACATGACGCGACAAAATTGGACTCTAGGCTCATAGTCTCGTGTCATTAGTGTTTGCACCCTTTGATAGTGATACGGGTGAAGCTCATGCCTGTGCAGAATTCTGCCCACAGTACGCGTATCTACACCGGTTCCTCTACTTAACTCACGAATTGATAACTCTGGATTAGCACGCACAGCTTCTAGAACTTCGTCATCACGATGTCGTCGAGGTCTGCCTTCCGAAGCACCACCAACACCGGTACCAGGCATTCGCCCTTCGCTAAAAGCGATGTGCACACGTGTAAACACCCGGTAGTCTGGGTGTCGCAAATCGGGGTATCTTCGACGATATTCGCGTGCAGCTTCATTTGCATTGCAGTTACACAGGCCGTAAATAAGATGCATATTTGCATACTCTTGAGGAGTGTACGTATGACGCGGCATGATCAGTAGTCCAGGGATATGTAGAAGTCGTCGATAATATCACAATTGTCCAATTCGTATAGCAAAAACAGAGTCCGTAGTACATAAGCCAAATTCACGTCACAATAACAAACACGATAGAGCAAACGATATGTGCGCAAGAGACGATAGTCAAAAGAGCACTAACTTTGTTAAACAAGTTCAAAAGCTGTTTTGTTGTTTGTGAGAATAATAAAAATCTATCTCTGCCGCACAACTGTTATTTACCTGACATCAAAATGCTTTGTCTCTGTCTTATGATAAGACTAACCGTCTGGATTTGCCGTGCGATAAACAACCACAAGTGGTTGACTTAGAGTCGTTATCTGCTTACCCTATTCATGGTGGATGACTACCTGCTCCCGAGCACCCAAAAAAGGGTCCATTGTGAATGACTACCTGCTCCGGAGCACACAAAAAAGGGTCCATTCAAACTGTTTACAAAGACATGTTTAAGATAAATTAATAATTCTGTTAAAGAAAATTAGGGTATTTTTTTACAACTGTCGTTTTTTTTTAAAACCTCGTGAAATGTAATAAGTATTATACCATTTCGGAAACTGCATAAAACAAGCATGTTTTTAAGATATTGGGCAAATCAACTCCCATAAAGATTTTTTAAGCTAGACGATGTACAAAGTCAACAAATTGAATAATCAATAACACTTTTTTGATATCTCATGTATTTTTTCCCAAAATTTGTATTACGAATAGGGAATTCTTTATTGCTTTCAATAGCTCACCTCTTAAGCTGTTTTATAAAAAAAAACAGAATGCAAAATTTTTGAAAATTGTGGCAACAGTAGCATAATTGGTTAGTGAAAGTAGTCATTTTATGAAAAACATGACTTATGCCATTTTTTTCAAGACCATACATAGGATTAATTAAAAATATACATATTCGTATAGCGCAGTAGGAGGCTTATCCACAGGCACAGGCTTATCCATTAATTACGCCACACCCTGTATATAGCTGGAGAGTTTGTTTGTTTGTTTGTTTAAACGCGCTAATCTCAGGAACCACAGGGCCGATTTAAAAAAATCTTTTAGTTTTAATTTATCGAGGAAGGCTTTGGGCTGTATAACATTTCGTTACGACCAGTAGAAGCGAAGCAGTAGTGAAAAATGTTGCGAAAACGGGAAAATTTTCTAAATTCCACGCGGTCGGAGTCGCCGGCAACAGCTATACTAAAAAACAAAATTCTCGTGTCACAATGTTCGTTTCCATACTCCTCCGAAACGGCTTGACCGATTCTTATGAAATTGTATTCAGTAGGTCTAAAAATCGGCTTCTATCTATTTTTCATACCCCTAAGTGATAAGGGTTGTCCACCCCTGACATTTGTATCGCAAAACCACGTTTGCCGGGTCGGCCGGGCGGCAAGTAAACTATAAAATTTGGAGCTCTCTAGTATTGGCGGTCCAGGCATACAGATTGATGACAAACGGACGGACAGCGAAGTCTCTGTCTATAGGGTTCCATTATAGCTTTTGGTACGGAACCCTAAAAACTAACTATTTAAAGACAAACAAATTATTAGAAAAAAATCCATATAAAACTTTTGTGAGCCGACAAATGGGAAATAGTGGTAATAAAATGGTAACGGATGGTAATGGGTTAGATAGTGGGCCGGTCGACCACCCCCCACCGATCACTACGGGTTAATAGTATAAAGACTATCTAATTCACTTAGGGTTGTCAAAAGAAAAAAAATATTAACTAATAAAATAAATATTAACAGACTCAGGTCCCAAGCTCAGCTTATTTTGCTTGTGTAATGGAAAAAAAAGAAAGAACGAAAAAAAAGAGGGAGAGAGATAGAGCCCCTTTGCTCTAGAGCTTTTTTGCCTTTGCCTTCTCTTATAAATGTCACTACATGAAAAATTACCGCAGGATTCCATTCTCTTCTGAAGTTAGTGATAAATAGCGAATAATAATAATACATTTTCAATAAATTGTTTAGCAGTTTTGATTCAAACAGTTTGATGAATAAAATATCAGTTTTGCATTTCTGACAACCCTAATCTGGTGTCTATCTAGCGACGTAAACTATTTGTTTATGAATAATTCCTATAATAGTTAATGTTACATATGAGCTAAACAGGTAGTTACCAACGGGATATGATATTGATTAAAATTTTTAATGCAATGTAATTTGTTTGTGAATCATGTTAATGATGTTTTTATGTTGATTTTAGGGGTTCCAAACGCATCTGCTGTATGTATGGTGATTGGTTAAAAATGCAAGTGTTTCCCCCCCTGTTTTACCCCTTTTCCTCCCCAGATTGCAACCATTTTTTTGTTTTATCTTTGAGTCGATTCAATACTAGCACTTCGTACCAACATGCTACATGATAGATACGACCTTTGCGACTCGATTTATATTACAATTAATGGTGACAGCAGTTGCTCTCTTTCTCCAGCCCATTAACTTCCCATTATTGGGCTCGAGTCTCTTCCACTTCGGGAGTAATTACGATCTACTATGCGGCGCTTACCACGCGTGTAGGCACAGAGTTTATTCTCACGTTTTCCGACACTCACAGAGGATGTTATGTGTGTACAATGTCCCTTAGCTGGCTTTCCCAGCACCCTGAGAAGGAAAGGGGTAGTGAAACTTGTATTCTTAATCCGTCACCACACGGACAATGTACAAGAAATACAGGTTTCTCTATTATTCAACATATCTATCCAAGAATACCTACATAGTCTGCAATTCCAACATTTACAAGTTAGCTAGAATATTCCAAATAGCAAATTCTCGCCTGACCTCTCTTCACGTTGTGAAGATAGAATTTACCACGCAACGTCGGGTTTACAAGAGAGAGAACGCATGGCTGGCCTTAACTACCGGACATTCAGTTAGAAGATTAGCTAAGGTATATAAGGTAAGGTTTAGGTTGTTCAATATTTTTGTATTAATGAAGTGTTATAAAAAAACGTAGAAAAATCTATGTAATATTAAGATTTTGTTTAAAAATTAAATCATTATGGTCTCTATGGGCTCTCTGACTTCTCCGAGTGTCGCTTTATTAGAATAATTGAGTATTTTTTTTTAAAAAGGCCTACCGACTTAATGCGCCTTAGAAATTTGAGGGTTATCCGCGATTTCTCAGGAGATAACCATCAGATCCTGACCTGGTGCCAATGGGTCAAAAAGGAAACCTTAGCTTTCAAATAAAAAAATAATCATCAAAATCAGTTAAAAGTTACGAGATAAGAAAAAAAATATACAGACGAACTGAGTACTTCTTAATTTTTTTGAAGTCAGTTAAAAAAGAGTCGCTACAAGACCTCACTCTTAAGTCAGATATTGAAAAGCCCAAACTAAACTGAACTACAAACGATGCTGTGGGTTTTTATGATAATCAGTTTAAATAACAATAAATAAATAATATTATGATACGACTGTCTCTTTCGGATTTAAATGGAAAATAACTTACTACCTTTCTAAGTCATAACATGGAGCGCACTGCAATGCTGAGTCTTACCTGAAAGAAAAATAAAGAAAAATTAAAAAATGGCACAATGTCTCTACATTTCGAATATTGGACAGAGTACTTTTAACTGACTATTAACAAAAGACTAAACCACATTTATTTTGTAAACGCATCTTTCAGCTAAACGGGAGAAATTAATCAACACTCATGGGATAAATTACAGCAAGACAGAAGAATATAGCTTTATAGAATTATGAAGTCAGCATTTATTATATCCTCACACCATTTTGTGCTATAGATTTTCATCATCATCAGTGACGGGCCTGCTCCGCTATAAAACCCGTTTACTCGAATGGCCATCGGTTCTTTGAAAAACATGGCTGCTACATGGGGTAGGCAGAGACTACCGACGCCATCTGCTACGGACTAAACATTGTATAATATTATTTTATATTAGTTTGAACGTTTATTTCAGAGACTTCGACATTTATTGGCAAAATTACAGCAAGGCTGACAGTAAATCGATTAATAATCTATTAAATCTGCGTAATAAAATCATTATTCCCTATCACATTAACGTCTTGTCTCTTGCAATGAACGTTAGATTTGTCGCATAACTGACGGGCCGCAACGTTCAATAGTTCACGCCTGGCCGAGCGTTGTCGATGCAGGAATTCTATGAAGTACGGACATTCTAGCGGTTGGCTGTCGTGATTAACAGAGAGCTTTGTTAAATACTACGGATTTCTTCACTACAAAACCGTACACAACTGCTTCCGTATTAAATAGTTGTACTAAATACCAGATTACAATACAAAAAAATTTGGACACCTGAAAAACGGCTCAAGTGTAGGGTAGTACTAGAAGAAGGTGGTAAAAATATGGTTTGGAACCACCGTATCACAGAGTCAAAAAGATATAACCCTAATTCTTACCATTGATAGTGTAGAAGCCAGCCCATAGCCAAACCAACCTCAGGAAGCTGAGATTATGCATACTGAGTTTACATTATTATTACTATTCTAAATTCAATCTCTCTAAGAGGCGGAAATGCACTATGTATTAGCCGCTATCATGCATTGCACTCTCACTTAAGATCAGGTGCGGAAGTGTAGTCATTTGCCAAGCCTAGCTATAAAAAAAACGGAGAGTAAATGAAATTTGACATTCTGTAACGTAGAGCTATAAAAATCCTTGAATTGCAGCTCAGTTAAAAGCCAAACTCTCATAAAGAGCTAAGGCAGATTCAGAAAACAGTGGCGAAGTTTGCAAACCCTATGGTCCTTTGAAATAAGAGCGTAAAGCTACAAATTATTATGCAACAAATATTTGCTCGCCCCTTCTTTAAGCTACATTTTTCTTTCACCTCTCTCGAAAATCACAATATATTTGGTATGCTGGCAAGTTTTCTGACAACAGCTCATTTTCCTCATGACTTTTACGAGCCTGCCAAGATAACCAGATGAACTATATCCTTTTTATTGCCCTATCAGCATAAAAATTAACTTTGAATATTCCAAATAAAAGCTCGCACTCAGGTTTTTCGTAAAAACAAAGTGATTAATGTTCGTATTATGCTTAAATGTGGTTTTTAAGGTTGCTTTTTCGCTTTAGTAGTAAATTAAAAAGCTTATAGATTTAGTTCCTCTTGGATATACTACAAAAAACTAGACTATGTTTTGTACGCCAAAACTTTCTTTCTTAGAATTTTTGAATTTTCGTTTTAATTTGGGTTAAATTAATTCGACAATTTTTATATTCAAACAGATTACGTCAATACCTACTGGAAATTGTTATACAAACTCCTACATATTTACTGTTACATAAGTTTTGTACATAGAAAATACTAAACACACTAAATTATAATGGAAAAAATGATAACCATAAGCGGGACTTGAACCCGCGACCTCGGAATGCCGTTTCGTCGCTCTCCCAACTGAGCTATTATGGTTCACGCAAATTTTTACCAAATTTTCCACTACAATCATCTCAATGCGAGTTTTAACATCGTGCAATGTTTTTTTGTACAACGCCATCTATTGAGCGGTTTGCACCAACTCCATCAATCGATCAGTTAGCGTTCTTTACAGAACACAATTGGACCGAAGTAATGGCTGTACATGTATTTCTACATTAATTTATTAATATTTTGCGATTGACTCGCTATGCTTTTTCTATGGCTATGGTTATCATTTTTTCCATTATAATTTAGTTTGTTTAGTAAAAAGCATAGCGAGTCAATCGCAAAATATTAATAAATTAATGTAGAAAATACTAGTAAAAATATTCCAACATTTTCATTCAATTCATTTCTGTACACAGTACAACGCCAATGTCAATTCATCTTAACACACATATAGATTAATCTCGTGAGTGTACCCATCCCTTAGAAAAAACCGGTCAATAGTACTTGACAATGGGCGGAATGAGGTCGGCCGGATCGATCACCTGGACTATAACTCTCTGTATTTGTCTGTTTGTCCAGGACTAGAATAATAGAAATGGAAGTTAGCTCGCCTCAAACAAACGTGCAAACGTACAAGTTATCAGTAAGGGTTACCTTTGATAGATCCACATCTTTACTTATAATAAAACAAAGTCATGTGTGAGGTTATATCTTCAAAACTACGCTACAGATTAATATGTGGTTTTTTGGTTCAAGAGGATGCTTTTTAGTATAATTTAAGCTAAGGTTTGATTTTTTAAATTCCATTCTTACGAAATTATGGCTAAGGGCTTGTCAGGAAAATGAGATTACTCCTTCTCCCCCTCACACAAAATATCTGTTACCACACGGAATACGGAACCCGACTACGGCGAAGCAAGACGTAGGAATTTGACCAGTATCTCCCTCCATAGGGCAGTTAATCTGCTGCCCTGTAGCTACCCACTCATTTGAGGAGATTATTACTGTGACGATATGATATAAAATAGGGCACGTTGACATGTGTGTTAATTTCACAAAATGCGAATAATATAATGGAATTAATTCTAAATAATTTCATCCACTATTATACACAGGATTCATAGGCTTTCATTGTTTCAAACGCGACAAACCTGAAATCTGTTGCTACATTTGAAATTCACACAGAGTGAAAACATACATACAATGTGTGTTTGTTTGTTCTACTAATAGTCTCGTTGGGCGACGCAGGCTTCGTTCGTCGCTTTGTTCATGAAATTGGATTAACTAGCTGCATTGAATATTAAACAGGTCTAAATATTCGGTCTACCTTGTTAGTCCGCATAAAACTCGTTTTTATTACGCGTTTCCGAGATTCATCGTTATTAGGAAAGTAAGATGCGATAGTCAATAAAACTTGGGTATCTCTGTAAAGACTGACCAATACCGCTACTTTAAAGTTCCCGAAACGATAAAAATATCAAAGTGAATCTCATTAAAAATTCTTATTTCCGTCGCTCACGTAAATTTCAAAAGATCAAACCGAAAATTTTTATTAATTTAAAATTTCCGATTTGATTTGAAATTTGCAAATCTTGGCAAAGTTTAGGTATAGACCTGGGAAAAAAAATTGAGATCAAAAAAACAGTTTTATAAATAATGAAATATTGGTAATTGAAGGGAGTATATTTTATTATTCCTAAATGAAACCAGTTACTAAAATATATTTATAAGAATATTCTTCGAATACGACAAATTTTGTTATAACCCATTTTGGCGAATCCTTCTTCGGATATTTGTATGAAATTTCTTTGATAAATAAAATATTAAATATAAATATTAAATATAAATATTCATGGACATTTCACACAACGTCCTCTGGTCCCAAACTAAGCTTATAATGCTTGTGTTATGGGTACCAGAATACGGATAGAATACATATACTACTTTTTTTTTGTAAATACATACTTATAATACATAGGAACACCCAGACGCAGTACAAACATTTGTAAGACCATTAGAAAAACCACACAAATGATTGTCCCGAGCGGGGATCGAACCCGCAACCTCTTGATCTGCAGTCCGTTACATAAGTCCACTCAACCACGAGGCTCGTCATAATAGGATTCTATTTATACCACTGCCTATCTAGTTCATTCCTATTACAATTTCTCGTTATACTATACGTAGGAGTGCCTATTATTCGATGTTAATTTATTTCCAATCAGTATATCGTGATTGCCTACAAGTCAGAACTAAAGGATAGAATATCCATCGTCAAACAACCAAAATTTGTGTTCGGAAACTAGATCAGATTCAAACACTAATAGAACTAGCTATCCCGAATGAAGCATCGAGTGACAACATTGATCCGATTAATTACCAAGTAATTAGACAATCAGTGTTGAAACGAAACGCAGCCATGCAAAAGCGACCGAGCTCGAAGCTGTTTGTGTAAACTATTAAAATTTTAACGATATCGAAATTTTCGAATATGCAATTTCAATACTTTAAGAAATCGTATTTCTCATCGATAATCTGCATTCAGTCTGTAATTAAATGCACAGACTTACTGACAGACAGTATTTAAATTAATATTTGCAAACTTTGAATAGTTGCTTCAAGATCCAGACGTCTGAAGAGAATTGATTGACTTATAAAAGTTCATAATGTTCAGGTGCTCTAAAAATTTAAATACTTTTATTTCAATTTCAGTTTAACAACATTATATAAAAACATACCAGATTTTTGATGAACATTCTTAGTTTCACATTCAGCGAGATATTACAACATGCCTCCTAACTGCCTGACTGCCTCCTAACCCCATAACATGCCCAAATTAATGATGCATCGATCCAATGTCAGATCGCCTTTTTCCCATGAAGTAGGCAGAGACTACAGAGCGTCATCTGCTGCGATCTAAATACACTTCTTTAGGTCCTTTACATACACATACATCTGGCCATAAAAGCACGACATTTGCGAGTGTTACACACCTGACTTTTCTGTAGTACATCACAAAAAAATGGAATTTCACGCTGTTATTGCATTTTGGAGTGTGTGCCAATGTATTGTATGAACTGATTCCTAATATAACCCAATCCTACATGGCACCATCAGACATTCGAAACCGCTCTATTCTACGTTGTGAACATATCACTCGTCCGTAACAAGCTTTTTTGTCGCCATTTTGCCACAAACTACCATGAGCTGAAATAATTTACGGATGTCTATTTTATCACGAGTATACTCATTGAGCAATATCTAAATAGGAATTGGCTTAGTAATAAACATGTCTTATTAATTCAATATCCCTTAGAAATAACTTACCTGACACCAATAACGGTCTTTAATTAACTAGTTTTGGGAGTCGAACTTTAACCGCAAGCGTCTTCTCAATGTAAGCACATCAAAGAGCATGTCCCCAATATGCAAACACATGTTATATTGAACTCGTGCGCAAGTATCCGTAGTGGCGTATGTGGTTTTACATCAGTGCGTTTGTAGGACGTGTAACTTGTTATGTCATGTTCACTAGAGCATAACACAGACTAGATTACTAGGGCCGGCAATACTTTAAGCTCATTATAGGCACAAATCAAATTAAAGCGAAAAGAAGCATCCGTAACATTAGAGCGACTTATTTGTGTAAATAAAATTAATTTTGCGTGTTCACGGTGGCTGTAGAGTGTTCGAAACGTAGAATACCTAAAGGAAATGCGGCATTACGTATCTATTACGAAAATTTGAATAGATGGTGGAGCTAAATGTACATACGAAGAAATCAGAAAAAAACGCCTAGGTACCTCCCACGATTCGGCAAATAATGTTTTCTCCTTTCATTTAATAGATAGGATATTAAAGGCAAAAATTGTTACTGTGTAGCACTTAGAGTTAAAGATTGATGCTTTCAGGTAGCTGGTCTACCTATAATGCCTAATGACTGCGGTAAAAGCCTTAAAATAGCGAAGAGAAATGTCACAATAATGTTTACTATGGCCGAAATCTGGAAGAAGAAAGCGAACAAGAAATACAATGGAGTCCAATAGTCTTAATTCAAATGGAACATTGCGCGTTGGTATATTAGATAGATAACTTATTAGAGATTTATTTTATAGTCGAATTTTTGGCAACCCTATGTGTGGACTAGATAGGTCATCTTTGTAGGTTATGAACGTATATTGAAATAAATTAGGTACCTCCTGATATTATGTGGGTGGAAAAACGTATCGTTTTTGTGTTGTCTGCTACATTCAATAAATATTGATCATGTTTTTGAAAGAATTTCTAAATTTTAACAAAAAATATGTATGTAGAGACAGTATGTATGGTTTCATTATGTACAAGAAGAGGCGTGTCAGCAGATCTACGAATGTAAAAAGACAGTTGTTCTCGCCGCCTAAGTTATTGTATACAAATATATTATGTATGGATTCATTGTATGCAAGATGGCGCGTGTCAGCAGATTTAGGAATGTATAGAGGCGATTGTTCTCGCCACCTATATAAGTTATTATTATAATCAAATATATAGAGTCATAAATAAACGCCTTACAAGTCCGGACATATTTCATTTTATCCTCTAACGACGACACACATATACACCTAAAATGTATTAGCACCATTTATTCATATAAAAAATATACAAGCGAATACCTGAAGAACCTCCTCCTGTTTTCTGAAGTCTGTTAAAAAATCATAAATTTTTTCATAATTCGTGTAACGTAAAATTTATTCCTCATATAACATTAAGTCCTCTGGTCCTAAGAAAAGCTTATATGCTTATGTTATGCGTACCAAAATACGGATACCTATACTATATACAAATAACTTAATATTTTTAAGTCTAGAACAATCTGTGTCAACGCGTTGTATAAATTAAATAAAAAAAACCCTTTCGCTTTGTAGTTTTAGCATATAAATAATAGATACTCGTAGTTATTGAATCCAGACGTTTCAACCTCCTGTCATCGTAGACGGTCTCGAAGACCGTCAAGTGTTCCGTTCCTGTAACCCTATACCGAAGCCCTACGAGACAGGTGCAAGTTGCAACACACGCTTGACGGGTTGACGGGTTTTTTTGCATAACGGAAGATTGGCCTGCGTGTACAATGTACAATACATACATATTGCGCATATGTCATCGATCAATATGCACACCGAGGATATGTATGATGCTATTTTTAGAGTTCCGTACCAAGACGTAAAACGGGGCCCTATTACTGAGACTTCGCCGTCCATCTGTCACTAGGCTGCATCTCTAGAACGGTGATAGCTAAGTGTTAAGTCTAATTTTACAGTTTGTAACAGTTGAAGCTCTCTCTCTCTCAGCCAGCATATTAACAACCCACAGTTGGGCACAGACCTAATCATCATCATATTTTTGTAAGTAGGTACATCTTAACTCTACAGATGAATAATAGTCATATACATACAAAAGTTTTTCTTATTACTATCAAGACCCAAATATAAATGACCAAATTAAGAAAACATTTTGGTCTGATGATATCACATTCTCGTCTATATTAAGGCCGCCGTGATATTTACGAGCTATTTGATGGTACGTGATGTCCAATTCACACGAGTTGTTTATCTCTCATTTTTTAACGATCTAATTAATATTCTAAGCAGGTGTTAGAAAGTTGCCGTTATCAACATGTTCATCACAAACTTCTGCAAGTATTTTATGAAAATGGAAGCAGTTCGATATGGATCTTGGCCCATCTAGTGCAGGAAATATCACCAAGGGTGTACAGAAATATTATATGGTTATTTGTTTTTCTAATACTGCTTCTTCCTCACCGGGACCATGATACAAGCCTTGAGCATTACCAAGCCCTAAGAAGAAATAAGATATGGTGGGAGTTATATAAATGAGATTTGATGGAATTATGGACGTAGCTAGTTTGGAAGTTATGAGCTTAAATGGCATACATAGAAAAATAAAGGATTTGTTTTTTAATATGTAATGTTAAAATAACGCTTACACACGTACAAGGTTATACCAAAATCGAAGAAGCCGACAGGGATGGGGCGAATAAAAATTAATGGATCAATTTGATCTGTCTTCGAGAAAATGAAGAAATGGAAACAGTAGGTATAATTAATCAAATGCACTCAATCCATTGATGCAATAGTATATACAAGATCATTTGTTATGTATCAAACCATATTTACGATATACACCTTCCAAAACATAGACAAGTCACAAAAAAGGATTTAATCCGAGTAGGGATTACAAAAACCAGCTCATTTCACGGTCCCGCCGCCTAAATCAACATGATTGGAACCAATGTGGAGTCCAATGTGGAGTCGTATTACACATCGATATTTATAAATAAATATTGGAGAGGTCACAGCGCCATCTAGTCACATCAAGCGTGTATTATGGGAACCACGTAATCGTATAATCTGTATATCGAGGGATTTGTGCTTAAGGGCCTACATCAATATTATCGTATATCATCGCCGACACGTACATATTAACACAGCCAGTAGGCACAGAAAATGACGAATTAGGGATACTTTTCCTATTTACTCAAAATCTACTAAATATATTTTAATTCTGATTTACGTGTTTCTATATATAATAGTTACTTATGTTTTTAAAGTTATTTCATTAGTTAATACGCGATAATAGACCGACAAATGAAAAAAATAAAAATTTTGAGAGGTTATTTCGCCAAGATTTTCTATCGAGAAAACTTTTTCAATCGTGTTTCTGAGTTGATGCGATCCTAGATCATATATTGAAAAAACATATACTTAAAAATTAGAGCTCTAGCCATTCAATCTAAAGAAACAATGAAAACTTCGTACATAGAAAAATGCACGAAGCTATTTTGGTATCGTCTTAAATGCACTGATAGGGTGAGACCCAATCCTTTTAACCTATTTATAGTTTTATTATTTACTAGCTGTGCCCCGCGGTGTTACCCGCGGTAAAAAGGATAAAAAATACGTTCTTTTTCTATTCCATTTTCCATTGGAAAGTTTCATAAAAATCCATCCAGTAGTCTTTACGTGAAAGCACAATAAACATATTATTATGGATAGAAGACCGAGGAAACGGTCGCGTTGCTCAGCAACAGTTTAAGTATTTTATTTAGTCGCGCAATTCTTTTGTCGTCATATCTCCTAAGATATTAATTTAAATTGCATGCTGTAAAGAGCAGTTATAATCTATATGAATTGCGTAAGCTAACTAAGCTATTTAATTAGATAAAAAATATACACACATAAACATAAATAGCTTTTGAAAACACCCTATTGAATTTGAGAATTTTTTTGACATAATTATGGGTATAGCGGGTTTCCCTTAAAAGGTAGACATATGCCCTCGCGGACTTTTTTGAAGAACTATAGGTAACAAACAATTCCTTCATACATTAGTTTGTTGTACCTCACATAGATAAGGCAGCGTTATCATTTATAGCTCGCGCGCGTCCGAATTGCTCGGCAAATTTAATCATATCTCATCCAATATACAGCAAATCCTCATGAACCATTCTATCTATTAAAAAAAACCGCATCAAGATCGGTTGCGTATTTTTGAAGATATATGCTCACATAGGGACATACATACAAAAATAACGACTTTGTTTTATAAGAAGTATATAGATATAGATATAGAAAGTATAGATATAGATATAGATATCTCCTAATACATTTTTATTTTTCAATTTTTCAATATGTTTATTCTTTTCTCTCACAAATGTTTACAAATAAAATAAAACATAAAGTGACAATTGCCAGATATTCATTTTGTGAGACTGGTATCTGTTGTAGGTAGACCTGTGTGACCTGTGTTATATAAGGGGTGAGAGCCTGGTAATCTTACCAGGCTTTACCCCTTATATACTTTCATGGTATATTCATTCAACAAAATAACAAAAGAGAAAAATTAACTTAAAAGTATATAATAAACATTCATATAAGTTAGTTTATAATTACTGAATTTTTGTGTATATTTGTGTGTATTTTCTAAACCTGGTTTAGAAAAAGCCTGGACAGAAAAATCAAAATCAAAAATCAATCAAAAATCATTTATTCACGTAGGCATATTCTCATTTTGCCAAAAAAAAAAGCTGCTATGACATGTCCAAATTTTTTTCCCTACCACACCGGTTCAGGACTTTCAATCCGCTGAGAAGAACCGGCGTAAGAAACTCAGCAGATATCGTTATCTTTTGTCGTATTAATCTTTTTTTTAAATAATCATTACAATAGTTCTTATAATATAAATAAATTACAATTATATGTGTTGCTCTGGAACAATTAACTCCCAAGCTTTATTGTCATTAAGGGCCTACATCAATATTATCGTCGACATGTACCTATTAACACAGCTAGTAGGCATAGAAAATGAAGAATTAGAGATTTTTTTTTGTTTACTCAAAATCTACTAAATATATTTTAATTCCGGTTTACGTGTTTCTATATATAATAGTTACTTATATTTTTAAAGTTATTTCATTAGTTAATAAGCGATAATAGACCGACAAATGAAAAAAATAAAAAATTAGAGAGGTTGTTTCGCTAAGATTTTCTATCGAGAAAACTTTTTTCAATCGCGTTTCTGAGTTAAATGAAAACTTCGTACGTAGAAAAATGCACGAAGCTATTTTGGTATCCTCATAACATAGTCTGAAATTTTATAATACGCCTTTTTACATAGTTTAGATTTTACAAATTTTTTAAACTTAGATTTATTTAATTCTTTCACATCATTAGAGAGTTTGTTATAAAAACGTATACCATGCCCCATGAAAGAGTTTCTTATTTTGTGGAGACGAGTAACATGCATTACAAGATTGTCCTTATTTCTCGTGTTAACATTATGGTAGTCGCTTTTCTTTTTAAAGTGCTGAATATTATTATGAATGTACAATAAATTTTCATATATGTATATATATTGTGAAGCGACTGTCAAGATATTTATGTCCTTGAATTTCTCCCTTAGGGAATCCCCTAGGTTATATATAGCTCTGAAAAGCTATAAAAATAAATTAGGTCCCTTGTAACACACACAACAAAAGTTTTCAACAAAACATGCAAAATAATCTCTTAATGTTCATATTAACAAGAAAATTAAACGCATCAAACACAAGACAAGGACATTACATAAACACTAAAGGAATACTGTACCCCATGAGACACAAGCAACATCTTCAGGAATTACGTTATTACGGTGTAAGCCTCCCTACTGGTTTGCTTTAATTAATTTAAAGCCAGCCAAGATAACTCGACACGTCCCTTATATAATTTTAGCATGTTCTGGAAGCACTACAAGGATCTGCTTGAATTCCTAGGTGTAGCTAGTTTAATAATCAAGTTATTTAGTTACGTTAAAACCGTTAATTTTCATTGTGCATTCTGTAAGCAAACGGGATATGTATAAAAATTTATTAAAAGAGGTTCAAAGATGTATGTAGGATTGTGGGCGAAATGTTTTCTGCCCGTTTCTTGACAAGTTATTAGTGCCGAGCTGAGCAGCCGGCGTACTATGAGCAAAAAATAATTTGATCAATAATTTATCTAGTTTTTTCGCATAGGAGTTTGCCCATAGACACTATTTTATTATTCATAAAGTTTAAAGTTAATGCTGAGACAGGAAACATAGGATATATCCAGCTTCCAACGAAATTCCTTTTTCAGCAGCAAAAAATCTGTCGTCGCGGCCATAAATATTGTCCCGAACTAAATGTATTATTTATGCATACAGTCAACATTTTTTGTGTAGTTTTGTTAGGGATTTGCCATAGAGGCTAAATTTGCTCCAAAAGTGTGTTTTGTTCAAGGGCATGTTGGGCCCTATATAGTGTCAGGAAATCCAGTGTTTATTTGTATAAATTTAGCTTATATTATCCAAGTGGTGACGGATTAGGGATACAAGTATCATCATTTCCTTCCATAGTAAAGTGTAAAAGCCAGCTAAGGTATATTTTTTATTTCTCTCTCCAGCCCATTTACGTCCCACTGTTGGTCACGGGCCTCCTCCACTTTGGAAGGGATTATGGTCTACTGTGCCGCGCTGACCAGGCGTGTTGGCATAGGGTTTATTTTCGAGCTTTCTATTTCTCACAGAAGATGTTATCTGTGTGCAATATCCCTTAGCTGACTTTTACAGCACCCTTGGGAGAAGATCGGGGTGGTGACATTTGTATTCTTAATCCGTCACCACACGGAGGAAGGTATATTACTAGAATATAAATATCTTTTGTAGGAATACTGAAAATAAACCCTATGCTAACTCGCCTGGTTAGCGCGGCACAGTATATCATATACTAGGCCCTTGCCCTGCAGTGGGACTTAGACGGGCTGCCAATCTGCAGCCCATAGCAATCCAATGCTGTAGTTTTTATTGCAATAATTTTTTTCATTTAATCGAATTCATAAGTAATGTTTGCATATTGTCCTTTTAACCGAACTCACGAGTTTAATGTAACCCTAACAAATAATGTAAAAATAAAAAATAAATCTTGATACTTCATAATAAAACACAGCATGAATTAATATCTAATTTACTTCAAATATCATAAAGTGAATATTTAATGATATTAAAATAAGAACCTACCAATTTTCTTAAACATCAAAGAGATAAAATTATGATAAAATAGAATTGTTTATTTTTTATTAATCATGTCGGTGCTTGATCTCATTCCACCTGATGGTAAGCTGTGATGGAATCTTTGATGGTAAAGCGCACCAACTACGTAAGAAGCGGTTTTTATCATACTATAATTAAGTATTATATATTTACTTATTATAAAACAGTCGTTATTTTTGTGTGTCATGTCCCTATGTGGGCTTATATCTTCAAAACTATGCAACGGATTTTGATGCGGTTTGTTTTTATAGATAGAGTGGTTCAAGAGGATTGCTTCTTTGTATAATAAAACAGGGTGTGGTTTTTAAATTCTACGCGTACGAAGTTGCAGGCAACAGCTAGTATTTATTTCATTAGCCGTTCATTTCATGAAATTTTATTAAAAGTATTAACAATAAAGAGGAAACTCTTAGTTTTAATTCTTAAACGTTAGCTGATATCTCTTGATAGGAACTGCAAGACTATGCAAGTAGACCATTAGGCTAGATTATTTCACCTAGGGCTGTCACAAATGATTATTTTTTTTTTCTTATTGCCGCCTGCCCTGCCTGGCCACGATGGTGCCTTGAGCTTTACCATGACCCGGCGGGGGATGGCCCCGTTAATCGGGGCCCGACCCGACTGGGGGAGCATTAGGTCCCCCTGTCGCGTTGCCGTGACCGACAGCCACATTTGCCACGGCGGGTCTCGGGATACCTACCCGCCACGCGCGACCACTAGCCTCGTCGGGAGGGTCCGCGGCCGACTACTGCGCGGCGACGACCCCTGCCCGGGGCCCTGCGGGGGGGGCAATGTGCCACCAGAGCGTTCGCGCTCCCGCAGGACCTCCCTCTTTGCCACCATCACCTCCCGAGAGAAGAAGGCGACGGCGGCCCAACACTATTCGCTCTCGGCCATAGACGAGACCACGACCGAGAGCGACAAGTCCTGTCCCAGCACGCTGACGAGTTCAGCGCGCTGGGCGTCCCAGGCTGTGCATACGGCAAGGGTATGTTCTGCCGTATTCACGGCCCCACTTCCACAATTGCGGCAAACGGGATCTGACTCGATACCAACCACCTCCCACAGGTACTTGGCGAAGCAGCCGTGACCTGTGAGGAGCTGGGTTAGGTGATACGTCGGATCCCGATGCCTCGCCTCAACCCAGTCTCTCAGGACTGGGTGGACCGCCTCAGCGAGCCGTCTGCTCGCGGTGGGGTCTGCCAGACTCTCGGCCCATCGCTGGAAGAGATCGTCGCGCAATTCGCTCCTCCAGCGAACGATCTCTTCCGCGAGGGGCTCCATTCCTGATTGCCGCATCAGGGCCCTCCGGTGGTAGACCTCCGCTAGACCCCACCTTCGAGGTCCCACGGAAGGCTGCCCGCGATTACACAGGCCGCCTCGTAAGAGACGGTGCGGTACGCTCTGGAAGCCCTCTGCGCCATGACCCGCTGCGGACGTCGCAACAGAGCCATGTTCTCGGCGCTGAGGGCCCTTTACGGGGCGCCCAGATGGGCGCCCCGTAAAGTGCTATGGAGCGCACCACGCCGTCATAGAGGCGGTGACCTACTCGGCCTGCCCCCCTACAATTAGGGAGCAGCCTCGCAAGCATTCCCGCACACCCCCAGCAACTTAGGAGCCAGAGCGCGGAAATGCTCGTTGAACCTCCATCGGCTGTCAAGCACGAGTCCAAGATACTTCATCGTGCCTTTGACAGCGATGGAGGCGCCACCCACCACAATTGAGTACCCGGAGGGGGGCCTCGTCCGAGGAACGTGGAAAAACATTGCCTCGGACTTCTCGAGGGCAACCTCCAGACCGAGGGCCCTGATGCGGCGAATTACGTGGGCTGTGCCGGCAGTGGCCAGCACACCCGCATCTCTAAAAGTGGGGCCCTTCGCGGTTACCAGGGTGTCGTCAGCGTAACAAATCACGTGGACACCCGGGAGATTAGTACCGCGCAGGGCCCAGTCACAAATGAATATTTTTAAAAATATTGACACAAATTTTATATTAGACTAGCTATTGCCCGCGTCTCCGTCCGCTTGGAATTTGGAAAATTTTTTTTTCGCTGTAAAAGGTAGCCTATGTCCTTTCTCAGGGTCTAAAGTATGTCTGTGCTAATTTTCATCAAAATCGGTTGAGAGGTTTAAGCGGGAAAGCGTAACAGACAGACAGACAGAGTAACTTTCGCATTTATAATATTAGTAGGGATGTAATTTCTGCATTTGTTTATATTCACTGCCTTAATTTAAAAAAAAATACTGCTTGTCAAACATAATCTCAGTGTTGAGTAAGTTACTTTTGCAAATGAAAGTGTCGAAATAAATCAAACCATCAAAAAAAGAAGTTAATAGTTAAACATCCATTATATTAAGTTATTTGAATAAATAAATAAATATTTACATAATGGACATTTCACACAATGTCCTCTGGTCCCAAGCTAAGCTTATATGCTTGTGTTATGGGTACCAGAATACGGATATACTACATATACTACTTTTCTTTTGTAAATACATACTTATAATACATAGAAACACCCAGACGCAGTACAAACATTATTGTACCGAGCGGAAATCGAACCCGCGACCTCTTGATCGGCAGTCCGTTCCATGAACCACTCAACCAAGAGGCTCGTCCATATATTTAATACCTTAGTATATTTACAAACAGTACTGTATAACATGTCAAACATAATCTCAGTGTTGAGTAAGAAGTTAATTCTGCAAATTACAGCGTCAAAATAAAACATTCCTTCAATAAAGTTAATAGTGAAACATACATTAAATAAAGTTATTTGAAATATAGATAATTTGACGTTTTCTTATTATTTTCATGTGTTTTGTTTTTTATTTTTGTTTTATTATTGTTGAGGGTTTTATCATTTAACTATTTGTTATTAGCATGAATGCTATGTTCTGAAATAAAACAGTATAATACATTGAAAAACCTTACTTTATGATTACTTTGCTTAATTATATAGATATCGTTACAATGTTAAATAAAATTCTAATACAATTACACCCACCCTAAACTCCTTATAGATAACATACAAAGGAATGATAAGGATATTAATTATACAATACAACCTGCCCAAGACAGGTGCATTCACCCTCATAAGGGCTTACTTACTTATAATAGGGAAATTGTATGACTTCTATGAAAGTATTGTAATTTGTTAATGTAAATAGGTATAACATTAAATAGGGGAATGCAGAAGACTAATAAATGTTCAGACCGCAGCTTATGGTGTCACTATAGTCTAGTTTAATGTAACTCTACTATAGTCTCTACATACCCTCGCGGGAAAAAGGTGTCACTTAATGATGATGATGTTGATGAAAAAATCAATTCAGTATACTGCTTCAGTAACAGTTTAAATTATGAGAAAAATAACTACATTTTTTTTATTTTTGATGGACAGAAAGTGAGAGGAAGACCAAAGAAAAGATGGATGGACTGTATGAGAGACGATATGAAAGAAAAGGAGTTAAGAATATGACGGCTGATAAAAGAGGTAATAGAAAAAACGTGCTCCACCGACCCCAAATAATGTGGGATTGGGCAGGAACATTTTTATTACAGGACATACAATACATTTGTATGACAATTATAAATATCACATAAATGATTGTCCCGAGCGGGGATCGAATCCGTGACGTCGTGAACGGCAGTCCGTTACATGAACCACTAGACTAGACCAATAGGCCCGTCAAAGCCGTCAAATATATATAGCTGTCGTGCACACTGGGGAGGAAATAGGATGGTGACGTTTGTATTCTTAGCCTGTCACCCCACGAGGAATATTCTACTATATTATTTCTAATGTGTGACAACCCTAGGATTACAGTAAGACGTTATTTGCATAACGTTTATTAAAAAAACATAATCGGTTCTCATTAAGCTCAGCCAAGCTTGTACCGTCGCAAAGAAAGTAGTTAGTTTTTAATAAATTATCGTCAGAAATGTATACTTTAGAGAAATAACTACGTGATTAAAATTTTAAAATCAATTTTCTTTATTAAAAGTAAATGGTTGTGAGAATTTGATTATAATTAATTTCTCATAAAAACGCCGTAAGACAAGGCATTGAAAAAAGTTTTATGTTTTATTAAAAGCCTTGGTAATCCTACAGATAAAAGAGTTTTATTGCGAATTAATTATTTTAATGTACTCAAATATTTAACTGATTTCAATTAAGTAGTATAGTTAGTTAAAGTTATTTTGACATGTTTGCATACTATAATAGTTTATTTAAATTTTTAGGGTTTCGTACAAACCCTTATAGTCTCACTTCGGTGTCCGTCTGTCTGTCTGTCCGTCCATCAAACTTGTTTTACTCAGCAACGGCTGAAGGTATCAAGATGAAACTCATACCAAATGTAGATCTCTGGGGCCCTTGCTGCAAAAAATACAATCAATATTTTAGTTCTTCGCATTCAGAAGATATAACCGACTTACAGCCTTTTTAGGGTTCCGTACCCAAAGGGTAAAAACGGGACCCTATTACTAAGTTCGCTGTCCGTCCGTCCGTCCGTCTGTCACCAGGCTGTATCTCAAGAACGGTGATAGCTAGAGAGTTGAAATTTTCACAGATGATGTATTTCTATTGCCGCTATAACAACAAATACTAAAAATAAAATAAAATAAATATTTAAGGGGGGCTCCCATACAACAAACATGATTTTTTTACCGTTTCTTGCTCGATACTAATAACGTTGCCTTATGTTGCATAGATAATGGTACGGAACCCTTCGTGCGCGAGTCCAACTCGCACTTGACCAATTTTTTCATATTTTCGAGTTACGCTAGGGAATAAAAATTTTCGATTATTATAGACATTTAAAACATGGCTAAGTGCGAATGAGACAAAACGCTATCTTATCTCTTTTTTAAACATCTATTTTAGACTTTTTAGCAAAACGTTATCCGTTAACTGCTAATAAGCTTATAACTACTGGCTTTGATGTCATTGACAGTAAAATAAATTAACCGGAAACCAGCAATTTATAAATAAAACTACTCATAAACAATATTAATTGAAATATTCTAATTGTAGTAATTCAAGTAATAAAACATCACAAATTATATTTTGATAAGTTTAAACGATCATTCAGTTTATTCAAATAAATCAAAATGATTTTTACAACCTCATATTAGGGTTCCGTAGTATCAAGTAATCATGACCTTATTACTGAGACTTGACTGTCCGCGCGCCAGTCAGTCACCAAGCTGTATCTCTGGAACGGCGATAGCTAGAGACCTAAAATTACATAGTTTATGTATTATCAGTTGATGCTAGAACAAATAATACTCATAAATATTTTTCTGTCCTTATCTCGTTATTTCGGGTTATTTGGGGTCGGTTTCACAAACATATTATTATTATAATAATGACGGTAAGGGATCCTTCGCGTGCGAAGCAAACTCGTACTTGGCCGATTTTTATTCCCAGTGCTTGTTTTATACAATTGTATTTAAATGTATTAAATCCTACTTCCAATATTCGACATAACTAACTTACATCCAACTTCGTAACCCTACATATTTAACGGACTTCGTGGTTTAGTGGTTCATATAGAGGACTGTTGTTCACAAGGTCGCGGGTTCTATCCCCGCACAAGACATTAATTTCTTTGACATATTCTGTTACACAAATGTTTGTACTACGTCTGGGTGTTTTCTATGTATTAATAAGTATGTATTTACATAAAAAGTGTAAATTTACTATACCCGTACCGTATTCTAGAACCGATGTCACAAGCATAGAAATAGCTTAGCTTGGGATCAGAGCACGTTGTGTTTTCATAAATAAATTTCTTTCTAATAAAATTTTTATTTAGCAATTCGTGTCATCAACATGTTTTTAATAATATAATTATTTAAACAAACAGTGTGAATGTTTCATAACAACAGAATAAAGAAAAACCGGTATCTATTATAAAATAAAACTATAAATCAATGCATACAAACATTAATTTTAAATATACACCAATAAATCTAAATTCTTTTAAAGCTGACGACAGAATAGGGGACTTCTAACACGCTAATAATTATTTAACAAAGAAATCCCTTTTAGTAGATCTGTATAGAAACTACCTTCCGAGAAAAGTTGGCAATAGTTATCAAACAAAAGTATTTTGTTTACTGTCTTTCTGTTTAGGTAGTATAGAGTATTTGTGAATTAGTTGTGGTCAGTGAATAGTCTGTAATTTTTTTTATAGCTAGAGAAGGCAGACTACACTCTATCTTATGTTAAGTGGGGTGTAATCCAAAAGTTAGGACGGTTAGTACAATGTTAATGCACTAGCCGCCCTCATCTTGCCGGCCTACAAGATGCTTTTTAATGCCTCGCTTGAAAAACCCCATGTCGTAGGAATCTGGAAACAGGTAGGGACGGATTCAGACTACAAGTGTCACCTCATTTCCTCTCAAGGGTGCTGTAAGAGGCAGCTTGTTATCAGGTTACATCCTTAATGAGAGAGAGAAAACGCTGTGTTTACACGCCTGGCTTGCGCGGCACAGTAGACCATAATCTCTGCCAAAATAAAGCCGGCCCGTGCGCACCAGTGGGACGTTAATGGGCAGGAAAGAGAGAAGAGGATGCTGTCTGCTTAGATCTTCCTCTTAGCTAGCTATTGAAAAGAAATGAGGTATATTCATATGTTGATGGATTAATGCAAATAGACAAAAGGTTCAATAAACTAAACAAAATTTTGATCAAAATTTTTGTTTTCTAGTTATAGCGATAACAAAAATCTTTCCAAGTCCTGAATTTCTTGAAAACAGAATTGAACAAAGAGAAATTAATTAAGTGTTTCAAAAAGAACTGCGCATTTTTAATTTTATCATTTCCGCTCTTTGGATATTCCTTTTCATCTGAGGAAAATATGAAAATAAGTAATTCAGTGAACCTTTGTGAGTATGCAAATATGTTTGTTAAAGCCCTACAGGATGGCCCTTGTCCTTACTGAATTTATATCTTATTAATTGGGGCTTAGCGTGCTATTGTTACTTTGTGATTGACTGTGCACTTCGCTAGACTTTGACTTTGTTATGAGTAAATAAGAATAACTTCTCAGTTATATACATTGACGGATAAAAAAATCCACGACATCATTCCTTTCTTAGTAAACTCCAAGCTATTCGACGCATTTTGCGGTATGCATACAAAGTTCCATCCAAGAAGACGTTGTAATTACAAAAGAATACAATAATCGCTTACCATCAGGCTAGCTCTTTGTCAGAAGTATAAAAATGCAACATTTTCGTAATCTGGTACAAAATATAAGAAGCTCATTCATTACAGTCAATTTGGAAACCAGGCCATTGTGCTAAACGCTTGCGAAGAAAAATATATATCAAAACCCAACTTAGCTCCCTCAAACAAGAATGGATATATAACAAAATATTAAAATATGAAAGCAAAAACAAATAATCCACACAAATAAATATTTCGCAACCAATTGAGCAAAACTTACCACGAAATCTCCCAACGCATCTGCCACTTCATTTGAATCCGCAATTTGCAATTGGTAGACATATAATCTAATCAAAAACACCCTAAACATGACATACCTGACAAACACGTAGCACAACCCTGTAGGGGGTTTATGGGATGGGGGGTAGGATAATCACACCCTACTAGAGTGGGTACGGACGCAGTACTGATCAGCATCAAATATTCCGCTTTGTAAGTGGATCAAATCATTTGGATGTCAACGACTGATTGGATTGACTACGATATGTGATCAAGTCGGAGCATTAATTAATTAATTAAAAATAACTTCTACAATATTAATGATTTCTTTAATTGTAAAAATCTTTAAGTTATTGCATGCTATAATATTAGCTAAACATGTAAGTGCTTTAAATTTGTAACACCTTATTGTATACTATGTTTATGGCAATAAAAATATGATGATGATGATGATAATATAACAGTTTTGTCAATTAATTACAGACCAATAATTTTCCCTATAAATTTCTTAAACAACACCAATAGATTTTCAACATTTTTATTAGTTTGCGAACACTGCGAAATAGATAATTCATGGTATAAACCATGAATTTGTTTAGTTCGAAAACAAAAAAATATTACGATTTAAAATCGTTATATTTCTTTTAATTATTGCATTATCATATGTCCCTAATATGTGTGTAGATTTCAGATCGATCCAACTAATTTAAGTGGGTGAAAATCACCATCAACTATTCAGTTATTTAAATTACATAGATAGATACGTATTATGATTGCCACCCTATTCAAAACTTTGAACTATTTTGCAAAGCACACTTATCTAGGTAACCGAAATTTATCTGCATTTTGAATATTATTATTAAGTAGTATATGTATTCTATCCGTATTCTGGTACCCATAACACAAGCATATAAGCTTAGCTTGGGACCAGAGGACGTTGTGTGAAATGTCCATGAATGAATATTTTGAGTCACTTTATCTAAACAACAATAAAAATACACGTCCATTATCTCTATTCACTGCTAGACATAAGCTTCCCTTAAAGAAAGAAACAACGCACGGTCCTGGGTTACTTGCTTTCAACGGCTCCTTGCACATTTGGCACACGAAAATACTCGCGTCTCGCTTTCATAAATGATGAATTAGTATTTAAAGGAAGGGCTCATAAAGAACATAGATGAATAAAAACTGGTTTGAAGCTCGCGCAATAAACAGACTAATACCAAAATAATATAAAATGAAAAGCTAAAATATAACAAAATTTTAAAACTAAAATAAAAACAACTGCCTAAAGTTTAATGAGCAATTTAGCAAAATGGCTGACAAACTTCAATAATATCATTTGAACTAACATTGTAAAATAAGAAAATCCTTTCAAAGTACCCACAAAAGAATTAACTTGAAAGTGAACTTATTACAATAGAAATCCAAGCAAATTAATGTCACAAGGAACATAATAGACAAATTAGGGGTATTATTTTTTTAAAGGCGACGCGAGATGCGGCCTGAGGGTCAATTTGGTCTATAGTCATCGTAAATGACTCGGTACGTGCCCAATTAGCTCCCCTCGGTCCGTGGTATGAGGAGTGGGGAAGGAATTGTTCACACGGTCAGACTTTTTGAAATTTTTACCTTGTGGTTATATTGCTAAGACTAGGACATATTCATTTACTTTACACCTATGCTAAGACTAGGACATATTCATTTACTTTACACCTATGCTAAGACTAGGACATATTCATTTACTTTACACCTATGCTAAGACTAGGACATATTCATTTATTTTACACCTATGCTAAGACTAGGACATATTCATTTACTTTACACCTATGCTAAGACTAGGACATATTCATTTACTTTACACCTATGCTAAGACTAGGACATATTCATTTATTTTACACCTATGCTAAGACTAGGACATATTCATTTACTTTACACCTATGCTAAGACTAGGACATATTCATTTACTTTACACCTATGCTAAGACTAGGACATATTCATTTATTTTACACCTATGCTAAGACTAGGACATATTCATTTATTTTACACCCGCCCGCCGTCCGCTGTACGTACAAATTTTTTTTACGTAAATATTTAACGACATTTTTCCTGACTCGTATTCTGATTATAAATAAATACAAGCTAAGTGAGAAGTGCTTTATACCCGTTTCGCTTTAACCTTCTTTATTTGGTAGATTAACATGTCGCAAAATGTCTCACATTATTTTTTATTATGGTAATATATCATACAAATTATCACTTTTGACGGTGTTTCTGAATTATTATCAGTGTTGTAATTAATTATGTCATAACATAACCTCTGTTTGTTTACGTTTTGTGCCGACTGACAGGACATTGACATGACATTGACATTTGTCTATGCTTAAAATAATTCTTTTTTTTTTGTTGTCTTTTCCTGTTATGTAACCCTGGCCTTTTGCCTGCATTTTGCTATTTAAAAATAATTATTTTTCTTTTTTATATGTTTGCACAGTGAGTGTATCGGAGTTATTGGAATTTGTTAGATTTTAGTTCTTATTATAGGACTCTATTATATTTAAGTATATTAAGTATTTATTTATTTAAATTTTTATATTATACAGGGTGTGGCGTAATTAATGGATAAGCCTGTGCCTGTGGATAAGCCTCCTACTGCGCTATACGAATATGTATATTTAAAAAAAAAAAAAAAAAAAAAGTAAAAAAAAAAGTCAAAGTCAACAAATTGAATAATCAATAACACTTTTTTGATATCTCATGTTTTTTTCCCAAAATTTGTATTACGAATAGGGAATTCTTTATTGCTTTCAATAGCTCACCTCTTAAGCTGTTTTATAAAAAAAACAGAATGCAAAATTTTTGAAAATTGTGGCAACAGTAGCATAATTGGTTAGTGAAAGTAGTCATTTTATGAAAAACATGACTTATGCCATTTTTTTCAAGACCATACATAGGATTAATTAAAAATATACATATTCGTATAGCGCAGTAGGAGGCTTATCCACAGGCACAGGCTTATCCATTAATTACGCCACACCCTGTAGTAATGTCCGATGACAGTGATAGTAATATTTTTAATTCTTGTTCTTCGTCTATTACCTCTGATGAACAGTACGCTAGTGCACTTAGTGATGATGAATCACTTCAGCTGCGGGATCAACTTTACGCTCAATTTTCTTTTACTTCCTCTAAATGTTTCAATGCTGTTCACATAAATGTTCAAAGTGTTCATTCCCATTATCCTGATCTTCTCTCTTCCTTCGACGCTAGCTTCATCCATGCTGTTCTTGTATCTGAAACATTTCTCAAACCTACACTTCCCTCTGCCTCTTATCTTCTACCTGGCTATAAGTTGCTGCGGAATGACCGAACAGGAAAGGGTGGCGGTGGTGTCGCTATTTACCTTCGTGCGGATCTTAAGCATAGGATAGTTGATCGGTCTCCAAGCGAGTACTCTAAATGTGCTGAAAATCTCTTTATAGAAGTAACTGTTAACTGTACAAAGATGCTACTGGGAGTTTTTTATAATCCTTCGTGTCAGATTGATTACTACGGCTCATTGGAGGCTAAACTTGAACATATTTCCTCTATATATGATCATATAATAATACTCGGTGACTTCAACACTTGTTTGCTCAGGGATGATACGCGAAGTCGTCGACTTTTGTCACTCGTTTCTTCCGTCAATATGCACATACTCCCGCTCAGGGCCACACATCACGCTCCTCATTCTTCCCCTTCCCTTTTAGATATTATTATGGTTTCTGACACTGCGAAAGTAGCAACCTATGGCCAACTATCGGCTTGTTTTTCTTATCATGATCTCATATTTATTGCTTATAAAATACGTTGCCCACGACGAAAGTCCCAATTTCTCACTCTCCGCAGTTTTAAAAATATTTCCGTGGACAGCTTGAGGATTGAGGTGGGGAGTATAGATTGGTCTCCTGTTTACAGCTGCAATGACTTGGACGGCAAGGTAGCTATCTTTAATCAACTACTGTTGGACCTATATGACCAGCATGCTCCTCTGAAGAAGGTTAAAGTTAAACATTTACCGGCACCTTGGCTTAGCGACGACATCAAAAAATGTATGTCCCAGAGGGATAGGGCGAAGAGGAGATATAAGAAAACGGCTACTGACGAAAAGTGGACTCTATTTAAAAAACTTCGTAATCGTTGCAATCGTATGTGTAGAGATGCAAAGAGGCGCCACATTCATGATTCTATCAATAACCTGGGTACGGCACAAGTGTGGCAATTCTTGAAGTCTCTCGGTGTAGGCAAGGATTCCAGCGACAAAACTAAGGTGGATTCCATAAATTTAGACATTTTAAACACTCATTTTGCAAAACCACCTACGACCCTGAGTGCGGACACTAAATCTTCGACTCTTCAATATCTTTCCAATCTTACCAGACCTATAACTACTTCCTTTTCTTTCAAACCGGTTGCAGAGAGTGATATTATAAATTCTATCAAATCTATATCTACCAAAGCTGTAGGTGATGATGGTCTCCGACTACAAATGTTTTCCCCAATAATTGATGAACTTGCTCCTATCATTACTTATTTAATAAGCTTTTCTCTCCTATCATCTTCTTTCCCTAGTGCTTGGAAAAGAGCTCACATTATCCCGCTTGCAAAAACTGCCAATCCTTCTTCCTTGAGTCACTACCGTCCTATATCCATTTTACCTTTCCTCTCCAAAGTTCTCGAGAATATTGTACATACGCAACTATCTCACTACCTTTCTTCCCACAAACTCCTTAGTCCTTTCCAATCAGGTTTCCGCCCTGGCCACAGTACTGTTACTGCACTTGTGAAAGTTACAGACGACATTCGCTCGGCTATGGACCAAAAACTACTTACTATTTTAGTCTTGTTAGATTTTAGCAGTGCTTTCAACTCTGTAGACTTCGATATTCTCCTTGGCATCCTCTCCTCCTTAAATATTTCTACTTCCGTAATTGACTGGTTCGACTCGTATCTCCGAGGTCGATCCCAGGCGATTCGCTGCGACGAGAATTGCTCTCAATGGTGTGAGCTTACTGCAGGCGTTCCCCAGGGTGGTGTGCTCTCCCCACTGTTATTCTCTGTGTTTATAAATGCGATTACTAACATTTTAACTTCTAAATACCATCTCTACGCAGACGACTTGCAGATCTATCGGCATTTTGCACTTGTCGACTCTGGGGGGGCTGTTTCTGCCATCAATAATGACCTTGAAAACATAAGCAAGTGGGCGAAATCTTTTGGCCTCCTGGTGAACCCTTCTAAATCACAAGCTCTCATTATTGGTGGTAGATACATGTGCAACGCTCTTGATACTAACACACTATCTCCTGTTACTTATGAAAATGTCCCTATAGCTTTTTCCAAGTGTGCTAGAAATCTGGGTGTTCTTATAGATCACAATTTATCTTGGACCGACCACATTGCGGAGGTAAGCAGGAGAGTGTTTTGTTCTTTCCGATCCCTTAGGCGTCTTCAAAACTTTCTTCCATTTCGTACTAAAGTCACTCTTGCTCAAGCTCTTTTACTTCCTCTTCTTGACTACGCTGATGTTTGCTTTATTGACGCAACTGAGGAGCTCCTGAATAAGCTGGAACGCTTGCAGAATTTATGCATTCGTTTTATATTCGGCCTCAGGAAGTATGACCATGTCTCACGTTTTCGGTCACAGTTACAATGGCTGCCTATTCGTCAGCGTCGAGAATGTCATATTCTTTGTCTACTCTACTCTATTCTTCATAATTCTAATGCTCCTGACTATCTTCGTGAACGCTTTGAATATTTAGTACCAAGAGACAAACCTTGCCGCACTACTGTTTCTCTGCTTCTCAAAACTCCATTTCATACTTCCAGCCGTTATGGTGGGTCTTTTACTGTTCGTGCAATTCGTTTGTGGAATTCTCTGCCACATTCAATACGAGCCAGCACATCTCTTCATATCTTCAAAAGGAGAGTTAAGAACTATTTCTTGTCATTGCTATAAGTTGATATTATATTTATGTATTGTGTATGTAGTTTATTTATAGTAACTTAAATATATATTTTATTAGGTAATCGTGTGTAAATATTAGTGTTTATGTATTGTTATATTAGAAATAAGTAAAATTTTAACAATTTAATTAGTAAGTATTTGCTATAACTTTGTTTTTGTTTATTGTTGTGCATTACGTGCCCATCTTCCACAAATTACGTAACAATAAGGTTTGCTGGAAGAAAATTCCATAGTGAATTAAGCTCGCCTGTGTACATTAGATTTAAATTTCAAACTCTGTAAATATATTTTATATGTACAATAAAGAATAAGAATAAGAATAAGAATAAGAAATACAAGATGGGTAAAAAATTACTCCAAAAATATTTACACCGTAGCAAATATACCCTATGATCTCTGCTTACCCGCAGGGGAAAAGGCGTGACGGTATTAAAAAACAAGAATGTATTGTCTATAATATACTTTACTAACTCAAGTCAAAGCTCATCAAAAAACCAAAGCGTAACATCAGCAATTATATTTGTATGTGTTACATATACACAAACACACACAGACAATCACACAATAAGCATTTGTCCTACAAACAACCCTATACCGGTCGCTCCTAATTATGTACCGGCATTATTTTGATTTCACATCCCGTGACGTACAACCGGTATTAAAGGGATGCTATGTGAAATTGGAGCTCACTAAGTGAATATGTAATGTCAATAAATTAATAAACCTTTATAGTTATTGTTACACAATTTTGCTTCTAAAGGCTTGGAATTATCTTTACTTATTATAAAACGAAGTCGTTATTTTTCTATTTATGTATGTATGTACCTCTTTATAAGAGCTTCAATCTTCAAAAGTTTGCAAGGGATTTTGAAGCGGTTTTTTAATAGATAGAGTGGTTTAAGAGGATGGCTCTTATGCTTCTATGCTATGGCTTGCATGCAATAAGTTACTAAAAGAATATACTGAAATATAATCTATAGCCATTACCTACCTGGACGAGAATAAGTCGTGATAGTGTCTATGTAGAATTTCGCACAAATTAGTTAAATGGATTTTCTTAATTTTATTTATTTATTTAAAACTTTATGCACATACAAAATAGTGTACCATGGCGGACATTAATTTACTACGGACATTAATAATACATAAACTACATAGGTACATAATATAATACCTATATAACGAATAGAACAGAGAGGAATTACTCAATGACTAGATTTTCACCTCTTCAATGTCTTTTCGGTTTAGACTTCTCCACTTCAGGAGGATAATTAGTAGGATTTTCTGTCTTCCCTTTCGATAGACAGAACGCTATCACATTCTTTGGGGTAGCCTACGTCTAGGAGAAAGTTTAAGCCTTTCTCTATCTTTCTAAAAGTAGACGGTTTGGGTCTTCTCACCCTTTAATGTCCCATCATTGGGAACATGCCTCTTTCACTTTGGAATGGTTTTTAGTCAACTACGCCACGGTGATCAGGCGCGTTGGCGAAAGGTTTAGTTTCGAGTGTTCCATCTCTCAATATTGGGATCACAAAACTTCACAGCCATAAAATAAGAGAAATACTAATCATATAATATTATCTTAATCATTTTTTAAACGCAAAAGGTAGCTCACGGCTAAATATTAACATTATTTAATTTCATCCATTTTATCTGTTCATCTCGGTATTTCATTTCAAATTAAACAATAGGTAGAGTTCCCAAAATTATAAGAACATCATCTAGCAATGTTATCTGGATCAAAATGTCGGCATCGTCGTATTAATTAATTAATTCTTCCATATTTTATGAGGCAAACATTAAAACTCATTCCCCTTGGCTTCACTAATAAAAGGTTATATTGAGCGTAATTGTAGCACAGTTAAAGCTATACTGCTATAAAACAGCGTAGAAAGTTAAAAGTAGGAGTTCGACTCGCGTACGAAGAGTTTTTTATCATTATTTATTATTGTAATATGCTCCATGGTTCCTACCCTTATCCCGGTATACGAATACGATGACATTCTGACATAATTTTCATTGTCATTTGATTTTTTGATTCATCGTATTTGTTGTTATAGCATCAGCTATTGTACAAAAATTGAGCAATTTTCTGCTCTCTAGCTATAACCGTTCCTAGACACAGTCTGGTGACAGAAGGATAGACGAACTGAAGTACGGACGGACAGCGAGGTTTCAGTAATAGGACCCTTATCTCTCGACCTTTTATTCCGGAACCTTAGACATACCTTCGATTAGAATTTGCAGCCGCAATTAAAGAAGATACCAATAAACTATATTTCCTTTTTTATGAAAATACTCGACATAAAACGAAGCTAATTGATATAAATCAAGATAAATGTAAATTACTTAAAGAAAGAAATGTGTGGTAAATGTTCTATTTTTTAAAGAATCTCTTGACAACATTGAACATAATGTTTTTGACAATGCGGAGCTTAAGAAATTATATCTTGTTCGCTTTCACTGGAAGCAAGTCCCAAAAAATATTATATCTAACACATTTTTTCCCTTCACCGAAATCCTCGGAGAATTCCCATCAAGATCCCATGCTCCTTTGTCTAAAGCCCACCCTTTGCTTTATTTGGCATAGTAGGAAATTTTAATGGACCGCCCTAAAAAAACTTAGAACGAATTTTAAACATTTATTGTTTGAATGTGAGTTTTTATAAATAAAATATGTATTTCATTATTTATTTTACATATTTATGTATCTGGTGTGTTTGTTTTGCTTTTGATCGACGGACGTGATCAAATATTTGTGTGTGCCTTGAATAAAATATGACATTGTACGGATACTTGTAAAAAGCGGCGCCTTTGGACTACGAATTATGATTTCGGGTGTGTCCAGCATAACATCCGTCTGGGTCGTAACACGTAGCAGACCAATTATATTCCCTCTTTGGTGTAACATAGGAAATGACTGTGTGTGGTATATTTATTGTGATTTGTATCACATTCTCAGAACTACTTAACAATATAGAATCTATCGGGTTTCTTCTAAGTGTAAGAAACTTCTAAGGAAGGATCGTTGTCTATGAAAATATGGATTGACCATGGATATTTAATAAATGGCGTCTAACAAAAAGCGACACTGCGATACATTTACGCTCTACTGTTGGGCACAGAGCTCCTTTACTTTGAGAGGAATATTGGTCTAATTATGCCGCATAAAGGAGGCGTGTTGAGATAGGGCTTAGGGTTAATATCTGCTTGAATTATTACAGCACCCTGAGGAGAAAAAAGGGGGTGCTGACACTATTATTTAGAATCCACCATACTATAGCTCCATCCAGCACACGAATATACGGCATATAAACGTACTTAAATCAGATATTCATAAATTTATAATTCAATGAAACTCTATAATGGAACTATTTACTATTCAGAAAGTTCAATCCAACCGCCGCGCTGTACCAGAATTTCTCAATCGCACGTTCATTGCATATTCTTATATTAAAAAGGCATTTCAATACGGGCGGCGGCAAGACGTCTGAGCGCCGGCTCTAACGACACAATAGTGATAATGAAACATGCATTACATTGCCTTTTGTATTTCCCCCACCACTCGCATAGTCAATCTTGCAGCTTTTGAACCGGAAATCTAATAAATTCTGAATATCTTGAATTTATGAATTCACGAGGAAAAAGTATACCTTTAATGATCTCTTTAGAATATAGCTGCACCTAATGATATTTTTATGTAAAAATAAAAGTTTATTATATAATAATATTAAATAAAATAAAATAAAATAAAAGGTAAGTTATGATTAAGCATTTATGAATATATTCCTATATAGATATTTATTTATTTATTATAGCTTGGAAGATTAACAACTATTAAAATTAAAACAAACACAGTTTAATGTAACTGAGAGCCAATAACAAATCTTCACTTTAAAAAAATATAACGATGTATGGTCTTATTCATAATGATTTATCGGAGGTTTAAACAATAACTTTATCGGAGAGATAATAAACATTTTATCGTAAAAAGACTACTATGAATATGCCTATTGGTCTTATTCATAATGACTTATCGGACTTAAAACTTGTTATTCATAGTAGTCTTTTTACGCCAAAACGTTTATTATCTCTCCGATAAAATCTCCGCTTAAACCTCCGATAAGTTGTTATGAATAAGACCAATAAAGTTTAGTTTATTGGAGCTGATTATTAAGTACACAGATTATTTCGAGTATGTTATTTGCAACAAGCATAAGTCCAGTATAACATACACATTATACTTTTACCAAAAATAAAAGACATAATGTTCCTCTAAATGATAAAGTTGGCACTTTAAAACATACATATAACTACATTGTTCTCTAAGGCAACATTAGCGTGAGATAACTATGAATATTTATGCAATTAGAACAGCACTAATGATTGCCATATCCAGAAACTATCATATCTCTAGTTACATCCTCACATCGAGATAATTGGTGAATAGGGGTATGTAAATTGAATACTTAAACCCCCAAACAGCTACATGCAGGCAAATTAATAGCAAAAGTGTTATAATAACCTTTTTCAATCCTTCTTTTTCACCGAATTGAAGATAGTACACCCTTTTGATAGCAGTAAATGTCCTAGACTGAACATACACTAGATTAATTAGTACATAAACCGGTCAAGAAAAGTTGGACTGGCAGACAAAGAGTTCTGTACTATATCAGTACAGAACTCTTTGTCTGCCAGTCCAACTTTTCTTGACCGGTCATAACATTGTCGACATATTCCTGACCCTAAACAACCGGATAAGGGCAGGATTATGATGATGATGAGTATATGCTGTTATATCATCAACAATAATATAAATAATCAACATAAATAAACTATGATATTTTTAGCTCTTTAGCTTTCATCGACCAATACAGCCCGGTTACAGACGGATGGATGCACGGACCGCCAAACAGTAATACGAAGTTGGTGTCATCCATCCTACTACTTTTGATATGGAACCCTAAAAACAAAGAAAAACCGCCTAATCATGAGTAGATCCTTAAAATCCCTTGTATTGTCATTGGTCCTTAAACCTATAAGGACCCAATGAAAATGTATCAAATTTCAAAGAAATATGACAATTACAACAGGATGAATGTTCTCAAAGATTCGGTCACAAAGATACTTAGACACGAAGCTTACCAAAGCCTTTAAAAGCCGAAAAGGTTAAATTCTTTAAGGATGTTGTCGTCTTGTGAAGATTTTCTGTACAGCAAATATTTGTGTGGGGAATAGAGATATTGGTCCTGAGTTTGCATGAACAATACAAATGAGTACGACTATAGAATAACCAGAGGAAATCCAACAAGAAAAGCCCGAACAATCAGTGCAACTTGCATAAAACTCCAATTAGTAAATTGCGTGCGCCCAAAAATCAGACCCATTGTTCGCAAATTTGGTGCAATATATTAGATGCAGTCAAATCCCCTCCAGGCAAGGTCAACAAAGGGATCCCTTCTGGCTCCCATTGTAATCTTACAGGAGCTTTCCAACTATTATACTTGTTTGCACAGTGCCTAAATCAACTGAGGTCTGTTTATTTTTCATTATGACATGTGGGGTACTTGTATTGTTGAATTAAAATTTGAAAGATGTGGACGAGAATCAGATGTGTGCACATTTGCGGTAACGCACCCTTCATTAATTCAACAGAGAGATATAAAAAGTATAAAAACATTTTAAAGTTGCCTATACATATTTTAGCCGGACGATTGGGCGGCCCCCGACAAGGTGGAGCGACGATATCGTCAAGGTCGCAGGGAGCCATTGGATGCAAGCAGCACAAGACCGCGCGTTGTGGCGTTCTATGGGGGAGACCTGTGTCCAACAGTGGACGGAGAGAAGCTTATGGATGAATGATACATATTTTAAAATGCCATTCTTATAAGATTCTTAAGTAGTTTCTTATTCTAATTCTAAGTAGTTTATAGTCTACATCAGCGGGGACCTAAGATAAATCGTATGATATTTTTAAGGATGCCTGACATATGACTATACAATGAGGTATCAAGTCCCGTGTTGTGGAGTTAAGCTGTAACGGAAAGGACCGTCTGCTCCAAGTAGTTGAAAATCACTATTAAAGATTCTGTCACATACACATTGATACTAAACTTTGACTGATACGTTCCGAGCTCAAAAGAGTGTGTTAAAACATACTCTTATTATGTATGTATGTTCGGTATGTTTCTAAATCTAAGTTAGGTATCTATTATAGTTGTCTTTAAGTTTAAAAAGTGAAAATTTACAAGTTTCGTACATCAGAATTTTCTGGAAAGAATAAATATTCATGGACATTTCACACAACGTCCTCTGGTCCCAAGCTAAGCTTATATGCTTGTGTTATGGGTACCAGAATACGGATAGAATAAATAAACTACTTTTTTTTTGTAAATACATACTTATAATATATAGAAACACCCAGACGCAGTACAAACATTTGTATGACAATTAGAAAAATCACACAAATTATTGTCCAGAGCGGGAATCGAACCCGCGACCTCTTGATCGGCAGTCCGTTACCAGAACCACTACACCACGAGGCCCGTCACGTAAAGAAGACCCATTACTTTATATTTTCTCACTTATTCAAACACATAGTAAATGTATGCTGATGAAAATCTAGCGGAACCCGTTCCAAAGTCAATATTTTTCATGTAACTATAAACAATACACCCATATTACAATTTACATCACGTGTAAACAGTGTCCGTGTGACAAGGGCAGACCCTAGCTGATATGATTTATTATATTTTAAGGCTTTCACCGTTCCCTACCAAACGAACTTAACGTTGAAAACCCTTTATGATTGGCATTTCTGTATAGTACCAGTGAAGTATATGCTTGCAAAGAGGTTCTCGCAAATTATTTTTAATGGTTCACGCAGAAATTAATATTACACTGCATTACATAAGTTTCACTAATGCTTCGCTCGGCTTATAGCTTTCTTCGATAAATGGACTAACACAAAAATAATTTTGCAATTAAAATCAGTAGTTTGTGAGCTAAGCGCGTTCAAACAAACAAACTCTTCAGCTTTATAATATTACTAGCTGTGCCACGCGGTGTTACCCGCGGTAAAAAGGATAAAAATAAGTTTGTTTTCTATACCATTATCCATTGGAAAGTTTCATGAAAATCAATCCAGTAGTCTTTACGTGAAAGTACAATTAACATCCTTACATATCCAAACATTGGAGTATGGATAGAAGACCGACGAAACGTTCGCGTTGCTCAGCCAACAGTTTAAGTATTTTATTTTATAGCGAGTAATTCTTTTTTCGTCATATCTCCTAAGATATTCATTTAAATTGCATGCTGTAAAGAGCAGTGTTCACGTATGAACATACATACGGACAAGTCCACCCTAGGTTATATATATTGAATAACTAACTTCCGTTTAAGAATAAACTCACGTATTAATATAATCAGCAAATTCCTTCTATGCTCTATTTTAGTAACTCTCCGCGGTCACGTATTTTGCATATGTGTGTATAAATGAAACTACTATATAAACTATGTATGTCTACAATAAACCAGTCCAGTGAAATCAACCGAAGTTTCATTGACTCCCTCCTCACCACGTGGCTACCGTCGCGCCGCCCTAGCGCTGCCTGAGTCCAGCGCCGCATCGCTCTAACTATCGCGCTGCCCGAATTCAGCGCCATGCCGCCGCCCTAACCGTCGCGCCGCCCTAGCGCTGCCCGAGTCTAACGCCGCGTGGCTCTATCCTTCGCGCCGCCCTACACCATCGCAAACAGTGCCTAACATCATGTAGTCTAGGTACTGAGCGTCTACTACGTCCGACAAATCAATAAGGTAGCGAGAGTCTACGTGTTTACGAGTATCTATGGACTCTCGTTCTGTACACGCCTGTCAGCGAGCAACACAGCACGTTCCCAGCGTGTCCAAGCAGTTATAATCTAAATATTTTAAATAATTAAATATTACTATATACACATAAATAGCTTTTGAAAACACCCTATTGAATTAGATAATTTTTTTGACATTATTATGTGTACAGCGGGTTTCCCTTAAAAGATAGACATAGCGCGGACTTTTTTGAAGAACTATAGGTAACAAACAATTCCTCCATACATTAGTTTGTTGTACCTAACATAGATAAGGCAGCGTTTTCATTTATAGCTCGCACGCGTCCGAATTTCTCGGCAAATTTAATCATATCTCATCCAATATACAGCAAACGCCAACAAATTATGCAAAAAAAGCCATCCTCTTGAACCATTCTATCTTTTAAAAACAAACCGCATCAAGATCCGTTGCGTATTTTTGAAGATATAAGCTCACATAGGGACATACATACAAAAATTACGAGTTTGTTGTATATGAAGTAAATATAAAGAAGTTTAGATGATACACATTATCAGAATCAACTAACGTAAAGCTCTATTTATTCGTCATATACAATCAAAACTACGGCCGTACTTATTATATTACCAGTTTTGTGGCTTTATTCAGCTATTGTACAAATCAAATTTGTCAAAATTATTATCCATTTTGTTAATAAAATAGACGTGGAAAGAAAAACAAGGGGCCACGTTATACTTATGAACACAATAACTAGATTATATTTATTTTGTGATAGATGGATTAGAGCACTATTATTGCAGTTATTATACTAAAATTTTTTTATAAAGTTTGATTGTAATATTTTAAATCAATCAAATAATTTTGAATTTAACATGTAAACAAGTTATTTAGATAAAATCATTATATTTTTAGGATTTAAAAGCAAATTGGGAGATATCTACGAGTATTCCAGCAGTGAAACAGATTGATTTGAAGTTTGGTTATCGTAGTTATGATGACAAATAATATAACTTAAATAATAATATACTATAATAACTAAAATAATATAAAACCGAGTTTTCTGTCTCTCACAGTAGACGTTAACTGCTTATGTTGTCCCTTAGCTGGCTCTTACAGCAACCTGGGAAAGAAACGGGGTGGTGACACTTGTATTATCAATCCATCACAATACGAATATGTATCGTATACACATCAACACTCATAACGAGATAAAAAGAAAGTTGAAATAGTTGAAAGTAGTTCAAAGGCCTAGAAATTCAGAATCAAACTTAGTTGTTATAGTTATACAGGCCACCACATAACGCGACTATTTGTAAAAAATATTCAAAAAAAAAGCCGCGAAACTGAAAGCAATATCTGGTCGAACTGTACCCATGTGAATCGGTACCATGGATTTATAGCTGAATGGATATGAAATTTTATCTATTTACTATATCTACAAACAGTTTTTACGTTGTCAAAAACCAATAATTGCTTAGTTTAAAAACAAATAAACACGCTTTAAAATTCTGATCAATTTTTGAAATTACTGCATTGTCAGCGGTCCATAAATATACATAAATCCATAAGTATACAAAACTTCGTATCATTCCCACTACAGCAAGTGGTAGAAAATCAAAGATTCTGTTACATTGATAAATACATACTGAACTAATAAAAGCGCGTTAGGAGTCAAAACATTTTTAACGAATATTTTGGATCTGCTATTTACGGATTTAGACGCGTATATTTGTTTTAAATTTTGGCCCGACGTTTCGGAGACTTTGCAGTCACCATGGTCACGGGTGAGACGCGTGTAAATCCGTAAAAAGTAGTTTTATTTAAACAAATGAGTCGCGCAAGTGTTAGAAAATATTATGTTTGAGAATATTTTGGAGTTTAATATTTGAAAACCGTTGGGTGGAAAGATGTATCTAATGAAGAAATTCTTTAAGGCCACTAAATAATATAGTAAAGAAAAACAAACAGCCGTTCCAGTAGAATAATAATCTTGGGCCTTAGGGATCGCGTAAAGTTTTGATAGCAGATGCTCTGGCACCAATATTTGACGACAGCCCAGCACACTTTTATTTAGTTTTCATTTTCCACGCGAACGAGCATGCCAATTGACAAATAATACTCAGTAAAACAGTTTCCTAGAGTTGGTTGAAAAGGGGCGTTGAAAACTCACCGATTTTTTTAAACCTTTTTGTATTAACAACTTTTCGCTTCGTACACGATTCATAATTCATCATCATATTGCTGCTTTTATCCCACCCCTTAGGGTCCGTACGAGATTTTTATTTCTTTAATAATATTTATAACTAATAATCTTGTAAATAAATTTGGAAAGTACAACTAGTTTTAGACGTGTATATTTCTTTTAAATTTTAGCCCGACGTTTCAAAGACTTTGCAGTCATGCATCATGGTTACGGGTGGGACTGTAAGCCTCCGAAACGTCACGCGTCGCCGTCGGCCTTAAATTTAAAGCAAATACAGGCGTCTAAATCCGTAAAAAGTGGTTTTATTTATACAAATGAGTCGCGCAAGTGTTAGGCAATATTATAATTACAACTGGGTTTTAACTTAATAAAATGGGCTTTATAAAAAGAAGCTAAAACCACATCACAAATGCATCTTCATATTAAATATCTATTCTGGGATATGTTCTAATTCCGATCAGCAATTCTGAAAAACACTTAAAACTGCGGCCAAAATAGCACCCGAATAGATACGGCATTTAAATTTCCACGAACTTACGTCTAATCTAATCAAATGGAATTTGTGTTTGCGTATAAGCATGTATACGTGTAGCTCACACTCTTTAATATACATATGCCATAAATCAAAAACGAAAGATTTTAGGAAAAAAGGAACCCACTACAAAAAACTTAAATAGTCTACAACTTTAGTATCCTTAAAAATTATAATAATAATAATAATAAATGTATTATTCATTCATGTATATTCATTATTCAATACATTTATTATTATACAGGAACATCTCAATATTAATTTCTCAATTTCTTTTTATGACCTTTTTAACAAAAAACAGACCAGAATTCCACAAACCGATTGACCGATTTTTATTTTCAAGTTGATACAAAACCATTAGGTGTCATTAAAAACATAAAATAATATGTAATACAGAATTCTTGATAACCTTTAGTGGAAATACTGTTTAACATCTGTCTTATGACACCTAATATATGTATGGATGTATATCTACGCCGATAACAATTTTTTTCGCGATATAAAGCGTTATTTTTATAGCGAGACTCGCTATATCGAATAGGGCATCTTGTAACGCCTGTCTTTATTATTTTGAACCTCAAATAAAAGCAAGTGAATAAAGAAATGGCCGAGATTTTTCGCCTAATTGCCCCTTCGTCGGAAGCTTTGATCTTTTAGTTAAGTGACGTACATGTTATCCGAATTCCTTGAAAGCCTTTTTTGTATCAAAGTTAGATTATTGTAATATTCTTATTGTATAATATTATATTTCATTTATTTAAAGTTAACTAGCTAACCCGGCAAACTTTGATTTGCCATACAAATGTCAGTGGTGGAAAACCCTTTATCACTTAGGGGTATGAAATAAAGATAGTAGCCGATTCTCAGACCTACTGAATATGCATATAAAATTTGATGAAAATCGGTAAGCCGTTTCGGAGAAGTATGGGAACAAACATTATGATACGAGAAATTTTATTTATTAGATAAAATGGCACTCAACTTACACAAGCATTTTTAATACTACAAAATTGACAAACAAGCATATGGATCGCCTGATGGTAAGTGATTGCTGTAAGAACCTTTTATAGCCCTTTTTGAAAAGTCCTATGAGTAAACCATGGTAGTACAAGTTCATTCCAATATCTGCCTGTGGGATAAAGTTGCACTGGAATCGTATAGAACGCGATTGTATTAAATCTACGATATTTGATGTCCATTGAAGACCACGTTACATAAAAGTCCATATTCAGCCGCCGTTTTCGTGTATCGCCGTTGTTCGCAGCGCACGTTCTTGGTATTTACCAGTATTTACCTAGTATTGGATATTTCGGATGATGTATTGAAAAATGTTATGTTTCCGAGGGTTGATGAAGCGTGACACCGCGAAACGTAACTATTTTTAATGCGCTTATTTTCATATAACTTCAGTACGTATCTACCAATGTATTAATCTATGTAACGGAATCTTAGAAAGTGATTTTAACCCATTTGCAGTAGTCGGATTCATCTTAAATTTTGCACATCTATCAAGGACCGATGACAATGAATTAATTTAAAAAAATATTTAGGATTTGCAAGCGTGTTTTTTTTAGTTTTTGAATTATTAAACACAACTTTTTCACTTTTCCTGTCGTGAAACGTGAAACCTGTATCCTACAAACGGTAGTAAAATCTAACATGACATGTGTTTAAATTTGACATTATTTGTTAAGGTCAGTAATGCCGCCTACACACGTTACGATAAACCATAACGAAAAAACTGCGCAGTTTTATCGAACGATTTTTATGGACGACCGCGGTCGTCAGTTCTCCTCACAAGCTCGTGCAAGTAGCATGTCGTCAACAGTACAGACGATAAATTATATTATTAAATAAACAAATGTCACAAGAAGTTTTTATCCGACTCGATAGATGGCGTTGTGCCGTCTCGCTACATCACGCTATTATTTCGTTTGACGCATTTACGTATAACCTTGACAAAATATTTGTTTAGTATCACATAAGTACATAAACTGCATAATGCATATACTTAATAGAAATTTTATGTACATTTCACACATTGTCCTCAGGTCCCAAGCTAAGCTTATAAATATGCCTGTGATATGGGTAGATACTATAGTAGATAGATAGTTATTAGAATAGTTTGCGGAACTGTTATTGGCGGTTACACCAGGCTGAGTGGCGCCATGTGATACGTTGTTGTAAACATTTGTGAAATATGACCAACTCTAAACAGCTGGTAGTCTGGTACTGAGTCTGACATCTGTTGTTTTTCTAGTGTAGTATTTCATACGGTACCAAGTAATATTCTTCAAGCGTTCAAATAGTAATGCATTTTTGCGGTAGATGGCATTATTTATAACGTTTTTTACAACTTTTCGTGTGGCACCGAGGGTTGCCGGGGCGCCATCTAGTTTGATTATAAAACATCAATCACAACAACATCCTTGACACTGCGCGGCTGTCTAAAACCAAAACCTAGCAAGTCACGTTTTTTTAATTCTTTTTCCTAAACCAAATATTTCCCAATTTTCTTACTGCGTCTAATTCAAAAACAACTGTATTTCTTTTTCTATCTTACATAGAATCACAGATACAAGCATGTATAAACCTAGCAACCAGCACTTCATACTTGTTGATTACAAAATGAAAAAGAATCTGATAAAAAATTGTAACTTGCTAGGTTTGGGTTTTGGACAGCCGTGCGGCGGCGAACACACCGCCAACAGCGTCACGTCATTGCTACGTGTTTCGCACGGAAGCAAGAAACAAACGGGCGGGAACGGTGTCGCGCACGACAACTAGATACATCAGCAGCCAAACCCGTAGTAGTGACCTTTGTCGCTACGGTAGACAGTGCGCCCAACTCATTGGTGGCGGCGGCAAACGCAGCTGGCGCCAATGCAGCCTCCCCTAAAAGGAAGAGAAGAAGAAAATGCCGCCGCAGCGAAAATCGAGTCCGCACCCTCCCGCCAGAAGGCGCCCAAACAAGCCGCACCGCCAGTAACGGCACCCACTGAGCAGTCCGCACCGCCCGCCGTGTGCATCGTGTGCGCGCTCGCTGCGAAACAGGCACCCGCCGCTCCAACCGTGGCGCCTGCCGCTCCTAAACCCCCTATCCATAGAATGGACGCTGAGACCGCCAAACTCGTCATCGAGTCATCCGCCGAAATAAACTAAGTTCGACCGGCACCCCCAGGTCCCTTGCAGGCCCTTGAGACGACCCAATTTCTCAGGACATAACCATCAGATCCTGACCTGGTGCCAATGGGACTACACGGGAATCAGCAGATTTGTAAAAAAAGAATCATTATAATCGCTTTGCCCAGTTAAAAGTTATGAGGTAACAAACATAAATAAAAAAGAAAACATACGAAAGATTTGAAAACCTCCTCTTTTTTTGAAGTTGGTTAAAAATACCCAGACGCAGTACCTATATTTATTATTATAGTATTTGTGTAACAAATAAAAACAAAAATGAATTGGCTGTCCCGCACAGGAATCGAACCCCATGACCTTTTGAACGGCCGCAGTAGTAGAATACATGAACCACTAGATCACGAGGACCGTCGATCAAGCGGTCAGAAAATCGAAACGACTTTAAGAAATAAAAATTGTATCTTCCTTCGACGAACGATAATTCGCAGCAAATGTTCTACAAACGAACGAAAAATCGAAGATCAAGAGATCGCACAGTTTTATCGTACGATAATTTAGTGCGCGCTAAACAACGCACATTTGACGAACGATTCGATTTGCAGCGATTTGTCATACATATTTTAAAAAAAGAATACCCAAATTGAACTGCACAGTTTTGTCGGCCGACTTTTCGTTCGATAAATCGTAAGGTGTGTAGGGGCCTTAACAGCTGCGTCACGGTGGGTGATCCCACTTATAGTTAATGCAAGTTAACGTTAGTTAAAAAACTACAATTTGCGGTTAGAATGTTGTTTGAAGGTCGAACGGGACGTTTGAATCACAAAAAAGGACTTGTAATATACTTTTATTTGTTTTTTTTACACCGTATTTGTTTGAACGTGGGAGCATTTGTTTATAAGGCGTTTCAATTTGTCATAATTAACAACTACTCTACTACAACTATTCTTTAAAGTAATTTTTAACATTATTGCCTTTGAGCTTTATTATAATAATCAAATAACTTTACATCTATGGACTGCATAGAGGCATAGACAACACTTAAGTCTAGCAGCTATTAGCATTGACACGTATGGATGGTACTAGGCACTAGATATTCCCATCTGTTTGAACGACAATAGCATGTTAATAATGACTCAGATTTTTTTCCGATTCCCCCACTCTCTCTCTCTCTCTCCAGCACCATTAACGTCTCACTATCGGGAGGGTTTATTTTCGAGTTTTCTGTCTCCCACAGAGGATATTATCTGTGTACACTATGCCATAACTGACTTTAACAGCACTCTAAAAAGAAAAAGGGGTGGTGACACTAGTAGTCTTACACGGACAGAATGGTCCATAACCATTTAGTCCCAATAAACGTAATTTACAAGAATTAAAGTCGCTACATTGTGTGCCAACTAACTTATAAACGGATATATAAAAACATCAATTCCTATTTAAACAAACCAACAATTTATGTAAAACGGTGAGTTTCGTCCGCAATTGAGGCGATTTGTGCAAATGGTAGACCCATTTATACAAATAGATTGGATCCGACTTAGGTCGAGGGGTCACTCTCACAATCGGACGAGTCGATTTCAATATCACGTTCGATTGTTGACTAAGTGATAGGCACACTATTATCGTAAGTACGTCAATAATTCAAATATAAAATATAGCTGATAAGTATTTAGTTTGTAATTTTATTAAAGAATTACATAATTTCTGATCACCTACGTAATAAGAAATGATGAATTCTTTCCTCCTTTTTTCTAACATTCCTGTTCACAATTCTATTTTCTTTGTTTTTCTTTTGAGGCTTCCGAACCAAAAGGTAAAAAGGGGACTCTATTACCAAGACTTCGATGTCTGTTTGTTCGTCCGTCTGTCATCAGGTCATAACTCTGGAGCTGAAGATTTCAGTAACAGCAACATAAATTTATCATCATGATTTTTTTGCCCTTATGCATTTTTCCGTTAATTGAGGTTCTTCTTCTCCATCCCATTTACGTCCGACTGTTGGGCACGGGCCTCCTCCAGTTTGGGAGGGATTATGGTCGACTGTGCCGCGCTGACCAGGCGTGTTGGAACAGGGTTTCTTTTCCAGTTTTCCGTCTCTCACAGAAGATGTTATCTGTGTGCAATATCCCTTAGCTGACTTTTACAGCAAACTTGGGAGGAGATGGGGTGGTGACACTTGTATTCTTAATCCGTCACCACACGGATATTGAGGTTATTTGAAGTAAAATAAAAACTTTTGCTACACTAACACGGCATTCATAATAACGAATGTTAAAAACAGCTTATAGTTCTCAAATCATAACAACAAATCAGGACATGCCTTGCGGTAAAAACACAAAAGACTATATTTTACTGGAACATAATTAGAAATATGTTTAACAAAATAGTATAACAACAAATAATTTGCAGTTGTTAGTGTTGAAAGAATAATAACTGGTATTTTACGGCTATTTTAAAATAGCATAATAATGTGTGGGACATAATAATAGGACACCTGAAGTCATTCACACGTTGCAATATATAATAAACGATACTGGGTAAGGCAAGGTTTTACTGTAAGCGTTTATTTTTCGAAAGAATTCTGTTATTCCTTCGAAAAATAAACAGACAAGGTTTCATTTAAATAATTTATTTAGTTCGAAAACTAAAAAAGACGCTTGAAAATTTTGATTTCTGTTTAAATTATTGCATTCTCATCAGTCCTTAATATTAGTGAAAATATTCAGATCAATCCAACTACTGCAAGAGGTGAAAATTACTTTCGAAGATTCCGTTACATAAATAAATACATTGACCTTACAGAGCTAATAAAAAGCGTGTTAATTAAGAACTGTCGTCACGAAGAAAAAGATATTGCCTAAGCTGTATTGGTGGTTTTGACTAGATGGCAAGAGTAAATAATTGTCTTTACTACATAATATTTTGTTACTATGCATAGCTTTTCTTGAAGCGCAGTATCAGTTGAAATTATTTAATATAACCAAAATGCTTCTGAATTTTTTTTTATAATATTTTAAAGAATTTTAGATTCTGAATACGATACAAATAATGAAGCAATTCCGCAATTCCGTGTGGTGACGGATTAAGAATACAAGTGTCACCACCCCATTTCCTCCCAAGGGTGCTGTAAAAGTCAGCTAAGGGATAGTGTACACAGATAACATCCTCTGTAAGAGACAAAAACTCGAAAATAAACCCTGTGCCAACACGCCTGGTCAGCGCGGCACAGTAGACCATAAATCCCTCCCAAGGGGGAGGAGGCCCGTGCCCAACAGTAGGACGTTAATGGGCTGGAGAGAATGAAGCAATTGAAATACATCAACTCATATGACTAATTAAATAAAATGTAGTAGTTTAACATTTCAAAACAAATGTGGATGTCACATTGCATAAAAAAAACTTTCACAATGTTGAAAGAACCGGAAATTTTAAATGATCATACCCCTTTGTTTATTTTATTATATTATGTAGGTCGATGGTCGAAATCAAGGATACTTGAATTCGTTGCATGTTATTGTTTACGCAGCTGCCATCTATGAACACTACGATTATGATAACCGCTAGCATTAGCACCATGACTTTTAAAATAACATCGACAGTTGCAAGAATTCCCAAATACCACACAATTTGTGCAATAATTGTGGAACATTGGTATAATCTCTATGAATAACTAATATTAGGATATTAAGGGCCTTCACATAATGACACAGCGATACTGCGGTATTTGAAGGGAACTATGGAACAGAGTTAATTTGCTTTGAGCAATTTGATTCCGTTGATCTGCTCATTAAAAAGATTATCACAAAATTATTAAAAAGATTACTGAAAAGTTTAATAAAAAGATTATCAAAAATATTATCAACAAGATTTTTAACAAGATTATTATAAAAGATTTGTAACAATATTATTAAAAAGATTGTTAAAAAGATTATTAGAAACAAAATTGATTATTTCAAAATTCTATTATCTTGTAATGGAAGGAAAACTGGATACTCTATAATCGCGACTAAAAAGACAAAACATGGCTGAAATCTTTTGGATAGCTATAAAAATATTAGAAAAGATACAAGTTCTGTGTGATGATTGAACCTTAAGTTTCACATAATCTGCAATGGGAGCGTTTAGATAAATACAAATAATTCGGACATTGAAATGTATTTAAGTGCTCTACGCATCTTTGGCAGCAGTTTTCCGCATACAGAATGATGTATAATCATTTATTTACTATCCTGACACGATCGTTGAGCACAGCTGGCTATGAGGGCGTTGTAACGATACATTTCAGAGTCAACTATACTATCGTGATCACTAATCCATCTGCCATCCTTCTTTGGCATTGTACGTTATCATGACCGGCCGCATAATTCAGGGGGACCCCTCTAATACGTAATGTCTGTGAAACGATAACACTATGAATAATTAGTCGAGCGTGTTTTGGTTTCGCACCGAAATATTGTATGATACAAAACAATAAAGAGGGCATCCTTCTGATGGACGTGTTAATACTGTTAATCACTGCCTTGACTACTTAATCCTATTACTCGAAGTCGACGCAGCAATGCTTTTCTTCCGGATTCTTCGGTCTGACTTCATACCTCTGTTTACTCCTTTTTCTTTTCTGTCCCGTTTTACGCAATCCATCTTCCTATTTTTTGGTCTCCCATGTCCTTGATTTCTTTCACATTAAAACATTATAATTCAGAATAGATTGTCTCAAATGAAATCACCAAAATTCGGGAGTCTGTCAATTCCTAAAACGCTACCCACGCAATAATTAAATTCTCATTGTGGGTGGTTAAGCTATATAAATTATACGAGGTATATAAATAAATGTAATTTGCCTCGAAAGCAAAAAAACCTAAAATGTATTAATTTGGATTACATTTTGTCCTATTTTAATGTAATACAACTGAAGAAATGCCACAAATACATTTTCTGGCAAGCGTGTGTGAATCAGCCAAAGACTCGAAAAAGATATAAGGTATTATTTTTTACAAGTGACACCAAATCTGTGATACTCGAAGTCTTTGACATAGCTGATACCAGTACCATAGGACAAGTTTACTGCCTTGCTCTAACGAGCTGACATTTTGAAAGAAGCCGGATAGCGCTTTGAATTAAACGTATATTGCTTTTTATCCCACAAAAAAGGCATCCAATATTCTTGTAGGATAAGAAAAAAATTAAGTGGCACGTGTTAACGAATAAAAAAAGTTTCTTGCGTCAGTTTTGTGAATAAATACGGGATGTACCCTGGACAACTTTCTCGCCATGGATGGATAACCGGGACTTAATCACAGTTATTTTTTCTAAATTTTTTCATGTGTTTGTGTACACAGTCCTTATTAAGTGTGCTACCCAGTCACGGAAAAATAAAATTTGAGATGGCCTTGTGTCTAAAATGTGTATACATATAAGGATGACGGCTAATACATATACGTATAATAATATATTCTCAAATGGAGTCTTAAGAATGTTTTTTAACATTGTACTGATAGGTAATCTTACTTATGTCACAATGGCAAATCCATCACAGAGCTACACCGGCAGACTATATATCCCTATAGAGGTTTTCATTTGAAGACTAGCGTTCTGGTCATTTGATACGATTGACAAGATTGCGGAAAAATTTGCTTAGAATAAAATCCAGTAGTTAACATAAAACTGATTTAAATTTAAACCTGACTACTACGTACTATTATTTCAGCAGATCTTATTGATATTATAGACTAACCGAAATCCACATGCCACAAAACAACTGTTCATACTCTTAAATAATCAAATATAACCAATATATTGTGACATTTAGGTACATTTGCTGACGATACACGAGAGCCATTAGGCCAGTAATTGTACTCGGCATTTGGCTTTGAGCCTAAACAGAGACATGCTTATGTTGCCACGGTTAGCATTCCTAAAATATCTATAGCTTTAAATCAGTAGGGATTAACCAGACAGGCATTATGTCAATCTCTGTTTCATTATAAAAATACGGAAATTAATGGAGAATTTTAAATGATTTGCGTAAATTCAACCACATGTACCACAGCACCTTTATACTAACATACTCGTATATCTCTCTCTCTCTGTATCTCCAGCCCATAACGTACCACATTTACTCCTCCACTTGTGGAGATATTATATTCTATTATGCCGCGCTGATCAGGCGTGTTGGTACAGATTTTTTTAGAGGATTCCGTCTCTTACGGAAGCTGGCTTTTTCAGCACTCTGGGAAGGAAAAGGGGTGATGATACTTGTATTACCTACTAATCCGTTTCTACTAACATCATGATCACTACATTAAATATTATTATTAATCTTTATATTGGGCGTAGCGGTAAGTAACTATTATCTAAATTCTGATTCCAGCAGTGTCAGAAAGCTAAACAATAAAAAAACTACAAGATAATTCTTCTCGCCTCGGAAACTATATGTAGATCTTATAGAAGTAGATATTATGTTGGCCTACATATGACCTGATTGCTCTCAGTGTTACATCTCACGTCTCTGCAGAGATACACGTACGTATTTCTAATCTGGATCTACGGCCTTCTTTTCTAAGAATCCTAATAAAATTGAATAAATTAAACAAAGTAAATCTTACATAAATGTTATAAAAAAAGATATATATTCCACAACAAAGGTATTCTGCACCAACCTTGTATTTAATATTTTTCATTTCCGCGGTTTTTAGGGTTCCCTCCCAAAAGACATTACTTTTATGCAGCCTTGCAGATTTTTTAGTTTGTCTGATTTAAACTTAGGCAAAAACTGGGTTTCTCCTTATTCTGATTTCAAAAAATACTAACTTGATTCTGTGGCTAATTTGCGTAGATATTAGGCACATCATGATTCTACATCCGTACCGAATAGTAATGACAATAATATATTCGTCTTTGAAATTAAAGCATAATTATTGAAATTTCTGTGACAATTGATTCCGTAGGACAGCGCTGCCATCTTCAGAACATGTCTAGCTTCATTTCCATAAACGACAATAGTCCAATCACACCCAAGCTCTTTATTTAAATAATTCCCCAGTTATCACCCACAATTGCTATTCAATTTAATCCCTTCGCCACGTTGGCCCTTCTAAATTCCCTTATTAAAATATACCCGCAAATAATTCTATGCGAAACATCAAATTATCCCCGTACTTCATTAGGTTAAAACATAATGCGATTTGTGATGGGCCCCGGATAATGAGAAGGTATCGATTTTAAAGGCAGTTTGATATAATTGGTATTCCAATCAGTCTTACGAGCAGGCTCTTGGTATTTGATATTAATTTTGTGCAGTGGGTAGCTTCATCTGTTATTGTTTAATTAATTTGAGTAATACTGATACTGTTTTTGTATAAGTTAGTAGAGATTCGTGCTAATTATAGAGTATTTATGAGCTCACGCAAAAGCTATTAGTTTCTAGAACAAAGCTTATTTGTTTCTTTCTAATATATTTTTAGGCGACTTGAATGCGAGGGTGACTTTAATAAATATCTGATTTCTAACAGACTATTCTAATATGAGATATCTAATACGAGATGTACGTATTTTCATGTAAAGCACATGTTGATTTTTTTCATGAAAAATCATCAGTGACAAATCTATATCCCATTTTTTCCGTTGTAGGTTAAAAAGTTCAGCTTAGATATACCTATACATCATCGTTAAATAAAACAACAACAGAACAGCGTTCGCAAAAAATAGTAAAAAAGTAACACTAATAGATTATCGTTAATAATTCGTGCAAAATTACGATCTGGCGTACTTTTAATGAAATTAAAAATAAATATCGATTAGATGTGGTTAGATTAAAATAAAATTTATATAGTTTACGAGTATACCGTTCAGTCAGTGAGTGTTGATAACAACTCTCTGTGCAAATATCTAATAAAAAACGAATCGAAAAAAATACAAAGGCTTTTTACACGCAACCTTTTGGAAAGCGCAAGGAAATTTTTTTATCAAAAAGACTTTAACAAATGTATTTGAAACGATATATTGGTGGAAAAATATTTTGGGGAAATGAAAGAGAATCGGTTGACATTATTGATTGTGTCTTCGCTTGTATATGAAGTGTGTGGTTTTGCAACAGGAGAGCGAGCATTTAGGGCTTCCAGAGATTGTGGACAACGTATGCTCGAGTGCCAAAATATATTACACCCGAAGAAAAGAATTCGTGTTACCCTAGACCTTCTAATATATCCTCATATGGTTCTTATAGGATTTAAGAAGAACAATGATGATAAACCTACTTGGAAATGTGGTGGTAGTCTGATTAGTGAATCATGGGTATTAACAGCTGCGCATTATTGACCAAGATTATGGAAAGGCAAGTGTTATGAGAATTGGTATAGCCACGTTTGAATTTGATGAAGTAGATGATTTAATTCAAGACAGATCTATTAGAGTAATAATTGTTCATCCAAGATATAAGCATACCTCGAAGTACCATGATATAGCTCTGATGAGATCAGAGCCAGGCTTTATTTTGAGTCGTCATATAAGAACTGCATGTCTACATTTAGGAGAGGATAATAGTCAATTGAATATGACTGCGATTGGTTTTGGCAAGACGTCTTCTAGTGAGTTGTCAGGTAGTCTTACTTTAATGACAGTTGAAGTAGATTTGATCGATAAGGATGTTTGTAATAAATCGATGAAATTCTTGATTAAAAAAAAAGTGTTAGATTTTGGTATAACGGACAACCAAATATGTGCTGGAGACTATTTACGGGGTGGAAGAGACACTTGTCAAGGTGATTCTGGCGGACCTTTGCAAGTCATGAATGAAAATGTAGATTGTATTCATAGTTTCCCTTTACATACTATAGTTGGTGTGACCTCATTTGGAAGGGACTGCGGTAAGAAAATGGCACCTGGAGTTTACACTAAGGTTTTGAAATATATTGACTGGATTGAAAGTGTTGTATGGCCAGATTAATAAATCTAACATTGGGAGTCTCAGGATCTGGTGAAAATTGGTTCGTATAATACATAATATGAACATGATACGTGATACTAGTGTAAAATATTTTACATTTCCCCAATTCTATACATACGTTTTTACCGCTTCGTTTAAATCTAATTAATGGATATCCTTTAAGATAAGGAGCATCATGGTTTGGAAAATTGATCATTTATTAACACGCTTTTATAAGTTTGGTATGTATATATTAATCTGTGTAACGGAATCTTTGAAAGCGATTTTCAGCAATTTGCAGTAGACGGATTGATCTGAGATTTTGCACACCTAAGAAGGACCGATGACAATGCAATAATTTAAAAGAATAATGCCAATTCCTTGATCAGAATTACTAGAATAGCATGTTGAAGTATCACTATGACCACACTTGTATTTTTAATTATACACGTAATAGTTTAATTGTATATGAGTAGACTCACCATTATTGTGTTTCTACGTATGCCTTTCATATACAATCAGATAATTTCACATAAACACGCTTTGTTTATAGAATCAGGTAAAAATATCATAATTGTTTACTTGTGTTTACTACGATTGTGACAACAAAAACTTATGTCTCTGACAACATAAACTGTCAACGGTTTGTAAGTAGGTAGCATAGAATTGAGTAATGATGACAATACAATCATTTAAAAAATATTCAGGATATATAAGCGTGTTTTTTAGTTTTTAAACTAAGTACATTATTATTATTTTACTTATTTGTTGCATTCAAAATATTATGTAAAAATTCACGGTACTAATCATCCTCCCGCAGTTCGGGACAAACAATGCCAATTTTTAACTATTTAAAAAAGCCTGTATTCAAATATATTTTGCAAACATACTTTAGTACGTACCAATGTAATATTTCACCTCAGTTTTGTATTTTGACATTTACCGTAAACATAAACAACCCATTTCCATTTTCACTAACTCCATTTACGTGATTTGAATATCAGGTAAAAGTCTGAGCGAAAAATTTGCAAACACCACTCAAATATAAAAAGCCAAGTCTGACAAAATGGACTGTTTCTGACAGCCGCCTTACCAACATTATTTGCGTAATATTCCGCTCCAGAATAACACGACTCACCTGAAACAAAAAACAAAAACCGGTCAAGTACGAGTTGGGCGTAAACGAAGGGTTCCATACCGTTATTATCTATATCTATAATAATATTATAAAGCGGAAGAGTTTGTTTGTTTGTTTGTTTGTTTAAACGCGCTAATCTTAGGAACTACTGGTCCGATTTGTAAAATTCATTTTTTGTTGGATAGTCTATGTATAGGGGAAGGCTTTAGGCTATACAACATCACGCTGCGACCAATAGGAGCGAAGCATAAGTGAAAAATGTTGAAAAAACGGGGAAAAGTTTTATAAATTCCACGCGTATGGAGTCGCGGGCAGCAGCTAGTCATATATTATGACTCTGGTCATACCTACAATAAGGGCAAAAGAATGATGATAAATAAAAATAAATAAAGTATTATTTACTGTATACCACGATGATTTACAGAACTTACTAGATTTCATAATAGGTACAAAGGGCGGTCTTATCACGATATGCGATCTATCCCAGACTCCAATCTCTCACTTGACCGAGGCTGACTTGTGGTGTACTAATATTATGTTAAATATAATGCAAAAAATAAGTGAAAATATGATAGCAATGATGATGATTAGTATTTGTTGTTATAGCATCAATTTACATGTAAAAACTGTGAAATTTTCAGTTCTCTAGCTACCACCGTTCCAGTGACATATCCTGGTTTACAGATATATGGATGAATAGGGAAGTCTCAGTAATAGGGCCCCGTTTTACCTTTTGGTACGGATCTCTAAAAGGGACCTCGTAAAAAAGTGTGTACAAAATGTTTTAGTCGCACGGGAGATGAAGTTTAAACACCGAGAAAGGGAGGCGTCCGGCACAGGAACAATAGGTATGAGAATTAAGGTTAAATTTCCTGTGTAATATTTAATTGGGATGAAGTTAAAAATGCAATACAATTCTTTTTTATTTTTACGCATTTTTATCTACCCAAAGTAGAGATATGTACACTTGTATTCTTAATCCGTCACGTAATAGTAAATTCTATATGACGATCATAACAATTGAACTACACTCTTGACAATTCTTCAATTCTTGATCTTTCACAGCAATCTCGTATATAAGGTCAAGTGTTAACATCATGACGTCTAAAAAAAGATACAAATTTCGGTCAAGTAGTTTACAAGATTCAGGTACACAGTTCTCTCACATTTTCACAGAAAATGATTTATTATTTAGATTAGATAAAAGAAAATTTTTACAGTGCTATTACGAAAACAATATTGAAAAGTGTGGTGTGATAAACTGGTCAAGTACCTACGACTTGGACTTACATACGAAAGTTTCTATACCGTTATTAACATAATACATATTCATCATATCGAACCCACGACGGACGGGCTTCGTGGTCTTGTGATTCATGTAACGGACTGCCGTTCACGAGGTCGCGTGTTCGATTCCCGCTCGGGAAAATCATTTGTGTAATGTTTATATTTGTCATACAAATGTTTGTAAGGCGTCTGGGTGTTTCTATGTATTATAAGTATTTATTTAAAAAAGAATAGTAGTATATGTAGTATATCAGTATTCTGGTACCCATAACACAAGCATATTAGCTTAGCTTGGGACCAGAGGACGTTGTGTAAAATGTCCATAAATACCTATTTATTCAACACCAAATAAGAGGACCCCAAAAATAAGAGCATGATAATGATCATAAGGAGTATCTTTGTAGCCTATAACAATACTATTAATCATTTGTCGAAGTTACATTCTCATTTATAAAATATTTATCGATTTTTTACAAAAAAATAAAAAAAATCATATTTCCGAAACCAATGGCTAAAAATGGTTAATTTTTTTTATATGATAGGTGAATACTTGAACTATAACCACCTTAGCGTTGGACCACCATTTACGCCACACCCTGTATATATACATCACTGCTCCAAACCATTTAAATCCCACTGTTGGGCACGGGCCTCCTCCACGTTGAAGGGATTATGGTCTACTGTGCCGCGCTGACCAGGCGTGTTGGCACAATTATTATTTTCACAGAGGATGTTATCTGTATGCAATATCCCTTAGCTGACTTCTACAGCACCCTTGGGAGGAGATGGGGTGGCGACACTTGTAAATATTTTTATTCCGTCACCACACGTCTTATATGTATAAATCACAGCATTTGAGCCTAATTTAACTTTTAAAAAAACTACTTGATATCAATAATATAATCAGTCACAAAAAAACATAAACTCTGCCACGTTCCTCAAAGAATGAACTATCGACATGGTCGAACAACAATACAAAGCCATCGCTCACCCATCCGTATCCGTACTTCATAGAAATCAACTATTACTCAATACCATAACAAATTAACTATAAATTCTATGAAATTAAATTTAGCAGCCATCTTTACTTTTTACTGTAGATCAAATTAAAAACAGTTACTTTATTGGATTGAAATAAATACAATGAATAAAAAAAAGTATTGTTCCCATGTTTATTAAAATTTCATTTAAAAATAAAGTGCTTATTTGGACGAGCCTTGTAGTCAAGTGGTTTATTTAACTAACTGCTGTTCACAAGGTCGCGGGTTCGATTCGCGCTCGGGACAATCATTTGTGTGATTTTTCTAATTGTTATACAAATGTTTGTGTTTGTCTGGGTGTTTCTATGTATTATAAGTATGTATTTACAAAAGAAAACTAGTATATGTAGTGTATCCGTATTCTGGTACCCATAACACAAGCGTATAACCTTAGCTTGGGACTAGCGATTGAGTAATCTAGCCATAGACACTACATCTGGTAAATATGTGTGTTTGAAATATTTCCCTTCGTTGCTCTCTAACTAAGCAATTTTGCAAAATAAGATAGATGAAAAACGTAATTGAACTTGTTATCTTAAATACAAACGCGACCTCTTGATCGGCCGCGGCAGTCCGTTACATGAACCACTAGACCACGAATAATACAACCTATACGTCATTCTATGAAGTACAATTTAGCCAGGCTAAACTTACTTGTTCTTAATTTTAAACGTCAACCCTCCATTTGATATATCTGTGTCGTGTGATGTTTTAAACATCAATATTTGACCGAATGCATCAAACTTTATAATTAGTAAACAAAATTCTCACCTGTATACAACATAGTATAAGTTATATTAGACGGGCTTCGTGGTCTAGTGGTTCATGTAACGGACTGCCGTTCACGAGGTCGCGGGTTCGTTTCCCGCTCGGGACAATCATTTGTGTGATGTTTATAATTGTCATACAAATGTTTGTACTGCGTCTAGGTGTGTTCTATGTGTTATAAGTATGTATTTACAAAAGAAATGTAGTATATGTATCATATTCGTATTCTGGTACCCATAACACAAGCATAGAATTATAGCTTACTTTCGGACCAGAGGACGTTGTGTAAAATTTCCAAAAATATTTATTTATTTATTATATCCGCAGGGCATTTTTACCGACACGAGCCTAATAGAATTTCCGAGATGAAATGCTAATGAAATAACTCTGTTTAATCACCCCGCTATTGTTCGCTTCCATCCGCCGCTGTTTGGGCCCTACTATGGAAATATCGTTGATATCTCACCACGACGTGATTTTCTATACTAATACTAGCTGTCCCGGCAAACGTTGTTTTGCAATTCTAAAAAAAAAAATTTAAAAATAGATGTTAGCCGATTCTCAGACCTACTGAATATGCATACAAAATTTCATAAGAATCGGTCAAGCCGTTTCGGAGGAGTACGGTAACTAACACTGTGACACGTGAATTTTATATATTAGAGAAGATTATAAACAATCGCTGTCCGCAACTTCGCACTCGTGGAATTATAGGAACGAATGCTTAACAAATCCCTACTAATATTATAAATGCGAAAGTAACTCTATCTGTCTGTCTGTTACGCTTTCCCGCTTAAACCTCTCAACCGATTTTAATGAAATTTGGCACAGACAATCTTCAGACCCTGAGAAAGGACATAGGCTACCTCTTATTGAGATAAAAAAAAATTCCATATTCCACGCGGACGGAGTCGCGGGCAACAGCTAGTTATACATAAAAGCCATCCTCTTGAACCACTCTATGTATTAAAAAAACCGGAATCGCAATCCGTTGCGTAGTTTTGAAGATATAAGCTCACAGAGGGACATACAAACAAAAATAACGACTCCGTTTTATAATAACTAAAGATAAGAAAGACTTTATCGTTTGTTTGTTCGAAACGAGTAAACTCCGAAAGTACTGAACTGTTTTAACAATTTCTTTAACGTCGTGAAACCACAATAACTTTGGTGAACATATGAAAAAGGTTTTTAATCGTCAATATAGTTCTATGCGAGAGGTCTATGTACGTGTCCAGGAAAAGACGAAAAATAAAAAAGCTAATGGGTTGATGGATTACTTACCTATATTAAAATACTAAAGCCCAGAATAGATTGTCGTAATTTCCAAAACATATTCTTCGACCTGCAGTATTATTTCACAATGGTAAAACTCGTGTGTAAAATTGCTAAATCGAGTTACAAAAGTATCAGTTCCACTGCCTATATAGTAATATACCTATTTACTCATCTGTGGAATATTATGAAGTGTCAAATTAAACTTTTTCAATCATCTCGGAGTATTGTCCCGGCATCCAAACACTTGCCTAACACAGAAATTCATTATTTTGTGAACTGCGGATACTTTTCAAACGATTTTTTTATACATTTCTTTGAGATGAAAGCTCTTACTTACATTTTGTGTAGGTAGATAATAATATTGAGAAATGTAGGTAAATATCTTTTATACATTGTGCATTACATACATTTAGTTTCACATTTATATTTGTAAAATGTAAAAAATAATATTAGCAAAATCTCTGCGAACTTTTAAAACATTGGTCAAAGGACTACCACTATAATTTATTTATATATGTGTATGTATGTATATGTATGTGTATATTATACATATTTAATTAGGTATACGCATTTTGCGACATTATTGGATTTAAACAGTCATTTTTCACAGTTTCTCGCTCAAAATCACACTACCATACTAATTTCTAATCACTAAACCCATACGGGCGGTGGTCTGCAAGAAATCGCCGAGTGCAATAAGACCGCCACTTGTACATCTAAAATTTTTGGTCCTGTTTGTCTATCTAATTTAATCGTAGTACAATAAAGAATGAAATAAATAAAGAACTAATTTATCGAGTCATTTTAAAGGCATATCGACATCACGCTATGACTAATATAAGCTGTATAACTCACACATCCATACACCCAAAACAAACTAATACACACATTACACACTAACACACAATCTCTTAAAATACCTAATTGTACTACTTCTTTTTTAAATTAGTTTGTAATTAACTTGTGCTAAAATAAAATTGTAAGTGATTCCTGGTGGCCGTAACACAAGTTCAATCTTATCACGGTCACCCGAGATCTACATGTTTTTGTTGCTGTTCTATCAGCGTTATTTGCTTGTTAGTTTTTGTTAATTGATACAATGTAATAATAAATAAATAAAAATAAATAGTAAACACCCAGAAAAAAATATGAGCCGAGCAATAATGAAAATGCTACCCAAAAGTCAGTATTCCACAGTTATATATAGCCATTATTTCTTTGCTTGATCGAGATTTGTGCAGAATTTCATATTTATATCCGTACTAGCTGCCCCGGCAAACGTTGTTTTGCCATACAATTCTGTATAAAATAAAATTTCATCAAAATCGGTCCAGCCAATTTGTAGCCTATGTGTTATTCTGATGTATAAGCTATATTGTGGTAAAGTTTCATTCAAATCCAACCAGTAGTTTTTACGTGAAAGAGTAACAAACATCCATACATACATCCATACTTACAAACTTTCGCCTTTATAATAGTAGTAGTAGTCCGTATATATATTATAGTATTACTTTTATAATACAATCGAAATTGGAATGGTTTCTAAACTCGATAAAACGAATGAAAATTTTAAAATGGCGAGCATTGAGTTTTTATTGGTTTTATAAAACAACTGCGACAAATATTATTGTTATAGTGTTATACGGAGATAGTAATTGTTTTCTCAATGGCATATATTTTTTGCAACATTTTTCAACGACGCTTCGCTTCTATAAGTCGAAGCGTGACGTTGTGTAGCCAATAGCCTTCCCCGATAAACGTACTTTCCAATACTGAAAGAATTTTTCAATTCGAACCAGTGGTTTCTGAGATTAGCGCGTTCAAACAAACAAACTCTTCAGATTTATATTGTTACTATAGATACATGACGTATCCACTGCTGGACGTTGGCACCTTGTAAATGCAGCAACCAGAGCTGCCTTGCCCTACTAATGACTATATTTTTACGCTAACTAATTAAAATGACCGTAGTAGGTAAGTTACGCCGTTTGGCATCTGGTCGCCAATCAAGAAACTTATTTCACCGAAGGTTTATTTGTCTAGCAACCAGAGATTATCCCCAATAGATTGCGCACGCAAAACGATCGACGCATACCTAAAAGGCCTAAAAGGGACTTTACACGTCAAGCACAATGTAGTGCAGTAGTGACTGTGCAATTTATATCAATACATAAGCTTATAATAGCAAAAAGATATTTTACACTTACCAGTAAGATTGTCGGATTACAAAAGTTCCGGATAAGCCAGTGGTCTGATTATCACCGGTCTACTGCGGTACACGACTTACACATAGACAAAATGAGATAACGCATAGTGTCTGAAGATGACCGAGTCATCTATAAACACATATTACAACAATTAAATCGTGTAATACATATAACAACAATTAAATGCAAGCGTGAGGCGTGAAGCATTTAAAACTAAAGTTCGTCAACATTACACTAGATTATTGGCGGTATCTAGTCAATAAGTAATACTTCAGTTTTTTTATATGTATAGGTATATGTAGTACCTATATTGTGTATGTAGTGTATGTATTAATTACTAAGTATGTTTATATTATCTTTGTATGTATGTAGATATTATACTTATTTATTATAATTAGTGTAAATTTAAAAAAAAACTATTATCTATTTTCACCTTTTAGTGATAAAGTAGCACCTGCCCCATATTATCTCTGCTCCACTGATGGTTGGGGCTGGTAGAGAATGCCTTTGGCATTAAGTCCGCCATTGTACATTTGTTAGTGCAAAAAGTTTTTAATAAAATTAATAAAATAATTAAATCTTTAATACTAACAGACTCATAAAGCAACTGTTAATTAGCAAAAGTACCAAGCGTCATTAACTTACCACAATGTACGCCCCAGTTTAACCATTTACGATACAATTGTACCAATTCTGTTGCATCAAAAACTTAGCCTAACTTAATTAAAATAGAATCCACTTAAAGTCTTTTAATTAGATTTCATTGTACACATTCATATTAATAAAAAAACGTTATTTTATTTATTCATTAGATCGGTACATATCTATCAATATATTAATTTATGTAACGGAATCTTTGAAAGTGATTTTCACCCACTTGCAATAGTCGGATTGATCTGAAATTTTGCACACTTCAAGCAGGAATTTTAAGCATGTTTTTTAGATTTTAAATTAAGCCAATTAATACACAGTAAAATCAATTGTGTGATATTTATATTTGTCCTACAAAGGTTAGTTTTAAAATATTCACAAAAAAATTACACAAGCATACAAATATAGCTTAATTTAGGACCAGTAGACATTGCGTGAATTTTCCATGAATATTTATTTAGTACCGTTTTATATCATCATATTTCAGTCAACATTTTCGAATTGTGTTATTGACGCTTTCAATATTTATATTTTAGTTTAGTTGTGCGAATAGAATTGTTACCAATGTGATGATTTTAAATTGAAACTAATACTTTTATTGGCGTCGTAATATCGAATAAAAGCATAAGCATTTAATCCTCTTATTGATTGGAGGATTAAAGGCAGTTGGTGGCGGTGACGCGGCGATGGCTATAGGTTTTAAAGCTTTTAATTGATATGTGTTATGTCCTACATCGGATTTGATGGGATATGGGAAACGCATTAGATTTTATAGATTGCATGAACATTTTATACATACACTTGCTGTTCGTTTCCCGCAACTTCGTATGTAGGTACGTAAAATTCAGAAATCAAATTTAGAAAATATTCAAATAAGTCATCCTTTTGAAGCTATTGCATAGCTTTTATCGCGGGTCTTGAGCGTGGAGACCGAATCCAGAAATTCCGTAACGAAAATAGCGTAATGAAAAAACCTTACACTATCGGCGCTACTGCGCATGCGTAATCCCCTCTTCGCCCCGCAATTTATTTCATCCTGTAGATACCAAGGGTAAGCGCCTTCCTCAATATAAACAGCGTTTTAAAATAAGGATTTTGAATCGACAGCCTATATCCTAAATGTTCAGATAACAGCGTATTTTAGATTTTAATAATGTAAAATAATGTTTATTTTATTTTATTGACATTTGATTGACAATCGCTATTTTATCATAATTACCAGAAACAATGGACGGATGTAAGCATCAGTAAATAAGGATTATTAATCTTATTTTAGTTTATGGTACATATTTAGATTCTTGCATAAATAAAATAAATACCTAAATAATTATAATTGCATAAGTTGATAAAAAATGCTATGCAATAGCTTTACCGCGGCAGTGTCCTCGAGTGCCACACGTCTTTTTTAACTACTCGTTCTATTAAACAACCGCATACTTGTATGTTTAAAAAAAAACGAACACAAAAATCGTAGCACTTATAACCGTCGAGCATGTATGACCAGATGTATGAGTGTGGATGAAGCCAAAGAAGTATGTTTGGATCGTAGTAGCTGGCGCTCTTCTCTGCCTACCCCCATGGGAAAAAGGCGTGATGTTATGATGATTTTGTTATGTCCCTGTGTGAGTTCACATCTTATAAACTACGCAACGGATTTCGATGCAGTTTGTTTTAAATTATATAGTAATTCAAGAGGATAGCTCTTATGTATATTTTTTTTTTAATAAATATTTATGGACATTTCACACAACGTCCTCTGGTCCCAAGCTAAGCTTATATGCTTGTGTTATGGGTACCAGAATACGGATAGAACACATATACTACTTTTCTTTTGTAAATACATACTTATAATACATAGAAACACCCAGACGCAGTACAAACATTTGTATGACAATTAGAAAAATCTCACAAACGATTGTCCCGAGCGGGAATCGAAACCGCGACCTCTTGGCTCGTCAAATTTATTCACGCTTGGTTTATAAATACTACGTGAACGAAGCTACGGGCAACAGCAAGTTTACTAATAAAACTGATTTCATCCATTGATTGAAACTATAACTTTTTTATTATGTTTGTAATCAAGTAAAACACTTTAACGTGAAATCCGTGCAGCAGCATAAAACGGCAGTTAAGTGATTGAAGTGATATTTCTACAAACCGTTTAGATTAAAACCCTTCCATATTTATGCGCACGCGACATATTTATTGAACCGATTGCTATCCGAATGAGTGCTTCGACTGTTAATACATTTTAGCATAGGGTTGTCAGTGTTAAAAATATAATTTACTAGCTGACCCGGCAAACGTTGTTTTGCCATATAAATGTTAAGGGTAGACAACCCTTGTCACTTAGGGATATGAAAAATAGATAGTAGCCGATTCTCAGACTTACTGAATATGCATAAGAATCGGTCAAACCGTTTCGGACGAGTATGGGATCAAACATTGTAACACGAGAATTTTATATCTCGGTATACTAATAATAAAAAGCTGAATAGTTTGTTTGTTTGTTTAAATGCGTTAATCTCAGGAACCTCTGGTCCAATAAAAAAAATTCTTTCAGTGTTGTATAGTCCATTTAGCGAGGAAGGCTATAGGCTATATAACATCACGCTGCGACTAATAGGAGAGAAGCAGTAGTGAAAAATGTTACAAACACGGTGAACATTTTCTAAATTATACGCGTACGAAGTCGCGGGCAACAGCCAGTTATTAGATAAGACTAAAATAGTCCGTATCAAAAAACATGTGCCCTAGTACGAGTATGAGTTAGACAGGCGTATAAAGGGTTCTGTAACATAATTATTAATATATTTGTCAACTAGGTGCCCCGCCAAACGTTGTTTTGCCATACAATTCTGTGTAAAAATCAACAACAAAAAATTTCATCAAAATCGGTCCAGTCGTTTAGGAGTTCAATTACAAACACACGTACAGAAGATTTACATATATAAAGATTAGAAAATGTCGAAAAGGTTACCCGTTTATGCAACATTTTTCACTACTGCTTCGCTTCTACTAGTCGTAGCGTAATGTTATATAGCCTATAGCCTTCCTCGATAAATGCCCTATCTAACAATGAAAGAATTTTTTAAATTGGCCCCGTGGTTCTTGAGATTAGCGCATTCAAACAAACAAACAAACTCTTCAGCTTAATAATATTAGTTTAGATTAGCTATTACCCACAACTTCATATGCAATACAATTATACAATCTCTGAGAATTTCTGTAAAATATCTATCACGTTCTGAAAATATAAAACATTGTTTTAACTGAGCAAAACTGTATGAAAATAAAAGCACGGTATTTAAGTTCAATAAAACCTAAATATCATCATCATAACATCACGCCTTTTTTCTATGGGGGTAGGCAGAGACTAAAGAACGCTATCTGCTACGATCCATACTACACAACCTAAATGTGGACACACTATTAAAGCCTAACTCTAAGCGAAGTTATTTTATCTCAAAATGGAGTTAACAGTCAAAGTAATTTAAAGTTCAAATGATAAAAAGTATATGTAAATTTTCGTGGATTCTTAGTATAGTAGAAGTGTTTAGCTTTAGTTATAAAAAAATAGTTACAATTTTTACAAATTCTCAAAAAGAAGATACAAATTATACCCAAAGTCAAAACAGCTACTATCGTGCGAATATTTTAACTGTAGTTTATATTTAAAGGAAGGCAAATACCAAAAACACGCAACAAAAACATGCTTGTTTAGTCCAACCCTTATTAGATACGCGGAAATTTTTGAAATGTCTTAAAATTAGCGCAAACTAATAATCTTTTAGTCAAAAACATAAAATAATTACAGGCTCGTCTAAATTTTCGGCTGCTGTTGCTGGCTAACTAATTGAATAATTCGCTCAATATATTAACATAATTGTGAGAAATTATGCTCGTAAACCAATTCGGGCCACATTGTTAGTTTCATATTATGTTAACCTAATATTAAAGCTAATTTGGAATCTTATTAGTCTAGTTCGCTGTTAGAGTAGAGCAAAAGACAGACACGACACTTTATTCATTCAAATTAAAAAATGCTAAATTAACATATAATAAATAATAATAATGAATAATTAATACATATTTCTGGACACATACACATAGATATGTCAGTGGCTTCAAGCCGGGTGAGTGATATACTCGTAGCTATGGACCTCTAGTAAATCTTTGGTCCCATTTATCACGTCTGTTAAAGAAAAATCTTCTAGAGAAAGATGAAAACTCGAAACTAAATCATATCTTAACCAGCTCGGAGCGGTAAGAACGATATTCCCACTGTATAGATAACGGGCATTGTTCATATTTTTTTAAAACTCCTAATTCGAAAACCATTTCGGGGAATAGAGTTTCTGATCATGATCCATTAGTTTTTTTCGGAAAATTTGCTATATTAACGATTACTTTTCCAAAAAAGCAAATGATCTCTATTTGCCCTTGAAATGACGGACTTAAAATATTAAGGCGTTTTTGGGGTTATACTACTCTGAAGTGGAGTTGAAATTGGTCTATTATATCAACTTGTCAACTTTGAAAAGATAAAGTGCAATCTGTATTAAGTCTATCAAGAAAAGTCTATACACAGATTGCGTAAAACGATGACGTCACAACATTTAAAGTAATATCTTCAAGAATTTTTTAAAAATTTTGTATAGTGAATATTTCAATAATATTGAAATTAGTTGCCTAAAATAGTCTATATTTTCTGAAAAGAATATAAAAACAGTAGGTCAAAAATTATGAACAATCCCAACTGGTGAGCAACAGTGACCTTTACAGCTTCAGCCCTAGATTACAATTGGATATAATTACTTAAATAAAAAATACGAAAAAAGAACTGTGGTACTTCTGTTTTAAACACACTCTTTGGCTAATTAACACTATTTCAGTATTTAGTTAAATTTGCATTCGAGAAGCAATTCTGTTGTTTTAGGGAGAATGACCTTCTCATAATAGTGAAGGAATGAGGGGTTCCGTTGATGAACTGAAGTTGTTATTGTTCAATCTTAGGCAAAATTAAACTGAACACGGTGAAGACATTAAATAGTTAAGCAAAGATAAATTAAATTTATCTCATCAAATAAAAGATATGTACCTAGTTATATTTTGTATTTTGATAAAGGAACTAAAATACAAAAAATAATTCCTACTAATGGAAAACCCTTTAGTTTTAGAAACAAATATACGCATCAAAATGCGTAATAATTGCTTATTTAATAACTAAAACACGCTTGAACACCCAAATTTTATTTGCAATATATTGCATTATCATCAGTCCTTGTTATGTGTGCTTTAAGATAAATCCGTCTACTGCAAGTGGGTAGAAATCACTTAGTAAGATTCCTTTACATAATTATGATGCGATAATATGAGCCATACTAACTAACAAAGACATTATAAAATCTATGCTAATATTATAAAGCAAAAGAGTTTGTATGAACGCGTTAATATCAGGAATGGCTGGTCCGATTTGAAAAATTCTTGCAGTGTTGGATGGTACATTTATTGAGGAAGACAATAGGCTATATAACATCACGCTGCGACCATTTGAACGGACGAATACCATTGGAACGAAGCATTAGTGAAAAATGTTGTAAAAATGGGGAAAGTTTTAATCAGTTAGTATTACATATATTCAAAATAAACGAATTTAAAACGTAAAAGAAATATCTAAATATACAAAGACATTATCTTTATTCCAGAAATAAAGTGTAATAAACCTGAAATGTACTAGTTTCTTAGCGTCACAAATTCTCTAATAAAGTGAAACATAACAGAGTAAGGCCAAGTTAGCGTCTGAACACAAAAGATAGAGCCGAGATAAAAATCAACGAAGCCAAAGGGACCAAATTATATTTTGGCAATGGCTCCAATACATTCTTGAGTGGAGAGCACAAATTTCAATGAGAGTTGGCAACGGTGTTACGTCGGCGGCACATATTGGGGCCAAACGTAGACCAAGAAAATTGTATCTCAATAAACGATAAGTTGTTGTGTTTGCTGCGCTGATTTTAAAAGTAAAATGTTTTATACAATATTTCAATTGAATTTCTGGATTTTATTTGCAAGGAAATATTGTTCTATACAATAGAACTGTCGCTGCTGATTCTTCTACTTTCTTATCAAAGAGTAGCTACTGAAATGGAATTGTAACAGACTAATTACTTGCCTCGTTCATAGCCGTAACTAACTTGCAAGAACAAAAAATAGAGAATTCAATAGTTCATCATGAAAATTGCGTTTACTATCACGATATTGCTTTTAAAACAAAAACACCGTAAGTGCAAAATTATTATAACCTCAGATGAACGAGAAATATATTTCGCGCTTATTCATTTCACGAACAATAATTCGACGCACTCAATAAATTATGATCAAAATATAGTTATTGTAAATCCATAACATAAACATATTTATACTGAAATATATTATATACAGAGCGGAGCTTAGGCGTCAACTAACAAATTGCCACGCCATGAATTAACCAAAATCGAAATTACGCAAAAGGGACTACTACCACAACGACGTATTTAAGCTGCGTATCACACCGTATGACTATAATGAACAGACTAATATAATGAGTCTGTGTTAACCGAACTCAAGCTTTCTTTAGTTTAATTTTTTTCCACACACAAGCAGTTTAGTTTTTAAATAGGTATTGATATAGGTATTGATAAAGCTTGCAATATTCTCTCTCCCCAGCTCATTAACCCCCCATTGTTGGCCACGGGCCTCCTCTACATAAGAGGGTTTATAGTTCATGCGGCGCTGGCAAAGGGTTTAATTTCAAATCTTCCATCACTCATAGATGATGTATTGTTATCTGTATATAATATCCCTTTGCATTCTAAAATAAATGTATAAAAGAAATCTGAAACTTAACAGACCTGAAACTTAGCGCAAACCTTACGCTTCGGTGTAAACGCAGTCGGTAAACTCGTCAATACAAGAATTTATTAACTCAATTGCATTTCCGAACCAAATATACACACATCAATCCGACATGCGAGAAATGCTTGCCTAATTAGTTTAGCATACAGATTTGTGTTTATTTTAGACTAACTGTGCATCATCATTAAGATAGCTAAATTGGTGTTGGACGCATGATTTGATGATAGACTATATGATAAGAAAAAATATGGTTAAAATTAAAATTATAATATATGTCTTATGAGACTTGATAATAGAGATAATAGATTTGTAAATAGAGGTAATTTCTATGATGTCTCCGACATATATACTATCTGTCACCTCTCTTGCTGTCACCGTTCCTGAGATACAGCCTGGTGATAGACGGAAGGACCGCGAAGTTTCTAATAGCGAAATAATAGAGTTCCGTTTCACCTTTTGGCACGGAACCCACAAAAAAATTTCTGATAACGAAAAAAATATTAGATCCTATAAATCTGATATGAAGCCATAAATAAAAGGTGCAAAATCTTTTCTTCTTCCATTCCTTTTATCTTATCAGAGGGTTGTCAAAAAGTCTCTTGACCTGAAGTAATCCAGCTTAAATCGAGTGAAACGATAAAGATCTCAATAAAGATCTTCACAATGAATAATTTACTTTGAATAAAACACCTAAACGTAAGTACACATACAGGGCGATGGAAATCATAAATAACTATTTATTGGTGGACCATATTCCGGGTCATGGTAATACTCAGGGCCCATACCAGTAAAGTAACAACAGTAAAAACTGGATACAAATTCTGGATTTACATGACAAATGTAACATACTATATTTCCATGAGTTTTTGAAAATAAGTTATTATTCAAAATCATTTATTTTAAGCAAACAATAGCTTATTCATTCTAGCAAGTTGCTCTGAATCTGGTTTTGGTCTTGAAAATATTGCCATTAAACCACCGAGAACTGAATGAGCAGTTTAGCCGCTACTGGCGTCGAAACTTTAGGCTTAAACTTAAATAATTGATATCACTTTTTTCGCTTTAATCTAAAGTAGCAGTGGAATAAAAATTGCTAAATATGAGTAAGACTCGTGTACAAAGGGAGTCCGTACCATAATTATCACTACTCGTAACATCACAGTGTCATAATAATGTTGCCTGATCGGATTAATTTAAACTAAAAATATTTTATGGCTCCCATAGAACAGAAACCTAGATAAAAATGATTTTAGTTTTTAGTATTTGTTGTTGTAACAGCAGCAGAAATATTTCATCTGTAAATGTTTCATCTCCGCATGGTGACGGAATAAGAATACAATTGTCACCACGCCACCTACTCCCAAGGGTGCTGTAAACGTCAGCTAAGGGATATTGCACACAGATAACGAGATACGGAAAACTCGAAAACAAACCAGGCACAGTAGACCAGAATTTCTATTCCCTCCCAAAGTGGAGGAGGCCCGTGCCTAACAGTGGGGCGTCAATGGGCTGGAGAGATAAATGTTTCAACAATCACCGTAGCGTATCACTGCTGTGAGACATAGCCTGGCTGACGGATATATTGACAGCACACATTTCAGTGATAGAAGAAAAACGAGGTTCTCGTTATACCTTTTGTTGCGTAACTCTAAAGTATATAGCCCAAAAAATGGCTGGATAATAACTAAGCAAAATGAAGGACACGTCTTTTTGTTACAATTACTTAAAGTATTAAGTAAAAAGCGGCGAGACACTGAAAGTTTTAAAAAGATATTCGATACAGTAGAAATATAATGCTTGTTATTTCTAAGACTAGGTTACTTCTAAAGCTGTCCAAATTTTAAGATTAAAAGGCGTGCCACTTTTTTTACTTTACTGACGTATCCTGTGCTTTAACGTTTCCAGTGTTGAAAGCTATATTCTGTTTTTCTTGGTTAAAGTAAACCTAACTTATAGTAGACTAGTTTTTGATTTAGAAAATTTTCCCCGTTTCACAACATATTCCACTGATTTTTCGCTCCTTTTGATCATAGCGTGATGTTATAAGCTAAAGCTTTTTTTGAGAAATGCACTATCTAACATAAAAAAAAAAAAACTAAAATCAGACCTGCGGCTCCTGAGCGTGTTAAAAAAAACAAAAAAGCAACCTCTCCAGCTTTATAATATTAAATGTAGAATCGGACAATAATTTATTCAATAAACTCTATAATTGTGTTGCATAAGTATAGTATTGCTGTACGTGTGATGACGGATTAAAAATCCAAAATCACTACCCAATTTGTTCCCAAGGGTGCTGTAAAAGCCAGCTAAGGGCTTGAACATATTTTATAGGAGACGACAAACTCGAAAATCAAACCCTATGTCACACGCTAAATATGGGACATCCATAAGCTGAGATGAACTAGTGCTGTTAAGTAAATGACAAGAGAAGGAACAGATTATGTTATGTCAAATAAGAACGCTCGCTTGTGCTTTTAAAAGACTGCTTGTTTCATGAAAAAATAGAGATGGAAGAATTGAATTACGCAAATCAGATCTTGTTAAATTCAATATAGCTTTTACGAAACAGATATCGTATAACTTAGCAAAGACAAACTAAATCGCGAATAATAATAGTTTTGATCGAGTTTTGTCTAAATTCAATAAGGTTTTTCAGATTTATATATAAGACTACCAGTAATCTGTCCCACGCAGCTTCGCATGGGTAATATTAAGTAATACAAAAAGAAATAAAATTAAATATAGCCTATGTTAAACGTGCTAAGCGTAATTCCGCGAGAGTGTAAGAATATTTTGAAAACATCATTTGATTTCCGAGCTTATTGGATGCAAACAAATTATCAAATCTTTCCTCCATATAGGGGCTACAAGCGAGTGTAGAACTAATCCACAAACTGAGCGGTTTTTTTTACTGTTTACCGAAAATATATTACGTCTTTATACTTATGCTTACACATAGGAGCTTAATTTGATATCTAAATGTATTGAAAAATGTATACGTATTAAAAAGACTCAGTTTTTTGCTGTTTAGAAAGTTGACCAGAACAATAAATACCCATTCCAAGAATAATAGTAACATTAACGTTTATATATTCGGAACAAAATACTCTCAAAACCGGGTTAAACCAATACATTGGGGAGTATTTTATGAAGGTGTTGTCAGCGTCCATTGTTTAAAATTTATTGTACCCCTTCAACACTTCGACAGTCGACTCTCGAGTGATTTAAGTTATCGTTCCAACTTAAACTTTGTGTGACAAACAAATACATTACTTCCATTTTAATGGCTACCTATTCAGTGTTGAAAATTACGTTAGCAATTGTCAACAAATTGAGGAAAATAACAATTTTAGAGAAAAAATGTAGAGAAATCTGATTACTTCTGAAGACGAATTTATCGTAGATATCCTTACTAATATTATAAATAGTGAAATTAATTTGTCTAATAAAACTACTTTTTACGGATTTAAACGCGTGTATTTTTTTAAATTATAGCCTGACGTTTCGGAGACTTTGCAGTGACTATGGTCACAGGTAATTAATTAATTTGTCTGCCTGTATGCCACTCATATACGCCAAAACAACTGATTTATATAATTTTTGGTACACAGACCGTTTAGAGGCTGATATAGATGATTTTTCAAACTCACGTAAGAAGTTATGGCCAACAACTAGAAAAATTATAACCATCGCTATACCCCTAAAACATTAACTTTACCGTTTGTGTTCATATAGACAATACTTTTAGTATTGTCTAAAATAGTCTAAATGAACTGAACACAACCGGTAAGGTTAATACCAACCTATACCTAAAATAAATAAATAAATAAATATTCATGGACATTTCACACAACGTCCTCTGGTCCCAAGCTAAGCTTAATATGCTTGTGTAATGGGTACCAGAATACGGATATACTACATAAACTGCTTTTCTTTTGTAAATACATACTTATAATACAAAGAAAACACCCAGACGCAGTACAAACATTTGTATGACATTTATGAATATCACACAAATGATTGCCCCAAGCGGGAATCGAACCCGCGACCTCGTGATCAGCAGTCCATTACATAAACCACTCCACCACGAAGCCCTTCAAATATGTGAAGTATTATTTTTAGAAAGCAAAGTAATAACATTATTAATAACTTCCATTCATCCATCCATCAGCCTCTCTCTGTCCACTGTTGGACATAGGCCTCCCCTATAGAATGCCACAACGCGCGGTCTTGTGCCGCTTGCATCCAATGTCGCGCCGCGACCTTGACGATGTCGTCGCTCCACCTTGTCGGGGGCCACCCTTTATTAACTTACTGTATTTTAAACATATTTAAATAGAAATTTTAATATTGAAATTATTTAAATCCTTAATCTGGCGATTTGAATTCGTAGACTAGTTAAATAAATAGTGAAAATGTTGAAAATTCTGAGAAATTTCTAGAATAAAATTCTAATAATATGTAAAGTCGAGTTTTAACATACATATTAATAAGGGCACAAAAACTTATTAAATTCAAAAAGTGCTCAAAATAATCCCTTTTATTGTAAACATGTTAAAAACCGGTCAAGTACGAGTTGGATTCGCACACAAAGGGTTAATAAAGGGCATGAGAGTATTTGTTGTTATAGCATTAACTGATAGTCGTATCAGTTAACATAAACTGGGAAATTTTCAGCTTAATAAACTAAATTATAGAGGAAAAAATAATCACCATGAGCGGAACTTGAACTCACTACCTCGGAATACCGTTCCGTCGCTCTCCCATCTGAGCTATCATTGGTTTTACTTCTTTGTATACTACCTTTTTTTTTGCTATGCATTTTTTCCAATATAATTTAGTTTATTAAGTAAAAGTATAGCAAGTCAAGTGCAAAAATTAATAAATAAATATAGAAATTTTCAGCTCTATTGCTAGCACTGTTCCAGAGATATAACCTAGTGACAAATGGACAGGACGGACGGATTTTACTTACTTTCTAAATAAAATAAATTGTTGCATTTTTCAATAAACGCTACTAACAGTAAAACGCCATGTCAACAACAAATACATAAAAATACAAAGATTTCACATTTGCTCCTGTCAGGGGGACCTAATGCACCCCCAGTCGGGTCGGGCCCCGATTAAAGGGGCCACCCCTCGCCGGGTCATGGTAAAGCTCAAGGCACCATCATGACCCGAAAGGGTAGGAGGCAAGAAAAAAAAAAAAATTTGCTCCTGAGGAAAATTGACTGAAATACGTTCTTAGAGCTCCCCAAACTATTGTTTCCGCATTCATTCCATTTTATTTCCCGAACTAACACCATTAACAATTTATGAAACCTCTAAAATCGAATTCCCATTGCCTTTTTTCGTAAAAACAATAAACATCTATAGCCTACATAAGCAACAATGTAAAATAAACAGCAAAGAGCTGTCGTTTGAATAGCGTGCCTTGAAAGGATTTCGAAATAGGATTGATTCATGATCACAATTACCTTCGAATGTTGTAGGAAATCTAGTTGCTACAGCCCTATTGATGGCCAATATATATTGACCTGCCATTTCTTTCCATTACAAACTACAAATGGATCAAGCTGGGTCAGACATTGTATCTAGACACGATATCGTCCAGTTAAGTTGGAACCGGTTTTGTATACAATTTGTATGGTACCAAGAGGTCGATTTATAGTGGTATATACAAGACATGCGTCCAAGATTCTCCCAGTTCTGCAGTATCTAGGATTTCCCAGGATCGTTGCTTGTTCCTTCAGTATCAATTGGTTTTTGTTTGTACTATAAATACGTCAAGAGTTTATGTTTAAAGGTTGATGTATTGGCATTGTTTTCTGTACCGTCAGTAAGACACAAACGAGAATTATCGGGATACGAATTGCGAGACTGCTTCGTCGGTCCAGCGGCATAAATTTGCTCTTGTTATTGATGGTCGGTTTGATTTCGTGATCACGTGTAAAATAGCCGGGCGTTTTTGTTGAAAACATGATAATTGATCACGCCAGAATATATTACCTGGTGTATATACTAAAGGCTAAAATAAATCTGTAAATCTGTTAAATGTGATACCATAACATACGGCGACATAAAAATAATCCTATCTCTCTCTCTCCAGCCCATAAACGCCCTTTGGCCATAGGGTTTTTCTACTTGGAAGGATTATGCCACACTGATCAGGCGTGTTGGCTTAGCAGTTATTTTAGAGTTTACGATCTATTACAAAAATTTATATCTGTGTACAACATCCGTTAGCTGGCTATTACAGCGCCCTGGAAGAAAATGGGGTTGTGGCTCTTGTATTCTTAATCCGTACACATAGGTCTCTAAGAAGTAAATAATAACATACTACGTAATACGCATGGAATGTAACGCACTTATATAACCAAGCATGTGGGCTACGTGAATATAATATTATTTTATTAAACCAAGTTTAATATTATGTTTTCAAGATACTCTCTTAGGATAACGCACCAAAACCTAGGTATTAAGAAAATTTCAAAAAGTTCTTTTGCAATTCTACATTTTACGATGTAACGTCTACAACAAAAAATAAACGTGTATTTTTGTGAGTGCGTAATAATAGTTTTATTCAAAGATTCTTTGGGTTATTTGCATATTAGTAAAAGGCCAATTTTATACTAGAAAGGTTATTTGCACACCGTTCAATGTTAAAATACTTTGAAGTGAAAGAAAAAAGCGTTGGACAAGAAAGATTTGAGTGAGCGACGGACAAAAAATCAAATTCTTATTTTCATTTTCGATTTTGTAGGCTTAACTGTAGGAATAATTAGCGAAATTGGCAGTACAAAAGCTTTGCCAGAGATTATTTACAGTAAACGATATATAAGGCTTCATTTGATTAAAACTTAAAACGAGGAGGAGCGTAAAGATTTATGGTCTTATTCATAATGACTTATCGGAGGCTTAAAAGTTCGCTAAAATCGGTTCGCGAAAATTATCAAAGCTTGTTATTCATAGTAGTATTTTACGCTTAAACGGGGATTTTAACGGAGAGATAATCTCTCCGTTTAAATCTCCGTTTAAACCTCCGATAAGTCATTATGAATAAGACCATTAGTGGTTAATTAAGGTTTCTATGTTTCTACGTCGATCAGAACTGGGCTTATGTATACTATTTATAAAAATTCTTTTAATTATGTATTCTTTAGTTAAAACTAGTTTTTGTTTGGGAATTTAAATATACATGTGTTGGCCAAACTGTCAAATAAAGTGAGTGAAAATCATCAATACAACTAAGAATATCCTTCTCACATGGCGAGATGTTTTGTGCTAAGTTTCAAGTTTTATGTATAGCCTTAATTAATTCCTGTCGCAAAGAATTAACCCATGTTTATTAACCCATTGTATATTCGTCAAACCTAATCAGAAACATAAAAATAAAGCGTGCTATGGAGAGAGCTATGCTCGGTGTTTTCCTACGGAATAAAATTCGTAATACGGAAATCCGTAGGAGAAATGGCGTATCCGATATACCTCGAAGGGTTAACACGCTGAAGTAAAAATGGGCAGGCCACTTCGCACCTCGGCCTGGTGATAGTTAAGGAAGAAAAGTCTGAGAGTGGCGATCACGTACCTAACGACGGACGGAGCGTCCGCGGTGGAGCGACAATTTCCTCAAGGTTTCAGGGCAAGCTATTGAATGCAAGCGGTGCAAGAACGCACGTTGTGGCTTTCTATGGGAGAAGCCTATGTCCTACAGTAGACGAAGAGAGACTGATGATTGGATGGATGGATGCAACGGAAAAGTCCCTGAAGTCGTATTATATCATAAAAATATAAACAATAAAACTCTAGAAAATTCCACCAAACAAAGCTACATGTAAGATCCAATACAGTGCGACAAGCTACAAATAAAATACTAAAAAAGAGAAGCGGCGAGAAAATTAAGTCCTATTGACCGTATAGTGCAAACACAATCAACGAAGGAAAGACGCCTTCTACCAACCCACAGATACCAAACAATAGATACCGCATTACGAGGTTTTTGTTAAAGAAAAAAAAGGAGGGGTAGATAAAATTCTATACGCACCAAGACGGAATGGCGCGGGTTGCAAGATATGGAATAATCTTAGAGCAGCCAACAGGAGGTTTTTTTTACGTGGGGATTGCATTGACGCACTTTGTGTGGGACTCCCGAGTCAGAAACGGACCCGGACTACCCACTAAACCCCACGGTGTTCCTCCTCGCCCTTAGCCGGGCCATGGTAGTCACTCAGGTATTACCATGACCCGACCAGGGGTGGCCCTATCTATGGGGGCTCACTGCGACTGGGCGGGGTCATCAGACCCACCCGTCAGATTAACGCCTCTCGCCGGAACACTTGGAGAGAGGTCGTCCGCCACTGATGGTGGTGGCGCGACACACGCGCGTGACCACCTCGTTGGTTGGGGGCACCGGCTATTGCGCGCCGATGACCTCTACCCCGGGGCCCTGCGGGGGGGCAATGTATCACCCGAGCGCAACCAACAGGAGGTGGCATTATAAGGAACCCTAAGCATGAAACATAACACCCTAAGGATGGCGCCGCATGCTGTTAAAACTACCCATATTTTTAATATTTTTTCATTATATGTATGTAATTCGAGTTAAGCGCTTAAAATAATATAAAAAAGAAGTGTGACATGGCACAATGCTTGCACATGTTCTTTAGTGCATTATATGTTCAACAAGCGTCGATTACCGCTTGCGGAATCTACTAGTAGTGATCTTTGTACCGAACATTTATAAATACGTAACTTCTATAGAGTTGTATTACATTGCTGGCTATCGTAGCTTTGGGTTTGAACTAACAGTAGTAAATACTGCAATGTATTATGTAATGGATGGTATATCGATAAATTCGAAGTAAAGGTGAGTGTTCTAGATGTGATTCAAGGGTTACTGCACAGTCGTTTGCAGTTTAGAAATGAACTCTTCAGTTGGTTAACTCAATAAAAGCAACGTGATTAGACTGCCTTGAATTAGCACTAGTGTAGGTAATAGTAGAAAAATCAATTGATGGATACAAATACCTAATCTATATTAATAGTATAAAGCTGAAGAGTTTGTTTGTTTGAACACGCTAATCTCCGGAAACAATGGTTCGATTAAAAAAATTCTTCCAGCGTTGGATAGCACATTTTTTTTATTTTTTTTTTATTTTATATTCATGGACATTTCACACAACGTCCTCTGGTCCCAAGCTAAGCTTTATATGCTTGTGTTATGGGTACCAGAATACGGATATAATACATATACTACTTTTCTTTTGTAAATACATACTTATAATACATAGTAAACACCCAGACGCAGTACAAACATTTATTGAGAAAGGCTATAGACCATATAACATCACACTACTAATAATAGGAGCGAAGCATCAGTGAAAAATGTTTTATATGATAGCAGTATATCCGTATCCTTACACGAGCATAGCTTAGCTTGGGACCTGAGGACGTTGTGTCCACGAAAATTTATTATTTATTTTAAAAATATTTTCGTACAAGAATCATTGAGACTTAAAAAGTATTAACTAGTATTGTTTTGATTTAAATTCATTTTTAGAGAAACTTTCCTTTCAAACCTTTTAAGAATGTCTGAAAGTCGCGCAAGTTTGAATAAAGGTGAGACGATGAAAATTAAAGTAATATAAACCCCCAAATATTGTGTGTAGGTTGACGTAGATTTTCACAAAATTGAGTGTGGTTAATAATTTTCAATTTATAAAAAGCGGTAAAGTCCGCGTTGGACTCGTACACGAAAGTTTTCGTATCCTTATTATTATAATATGTTTGTCATACTGACCCAAAGACTAAGAAACCACTCTATACTCTATGCACTGACCCCAAATAATGAGATAAGGGCAAAAGTATGATTGATGATGACAGATGCGTATTATGAAAATTACAGCCCCGGGCTATTTGATTTGACGCCCTGGGCCAATTTAATTAGCCGCCTTATAAATTAATAGAGACAGAGCAAAATTTTAAACCTGAAGGCTTTCGCCGCCCTTCTCAGGCTGGGCTCACCAGGCCATGGTCCCTGTGGCCCTAGGGTAAATATGCCTTTGGATGATGAGTATTTGTTGCTGAAGCATGAACTGATGTACTGACTAACTCTTATCACGCTACACTCGCGCGAGAATCTTGCCGCGAACTCACGGCGTGGCGGCGTGAACTCAGCGAAGAGCTGCGTAAGTAAATACATTCGCGTACGCACATGCCATGAACCGTGAAGCGTGATAAATAACCGAACGGACGGGAAACGTAGCGAAGCGCAAAGATGCGCGAGACCTACTATATTCGCGTTTCACGGCGCTGGTTTAGAGCGGGCTTTATGATGATCAGTATTTAGGAAACCCATCCAAAGTCTGATTAAATCCAGATCTAATAGCAACATAAATAAAAGAAACAGTAAAATATTCACATAACATTATATGGTAATAAAATAGTTATGTTTATGGAATATTATTGTTCTTATGACGAAACTTGAATGCGTAATCGTATTCCTTATGGGATTTTAATAGAGTAGACATATCAAAGCATTTTCTACCCACATTCTGTATCTTAAAGTACAATTTTGTAAAACATGTGTGTTTGGATTTGTATGTGTTAAAAATATAGCACCATTTAGGGGTAATAAAATAAAGCATATTACGTGCTACATATAAAAAAACAGTCAAGAACGAGATAGATTCGCAAACGCAGGGTTCCGTAACGTCATTATCACAATGACCATAGGTCGGAAATAGGTAGAGTTATTTATGTACTTGCATCGAAATGTTGATATTAATGTGGACCTTCCCGGGATTAAAGATAGACAATCCCGTGTGGCCAACAATATTACGAATAAATAATAATAAAAACCTCAGAAATAGACAAATAATACAAAGATACATACAATTTTTATTAGTTTTAATCTAAATTATCTAAATTGAATCCTAAAAAAAAGTTGTGTTTTGCATATTTTTATGTGTCTAGTTAAATTTACATTATCAGTGTTGGCGTGTCATCACCCCATTTCTTATCACAAGTTAGTTAGTAAAGCAGATGATAACTGCCGGAAGGTCGAAAGACAACTGTATTGTAGAATTTGTAGGCGAATTCTATATCTAGCTTTACCTGAAACAAAGAAAATACATTTTATTAAAAACAATAACATACATACAGCCTAAAAAAACTGGTCAAGTACGAGTGGAACTTTCATACGAAGGGATCTGTAATATCATAATAAGAGTAGAGCAGAAGAATAATGATGACGATTTTATCTACAAACAAAAATCTCTGCCAAAAAGAATTAAGTTTTAACTTTCTAAGCACATTCTTAACAAACTCTTAAAAACTTCAAAAACATTTTCAAATTCATTTTAGTTGTTTATCCTTTTTTTTGTTAAGAAACAACGTTTTTATAAAGGAAATATTCTTTTGCATGTAAAAGAGATGGTCTTTGATATTTCAAAGGTAAAATATCTTGAATACTTGTGAGTATAAAACTTACTATATTCATATTCAGAGTCCGAGTTGTGTTCTTATAAAAAAGAAAAGCTGTTGGACTTGCACACGAAGAGTTCCGTACAATTTTATTATGTATAACTAGCTGTTGCCCGAGACTTCGTACCGGTGGAATTCCTACTTACTTGACACTTATCGTCACATTTTGGACAATTCGTACAATATATTTATAAATTGTAGTCTATATGTTATTCTGATGTAGGTATAAGCTATATTATTGTAAAGTTTCAATAAAATCCATTCAGTAGTTTTTAGGTGAAAAAGTAACAAACACCCAAACATCCATACTCACCAACTTTCACATTTATAATATTAGTGGGATCGTCTGAACGTATCATTTTTCTTAAATTTCTTCTTAATGTTGTTAGTTGAATCCGCAATGTCCTCCAAATACCTATGGCCCAACGGAAGACCAGCGCTGGTTTTTAACTAGCATTATACTGAGTTGGGTCCGTATTTGTGACTACTCACATTAATACTCTTTTATTAACTGTTATGTGTTTTTAGTTTATGAGTGGTTACAAATAAAACATTTTCTTTCTTTCTTTCTTTCTTAAATATTTACTGCATTCTGGTTTATACTATTTTTTGTTATAAATAGCATCAAAAAATACACAAAATAAATAAAATTATAGCGGAAAAATGTTCACCATGAGTGGGACTTATACCCACGATCTCAGAAAACCGTTCAGATTCAAGACCTACTTAGGGTGATATTTTTTCCATCATAATTTGTTTTAATAAGATGAGTAAAAGCATAGGAAGTCAATTGCAAAAATTTGTAAATAACTGCGTTCCTTGCTGCCTGGTGACAGCCGGACAGACAGCCAAGTCTCAGTAATAGTAACTCAGTAATAGGGTTTCAAATTAGCTTTTAGAACGGAACCCAAAAAATTCTATAAATTTCTACAGAAAATATAAGTTTAACTACTAAAGCCGTTTGCGCAAATCTGAATTCTTTGTACAACAAAAAGTTAAGAAATCTGACAATTGTCTTCGCAAAAGATTGGAGTTTCTAAAGAAATATGAGTTTTTGAAAGTTTTACAAGAAAGATAGTTGGACATTAAGTGGCAATATTTAGTCCGTTTTATGCACATATTTTTACTTGGACATGCTTCTTTTTTTTTTCTTCCTGCCCTTATACCAAGATACTTGTTTTTTATTCCAAACCCTCCTATCAGCCGTCAAATTCTCATTAACTCCTTTTTCTTTCATATCGTCTTTCACACAGTCCATACATCTCTTCTTTGGTCTTCCTCTCCTTTTCCGGCCATCAATATGCAGCTTACATTCAGCTCTACCTAGTTTTAATCAAAAGGTGATGAATCAATCGTAATTAAGCCACTCATCCATTATTTATTCAATTTAAAACTTCACGTATGTGTAAAATTGTCAGGCGAAATAAATCCGACAAACACATTGCAATTGACAGAAAATCCAGTAAAATGCCATAGATTTAACTCTGTTTGTAACACCGTTTAAATACTTACTAGATAATGTATTTTATATAGACCAATACAAAGAATCTTTTAACAATAACTTTACAAAATATAAAAGCAGTGCACAGCTTCGTAAATTTTGAATACACTTTATAGGAATTACCTCAGCCAGTTCGTCAGACTATTTTACTTGTAAATATCGAACATGGTTGGCTGGCTTTAATGAAACTGTCACCGTTGGGACTGAAAAAATATGCTCGAATGGTTGAAAAGAGTTTTGTTATTGTTGTTCGCAATAGATCTTTATAAACAACCACTTCGATTTTGAAACAACTTGTATTTCATATGTCAGCTAGCTGTTACCCGCAACTTCGTACGCGTGATATTGTATAACCATATCCTAATAAATTATATAAAAAAGCTATCCTTTAGAAACACTATATAATATACTAGCTGTTGCCCGCAACTTCATACGCGTAGAATTTAGAAAATGTTCCCCCTTTTTGCAACATTTTTCACTACTGCTTGGCTTCTACTGGTCGTAGCGTGATGTTATATAGCCTAAAGCTTAATGTTAAATGCCCTGTATAACACTGAAAGAATTTTTCTAATCGGCCCAGTTGTTCCTGAGATTAGCGCGTTCAAACCAACAAACAAAAAAACAAACAAACAAACTCTTCCGCTTTATAATTTTAGAATAGATAATAAATAGTTATTTAAAAAAAAACCACATCAATATCCGTTGCGTAGTTTTGAAGATATAAGCTCACATAAGGACATACATACAAAAACACGATAGTTTTACAATAAGAAGACATGTACTACGGGATTATAAGGATTTTTTACGTCGGATGAATTTATATCTATTAACCCGTTTGATATTATGTGATACTAGCTTTTGTTCGCGAATTCATGCGTAGTATAGACACCAAACCTTAACAAATTATACAAAAAACGTTCCTTTTGAACCACTCTATCTTGAAATAAAAACCGGAATAAGACCTATGAGAGACATAAAAATCTAAAAAAGTGGACATTGATGGGCTAGCAACAATCACTACATAATCGCGAACTGCACTAGACCGGTGCAAACCACTCATTTAGGCGTAGGTCTATGTCTAGTAGTGGACAAATCTAATAAACCCATAAAATTCAAATATTTTAGCGTAGCAATGTAACAAATTCTTCTAAATATTATATCAAAATAAGTTTCCGTTCGGCTGTATGAACACAAATATATCCATCAACACTCGCAGACATCGCACGCCTTATACGGTGTGATTCATTGCTCCTCCTGGGACGTACTGCCGACAATAAATACTGCCCACGCAGTATACACTAGCTTATTTATTTTTATATCAATCTTGCATCCTTAAATATAAATACGTGGAATATAATTAAGCTTAAAAAAATTTTTTACAATCAATTTTAAACACTCAAAACTGAAACAAACTTTATAATAACCTCCTCCCTTTTTGAAGCCGGTTATAAAATTATTAGATCTGAGCTTAATTCCCATAGTATCTCTTACCAGGCCTTCTACGTCCCACTGCTGGGCACGGGCCTCCTCCACTTTGGGAGGGATTATGGTCTACTGTGCCGCGTTGACCAGGGGTATTGGCACAGGGTTTATTTTCGAGGTTTCCGTCTCTCACAGAGGATGTTATCTGTGTGAGATATGCTGACTATCCCTAAGCTGACTTTTACAGAACCCTTGAGAGGAGAAGGGGTGGTGTCACTTGTATTCTTAATCCGTCACCACACGGAGAACGTCCCATAGTATATTCGAATGGTATTTTTTTCAAGTATAATCGTAGAGTGCGTTTATAGAATCGTATTTTTAGAGTTTCGTAAAAAAGGGTAAAACGGGAGCCTATTACTGAACATATTCTGTCCTTCCTTGCATCTGTATGTCTATCCGTCAGTCTATCTGGTCTTCACCAGCCAGTATATCTGAAACAGTCATAGCTAGACAGTTGTAACAATAAATAAAATTGGTCAAGTGCGAGTTGGACTCGCGCACGAAGGGTTCCGTACCATTATCTATGCAACATAAGGCAGCGTTATTAGTGTCGAGCAAGACACGGTAAAAAAATCATGTTTGTTGTATGGGAGCCCCCAAACTTTATTTTATTTTATTTTAGTATTTGTTGTTATAGCGGCAATAGAAATACATCATCTGTGAAAATTTCAACTGTCTAGCTATCACCGTTCTTGAGATACAGCCTGGTGACAGACGGACGGACGGACGGACGGACAGCGAAGTCTCAGTAATAGGATCCCGTTTTTACCCTTTGGGTACGGAACCCTAAAAATGAAATAAAAATAACAACATCATATTTCAAAGCAAAGCATATTGCATAAAGGTACAGCAAAACGAAATATTATATACAATATCTATACAAAATATCATTACAAATATACAATATGAATACCAGACATAATCAAGAGTGAGCCATAAATAATCGAATAAGGATGATAAATCCCATTGGAACTACTCAAGGAGACGTACCCTTAAGTCATACGTCCCAACAGGACCCTATCGCGATATCTTTCTGGTTATTTGAGAATGGACACCATTTAATTTTCCATGACATTGGTCAATCTTTTTACGTAATATTTTCCGTTATCGAAGAAAAGTATTAGAAATATTGAGTAGGTACGTAAATATATGTATAGCGACATCTTATAATATTTTTTTATAGAAACTGCGTATTACAATATGTAAGAATATATTTATAAATAATGTACCTATTAAGTGAAATATGGATAAAGTAAATTTCTTTATTTATTAACGGCCATCTTTACTTATTATAAAACAAAGTCGTTATTTTTTACCGACTTCAAAAAAGGAGGAAGTTCTCAATTCGTCGGTACGGTTTTTTATAAAAAAAAAATTATGTTTGTTACCGCATAAATTTTAACTGGGCGAAGCGGTTTTAATGATTCTTTTTTTATTTGAAAGCTGGTGGTTTCCGTTTGGTCCCATTGGTACCAGGTCAGGATCTGATGGGTACCTCCTGGGAAACCGAGGAAAACACTCAAATTTCAACGGCACATAAAGTCGGTTGAATTTTTTTTTTTAAACCTCTATATTTGTATGTATGTCTGAACGTGAGAAGGAGAAATTGCATCTTCAAACAATGTTTCTTATCATCTGAAATATTTTTCTTTAGAAAATACGTGTTACTCACATTTTTTCACTAACTGCAAAAAAAGTTTGTAAGCATGTTATTCAAGTTTACGACCTGCGTTTGAAAAGTAACAGCTAATTCCTAACTTCATACAAATACTGTGTAATATTGTAATGAGTTTACTGGAGATTTACAGCAAAAATAAAAAGTTTCACTGTCAGGTAACTGTTTTACACAACTTCGGTTAACTTAATAAGATACAAGTTTCAAAACTAAAGCTTTACAAGACTTCACTCATGGACCAAACATTTCTCTTGAAAGATAAAAAGCAGAATTACCTAAGTTTACAAAAATTTATATCCACGTTGTAACTGCGTCGCTCGCTCTCCAGCTATAAAAGTAAGGATAATCCTTACTCTATATACTATAGGTCTACTGTACCACGCTGACCAGGCGTGTTGCCACAGAATTCATTTTCGAGGTTTCCATTCCTCACAGAGGATGTTATCTGTGTATCTTAGCTGGCTTTTACAGCACCCTAAAAGGAAAAAGGGCGATGACACTAGTATTTTTAATCCGTCACCACATGGACAATTGCAACTGCGTCATATTAATTTATAAAATATCGTAACGTAATATCGTATTTTTTCATTGTAATACTTTTGACTTAATTACAGCTATCAATTATGACTTTGTTATTTATATCTTCCTGTTTATTATGTTATTCCGTACTAATTACAAAGTTAAAGTTTACAAGTTCATCCGCCCTTTAGGGAAAGGCGTGCAAAACAACTCCACGGCTTTAATTACTTGGTCACTAAATTACGGAGTTTTGGGGTAAAAACGAATTAAATTTATAACAAGCAACGAAAAACCACAAGAAACTTGAGAACAAAAGTTGTATATTACACTGTTTCATTATTATATTATAATTCTAGTTATTTTAGGAGATTTCGACCGTGTTAGTCATAAAATCAACAGCTGTAGTGCTAAGACGCGTGTGTGTGCAGTAAGAGGAAATGAATGCAAAACCTTACAGATATAAACTAACTTATGCCCGTGTTTTCACCCGTAAATATAGAATAGAATACTCTTTATTGCACACCATAAAGTTATACAGAAGTTTAAGGATTACAAGAACATAGTAAGTACAATAGGCGGTCTTATCGCAGTTTGCGATCTCTTCCAGACAACCTTTGGATGGATATGATTGCTTTGGAGAGGGCTAGTTGTGGTGCATGTGAGCGCCATACTATATTTATTGGCCTTATTTATATTAATATCTAATTTTAAATTAATTTGTTAGATTTTAAGTTATGTATATGGGCGCCCTACTATATTTATTGGCCATATTTATATTAATATCTAATTTTAAATTAATTTGTTAGATTTTAAGTTATGTATATGGGCGCCCTACTATATTTATTGGCCATATTTATATTAATGTTGAATTTTAAATTAATTTGTTAGATTTTAAGTTATGTATCAATATATCGTTGTTATTATAATTAATATTGTTACTGTTTTGATAAAAGTATGTATTGTGAAATGTCTCTTTATAGCGCCATCTATACAAAATAATATAGACTAATTAATATCTGTTATTTTATTTTAGATAAACGCAAATTCTATATTTTATGTTATTTGGTATTGTTTAAAAATAATAAACTTAATTATAATGCATGTTGGTAGTATTGATAATAATAGATTTTGTATAAATTTAATTAGTTTGTAATTAGAGAATTCAATATATTGTTTCCCTGCAAGATGGCGTCATTGTCGTAAGTTTTGTTATAAAAGATGCAACCATTGCAACCATATATTATTGTAAAAAAAATATCGTAGTGTTTAAATGTTAAAATAATAAGTGTTAATCTATTGTGTTACGCTACTAAACTAATCTTGTTACTAAAATAAATCTCATATAAATAAAAATTACTAAACAATCAAATAAGAAAAGTTTAATTTGGCGTTCTCGCCGACATGCACATCCTAACAACTACTAATACACTTACATACAATAATATAATACATATAAATATAGTTATTTAGCGTGATTATATTGCAGCCTGTAGGTTACGCTGATCTAAAAGCTATATATCTGCAAAGTTTTAGATAAATTTTATAACTTTTGCAAATGACTTGCAAATACTTTTGACTAAAAAACTAAATTATAGCGGAAAAAATGATCACTATGAGCGGAACATGAACCCACGACCTCGGAATACCGTTTCGTCACTCTCCCAACTGAGCTATCATGATTCCTGCGCATGTTTACCATGTGTCCTACTCATGGTGATCATTTTTTTTAGGGTTTCCTACAAACCCTTATAGGATCACTCCGGTGTCTGTCTGTCTGTCTGTCCGTCTGTCAAACTTTTTTTACTCAGCAACGGCTGAAGGTATCAACTAGAAACTCATACGATACGTAGATCTGTGCGGTCCCTTGCTGCAAAAAATACAGTCAACCTTTCACCTCTACACATTTAAAAGATATAACCGAATTACGACCATTTTTAAGAATTTTTCGACTTATGATATGGAATCAAAATTCACAGGTTACTTCCCGTTAGCCTTGAAATTTGGCATAGATCACGTCTTTATAGTGCTGATATTGGGAAAAATCCAAAAACTTATAATTTGTCATCACATCACAAGTAAAAAAGTGTTTATACTAATACCAACTTATGAAGTAGCTGAAATGTAGACGATTCCCTATATTTCAACTACAAACTTAAGTTGGTGAGTTGTTTTGAGTTTAATTAAATGATTATTTGAATGCAGTTACTTATGTTTATATGTCTAGTAGGTACGAAACCCTAAGTGGCGAGTTTACCTCGCTCTTGACAGGTTTTTAATAACTAACTTTACTAAACTTTAACTAGCTGTTGTCGGCGACTTCGTACGCGTGAAATTTAGAAATCAAACCATAACAAACAGAAGTTTACTATAACACTCGATAGATGGCGTTGTACCGTTTTTTAAATCGCGCTATAGTTTCGTTACACACATTAACACTTAAGCTTATTGTGTCATCATCCGAATTTCGCATTTATAAATTAGTAAGGATAACACCGCAAAATGCAATGCTTCACAATTTGTTAAGAATGAACATCAAATTAAAATTACGAAAACTTTAATATATCTCGTTCCGATTCTGTTGTTGTACAAAATGAAGAGATATTCTAAAATAGTCACAAGTAAATTAGAGAAACGACTTAACTGGAGAGTAGTTCCTACTGTCTACAGAAATTTATGCTGAAACTCTCGCATAAATTGCAAGTTCCTGTTAAATGTATGCATTACACGTTGACACTGTTTAAAGGTTGGTTTCAATCAACCGATTATTAGTGTAATAAATATAATGACCCGGCAAACGTTGTTTTGCCATACAAATTATGTCAGGGGTAGACAAACAATTTGCAATAAAATAATATTGCGACTATACATTGAAATGTAAGCTATCCTATCTTTCAAGTTGGGTCGAAATGCACACGGTGTGCCAATTTAATTTAAAATCGGTTAAGTAGTTTAGGAATCCATCGCGGACAAACATCGTGACAGGAGATTTATATATATAAAGATTAAAATCGGTTAAGTAGTTTAGGAATCCATCGCGGACTAACATCATGACAGGAGATTTATATATATAAAGATTTTACTGCGTCTGTGGTTAGATCGGAGCCAGGTAACGTTGTGAATTTCGGTATTTATGTTTGTATGTTAATCAATGCCCCTATTTTAACACGCTTTTATATGTTCGGTATGTATCTGTCAATGTATTAATCTATGTAACGGAATCTTTGAACGTGATTTTCACCCACTTGCAATAGTCGGGTTGATTTGAAATTTTGCATACTTATCAAGGACCGATGAAAAAGCAATTATATAAAAATATAATTAGGATATTCAAGCGTGTTTTTTAGTTTTTAAACTAAGGAAATTATTATTCTATCGTGTGTCCACCTAATAAAATTGATTTACTCTTTCTTTATGGATTCAATGCTTATGTCATTACTTAAATTTTACTATTCTTATATATAAAATTCACGTGTCACAGTGTTAGTTACCGTACTCCTCCGAAACGGCTCGACCGATTCTTATGAAATTTTACATGCATATTCAGTAGGTCTGAGAATCGGCCAACATCTATTTTTCAAACCTTTTTTTTGTATGGCAAAACAACGTTTGCCGGGTCAGCTAGTATACTCATAAATTCTACAAAATAACTTCAAGTTTTACATTTGTGAACTGTCCTACGTAGGCTATTTTTTTACAATTTTAAAATTATAACAAATATACAGCTATGTTGGCACTTATAAATACCAAGTTATCGCTGAGAGTATGAGATCGTAAAAAGAGTAGCCATAGTGAGACGTTGTTCTGAACCGTAGATATTTCACATAGAAATTGAAATATTTTACAATAGAGATGACAACCACTTTTGTGCAAGATATTATTTAACATCATTAGTGGAATCAAACACTAAAATCTGGACACTTCGTGCTCTGGCGACGCTCCAAACCATGAGTGGCCGCAGATGACGTAGCGTCTCCAACTCGTTATCGCTCCAGTGTAGTGCGGACCGACGACTTTTTATCGATAATCATAATCGTTCTTATAATCGATATTTTTGATTACAACGCCATAGATTATATAAAAGTGGAGCAAAAGTATTGTCAAGCTCGTAAGTAGCTGCTGAGTACAAGGCATTCGACCGAGCATCCAGAAATCCGAAGTGTCTAAATAATAGGCACATTTGAAACAAACATACTATAATGATTTTATGCCCATAGAAATTGGTGGAAAAAGCGCGGAAATGACATGCAGACGTGTGACTTTAATCCTATTTTAAAACTTTGGGGGAAACGATACACGATCCCCGAAAAAAAGCAAGGCCGTAATACTAGTGTTTCAGCTACTATTATCATTTATGTTATGTTTTTTACGATTAACGAAAAGCATAATATAGGTGGAGATAATTGGAAACATTGGATTTCACACTCGAGAAAGACATACTTTGTCCTAGTGGGTGTCTTTCAAAAGAGTCAAATAAATAATAAATAAATATTAATGGACATTTCACACAACGTCCTCTGGTCCCAAGCTAAACTTATTATGCTTGTGTTATGAGTACCAGAATACGGATATAATACATAAACTACTTTTCTTTTAAATTAATAAATTTTTGCATTTGACATGCTGTGCTGACGTAAAAATATATAAACTCATACGAGTGACTGATATGGTGGTTAATTTGAAGTGTTGCAAGTAGACCGCAATAAGACCGTAATAAGTAAGTTGGAAGAGCTTCGGAACGGTATTCCGAGGTCGTGGGTCCCACGACCCACGACCTCGGAATACCGTTCCGAAGCTCTAAGAAGAATCAAATTATGGTGGAAAAAGTGAAATGCCGCAAGTGGTTGCGGCATTTCACTTTTTCCACCATAATTTGATTTACTTTTCATTTGTAAATACATACTTAAATGGTTAGCACTTAAAACTTTCGTGCATGTGTAACCAAAAAAGTGGCAAGTCTATACCGGTCTCATTCGTGAAGAGAACGCATAGTTGTATTGATAATTGCCTTGGTTGTGGACATTGGTTTTCAACGTGCAGGTAACTTTTTAAGCCTGAATATAATTCGAACGTAAATACAAAATTATTTTAATAGTTTTCTTTTTTGTGTTTCATGTACTCTTTCTTTACACCTAACAAAAGCATAGAAATATAGCTCAAATTGGGATCAGAGGACGTGGTGTGAAAACTCAATAAATAAAAAAGAAAGTGGCGTCCTCAGACATTCGGTATCTTTCCAAAAACTATACAAATTTTCATAACAATAGGTTCATACAGAACCACTAGAACATAGACAATCCCTGCTTATACTACCAAATGGATAACGTTTTTATATTTTTCTTCAATTTTGAACAAAGCCCGTCTATTTTATTACCAATCAGCTTAATGGAGTCCATTACGGTTTATACGAAATAAAAAGCGAATGTCAAAAATAACGAACCTTTTACAAAATAGAATTCTAATTATATCTATGACTCTATATTACTAATACCGACCAAGTACCAGTTGGATCATAATATATTCACTATACCGTCATAATCATATCGTCTAAGCCTAAGGGCATCATCAAGTTACGCGAAAAATGTTTGTTGTATGGGAGCACCCTTAAATATTTGAACTCTCTAGCTATCACCGTTTTTGAGATACAGTCTGGTGACAGACAAACGGACGGAAGGACGGACATATGGACGCAAGGATGGAAAGCAAAGTCTCAGTGATAGGGTTCTGTTTTAAATTACTTATGGGACGGATGCCCTAAAAAAACGCTAGATGACAAACAAAAGAGTGCTGAATTAAAAAAGTTTTATCCGTTTTGTGTGTTCCAAACTATTTGGGCTTTTACGAAGCTAATAGACGCTTTTTAGAATAGCATTAAACCTTCCTGTGGATTGTCATTCGTTCGTTTTTCTTTTACAGTAATCCTATCAAAATATGTAATTTGGATAGTTCTTTGTGGCCCACAAAGAACTATCCAAATACTCAAAAGGGTAAGATAAAATTTACAAAATAAGCTATTTAATTTGCTTATCATTTCTCCGCTATCATTAAATAACCCAAAATATACAGCGATTACGCTTCAGCGGCAAAACGATAATAAAATTAGTGAATAGTCAATTTAGTAGACAGTAGATAAACGACGATTTACAATATTAGATAAAAGACATAAAACATGCAAAATATAAGCATAAAATCCAACAATAAATCTTATAAAAACAAACAACAGAATATATATCAACACCCAAAACAAGTAATTAAAACATCTAAAACAAAATTAAGTAACGCTTAACGCAATTTACTTTGGGTCTCAACAAAAGGGGGAAATTTATATACAACAATAAGAAACGTCACGAGTTGAGCAAATAGACCACCGAGTTAAGATACCATCAGTAGACAATAACATCCTTACATAATTTATTATATCGCGGGCAAAAACAGGAGGCTGCGGTTACAAAATCCATCTAACTTTGTGACACACAGATATAGAAACAAGAAAACAATGACGCTAATTTCAAACTTACTGTAATTTTAATACTACGCTGAAACGACAGGCTTCATGGTTAAGTGGTTCATGTAACGGACTGCCGATCACGAGGTGGCGGGTTCGATTCCCGCTCGGGACAATTATTTGTAAAGTAAAAGTAAAATAATCTTTATTGTACACCAGATAGTTTTACAAAAACTTACTAACTAAACTTATAATAGGTACAAAGGGCGATCTTATCGCGGGCTGCGATCTCTACCACACAACCTTAAGATGGACATGATTGAGTCAGAATACATGACTTGTGTGATGTTTATAAACGTTATACAAATGTTTGTTCTGCGTCTGGGTGTTTCTATGTATTATAAGTATGTATTTACAAAAGAAAAGTAGTAAATGTATTATATTCGTATTCTGGTACCCATTACACAAGCATAAAGCTTAGCTTGGGACCAGAGGACGTTGTGTGTAATGCCCATGAAAAAAATAAATATGCTGTTTTACGCATTTCTGCAGTATTAGTTGAGCTTCTTGTCACCTGACTTCTGACAATGAATGGAGACAATGCGACCGTCATGATTACGATCAGGAATAAGTTGTAAGATGGTCTTCGTGAGCAGTTGTTGCGAATGTAATATCAAAGGATGTATGTTTCATAACTCTAAAGAAATGCCTCGACCGATCAGAAACGACATTACTATAAATGCATAACCCTTTATATAATCAGAACAGAATATATACAAAAGCCATCTTTTCGATAGCGTGTTTAGAATATACAATTTTTACATAGTTCAATCATAAAGATATAGATAGAAACAAATCAATCCCAATCAAATAGATCACGTCCTAAAAGTTGCCAGATCCATGGCGGATGTAAGAATCTTATTCATTTCATTTCATTTATTTATTAATTTCCGTTTAAATTCAAGTTCAAAAGCAAAAGAAATTAGTATAGAACTGCCTGATAGTCTTCTCTTTTTACCTAATCTGGTAACCAGCAGAAGTGTTATGCTTTGTTTAGGATCGGATAGTGTTGTGTGAACCTTTTGTGCATATAAATTTAATGAAATCCTCATCCATCTCGGTAAAATTTTGGCAACATATCTGCGTAATTTAAAGCTTGTATGTAAGTAAACTAAACTAAGCAACTTAGGTCCCTCGTCACGTGTCAAGCGAAGACCGCAGCGCTACCAGGATGTGCCCCAAAAATTGGTTTCGGCTCGCCAACGCGTAAGATTAATTTACTTATATGAACTAGAACTATGAAGGGACTGTTGTTTTTTGACCTGTGATTTGATTGTTCAAGTAATTATGAAATATTAATAACAATAATATTTTAACTGGAAATATGGTCTTGAAAGCGTTATGCTTTACACAGTTAAAAGATCATCTCAAGTATTTAGACGGGTTCTAGAAGGAAGAAAGCAATTCGGTATGCGTAAGTTAATGCACCCTTAGCTATGTGGTCTAACGAGTTTAAGAAAGACGCAGGATAGGACTAAATGCGGCGGGCAGAGAACCGTGTATTGTGGCACAAATCGGTAGAGGCCTATGTCCTATGAGCTTTGGATTACAGTGAGCTGACTTGATTGCATAACAGGTAGTTAGGTATCTTTAGAGTTGCCATGTCCAGGAATAGAATTATAAAAGATACTTTAAAGCGAATTCCACGGTTCCTCATTTATTCATATGGTGACGGATTCAGAATATTTGTGACACCACCCCAATTCCATACCAGGGTGCTGCAAAAACCAGCTTAGTGATGGCATTTGACGTCAACTGTGAGAAACTTGAAACTAAACCCTATGTAAACACGCCTGGTCAGCGCAGTATAGTAGACCAAAAGCCGTCCTGAAGTGGAGAAGGCCTAACAGTGGGTCGTTAATGGGCTGGCCAGAGGAAAATGTTTGTAATGTAATTGCTATTAATTTCGTGTAATAGCCAAGGTAAAGTAAAAACCAAACAGACAATATCGGCCAGAAACCAATACGTCTGGTTATGCTAACCAGACGTATTGGTTTCCGGTTCTGGTACAATAGACCAAATACCCTATCGTCGTATACCGTGTAAATTTTATATAGGCTGTGAAAGAAGAAAGGAGATTTACTTATACGCCTAGCGCAAATGTCAGCACGTATTACAGTTGTTGGTTGTTGTAATGGCACATTCCTACTAAGATTTATAGCTCATGTGCCAGTTAGCTGCATTCAGAGTTATAAATGACACTAGCTGTTATTAAGTTGCTGTGTGGTTAGCTTGTACATTGCTGGCTAAACTGTTCTTGCAGTTTTAATGAGGCGTAAGATGTCCTTAACGGATATTAAACTTCGTTTATCTTCTCGGCAACCTCTGTTATGGTTAACATAATATTTTCTAACACTTGCGCGACTCATTTGCTTAAATAAAACTACTTTTTACGGATTTAGACGCGTATATTTGTTTTAAATTTTAGCTCGACGTTTCGGAGACTTTGCAGTCACCATGGTCCCTGGTGAGACTGAGCTCAGTCTCACCCGTGACCATGGTGAATTGGTGAGTTTGTGATAGCTAAATCACAAAAAAAGAACTGCTTTAGAGAGGGCTACCCTTCAATAAAAGGGTATAACTTTTGTAAACCTATCTAAACATGTATAAAATTATTTCAAGCCACCTCGCCTAAATTCATTTTTGTATTTTAAGCAACAAATACTAAAAACCTACTAAAAAGATTATTTACTTCATATTACTTACTGCATTTCAGCAATAACACGCAGAAAACAATTTCATTTATCATATTACCGTGACTGTCTAAAATTTCAGTCTGACACGAAAAGAATTCCCTTCGTTTTTATCCAACAGGTACGATTACGAAGGCCAGAAAAGTAGGCCACGGGAAACTCGAGGCGAAAAATTCGTATAAACGTCACAAAAGAGTTTCAACATTTTACCTCGACAGAGAAAGCAACAACTGAACTTGTTAAGAGGATACCAAAATAGCTTCGTGCATTTTTCTACGTACGAAGTTTTCATTGTTTCTTTAGATTGAATGGCTAGAGCTCTAATTTTTAAGTATATGTTTTTTCAATATATGATCTAGGATCGCATAAACGCAGAAACGCGATTGAAAAAAGTTTTCTCGATAGAAAATCTTAGCGAAACAACCTCTCTCATTTTTTTTTTTTCATTTGTCAGTCTGTTATCGCGTATTAACTAATGAAATAACTTCAAAAACATAAGTTGTATATAGAAACACGTAAATCAAAATTAAAATATATTTAGTAGAGTTTGAGTAAACAAAAAAAATATCCCTAATTCTTCATTTTCTATACCTACTAGCTGAGTTAATATGTACATGTCGACGATAATATTGATGTAGGCCCTTAATATACTTTCGTCTAACTGGCAAAGATTACAGACGGCACCATTACATTTGTTAGGTATCACCTTAAGTAAACTTAAATCACTGAAAATTTGAAGACTTAATTGAATTATCATCAATATTCAATGTTGCTAATAACATATACGAACCATTCCAAAATCCATGGATAGGTATCCTCCTTCTCCACAGGAACTATCACATTTACTTTTGGAACACATAACATCGTTTCATTCCAAAAGACCTTGTTGAACGGGCCACGTGGTCTAATGGTTCAGGTAATGGACTGCTGTTCACAAGGTCGCGGGTTCGATTCCCGCTCGGGACAGTCATTTGTGTGAAATTTGAGATTGTTATACAAATGTTTATCCTGCGTCTGGGTGTTTACTATGTATTATAAGTATGTATTTACAAAAGAAAAGTAGATTATGTATTGTATCCATATTCTGATATCCATAACACAAGCATGTGTAAAATGTCCATGAATATAAAAAAAAGGAAAAAAAAAGACGTGCGTCACTCGCGGACTGCCGCGGTAAAGCTATTGCATAGTATTTTTTGTCAACTTATGCAATTATAATTATTTATTTATTTTATTTATGCAAGAATCTAAATACCATAAACTAAAATAAGATTAATAATCCTTACATCTGTCCATTGTTTATGGTAATTATGATAAAATAGCGATTGTAAATAAAATGTCAATAAAATAAAAACTAACGCCAAAACTGACATGAGTCACTAGCGCGAACAGCGAAACGGCGTTACTGCGCCGATGTGTACGGTTTTTTACGCTATTTCCGTTACCTACGGAATTTAAATTTCGAATTTTGTGGATTCGGTCTCCACGCTCAAGGCCCGCGATAGAAGCTATGCAATAGCCTAAAAAATCATCAAAAGAGGAGTGAATCAGAGGAGGAGTATGGGAACGAACATTGTGACACGAGAATTTTATATAATACTAGCTGTCCCGGCAAACGTTGTTTTGCAATACTAAAAAAAAGTTTGAAAAATAGATGTTAGCCGATTCTCAGACCTACTGAATGTGCATACAAAAATTCATAAGAATCGGTCTAGCCGTTTCGGAAGAGTACAGTAACTAACACTGTGACACGTGAATTTTATATATTAGATTAAATTTATGTTTGTACATCCTTATATCGAATATTGTGTGGCATACTTAGAACAGAACAAATCATGTTATACGAGCCCTAAACTGTAATACAACAACATATTTTATTCTTAACAAACTTGCAACCATTTCGTATTTGATTTTTAAGAGACCGTAGAAAGATGAAAGGATTTCAACACTTGCATTGACTGAAAATGTTTATTTATTTTCGTTTTGAGTATATATATACAAGTATAAATAAATCAAGAAACAGTAGTATACTGTGTTATTGTAATAAAGGTTTATTGTTGTAAAGTTCAAGCGTTTTGTAGTTGTTGACGGGGGTCGTAGTCTAGTGGTTCATAAAACGGACTGCTGTTCATGAGGTCGCGGGTTTGATTCCCGCTATTAAATGTATGTATTTACAAAAGAAACGTACTTTATGTATTCTATCCGTATTCTGGTACCCATAACACAAGCAACACAAGCTTAGCTTGGGACCAGAGGACGTTGTGTGTAAGATAGCATTAAGAGATTAAGGATTTTTGAAGCAAATGAGCTTCAAATAGATTCAAGCAGACAATTCCTTTAGAAAAATAATATTATACAAAACATAGAGAATTAAAATAGTGTTGCCATATTTTTCATATCCATCACCACAAAGAAAAAACACTATTATTACCTACTGTTATTTTTCCTTATAAAAGCAGTATAAATCAACATAATGCACTGTGTGTAGTGGCCCTTAATCCAACAGCTTTAACCTTAGAGTATGAAACCTACGGGAGTTTTGTTTTGTCTGAAAAACACACTGCAGCGTCGGGGGGGTGCCGATGCCGAGAAAACGTGCACAAACCCTTTCTCTTTCTTTCTCCAGCCTATTAACATCCTACTATTGGGCACGGGCCTCCTCCTTTGGGAGAGATTGTGGTCTACTATGCCTCACTGACCAGGCGTGTTAGCAGTGTTTATTTTCGAGTTTTCGTCTCTCACAGAGGATGTTATCAATGTAAAATATACCTTAGCTGGCTTGCACGACCTTTTTATCCTGGGAAGAAAAAGGAATAATAGCACTTATATTCTTAATCTGTCAACTCACGCACACAAAAAGAATCCCAATTTCATTAGTCGCTACTCACGCTCAGCCCAAAATTATCTCACAAACACTTAGAGACGACAGTATCCTTGCACAATGTGTATAAGCATTGCTTTCGTAACTTTTTCAGCGCGGGTCTTACAATGTCTACTCCCGTTAGTTTAATGCTCTTAGACTTTAACCGAGAATATAAGGATCTCACTTAACGTTATTATTTGCGCTTCGTTCTTCTGTGCTATTTTAATGAGAAAAAATTCTCAAAGTATAAAAGAGCGATAAAAACTATCAATATCTTTAAAAAGTGCTTCAAATTATTGGATTTTAAAATATTATTATCAATTAACAGAATCCTTTGAAATAATAACTGAATAAATCAATTACAAGTTGGGGAGACGATGATAAAGTTTTTAAAGGACTAAGACAGAATTTAAATTTCATTCTGAAAATTCCAGACTGTAAAAACAGGATAACGGCAGAAGAATTACGACAATGAGTATTTATTGTTAAAGCATCAACATACATAAACTGTGAAATTTTTAGCTTTCTAACTATTACCATCATCCTCCTGCCCTTGGCCCATGATTTGGGGTCGGCGCAACATGTCTTTTTCTTCCATAATCTTATATTAGTCGTCATGTCTGTGTCAACTCCTCTTTCTTTGATGTCCTCTTTCACACAGTCCATCTATCTTTTCTTAGGTCCTTCCACATTTATACTCAGATCTCTCCTAACGACATTACTTTCCTATCATCTTATGACATGTTCATACCAGGACATCCGCTCATTCTTCAATTTTTCAGTCACTGGCATCAGCTCTCTAACTATTACCATTCCATTATTGTTCCATTATTCCCATCCTCGTTTTTGTAGTGCTTCGGGAATGTTTGCTGAAGCCAGAGTCGACAGCTTCCACTCGTAAAAGAGTTGCCTCGCTCTTAATGCGAATAAGGAACAGCTCTAACAGCATCCTGGAGGTCATAGCCGATAAGTATGACTCGAGGATCATGAAGGGTTTTTCATGCGTATGTTGGTCGGGTGAGTCACTGCAACTTGTGATACTATTGCAACTTGTAGTGACACAGGCTTGCACAGTTCATTGTGATTTAATTTATATTTTGTTGTCTTTTTAGTTTTTAAGTTACTTTTTTATGGACTTTGTCTGAAATTTAAGAATTATTATTATTATTCCAGAACAGCCAAGACTTTGTAATACCGTCCTGTTTTAAAGTAAAAAGTAAAAGTAAAATATTCTTTATTGCACACCATAATGATTTATAAAGCTTACATAACAGACATATCATAGGTACAAAGGGCGGTCTTATCGCGAGCTGCGATCTCTCCCAGACAACCATAAGATGGATTTGACCGAGGCAGAATAGGCGACTTTTGGTGTACTAAAAATAAGTGAATATACTATAGTAGCAGATATATACAAATACATATACATACATAACATTTACATAAATATATACTATACATATTTTGACATATACATACATACACAATACATACATATTATATACACACATAGAATATTCATATGGAAGTATATCAATTTATCGGTAGGGACAAGTAGTGTTCCTTAACAAGTTTTTTGAATGATGATATGGTTTGAGCGTTTTACCTATTGGTTCGGAACCCAAAAAATCAGCCTTTTCTTCCTTCAAAACACGATAGTTACAATAAATTCCTACAAACAATAGGCAAAGGAAACAAGTATGTACAATTTGGTATTCAAATAAAATTGCGAGTATTTCTTGTGCTCATATATAATGTACGAACAGTGAAACTGGTACCGATTCTAGGTATACAACTAAACTTAACTAAAATATGAAAATTGACAGTGCCAATAACACAATTCGGCAATGCTAACTGAACTTTATTGTTATAGAAACTGTGTAGGAGACTAACGATTTTAATCTTCTCTTCTAATATATAAAATTCTCGTGTCACAGTGTTAGTTACCGTACTCCTCCGAAACGGCCTGACCGATTTTTATGAAATTGTACATGCACATTCAGTAGGTCTGAGAATCGGCCGACATCTATTTTTCAAACCTTTTTTTTTCTTTAGTATGGCAAAACTACGTTTGCCGGGACAGCTATCTTCTATCTAATATATAAAATTCTCCTGTCACGGTGTTTGTAATTATAGTCCTCCGAAATGGCTCGACCGATTTTCGTGAAATTTTGTGTACATATCCGTTAGGTCTGAGAATCGGAAAACATCTATTTTTCATCCCCCTAAATGTTAAGGGTGGTCCACCCCGGAAATTTGTATGGCAAAACAACGTTTGCTGAGTAAGCTAGTAATTAATATAAATATGTACAACGAAATAGCCAATTAATCAAAATACACGATAGTTGATTTCATTTTTAGTTAAGTTGTGTATGTGGAATCGGTACCACTATCTGTAAATTTTTGCATATTACCAGAGTGTACAGAAAAATATCTTTTTAGTTTATTACGCTAAAGATTACAGTTGAAAAAGTAAAGTGAAAAGCCTCGTGGTCGAGTGGGAAGGATGGTTCTAGAGCGGCGACCTTGTCAGCCCCGGACAAAGTGGTGACAATATCGTCAAGATTACACTGAAACTTTTATTGGAACTAAGTGGCAAATGACAGCGCATTGTAGCGTTCTATGGGCAAAACTTGTGTCCGGCTGCGGACGGAAAAGAGCATGGATAGATAAATGGATGTGGTCGAGTAGTTTTTGATCGTCGATTATTTTTCCAAAAAAGCAAATAATCTCTATTTGCCCTTGAAATGAAGGACTTAAAATATTAAGGCGTTTTTAGGGATATACTACTCTGAAGTGAAATTGAAATTGGTCTATTATATCAACTTGTCAACTTTGAAAAGATAAAGTGCAATCTGTATTAAGTCTATCAAGAAAAGTAGACACAGAATGCGAATTTTTTAAAAATTCTGTATATTGAATATTTCAATAATATTGAAATTAGTTGCTTAAAATAGTCTATATTTTCTGAAAAGAATATAAAAACAGTAGGTTAAAAATTATGAACCATCCCAATTCGTGCACAGTACAATTATTTGTGTGATACCCATTATTTTTCAAAAATAATTTAGTGTCAACAGAAATGCTGGCTGCCAAAACATTTTTCAAATGATTTATGAAATTGGCAATAAGGAAAAAGCTATTATGAAATAATTACTAAATTCCATTTTAATACCGTATTCTGCCAAACTATTCTAAGGCTAAGAGTATTCAGTAAGCGTCTCTTAAACAAGATTATACAGTTTTATGTTCTGTAAACTGTAAAGGGTTTAATTAAACTTCGTAGAGTAGGTAGTTATTTACAACACCGCAAAATGTCTAATAATTTTTGACATTGTTTTGGTCATTGGAAGGGTTTATGAGGGCAAAATATTGCCTTTATACTTTAGATTAAATCTTCAATGAAATAAACGGAGTTAATAATATTAGCGTGAAGTCTATTTCTTATTTCGATAATACTGTTGTCCGCCGCTTCGTACGAACAGCTCGATCATTTAAAAAAAAACTACATCAAAATCCGCTGTGTAGTTCTGAAGATATAAGGTTTTAAGGCGATTTTCAATAATCAATCTACGCTTACGGATAGATTGCAATCTTCATTTATCAGTAAGATATTTCAATCTCCTGTCAATCATCAGTTTGTTGTAGAAATGCAAGTAAGGACCACAGTTAGTAATTTTTCTATCTTTAGTTGCAAGATCTGGGGATAGATAGAATATTGAAAATGAGCTTTAATCCGCTACCACACGGATAAATAAAACTAATAAAAGCACACAAACACCGATAAACTAAGACGATTCTCCTCCTCTTATTACAGTCGGTGAAAATATAGGCATTTTTTGTTGCGCACTAATTAATAAAAATAATAAAAATGTGCGTGTTATGAGGAAATACGTATAAAACATGCCAACGAACTGTACACATGTTAAACAAATAAAAAATAATATTCCGTGTAAAAATGCCGTAATAGTAAATTATTTTTGTTAGATGTTTGTATTTATAAATAAATAAATAAATGTTTATGGACATTACACACAACGTCCTCTGGTCCCAAGCTAAGCTTATATGCTTGTGTCATGGGTACCAGAATACGGATAGAATACATACAACGTGTTGCAGAAAGGTGTAGTTATATTTACCTATACCATCGCGCACAGTACGATTCCATCGGAATTTTTTACCACGTACAATAAAGTTGTGGAATGAACTACCTGCCGAGGTTTTCCCATTGGACTACAGTATGGGGTTCTACAAAAAAGGTGTCAAACGATTCCTACAGGGTCGGCGATGCGCGAGTGATACCTCTGGTGTTGCAGACGTTTATAGGCTACGGTAACCGCTTCCCATCAGGTGGGCCGTACGCTTGTTCGCCAACTTAGTAGTATAAAAAAATAAAAATAAAATATTTTAAGGTTGCATTGGATAGGCCTTAAATATTATAAATATTACAGTTACACATAGAAAAATACAGTTTGTAAATTTTTTCTTGTTTATAGCCGACTATTAAATAATTACCAGGAACGCATCAATTATGAGATGTTTACGGTTTATTGAATGCGATTGAACCTTACGATAAAAGACGACCTCATACTAGCATTGTATTTAAAGAAAATCGATTAATTAAAAAATAATATTAATTTTTCATGAACACGTAAAAGTCATAATATAACTAGTATTTGTAATTTCATGCATGCCTAGTGCCTAGTCACCGGCCATGTGTAACGATAGTCAAATATGACTACACCTTTCTGAAACACGTTGTATATGTCGGAGTAACGTAGTAGAGAATGAAATTGCTATGATTTTATAATCGGTCTACAAATTGTAGACACTGTCTTTTAGACGTTCATACATAAATCTGACATTCTCTTTCACACATAAAGGGGTTCCACAGCAGGTCTCCAACCAAATCCCCTATAACCTGCGCCTCTACCACCAAGACAATGATGTTCACACAAAACATTACCTTTCTATCGTCACTTTACACTTTCTCACAAATACACACTTTATAATTATACACTCGCGATTATGACCGGTATAAACTCCTTATTCAGAGACTCAGGCAGAGATTCGCCCTGTCTAATAACGTCTCAAATGATACTGACTATTAGCTCTGTGGCTGTCTCGTATTTAAACTCATTGCAAAGTGGGGGCGTGGTGGGGTAATCACGTGTTACGACTTGTCTACAATTCTTTACGTTAACAAATTATACGCTCACGTCTGCCTATTTTTATTGTTGCTCCGTCATATACTACTTTTTTTATGTTATTTTTGTACGCTATATTTGATAGCCACCGTATACTCAGAAGAATCTTGTACCAAATGCTATTCTATATGCTATTTATATACATCTATACTATTCTATACTAATATTATAATTAATTACTATAGTTTACATTTTAGAGCTGAAGAGTTTGTTTGTTTGAACGCGCTAATCTCAGGAACTACTGGTTCGAATTGAAAAATTCTTTTAACACTTGTGCGACTCATTTGTTTAAATAAAACTATAACTATAACTACTATATAACTATATAACTATTTTTACGGATTAAGACGCGTGTATTTGTTTTAAATTTTGGCTCGACGGACGTTTCGGGGACTTTGCAGTCACCGTGGTCACGGGTGATCACACGCATCTAAATGCGTAGTAAGTAGTTTTATTTAAATTCTTTCAATGTTGGTTAGTCTATTAACGAACGAAGGCTATAGGCTACATAACAACACGCTGCGACCAATAGGAGCGAAGCAGCAATAAAAATATTGCAAAAACGGGAGAAAAATTTAAAATTCCATGCGTATAAAGTTACGGGAAACAGCTATTATCGATACTTTCAAATGCAGATATTCAATTTCAAAGAAAATTATGTAATTATTATACATATGTTACATTTAAAAAATACTAAAAGCAAAACAATATGGAAAGAACAAAACATGTAGGCAAATATTTGTACCAAAAGTGCTGAATATTTTTCTCAAAATGACAACATCACACCTGCATATATATATATCGGTAAGATTGTACTAAATATAAGTGCTACAAAGGGCACCGAGTTCGCGCCAGGATAATTGGATACGTGGATAAAATGAGCGAACTGGGCCCCCACTCTGATTGTTCTGGGCTTTTTAATAACAACCTCGATCGTATTATTACAGATATAGGTTGAAAAGAAGTGATAAGAGAATCAAAGAGCGTAGTTTATTCCAAAAAAATATAACAATAGCGTAAATTTCAACAACATGGCATGTAATAGTTACTTCTTCTTTCTGTTCTTGTCCAAAGCTACTTGGGGTCAGCGCAGCAGGTTTTTTCTTTACAACCTCTCCTATCAGTCGTCATATTATCATCAATAATCCTTTTTCTTTCATATCGTCTCTCACACAGTCCATCCATCTTTTCTTTGTTAACATTCATGTTTTTCATCTTTTTGCTTAAATGTATGCAATAATAATTGACCAAAAAAAATTGCTAATGATAATTGCACTTTTTTACAAAATATATCAATTACTAGATGACGGATTTACGAGACGGGACCTAATCCTATCCAGTGTTTCTTCGTCCTAAAATAATTGCCATCTTTATTTTGCACGAGAGTTATATCAAAATTTGTTTCCAATTACAGTCGATGATTAATAAGTCTTTTTTAACTTTAATAAGTCTATTTCTATTTGTAGCAGTTATACAGGGTGTCCCAAAAGTCAACGTCCAACCGAAAACCTAAGCTAGGCCTAGTTGTGGGGGCTCTCAAAAAAAAAGAAAAAAAAATCTATCTCATGTAGTTTCGAAATGACAGCCATTTTTCTTAAATTGACACCCTGTGACGAGTTTACGACTACTGGGGCTGCAAATGAGCTCTTTTGTAATTTTATTTTTGTGTGGAGTAGTCTTAAGTGATGCTCCTACAAATTCCAATTCATCATTTGCACACAACTTCATTGGAATTTCAGAAAATATCCGTTTTATACCGAACCATGACGTGAAAATGACTACATCACTAAACTTTGACAGTCTGTACTGAAAAAAAAATCTACTATGCACTTTCGGCAAGTGCCCTTAAAAGTTGGCGCATTTAATGGGCTTTCCAAAATGGTATAATACTTACTAAATTATTTCTTAGAAGACGAGAAAAAAAAAAATTAAGAAAGTCGATATTTAGCTTATTATTAGTTAGTCATAAAACTTTCTCAAAATTATTCTAATATCATCTAGGCGTTCTGTAAGGTGTAATTAAAGAAAGAGACGAAGAAAAGTTAGAGCGGGATAGTGACGCTACTAAAAGAAAGAGACGAAGAAATGTTAGAGCGGGACGGAGAGTGACGCTACTTGGTGTCAGTGAATCTTTCTACAATGTGTGAGCGAGACGAAATTGACATTTTGGCTAGTGTGGGTGAAACAGATAGCACGCTAATACAACAGCGTGGTATACGTACAATAATTCAGTACGTTTCGTGCCTTCGTTTACTGCGCATCTTTTTGTATTCGTTTGTATTTATTTCGTGCTTACAACCTTGGCTCTGTTTACTGGACTTGATTGCGTGTGACTTGGATTTGTTTTCGAACCGTTTCTGACGAACTTGGCTTTCTCCTGGACTGTTTTTGTAAGAAAATGCCTTTCTTGTACTCTGCAGAGGAATATGCAAACATGCACCTTATTTATGGGGAATGTAGGTGCAATGCTAGAGCTGCAGCTCGACTCTACCGTGAGAGATATCCGAATGCCGAGCGTCACCCAGATCATCGAGTTTTTGTAAATGTGCACCGTTTATTATCAGAAAATCAACTTCCTACTCGAGCTACTAGAGTGGGAAGAACCGTCGTGCCTTATGAAGAAGATGTCCTAAATGCAATTGCAGAGAACCGGAGTATCTCAGTACGTGGAATCGAGCAAAGTCTGGGGGTACCTAAAAGTACAGCACATCGGATACTGAAGAGAAACGAATTGCATCCGTACCACATGCAACGGGTACAAACTTTGCTACCCCGTGATTATCCTAGCAGGATTTTATTTTGTCAATCAATGCTCGAAAGGCACAGAGCAGATCCAGAATTCTTGCGTAAAATTCTTTGGACTGATGAATCGACCTTCAAAAAAGACGGATACATGAATTTGCATAATTTGCACGAGTGGCACGTCGAAAATCCACATTTGATGCGCGAAGATAGGTCACAGTACCGCTTTAAAATAAACATGTGGACTGGGATCTTAAATGGATCCATTATTGGGCCTTTTGAACTGCCAGAAAACCTCGATGGGGCAGCTTATTTGGACTTTTTACAACATCAGTTACCCAATTTGTTAGAAGACGTGCCACTTAGCATTTATCGAGACATGTGGTTCCAGCAAGATGGCTGTCCGGCACACTATGCGCGCCCAGTGAGAGAATTCCTTAATCAAGAATATCCAAATAGGTGGATTGGTCGATCCGGTCAGATCACGTGGCCCCCCCGTTCCCCGGATTTAAATCCTATTGATTTTTTTTATTGGGGAACGGTCAAAGAAATTGTTTACCAAAAACCAATTGAAAATTTAGAGGAACTGCGTCAGAGAATTCAAGATGCCGCTGATCACATCAATTCCAGACGTTTCGCCCGCCAGATTACACGATCGTTTTTAAGAAGGTGTAGGGCGTGCATACGCGCTGATGGCAAGCAATTTGAACATTTGATATGATTTAAATAAACATTCGATTTTTAATAATTGACTTTTATTTAAACAATCCCAAAAATTCACTGACACCAAGTAGCGTCACTCTCCGTCCCGCTCTAACATTTCTTCGTCTCTTTCTTTTAGTAGCGTCACTATCCCGCTCTAACTTTTCTTCGTCTCTTTCTTTAATTACACCTTACAGAACGCCTAGATGATATTAGAATAATTTTGAGAAAGTTTTATGACTAACTAATAATAAGCTAAATATCGACTTTCTTATTTTTTTTTTCTCGTCGTCTAAGAAATAATTTAGTAAGTATTATACCATTTTGGAAAGCCCATTAAATTCGCCAACTTTTAAGGGCACTTGCCGAAAATGCATAGTAGATTTTTTTTTCAGTACAGACTGTCAAAGTTTAGTGATGTAGTCATTTTCACGTCATGGTTCGGTATAAAACGGATATTTTCTGAAATTCCAATGAAGTTGTGTGCAAATGATGAATTGGAATTTGTAGGAGCATCACTTAAGACTACTCCACACAAAAATAAAATTATAAAAGAGCTCATTTGTAGCCCCAGTAGTCGTAAACTCGTCACAGGGTGTCAATTTAAGAAAAATGGCTGTCATTTCGAAACTACATGAGATAGATTTTTTTTTCTTTTTTTTTGAGAGCCCCCACAACTAAGCCTAGCTTGGGTTTTCGGTTGGACGTTGACTTTTGGGACACCCTGTATACAAGTAATAATAAATTATTCACTGCAGTAAGAACTATCGAAACTGACATAAAGTTAGAAAGAGAAGTTAACGTAAAAGTCTATACAAAGAAGTGTAATGAGTCAATAGAATAAAATATTACACTAATTACGAGCGATAAGCAAAATTATTAAACTATAACATAGTGCGCTCATGTCACTTTCAGCAACATTTTTACATCTTTGTAAGTAGTAAACAGGCCTATCCGCAGACCTTTATTGGCGCTGAGCTCCGCGCATGATAGTCGAGGAGCTCCTTTCTTGCCCGCACTGCTATCTGTTATTATATTCTAGTTTGGCCAATGCTTATGTTTTCATCCCTTTCATTGTCATTGTGAGGAACAAAAGTATTGCTTTAGATATAATACAGTACGTAATTTTGTTCTCTAAAGATAAATAACGGCAGTTTATTAATATATCGGTTATTATTTTGTAAGAATAGTAAGTTAATATTATTAAGAAGATATAATAAGTATTACAATAAGTATTTTCCTAATCCTTGCAGCGATATATTAAGAACACAAATGTCACCATACCACTTCCTCCCCACGGCTGGAAGGGATATTATAAACAGAAAAAAATATTAGATTTTGTGAGAAATAGAAATTTCGAAACGGGAGCTATCAGTACGCGCGTTATAGCGGGCTAAATATCCTGCCTAAGAAGAAGAGCGCCGTGCCCAACAATGGGGCTTTATAAAGCTGGGAAGGAAGAAAACATTTGAAAGCATTTTTATAATAATTCTAAATACACTATTTATTCTACAGACACTATTTATTCAATTAAGTAAAAAAGTAAATGGAAAGCAATCAAACTCTAATTGCGAATAAAAATGTTCAACAGTTTATTTACTTTTATATGGCCAATCTTACAAAACTTAAAAGTACTAAAAGTAACATCAAACGAGTTGACAATAAACGGGCTACCATAAAGAATAACATTAGAGCAATATAACAGATATATCACAACATTGTAACAATACGAGGAACAGTGCAATACCAACTTTGTGTTACACATAAATAATATGTACAGGATGATATTGTATTCTCCGTTTGGTGACGGATTAATAATACAAGTGTCACCACCCCATCCTCTCCCAAGGGTGCTGTAAAAGTCAGCTAAGGGATATTGCACACAGATAACATCTTCTGTGAGAGACGGCAAACTCGAAAATAAACCCTGTGCCAACACGCCTGGTCAGCGCGGCACAGTAGACCATAATCCCCCAAAGTGGAAGAGGTCCGTGCCCAACAGTGGGACGTAAATGGGCTGGAGAAGAAGATATTGTATTTTCAACTAGTAATTCGTCCCGGTTTCACACGAGTAATGTTATATTATTAGGAATTATATAGTACAAAAAACAGAGTATCACTGCTTTATAAAGCAAACTAGCTGTTGCCCTCGACTCCGTCCGAGTAAAATTTAGGAAATTTTCCCCGTTTTTACAACATTTTTAACTACTGCTTGAGTGAGAGTATTATACACGTAAGAGTAAACAAATATAATCAGAATGAACGAACTGCTAAGCTATCAGGAGTTACACGTGTTATTGTGAGTCAACCATAAAATATAGATATGTGCTGTTTCGGGATATTTTTTAGACAATTTTATGTAGAATATTTCCGTCATACATGATTTCTTCGTAACTTTAACCATTAAGGCTGCACACTGGCTAAAAATTATTAAACCCAAAGATTAAAACAGTTTGATGGGAAATCGAATTTTAATGTACTAATTTTTCGAGGTATGTATTTTAGATTCCACGAACAAAAATACCAAGCATAACTCTCTCCACAGCTACAACAGTACGATTTAAAATTTGTTAAGCAGCCAACATGAAAAAGTTAAAGCTTTTCTCCCAAGTGTGTAAGTTAAGTGGTCCTTAGATAAAGACCAAAACAAGTGGAAGTTCAACGCAAAGTAGAATAGCCAACCAAAAAGCAATGCAATCAACCACGATCACTCTGTCAGTAAATGTCTATTTCGTGAGCAAAATCGATACCAAACCTTATATTTGAATTTTATATCCTCTAAATATGTGCTTTAGGGAATGGACATTAAAACTTTAATAAGAGCATTATGTAAGTTATTCCCTTTGTATTACAAAGTCACAGCCTTAAATACCTTAAATATCTCAGCCTGTATAAACATACTTAGTGCCTGAACATGTTCGCTTACATTAGAGGGACATTAAGGGCGCTTTCCTCAGCATTCAGGTAATATCTTTCACGAGAATCTGTCTCCAGCTTAGCAAGATCTCTGAAATAAAGACGACTGGTACAAAACTACTGAAGAAGAGTGATGTGAGAGATCTCGTTATGTTGGAAGTCGAAATAGATGACTTTGATCGAAATATACGGAAATGTATTACGTTTCCAAACGTAGATTTTTTTAAAATTTATTTATTTAAAATTTTATGCACATAAGACGTACAATGGCGGACTTAATGCTTCAGGCATTATCTATCAGCCAACCAAAGTTAGTGCAGAGATTAACAGTGTGGGTGCTAAATGAGGAGAAGATAAACATTATGAGTATAAAACTAAGCAAAACATTTAAGGTAAATTAACACAAACACATATAGGGGACTACACTTGCAATAATTTTATACTGCAGTCACACATCTTTACTTATTATAAAATGAAGTCGTTATTTCTGTATGTATGTCCCTATGTGCGCTTATATTTTGAAAACTAAGCCCCGGATTTTGATGCGATTTTTTCAATAGATAAAATGGTTCAATGCTGAATGCTTTTTTGTATGATTTCTTCGTTTGTTTTCTATATCACACGCGTACAAAGTTGGAGGCAACAAGTAGTCAAAATAAATAAGTTTATGGTTAGTTGAACGCTTAGAATATTTTAGATGATAATAGAAGTACTGGGTTTGCCTTTAAGACATAAATAATAACGAGTTGATACAAACCCGCTTTTGTGAAATTTTTTACTTCCGTCTAGTTTTTTTTCCTATTTACGGGTGGAAAATTTTATTGAAACGAAAAGTTACAAAATAATTAAAATTTCAATTGATTGTCGATACAAATTTACATGCAATTCATAAAAGTAATTTTTATTTGATATACTCAACGGGGCTTTTATTTAAACTGACAATTTTTATGCCCGTATGTTTTCACAAGCACCTCATTTCACATCCTGTCCATCCAAACTTCGCACCGGCATCTAATACACTTATATTAAATCTGAAAATAAACTCCAACACAAATTATAGTTAGAAATTCACATTACAGTATAGTAAAATATTGTCGATTTACAACTGAGGTCTCTAGATCTCTATCCGACTATAATAGAGATGTTTAGGAATACGGAATGTTCCCTCACAGGAAGAAAATTGGTTATGTAATTACAACCAGTATATTTAACATTATATAAATATATAATATATAATATAAATGACTGCCGCAAGCGGGAACGGGTCCAGCTTGCGGCAGTAATTTTTTCCACCATAATTTGATTTGTTAAGTAAAGCATAGCATGTCAATTGCAAAATCAATAAATTACTTAAGCATTATGTTATTTCATAATTTGGTTAAAAATGAAAAATATTTTGACGGCAAATTAATAGTCACAAACAGTCATGAAATAACTCAATGCTGTTCTATAAGCAAACATTTTCTTCCTGTGAGCAAAAATTCCGTATGCCTTAACCTCTTAGTTCTGCAACATTAAAGATTATTCATGAGATAAACAAGTGTCTCTATTGGTACTATTTAATAACTTATGTATGTAATCGCCAATTAATACTTATTACAAAACTTAAGACTACCTATCTTCGATTTGAAAAGCACCTTTAAAATGTCAATATTTCTACCCTTATTTCTCAAATAAAATATCGTAATTTCTAATGGCCTAAGGATACGAAAGTCGTCATCGCGCGAGGGTATGTACAGCAACCTTTCCACTTGATTTGGCAGAGTTTAGCGCAGTCATGGCTTAATGGACATATGAAGGGATTGATCCAGAAGGACTTTAGTGAAAAATGTCGATTAAGTTTAGGCATTTTTTACAAAAGAAAATGGGTGAAATATTTTGAGGACTGTTTGTATAATTTTGTTGTAACTTTTTAGGTAACATCATAGGTATAACAATTTTATTTAGTTGGTTTAAAAGTACATATGGCATCTTTATTCAATTTTATTTCATAAATTTCTAGCTGACACAGGAAACTTTATTTGCTATTGCAATGAAACCTCACAAAACTAGAGTCTAGACCCGCTGCCAACAGAGCTGGTCAGCGAGGCACAGTAGACATAAAACACTTTCAAAGTGAAGAAGGCTCCTGCCCAATATTTGGACATCAATGGTCCGATTAAGTTGACCAAGATTAACATAGCTTCATTTGAACCTCGCATAGGATTACCTATTATGTTTAACTTTACAGTGAACAAACTTAATTGGGTACTTCACAGTTCCAACAAAATATCAAGTCCAACATCTTAACAGACAATAATTAACCAAGTTACACCTGATATTCAGTACATAATTCGGTTTATTCAGTACACCACTAACTAACTTCTAAACTTTTGCAAACTTTGTAACCCTTTGGTGAGACTTCATGTAATTAGAGTATTGCTACACGTGTAAAATAAGTTAAATATAAATGTATGTAGTATCTGGGAGTAAATTGTTTCTGAGTCAGTGATACGCGACTGGCTCCCCTGGTGTTGCAGACGTATATAGGGTACCGTTCCCGCTTACCATCATCCTCTGTGTGGTGATGGATTAAGAATACAAGTGTCACCACCCCATCTCGTCCCAAGGGTGCTGTAAAAGTCAACTATGGGATGATGCACACAAATAACATTCTCTTTGAGTGACGGATAACTGGAAAATAAACCCTGTGCCAACCAGCCTGGTGAGCGTGGCATAATCCCTCCAAATCGGAGGAGACCCGTGCCCAACAGTGGGACGTAAATGGGCTGGAGAGAGAACCGCTTACCATCAGGCGGGCCGTAGACTTGTTTACCATCTTATTAGTACAAATCTAGATAGCTAAAGAAAAATTTAAGTAGACATCTTCGAAAGGCTGAAAACTCAAAATGAACACTAAATCAATAAGGTAAGTCAGTAGCGTGGTGAAGATATTTTATGCCTAACAAAATGTTGCAAAAACTGGATGTTTTAGGTTCTAATAAATAATTTTGCTTAGGTCAAAAACTAAAAAACACACTTGAAAATAGTAATTTTGTTTTTTAATTAGTGTATTGTCATCGGTCCTTAATAATGTGTTCAAAATTACAGATCAATCCGACTCCTGCGAGTGGAAGAAAATCGCTTTTAAAGATTACGTTACATAGATTAATACATTGATAGATATTTATCGAACAAGCGTGTTAAAAAAATGTAGTTCCGACTTTTCGTGATTATGATTCGCAAAGTGAGATCTAGCTATTAGAGATCTAGCCTTTAAATAAATAATATCTATACTATCTAATGTATAAAATTTCCGTGTCACAGTGTTAGTTACCGTACTCCTACGAAATGGCTTAAACGATTTTTATGAAATTTTACATGCGTATTCAGTAGGTCTGAGAATCGGCCAACATCTATTTTTCAAACCTTTTTTTTTGTTTTTTTAGTATGGCAAAACAACGTTTGCCGGGTCAGCTAGTTATACTATAATATTATAAAGCGGAAGAGTTTGTTTGTTTATTTGTTTGAACGCGCTACTCTCAATAACCACTTGGCCGATTTGAAAAATTATTTCAGTGTTAGATAGGGCATTTATCGAGGAAGGCTTTAGGCTATATAACATCACGCTACGACCAGTAGAAGCGAAGCAGTAGTGAAAAATGTTGCAAAAACGGGGGAAAATTTCTAAACTCCACGCGGGCAGAGTCGCGGGCAACAGCTAGTATCTCTATAAAATCAAACGACTGAACAATAAAAATATTACAAAACCTGTATACATAATGAATACCGAGGTGAACCAGGTTCAAATGTATTCTTTTGATATTGAAATGATCGAGTGCTTCGATCGTGGCAGATGGCGCTCTATAGTCTCTGCCTACCCCCATGGGAAAAAGGCGTGATGTTATGATGATGATGATGATGATGATCGAGTAATGAAATAATCCCGAGGGAGTCGACGAGAAAATTCACCTACCCGCAATTGTGAAGCCGACAGTAAAAGTTTGGAGCTTCTAGTTTTCAGGTGTTATTTGAGTGTATTTTGTTTAGGTGTCATTTGTGTGATACAATATATTTATAACAATTTTATACTTCTATCTAATATTATAAAACTGAAGAGTTTGTTTGTTTGTAAGCGCGTTGTTTAATCTAAGGAACCATTCATCCGCAACGTTGGATATTACATTTTTCGAGGAAGACTATAGGCTTTTATCACGCTGCAACCACGGGGAAAAATTTCTAAATTCCACGCGTACGAAGTCTCGGGCAACTTCAAATAATTATATTACCTACCTATAAGCCTTCCTTGATAATTGGACTATCCAACACAAAAAGATTTTTTAATCCGAACTAGTAGTTCCTGAGATTAGAGCGTTTAAACAAACAAACTCTTCAGTTTTGTAATATAAGTATAGATAGATATACCTAAAGCTTATTTTAACACACACAAATCCCTAATATGTTAATGTTTATGCAAATGGTGAATCACAGTTAAAATACTTTTAACAACACAGACGAGTACATCCCCGAGCATATGTTACACAGATCACATCCAATAGACAGCGCATTACGAGATTTTATTAACGACTAAAAGTAAAAACTTTGTCGGAAGGCGCGGGTTGCGGGGTGTTGAATAATACGTATTCATTGGTAGTAGCAAAATCACACGCCTAGTTTTCAAACATCCAATTTTCATACTTATGCTCGTCAGCACAAATGTTCGGTCATTCAGTTTGTGTTAATCGCCTGGCGTGTAGAATCTATAAGGGGTGATCTGTCGTATGTTAGTATAAGTGAAAATTTATGAAAAATTATGTAACCAGGATACATACAAACCGTGTCACGTTGCCAGCGAAATATATTCAGAATTATGCGGCGAAAATGGGTTTGTAGTAAGGGACAGTCAGAGTTTTGTTTTGAAAAATAAAATATTTGAATTCCATTTTCGTGTATTGGTAATTCATGGACATGGATATTTCACACAACGTGCTGTGGTCCAAAGCTAAGCTTACATGCTTGAGTTATGGGTACCAGAATACGGATATACTACTTTTCTTTAGTAAATACATGCTTAAAATACATAGTAAACACCCAGACGCAGTACAAACATTTGTATAACATAAAATATCACACAAATGATTGTCCCGTGCGGGAATCAAACCCGTGACCTCGTGGTGGCAGTCCACTACATGAAGCAACAGACCACGAGGCCTGTCTGAAATTATCTGAAAGGAAAATAACTATGATGTATATCAATTAATACGATAATACGATTCTATCAATTTCTTAACGAAGACCCAGGTGTTTGGAGCGTCCTCTGAACGGTCATTATCGTCACGGATATAACCATCATTGTTATGATGCGGTTCCATTGTTATCACTATGTGGCTAGCTTTAAACTTAAAAATGTTCATACAATATTTAAATGCGAAATCATGTGTAAAAAAACATAATAAAAATATATGTACTTGATTAAGAATATTAATTTAGATAAATATAATAAAAATAGATGTTGGACCTGTGGTGACGAATTGAAATATGGGTCACCATCCCTATTCCTCCGAGGGTGCTGCAAAAGCCAGCTAATGGGAGCCAGCTATAAGAGAGACAGAAAAGTAGAAAAGAAACCCTATAAAAACACGCCTGGTCGGCGCAGCACTATAAACCAAAGTGGAAGAGGCCCAGTGGGACGTTAACGGGCTGGAAAGAGAGAGTTTCTATTGTTGAGTTGAGAGTAGGCACAGGGTTTATTTTCTAGTTTTTGGTAGGGATGTGACATTGTACATGAAAAATCGATTTTTAAATATTTGATTATTTTCTTTACATAAAAAATCGAGTCATAAATAATCGAGCCAAAAATAATCGATTTTCCTTTAAAAAAACCGGTTTTTTTAAATAATCGATTTTTTTCTAAGTTTTCGTTTGATTTCTAAACAAACGCCTTAAATATTTGACAACTATCATTACATTTGCCTTAAATATTTTTCGACTTGTGATAACACTAAAAACGTTTTGTCACGAAAAACTTTCGAAATTGTCATATAAAAACATGAAGTTTCAGTATTTCACCATGGTTCACCTTACTAAACTAAGAAACTAAGGTACTACGAAAACCACCGACGAATAATTTAATGAATGTCATAATTTGTAAAAGTAGTACCTACAGTTCGTAAACTCCATTTAGTGAGTTTGATTAAATAAATCTGAAGGAAATAAAAAATCTAGCAAAATTTCTAATTTTGTTTTAAAAGTGCAGAGAGAATTATGCACAGACGGCGTTAATGTATTATTATGGAGATATTATTCAACGGCAATTCCCGTTCCAGCCGAAAACAAAAATTAATAGGTGGGGTTGTAGATGAAAAATCGGTATTATTTATAAGGATTAAAAAAAAATCGATTATTAATCGTTTATTCCTGAAATAAAAATTGTGTAAAAAATCGATTGTTTTTCCTTAAAATAATCGTTTTTAATCGATTCTTTTCAATAATGAATTTTTTTATTCACATTCCAAGGTTTTGGTCTCGAAAGCTTGCAAAGCATCCATCGCTCACAGTGGGTGTTATGTGTACACAATATACTTTAGCTGGCTTTTACAGCACCATGAGACGTAAATGGAAATTAGATAATCACGAACGTAGTTATTAAAAAAGTATTAACGAATTCATGATGAAAACCAAAACTATTGTCTCAAGATAAACTAAATAATCAAAGAAATTCATTAAAAATTCTGGTAGACTTCTGACCTTGGCCTACACAAGGGAATGTTCGCTGATTAAAAGGAAAAATAAATTAACGTGCCGAGCTCAATTTCCAAGGCATTTACGTTGATATTAATGAGCTCTGTTATTCCCCAATCATACAAAGTAAGCTGATTGGTATTGCTTCAAAGGAATACACAACTAAAAGTGGCGTTATTAAGTGACTTGATAAAATCCAATCTCTTATTTTTTTCAGCCCTTAAATGTTGGGCAGGGGCCTTTTCCACTTTGGAAGGGCTTTTGGTCTGCCGCGCTGACCAAGCGTGGTGGTATAGGGTTTGGTTTCGAGGCTTCACTCTCTCACAGAGGATACTATCTGATAGCAATGTCCCTTACCTGGCTCTTACAGCACACTCGGGGGGAAAAGGTGTAGTGACACTTGTATTCTTAATCTGTCACCACACCGATAAGAGATATTCATAGCTGTGATAATAAAGTTTCAGTTAATTTACACCATGTTACCCATTTCTTTCAGAAATTACAATTTCATATAACAAAACCACAATTGTTTGATCTCAGATCATAGGTGCCACACCCATGAATCGCGGATTTTAATTAACTACGAGCTAAGATTGTTTATCGGGTTCGATTCCCAGGTAACGAATGAAAACACAATCGATTGGAATTAGCCAAGGTGTTGTTTTAATTAGTATTTGCGATTAAGATTTTAATTTGTTGATTTGAGATTGGCAATTTGTAATACTTGCCGCGATATTTTCTGCTACCAGTTTTTATTTAAAATCGGTTAAATACGAGTTGGACTCACACACGAATGGTTCCATAGTATTACAAATTAACATAATATATTCGTCATACCATCGTAATTATAGAACCTGGTAGCTAATTGATTGAATGGAAAGAGAAGTCTCAGTTAACGGCTACCGTTTGACCATTTTTGGAAATTTCCACCATTTAGCTATTAGTAACGTTTATGAGATCTTGTGTCTGGTAGCGAAAGGGCAAACAGATTTTTGGAGGCCACGCCACTCGAGATCTACAACCCATTTCACTCATTGGTAGGTATGGAACCCTAAAAGCATTTCTGGTAATTATATGTAAAGAATCTATCGGTGTGGTGATGGATTAAGAATTAAAGTGTAACCACCCCATTCCCTCCCCAGGGTGCTGTCAAAGCCAGCTAAGGGTGTACACAGATAAGATCCTCTGTGAGAGACGGAAAACTCGAGAACACGCGAAAAAACTCTCGCTCGAAAAAACGCGGCACAGTAGACTATAATCCCAACCAAAGTGGAGACTGCTCGTGCCCAACAGCAGGACCTTTATGGACTGGAGATAGATCGATATGTAAAAAACTAGAGTCTGGCCATTAGCTATGTATCTATATCACATATATGCTAATATTAAAATACAAACACAGTCGCTAAGCTCTTGGCAGCTCAGTGAGTATATGTAAATCATGTTAAACCTCGCTTTTTATACCCGCACGTGTCAATATTGCATAAGATATATCCACATTCGCAATATTAGACAAAATAAATCTTGGTTAGTCTCCGACTTATTAAATGGGAGGGGTTGGCTTTTGTGTAGTTTGACTATATCTTGACATTTTATAGGACATTCCTAACTTAGTATTCTGTTGTTATACACTTGATAACCAGAGGAGAGCGTAGTTCTACACAAATAGGTTTTTGCTTGACTAAGTTATACAGTTCTATAGAAATATAATCTCCTAATTCCTATATAGACATTTCGTTCACAGAGAAATCATAAATGTAACATCAACGTAACTTCCAATGGGGGAGGCAGATACTATACAGCGCCATCTGTTACGACCCTAACATACTTCTAAGATGTCACATATTAATAATGGTTAGTTGCACTAGTTTTACCATTTCTTACTGAACAGTACATTTATAACCAACATTATATAAATAGAAATGGCTCTATCCTACAATATAAATAAATCATACCCATATCACGCATGAGGTTACTTTTTCATAGGGAGGCCGAGATCGTTTGCTTGGGGAATGTAGATTTAATATCTTATTTTCATAGCGATGCCTTTTGATGCGACATTAAGATGGCAATTTAATTAATCACTGATTTTCATTTAACGAGTTTGCGTAAAAATCCGTAAAAAGTAGTTTTATTTCCCAAACTGTTAGTTTATATTTTAGTCAGAAACTCTTAAATATGGTTTCCTTATATCACCTGACCCTCTCCGGCCCATTTACGTCCCACTGTTGGGCACGGGCCTCCTCCACTTTGGGAGGGATTATGGTCTACTGTGTCGCGCTGACCAGGCGTGTTAGCACAGGGTTTAGTTTCAAGTTTTCCGTCTCTCACAGAGGATGTTATCTGTGTGCAATATCTCTTAGCTGACTTTTACAGCACCCTGGAGAGGTAATGGGGTGGTGACACTTGTATTCTTAGTTCGTCACCACACGGACATCACCTGTCAAGTCTCGTTATTTGCCCTTCTAGTAAATACATAAACTTCTTACTGCCCGTAATACGTTTAACTAAGTTCTTGGAAGTTAGGGAACTCGTCTAAATGTCGTGACATCACTGCCCACAATGGGATGTGAAGTGGACGGAGATTAGATTATGTTTGTTAGGTGATACTATAACATATAATGACTGTCATCTCTTATATCGCTTGTAACATTATCAATACTATTAATGAAGAGGTAAACTTTGTAATATATATATCTCTCTCTCTCTCTCCCATGGTAAAAAGTGTGACGATATGTTTATTCCACTCGCCTTCAAAACTTCCTTGACGCATGCTTCTCGATAGCGGTTCTTATTTCTATAGATCTAGTCGACGAGTGATCTCATAACACTATCCAATTTTGGAGTCTTATCTAAACATGCCCATTACATAATTATAGTCAAACAAGAAACGCAGCGGGGCCGTTGGGACTTGATCTGTCCCATCCGCCCTGCTGAAGAACCGGGCGCTCTTCAGCGGAGCCGTCGACACTCACCCTGCACGGGCCCCCTCCACTTAAGAGGGATTATGGTCAACTACGCAGAGAACCTCGTGAACAACAGTCAGTTACGAACCACTAGATCAAGACGCCCCGTCAAACTCAAAATAAACTAAAAACAGAAATGAAATGAAATATTTATTCACAAATCGAGTTACATCAGAACTTTAGAAAAACCTCTGACCTTCAAACTAGATAAACCTGTGTGATGAAAGTCAGCGCCTTTTCCCACTAATACATGTTACTTATTTATCTTAAAAATATATTACATGCCATTTATTACAAAGAAAATATCTAATTGAAACTGTGTGTGTGTGTGTGTGAGTGTGTTTGTGTGTATGTGTGTGTGGGTACAATCTTCTGCAGTCATATAATAATTACGAATTACGAAACTATGGTGCCAATTACTAAACTCAACCAAAATATGAAAACAACTTTGGGCGTATTTTGATTTTACCTCCGTTTAAACCTCCGATAAGTCATTATGAATAAGACCATTAGTCTATAACACACAGTTTTTATAACAAGAAAGTTCAGTAAGCATTGCTGAATTGTGTTATTGACACTATCAAAATATTTTAAGCTATTGCATAGCTTCTATCGCGGGCCTTGAGCGTGGAGACAAAATCCACAAAATTCTAAATTTAAATTCCGTAGGTTACGAAAAAACCTTACATTATCGGCGTTACTGCGCATGCGTAATCCCCTCTTCGCCCCGCAATTTATTTCATCCTGTTGATACCAAGGGTAAGCGCCTTCCTCAAATTAAACAGCGTATTAAAATAAGGATTTTGAATCGACAACATACATCCTAAATATTCAGATAACAGCGTATTTTAGATTTTAATAATGTAAAATAATGTTTATTTTATTGACATTTGATTGACAATCGCTATTTTATCATAATTACCATAAACAATGGACAGATGTAAGCATCAGTAAACAAGGATTATTAAATTTATTTTAGTTTATGGTATTTAGATTCTTTCAAAAATAAAATAAATAAATAATTATAAATGTATAAGTTGATAAATAATTGGTCAAGTGCGAGTCGGACTCGCGCATGAAGGGTTCCGTACCATTATCTATGCAACATAAGGCAACGTTATTAGTATCGAGCAAGAAACGGTAAAAAAATCATGTTTGTTGTATGGGAGCCCCCTTAAATATTTCTTTTATTTTATTTTTAGTATTTGTTGTTATAGCGGCAATAGAAATACATCATCTGTGAAAATTTCAACAGTCTAGCTATCACCGTTCTTGAGATACAGCCTGGTGACAGACGGACGGACGGACGGACCGACGGACGGACAGCGAAGTCTCAGTAATAGGGTCCCGTTTTTACCCTTTGGGTACGGAACCCTAAAAATGCTATGCAATAGCTTTACCGCGCCAGTCCCCGAGTGACACACGTCTTTTTTGTTAAGTTTAGTTGTGAACTTATAACTTATTACTATATCCTCACACAAACGAACGAAAATTTAATAATGTCCATTATTTTCAGACTAATCTGAAAACGACAGATTAAATTATAGAGCGTGGTTTGTGGCTAAAATGTTCGCTTAGATTATTATATTTTAAACTAATCATACTACCATTAGCTAGAGTAGTTCTGTTTATCAAACATATTAACCAATCAATATAGTTTATGTGTATATAAATCTATACCATAATATTATAAAGCTGAAGAGTTTGTTTGTTTGTTTGTTTAAACGCGCTAATCTCAAGAACCTCTGGTCCGATTAGAAAAATTCTTTCAGTGTTGCATAGTCCATTTATCGAGGAAGGATATAAAAACACCACGCTGCAATTAATAGGAGAGAAGCAGTAGTGAAAAATGTTACAAAAAAGGGAAGCATTTTCTAAATTCTAAAAGCTGGAGAGTTTGCTTGTTTGTTTAAACGCGCTAATCTCAGGAACCTCTCGTCCGATTTGAAAAATTCTTTCAGTGTTGGATAGTCCAGTTATCGAGGAAGGCTAAAGGCTATATAACATCACGCTGCAATTAATAGGAGAGAAGCAGTAGTGAAAAATGTTACAAAAACGGGAAGCATTTTCTAAATTCCACGAGGTCGCGGGCAACAGCTTATGTTTTTATATCGGTTTCTAGACATTTTCGATATAAATTATGTACTTTTACAAAATACCTAACTTACTATAAGTATAGCAAAATCTACCTGGGCCCGGATTAATGGCGCCATTATGGTGCCCTAGTGATGCCACTATGGCACCATAATGGCACCATTGTGACAAAAAATCAAGTTTGGTGTCATAATGACGCCATAATGGTGCCATAATGGCGAAATTTTACCAAATTTGGTAGTCTACTATTAATTTTTTGTCGTAATGACCCCATTATGGCACCACATTGGCATCAGTGACTGACCAATTTATCAACATTGTAATATGATTGTAATAGCAAAATTAGCAGACTTGGCCCCCTGGTACCTACAGTCTGTACTGTAGGTATAGTACGCGTCACGTAAAAAGAACGCTGGAAGAAAGTGGTGGGGGCGTCTTTGCGCATGGGTACACGCTCGCACGAAAGTTATGTGCCTATTATTTTATTTTTGAACTAAGCTTTCGCTGGCGAGTCGTGGCTCGGTAGGTACCTACACATTTGTTATTCTTAATAGGTGTTACATAGAAAACGATAAGTCGCCTATGCGCAGCTTGACCGCCAGCGTTCCTTTTACATGTCGCGACCTTTACTAGGCTAAGCTCTGTGGCTTACTTAGAAACCAAGTGTTATGTCGTGTAAATTGTCCATAAAATACTTACAATTCTAAATAACCGTTTATCACATAAAATAAGCACTTTTATAAAACTTTTTTATTGTTTCTATTTTATGTAACTTTTAAAGTTGTAAATTTATTTTAATAGACGGTTTAATAATTCTAGTAGTCGCTAAAATAGCTTAAATATGTTATCGATACTAATATTATGAAGCTGAAGAGCTTGTTTGTTTGTTTGTTTGTTTGAACGCGCTTAACTCAGGAACCACTGGTCCGATTTGAAAAATTCTTTCAATTTTGGATACTACATTTATCAAGGCAGGCTATAGGCTATTTAACTTCACGCTGCGACTAATAGGAGCGGAGCAGTAGTAAAAAATGTTGCAAAAACGGGAAAAATTTCAAAATTTCACGCGGACGGCTATAAAATATAAAGCTAAAGAGTTTGTTTGTATGAACGCGCTAATCTCAGGAACCACTGGTTCGAGTTGAAAAATGTGTTGAATAGTAAATTTATCGAGGAAAGCTATACGCTATATAACATCACGCTGCGATCAATAGGAGCGAAGCATCAGTGAAAAAAGTAGGAGAATTTTTTCAAAAGCTAAAGCTAAAAGCTAGTATTATTACGTTCACCTCGAGTCCACCTCGTACTTGACTGGCTTTGTATAATTCTTAGTTAAAATAGAAACATTTTTCTTCATAAATTTTTCCATATTTTATTAAAACCTGCTCAGCACTTAATATAAAAGTATAATACATATTAAACATCCAAGATACGTGAATTTTACTATCTACAAATTCTGCAATAAGGTATATAACTTAAAACCACGACCTTATCAAATATACACGCTAATTTTATCCGAAACTCGGTTTATATCCAATTAAGGCCTTACACTTGGGGACGGTGACGCATTGAGGCCTAATTTGTAACTTAATCATGGCAAGAGGTAGGCAACTGGGACTACATGTTAACTGTAAGACATGTCTTCAACTGGGTAGTATAAACTTAATTATAGCGAACATAATTATAGTGATAGCAAGTTAAGATTAGATAAATTTAAACACCTTATGAACATAATAACATCTTGGTATGGTCGTGTAATGAGACGGAAGGATAGTAATATCACAGATATGCCAGATGGTGGGATGACGTTTAAAATTGAGGGCAAGTAAGCCTGGCTAAAACGATTTAGCCAGGCTTACTTGCCCTCAATTTAGGCCACTACGAAGTGCATAGAATAATGACGTTTCATATAAAGTATAGCCTGTATCATAGACACACATAGATACATTTTCACGCACACATAGATATGTAAGTGGCTTCAAGCCGACAGAGTCATGTAGCCATAACTATACATCTGGTAAATCTGTAAGTAATATTGTTAGGAGAGTTGTATGTGTTGCATGAATGTGGAAGGAGTCAAGTGTGGAGGAAGGCAGAAGAAAGTATGGAGAAGAAGTGGAGGAGGCCCTTGCCAGTGAGACAGAATTGACTGAGATGAGAAGAAGGTTTCAGTAGTTCAGATCGACTGAAAGCTACTTGGGTCATTGTAAATGGCAAAAAAAGCTGTGGCATATTTACACACCCAAAATTTATTCTCATTTAATTTTGAGAATTTCTTTACAAGATTGAAAAGGGACCGCCCTTGGGTACCATCACCTGTTCAATTATAAATGTTAGGAAATTTGATATAAGCTCGACAAAAGACCTTATGAATTATAGCTTTCATTTCTTATTTAATAGATTCAATAAAAGTGTGGAGGTTTGTATCGGTTCAAGTGGCTCGTGGTGCAGTCAAAAATTGAACTGACTTCATGCATAAAATTAATGAGATCGCTTAAAAAATTGTTATTTAGTGCCAATAACACAAAGTTAACTCTTGAGTAGTCCAGTAGTCCAGTAGTCTCTTGAGTAGACACTTTGTGTTGGTTAACTTTGTGTGTGATACGTCAAATTTGTCAGATTTGTTCAGACATCTAATGGTCGTCAGTAATAAAATCGGGGTGATTTTATTACTGACGACCATTAGATGTTTGAACAAATCTGACAAATTTAGACCATTAGATGAAGGGAGAAATGGAAAACATCGTTAATAGGCAGTTGCCAATCACAGTCTAGTTTTAGAATCCCTAAAAAATTATTAACCTAATACGACAGCAATATGATAGTATAGGGCAGGGGGCAGGCCACATCCCTCGACGATCCGATGACCGTTGGTGACGGAAGGTCCTCGATTGGAGACCACGCACCGGCCGACGCAGCGGACAAGGTGGACACGAAATCGTCAAATATGCCGGAGGCCGGAGGATGCAGTTAGCCCAGGACCGCGCGTTGTGGCGTTCTATGGGGGACGCCTATGTCCAGCAGTGGACGGAGAAAGGTTGGTGAATGGATGGATGGATAGCAGACAGCATAGACAGGTATTTTGACTTACCACTAGAGGCTTTAACAAAGCATGAAAACCAAAGCGTAAATTTATAATTATATACTAAGCCATGCTACTTAAAAAATTATTCAGTAAAATAACAAGCAAGAGCACTTGTAATCCTAAATAACAATCCTACCCGAAAGTTCATCGCCTGATCAAAACGCAATAACTCAAGCAGTGCCACTTAACATGGCCTCAAGTGTAGGTACACAGCTGTACAAAAATATACAATCGCAGATACCGCTGTGGGGTTTTATTTGAATAATTTAAAGGAACGTCTCGGCTTGATCTTATCTCTTAAATTGCACACACACCCCTCTAAGGGTTTTTGCGGGAAGGTATCTTGAATGCGGTATGTTTTATAATTATTGGAGGTTTCTTTTTATATGTTTAAGCTAGCAAAATGTTAATGTGATAGCATACTTTGTGTAACTTAGAGATTGCGTAGAATAAAGTCTCTCATATCTCATTGAAACATTTGTATTTAAATGTGTAAACATTATAATTTTAACTTATTTTTATATACATATCTGATTTCTTGATTTTACTTTATTAGCCCTGTTAATAAAAGGGTATGGTTCGAAATATATCATATTTTATAGGTAATTTAATTCACAATGCACACACGGTAAGGGATTAAGAACAGATTTGTCACTGCCCACATATTTTAATTCGGTAAGAATCAGTTAACAGACAGTCCCAGAATTTATGTTAAAATGCTTGGACAGTGGGTTATTGTAGACCAAATTATAAACAACCGTGGTCTATGAAAACACATTGTATGATGCCACCTCCATATAAAAATACTTCGATGTTAAAATGTTCTCAATAAAAATTGCCGCGAAGGTGTTGAAGCGAATGACTTATAGGATTCTTAACAAGGATACTGAGGAGGAAGGGCGGGGATTGTATGCAGATCTTAGATACCGCATAGGTACTTTATCGAAAATATTTTTATGAATATGAATTTAAAAAGAGAAATAAGTCAAGTTGTTTATATACGCATACAAAATCTGCAAATTCGGCAGGTAGTCGCTGGACGCAGATGGCGTAAGAGCGGAAGCAGCGGCGGTCTATGGTGGAGGACACGCAGGGCTGATTTAGCGATACTTTACTTGAGCAGTTTTGGGATATCATCAGAAACCTTTTTTGTCTTGAACTGCTTCCCCCAATCTTCGTTCTAAAAAGTATGTTGAAGATGCAGCCAGAAAATTTATTACCTGGAACAAAAAACAACAATGAATATAAAAAATCAAGAAACCCATGATCAATAAAAAAACAAGTGGAATTACTATATCTCGTCACGTCTTTTTCCCCTGGAGGGTAGGCAGACAAAATTATTAGAAAGTAAATTGCTATCAGATTGTAATCCACAATGGATTGAGAGAAGGTTTAGGGTACCAAAGTAAGTCTGTACAAATATTCATGCAAATATTTCTTATTGCTTTATTTGAGCAATTTTCTTAGATTATTATGAGCAATTTTTTATTTTAATTTTGACGGGCTTCGTGGTGGAGTGGTTTATGTAACGGACTGCCGAACCCGAGTTCGCGGGTTCGATTCCCGCTTGGGACAATCATTTGTGTGATATTTATAAATGTCATACAAATGTTTGTACTGCGTCTGGGTGTTTACTATGTATTACATGTATGTATTTACAAAAGAAAAGTAGTATATGTAGTATATCCATATTCTGGTACCATAATACAAGCATATAAGCTTAGCTTGAGACCAGAGGACGTTGTGTGAAATGTCCATGAATATTTATTATATATTTATTATTATTTTTTTTAGTTCAAACCTTGTAGTTTCTCGGGTTAGTGGGTTCAAACAAACATAGATACGAATTCATTTGATTTTATCTAATGTTATATGTATATGTTTATGTATACATTTTAAAAATTGTACTTATATTTATTTATTGAAATTTTTGTAGATAAGATGTATCCTCGCACCCTCAGCATGAGAACCCTTCGTAGAGTGAATATAAACAGTTAACGGAGGTGTCCACAAATAATGTCACCTCTTTAGATCATAACTTATCTTTAAAATACTGCTTCTGAGCACATCTGGTTTAAAGCATATGCATTACTTAATTTCTTAGCTGAATTGATTTGTTTTTTTTTTTTTTGGAAAATTTCTTAGCTATTCTAGCACATAAACTATACATTATTAGTATGTTAAGTATTTTTCTAAATGAACTAAAATCCTTTCAAAACTTATAGTTTTTAGAAAAAAAAAATACGGTATAAAGTATTCCAGTTATTAAAAAAATACATAAGTTTTTTAACTTATTTTTAAACGCCCTAATAGACTATAACGATATTAATTCATCATGTTAAGCGTTCATGACGTTTAATAATACAAGATGGGTGTAAGGATGAACGAGAAAAATTATACTCTTTGTGGTTGAGTAATAGATATTTCTTTGGGACTGATAAAACCACATCCGTTACTGAAAAAGCGATGAGGTATTTTAAAAAAATATTTGAGAAAAGAGTTTGATTAAAATTTTTTTTTAAACTTATGGTCTTATGCATAATGACTTATCGGAGGTTTAAACGGAGATTTTATCGGAGAAATAATAAACGTTTTATCGTAAAAAGACTTGTATTATGAATAACAAGTTTTGACAATTTTCGCGGACCGATTTTAGCGAACTTTTAAACCTCCGATAAGTCATTATGAAAAAGACCATTAGTCGTTATCAATGTTAGGACAGGAGATTGGTGAATCTTTACTAAGATTATAAAGCTGAGGAGTTTGTTTGATTTTTTGGACACGATGACAAAAAATGTCAGGAATCGCTAGTTCGATTTGAAAATACCTTTTTGTGTTAGGTAGTCCATTTATCGAGGAATGCACGCATAGTTGTATCACGCTGCGACCAATAGGAGCGCAACATCAGTGAAAAATGTTGTAAAAACGGGTTACGCGGGTTTTTCAATATAATTTGTATATAAGGTAGAATACACCAATAACCTCAGCAATGTCTATTCTAGATTCTATCCATTATACGGTTGCCTGGAAGAAATCACATTAGTGATAATGCCGCCCTTTGTACAATAGCTTTTAAGACTATTTTTAAAATTCTGTGTAATATTGGTGTTTGTGCAAATAAAGAGTTATCTATCAATCTATCTACGTGTTAATTACTTAGAACCCTATGATTTTGATACGGCAAAGGTATTGAAGGTAATAACCGGTATTTGTCAATTAACAATTTAAATCTAATTTTAAATATAGTTTCTTTTTTGTAATGCCATAATCAATGTAATGCCATATCGCACTACTACGGGTAGTGCGATATGGTTTAGCATTACAAAAAAGAAACTACAAAAAAGGACGTAAGTGAACTTGCGTCAAAAATTTTTTATTGCATAAATAGATCGAGCTTCACGACTTACACCTTCTGTCAAAATCTGGTGAAGCTATCGACAATAATGAAGAAATAAATGCAAAAATACTAAAATTTTGCGACTTTAGAAAAAATAAAATTCCCGCATTACTGCCTTCTTTTAGGAATAGTGCGATATAAGCAATGAATATACATACGAGTATATAGTTTTAAACGGACCTCACAGCAATTGCGGCAAAATCCTCTCGAGAAATCAGTCACCTTCAGCTTCTTGGCGACCCTTGGGCTCCTATTATAAATAGGTACTACACATAAATCGTTTTATATGAGCAAAAGCGTTTAATGCACCCCCAATTAGGGGAGGTACTTAAGCAGCATATTGAGAGCTTAGTATCTAATGACCGTCTTAGAGTGACAAGGACGAAAGTCAAATATATTCTAAAATAAAACTGGTGTGACAGAGAAGGAACATGGTGTACTTATTCCTGTGTAGTTAATAAGGGTTGTCAAGAGAATACACGTCGTCTTCGTTTTTGGGATGCAGCACCTGAGTGTAATTACTTCTATTGTCAAAAGGGTGTCCCTATAATTTGGTATATTTTATGGCTGGTGAAGTGGAATATTGCGTGTAGTATAAAACAATATAGCTTTGTTTTGATTATGGTGTTGCTTTGAAAGCAAAGAAATTGGTGAAAATTCCAACTAGTATTCTATGTTATAAAGATTCTCATCTATTCCAGTTTGTTTACTGAAAAAGACTTTCCTGGTTAGTTGGTTTATAATTATTTTTCAAGGAAATAAAAAAAAACCTCTTTCTTTGTTTCAAGAACAAATGCATCATGCCAGTGAAAGAACAGAGAACAAAAAGAGAACATTCTGAAAAAAGTAACGTCATCATTATACCACGCCTTTTTTCTTTTTGGTAGGCCGAGACTATACAACATCATCTGCTACAGTCTAAATACAAAGTAATTACAGTGATATAATTTTAGAAATAGAAAACCAGCAATTAAAGCTATAATACAGTCCACTATTTTTTATTGACAATTCCTAGGTGTTCCCTTAGAAAAGATACCTATTCTTAACAATGTGTTCAGAATTCCTGCTAAAATTTCAATTATCAAGGAAATACTCTCAAAAAATAAAAGAAGAGATACTACGGATCCATTAAAACGAAGAACATAATCGGGTACCCAATAAATTATGGCGGTATCGTAAATTGAAAAGAAAAACGTTACGGGAATTAAGGAGGCTCGTAACTAGTGATCTACGTCGGTACCTTTGTGTTTGAGGCCACGAGATGTATGAGGTAGCACCTTTTATATTAACTTGTCCCAACGGGTATTCGTCGCGGTTTTTGGTTTAACCTCTAACCTATTTGCCAAGTTCTGAATCCCTGTAGGGCTAGATCACTGTGTAGTTCAATATTTATGTTGTTGACTTAAAAAAGAAAGTTTTATGGCAAAAGCAGTACTAGTAAGCAGCCAAAGATATTTTAATTGTTTATAGTAGGTACTGGTGAATATCCATTCCGAAAACGACATAACCATTGCGCATAGTGAGTTATTTGCCAAATATTGAAATTTGCAAGGACCTCGGCAAGCATGCATTGAAGAGTACTTTTATAGCCTTTTATGTGGTATGATCACGTTTCTTCTGTAGATATTTCTAGCCTGATGATACAATTTACAAGGCTTTAATGTTTTACCATAAAGGTGGAATCTTGGAGTATTAAACCAATGGGAGTTCTTACACTCACTGTTTTATTTCTCAAATGTACAGCCAGGTCGAGTGCCGAGGAAACGCTCACAAAGACTATAACATTATTTCATAGATCGCGATTCACACACTGCTCAAAATCAGCACACACACATACACTAAAAGATGACGCTATACGTAAACTAGTTATGGTCTTTATCATCATTATACTGTTCAGGCAGTTAGAGACAAAAGCGCCATCTGCTGCAATCTAAACACACTTCCTTGGCTTTATTTATACTCATAAATGTGGTCATACATGCCCGAGTATTATCTTTTTAAGCGAGAGCGTCTGGATATGGCAACTCTTTTTGTATTAATGCTCTAACTAAGAGACACATGACTTTCATATTACAAGGAATATTCTGTCTCTAATAATTCAATATTTCACCCTCGTGCACTTCAGTACAGCTTATATCAAAGACGATATTAAACATTCATTGCTGAATATATTGCAAAGCCTAATGCAACACTCGGCACAGACTCACTAATATGGAGTAATGTATTACGTAACATTTGCTCTGATTAGACGGCGAGCATATTGACGATTTGTATAAGGGAAATATGTATTTTTTATTAAATTGATTATTAATGAATATTTTGTAAAAGATCGTAGTTTCGAACAAAATATAATATCTATTTTAAAGACGAGCGTCGTGATCTAATGGTCCATGTTACGGTCTGCCATTCACGAGGTCGCGGCTTCGATACCCGCTCGGGACAGTCATTTGTGTGAAATTTATAATTGTCATACAAATGTTTGTACTGCATCTGGGTGTTTGCTATGTTAAAATACATGCAAAACACCCATGTATTAACAAAATAAAAGTAGTATAATGTTTTCTATCCGTATTCTTGTTCCCGTAGCATAAGCATATAAACTTATCTTGGGACCAGAGGACGTTGTGTCTAATGTCCATGAGTAGTTAAGTCCACATTTTTTTTTAAATAATGCACATTAGTACTTGATCTCATTCCACCTGATGGTAAGCGGCAATGGAATCGGCAATGGAACATATGATAGTAAAGCATATTAAGTATGTAAGAAGCCTTTTTACCCTATTTTTGAACGTGTCTACATTGTAAGTCATTACAACAGGCTGTGGTTTATTACGCGTCAGGTCTAGCGTTCTCTGTCTCGGAAGATTTGAGAAAAATCGAAATTGGATGCGGTAAAAATCTGCATAACTTTAGGCATTTTACTTCGAATGGATAAAAATATTCTACACTTAAACATTTTAGTATAACTTTTAAGGAATTTTACTTCTTAATAATTATTTTAGCATTAAATAAATTAACAACACAAAATATTTAATTACATTCTCATAAAATTTACGTTTTTAAATATATTTCTTTATCAACACTTTCAGACAATTAATCCGTCTTTTCAATGCTGCAAATGCATCATTTGTCAAAATAATACCACATCTATCGAACATATTTAAGCTTCCCTAACATTAGCACCCTTTTTAATATCCTCCGAAATAGAGGGGTAAGGTGCCCTATTAGAGGTCGAGGTATTTCAACGAGGTCCGTATTTGACATAGCGTTGTGTGCTTCACTTTATAGCAGGTACTTTTACCCATTGTGTGACGACTCGACTGACTAAATGTATGAAAGGTTCAGCTACTTGAGAATTTATATATTTTCTGTGTAGCCAATTCTATAAAAAAGTTAAAAGAACTTGAACTGAAATTTTTATTGCAAACTAAGTGTGCTTTCAAGGTGGTAAAATACATATATAAAAAGTGCTTTTGACTCAGGCTCAGGCAGTACTTAACTATTTATTTATTTACGGACGGGCCACAGATTTAACTGACTGCCGTTCACAGGTCGCGGGTTCGATTCCCGATTGGGAGAGTCATTTGTATGACAATTTTAGACATATCACATAATATTTTTGGAAATCATTTAATATTTACAAGAGTGGAATATGACACATTGCCCTGATCCAAGTAACGGGATAAGGATAATAAACAGATAACTATACTACGCAACAATTTATTTAGTAAAAGCATAGCAAGTCAATTGCAAAAATTCATAAACTAATGTAGAAATACATGTACAGTCATTATTTTCGGTCCAATTGTGTTCTGTAAAGAACACTAAGTGATCGATTGATCGGGTTGGTGCAAACCGATCAATAGATGGCGTTGTACACAAAACATCGCACGATGTTTAACTCACATTGAGAAGGTTGTAGTGGAAGATTTGGTAAACAGATGCGGCAACCATGATAGCTCTGATGGGAGAGCAACGGAACGGTATTCCGAGGTCGTGGGTTCAAGTCCCGCTCATGGTTATCATTTTTTCCACTATAATTTAGTTTATTTATACTACGCAAGGTTTATCTTTTCAATTAAATGAAGTATTTCAACAAAATAAAATCCATTTCGACATACAATCAAGATACTGATAAAAACGCCATCTACCAATTAGTAGTTTACCAGTACTAATGGATCTCATTATTTGAGTATATCTCGTTTGTTATCATAATTATTTGATCACAGGTGCATGTTCTGATTTAACTAATTGTAACAGATTATCACCGCGTAGTTCTTTAATTACAGACAGAAAGACAAACAGTTTTTATGTTACTAATAGGTAGGTACATTATAATAGCCAGATGTATGTAATTTACACCAATTAAAAAGTATATTCGTTTTCTACATTAATATAGTATTATATTCGTTTTCCCATTTCATACTTAAGAAATACTAATTGGGATTGTTCATTATTTTTGACCTACTGTTTTTATATTCTTTTCAGAAAATATAGACTATTATAAGCAACTAATTTCAATATTATTGAAATATTCACTACACAGAATTTTTAAAAAATTCTTGAAGATATTACTTTAAATGTTGTGACGTCATCGTTTTACGCAATCTGTGTATAGACTTTACTTGATAGACTTAATACAGATTGCACTTTATCTTTTCAAAGTTGACAAGTTGATATAATAGACCAATTTTAACTCCACTTCAGAGTAGTATATCCCTAAAAACGCCTTAATATTTTAAGTCCGTCATTTCAAGGGCAAATAGAGATCATTTGCTTTTTTTGAAAAAATAATCGTTAATATAGCAAATTTTCCGAAAAAAACTAATGATCAGAAACTCTATTCCTCGAAATGGTTTTCGAATTAAGAGTTTTAAAAAAATATGAACAATGCCCATTACAGACAGAAAGACAAACAGTTTTTATGTTACTAATAGGTAAATTGTAATAGCCAGATGTATGTAATTTACACCAATTAAAAAGTATATTCCCATTTCATACTTAAGAAATACTAATTGATATTAATTCCATTGATTAAAGATAGAATTAATAGATGTTTCTATTATCCGTATACCTATGTGGTGGCGGATTCAGAATACAAGTGTTACCATCCCATTTTTTTCCCATGGTGCTGTAAGAGCCAACTAAGGAATAATATATGCTAAATAAACTAAATTATAGTGGAAAAATGATAACCATGAGCAGAACTTGAACCCTCGACCTCGGAATACCGTTCTGTTGCTCTCCGAACTGAGCTATCATGGTTCCCGCATATATTTACCAAATCTTCCACTACAATCTTCTCAATGTGAGTTAAACATCGTGCGATGTTTTTTGTACAACGCCATCTATTGAGCGGTTTGCACCAACTCGATCAATCGATCACTTAGTTTTCTTTACAGAACACAATTGGACCAAAATAATGACTGTACATGTATTTCTACATATATTATACTTTAGTTTATAGTTTAATATATTTAAGTTTATTGTAAATAAAATGTAAATATTCATGGACATTTCACACAACGTCCTCTGGTCCCAAGCTAAGCTTATAAATGCTTGTGTTATGGGTACCAGAATACGGATATACTACATAAACTACTTTTCTTTTGTAAATACATACTTATAATACACTAGCTGGCCCGGAAAACGTTGTTTTGCCATATCAAAAAAATAGAAAAAAAAATAAAAAAAAAAGAACTTTAAACCTCACGGAGCCCGAGACCTTTCCAACGAATGCAAAACCGTGGAAATCGGTCCGTGCGTTCTGGAGTTATAGCGTCAGGAAGAAAAACCCGACTTATTTTTATATAATACATAGAAAACACCCAGACGCAGTACAAACATTTGTATGACATTTATGGATAACACACAAATGATTGTCCCAAGCGGGAATCGAACCTGCGACCTCGTGAACGGCAGTCCATTACATAAACCACTCCACCACGAAGCCCGTCGAATTATTATAGAATTTAATTTTATAGTTACTATAATTTAGTTTATTTAGTAAAAGCATAGCAAGTCAATTGCAAAAATTAATAAATTAATGTAGAAATAATATAAGCTGTAAACGACTACTGTGAGAGACTTGAAACTAAACCCTGTGCCAGCACGCCTGGTCATCTCGGCACCGTAGACCATAATCCCTACCAAAGTTGACAAGCCCCGTGCCCAGTAGTGGGAAGTTAATGGACTGGAGAAGATCAGAGAAGGAGAGGTTCCGCGCTGTCCAGGCGTGAAGGCACAGAGTTTATTTTAGAGCCTTCCGTCTCTCACAGAGGATGTTATCTGTATACAATATCTCTTAGCTGGCTTTTACAGCACCCTGTAAAGGAAAAGGGGTTAGGGCCGATTATATTATAAGTTATAATGTAAGTTAGTTTGTATTTCAAGGTAGGCCTGGATGTGGAAGGCGGAGAACCGTGTTTTGAGGCGCGTTTTGGAAAAGGCTTATGTCCAGCAGTGGAGTACAATAAGTTGACTTGATTGATTGATTTCTTAGTACTTTCTGGATAATACAACTAAAGAAGTAGTACCAGAGATTAGCGCGATTATAAGTATCGATGGAGCTATAAAAGTCACACATAAACGTATCATGGGTTTAATAAATTAAATTATGGTGGAAAAAGTGATTACCGCAAGCGGCAATTGAACCCACGACCTCGGAATACCGTTCCGTAGCTCTGCCAACTGAGCTCATTGCGGTCGTGCTAACAGTAACCAAATTAGACAACCACAATCGTCACTCGATTGAGTTTATATCGTATTTTTACGTACAACGCCATCTATCGAGAATGTTTTGCAACAATCTCGACCAGCCACCTAGTATTCTTTACAGCGGCCGTATTATGAGCTCTTATTCCCAGGCCGTTTACGCCGTGAATGGAACTGCCCGGCAAATTCGTAATATGAACATAACTCCCAGCCATCCAGTTTGCTAAAACAGTCATAGATTAATATGTTTATAGTGAAGGTACAACTAAAACTTTAAATACTAACTAAAATTTTTCAACTAAATGTTTTATGTTTACCATAATACATAATTTAGTCAGGCAGTGTACGGCCTGCTTGGAACTTGCATGATTTTTAAAAAGCTCATAATACGCCCGCAGAATACAATTGGGCTGAAAATAATGACGCGACTTTCATTACTAAAGTAATTTAGTGATCACTTTTTCCACAGTAATTTAATTTATTAAGTGAAAGCATAGCATTTCAATTGCAAAATTAATAATAAATAAAAATAATAATAAATCTTTATGGACATTTCACACAACGTCCTCTGGTCCCACGCTAAGCTTATTATGCTTGTGTTATGGGTACCAGAATACGGATAGAATACATAAACTACTTTTCTTTTGTAAATACATACTTATTATACATAGTAAACACCTAGACGCAGAATAAACATTTGTATGACATTTATAAATATCACACAAATGAATGTCCGAGGCGGAAATCGAATCCGCGACCTCGTGAACGACAGTCCGTTATATGAACCACTAGACCACGGAGCCCGTCAGTAAATAAATTTAATAAATTACTTTCGTATCGTGGGTTATTTATTTGCAGAAGTATTTCTCTATTGAATCCTCCAATAAACCAGTGTTATCATTTTGTATCAGTAGGTAATATGTACCTATAACAAGCTTACCCTATATGATGGATCGTCTAGTCTAAGATAAAGTGACTTACGAACTAACTCGACATCTCTCTGAACCTATATTCTAACTTATATTACATACCACCGCTGTAACTAAACTTCAACATCATCTATCTAAAATCATAAAGGGAGATAAGAGCTTTGAGCTTGGCTTAGAGATATTTGTGTACTTACTGTTTATTTATACCTAAGGCAAATTAGTTTTACTCAATAGTACTGATTTAGTCTAGTGGTCTTATTCATAATGACTTATCAGAAATTTAAAAGTTCGCTAAAATCGGTTCGATAAAATTGTCAAAAATTGTTATTCATAATAGTCTTTTTACGATAAAACGTTTATTATTTCTCCGATAAAATCTCCGTTTAAACCTCCGATAAGTCATTATGAATAAGACCATAAATATCTTCTTAACACTGGCACTTGCACGATTCATTTATTGAAAACCCATTGGAAATGAATTACGACGCGTATTTCACACCACATCCTCTGTTCCCAAGCTAAGCTTATGTGCCTCTGTTATGGGTAGGTACCAGAATACATAAACTAATTTTCTTTTGTAAATACATACTTATAATACATAGAAAATACTCTGACGCACACACATAGTGCAAACATCTATAAACTATGACAAATAAAAATAATTGTCCCGTGCGGGAATTGAACCCGCGACCTCGTGAACGGCAATCCGTTAAATGAACCACTAGACCACGAGGCCAGTCTATAATCCTTCCCAAAGTGGAGGAGCCCCGTGCCTAAAAGTGGGACCTTAACGAGTTGGAGAAAGAAGGAGGGACAGAGGTAGAGAACGAGAACTTTATATTAGCATGAGTAGGTAGTGTTACGAAAAATAAATATGTATAATCAAGAAAAATCTCTATCAATGGCCTCGATCTGAACTTTTATATTCACAGTACATAAATCAAAGCTATATAACGAAGATGAGAAGTTTGTTCCAATGTACCAAACTTTGGACACGTAGTATTTTTATCTTATCTTTTTTTTGCCGTCATCGCCTCTTTAAGCCTTAATGAATTATTCAGTACATGATCCGGTAGTTTTCCATGAGAGTTACAAGTTGTGCTTTTGCGTGCACAGGTTTTAATAACATCCTTGTATCGTTGTTTTCCAAATTAAACAATCTTAGCTCACAGATCAGCTCTAATAGATTGAGCATAATTATCATTTTTCTTGCCCTTATCCCTTTATTCGGGGTCGGCACAACATGACTTCACTTTTAACATGTATGTTGTAAGTTGTTCTGCTCTTATGTTGGAAAAATATATGCTTTCTTTCTTTCTATTTACTCATACCTGTGCATTGGGGTTTCGCTAATTTTTACGACCAGTCGCCGGTCTGACGTCAACTCTCCCCGGACATGTGCTCAGGTGTCATGCGACGTGGTTCCTTCGGTCGATTCTTACAACCATTGCAGGCAAGACATGGGGAGGTGACACCTGAATTTTTTTGCCGGTCACTCCACAGATCCTCTAGCTTTACAAGCTTTTAGATTTTTGAATGCGCTCTGGGTTACGGACTAGTATTAATCTAAGGAAGATTGTGCACTATGTTTCGATGATGGGCGGCACTTGGTCCAACGTCCATACATAGATGGTCAGTGTCCTTTACACGCTGTCTTTTCATACATTATCTATGCGAGAATAGCGCATAGGTTCGGTAAGCGCTGATTGCCATGCGTGAGTGAATCTATTAGGAGTGATCTTGTATCTTAGATTCTGATATTATATTCTTAGCCGTGGTTTATCTTTTAAATATTTTATTACATATGTCTTAAGGGAAAGGGGAAGAGTTTGAAAAGCAGACGAGCGTGTATGAGGAGAATTATAAACATTTAGAAACAAAATCTGTAGGCAAAAATAAGAGTTTCTTGTGCGCCTTGTTCAATTTGCTTATTCTTTAAAACATCTTAGGTTATGATAATACTCAAATACATCTATTCTAATATTAAAAAGAGATAGAGTTTGTTATATATGTATTTGTATTATTACTACTTCTTTTTATATCATTATTACCTTTTTTTAGGGTTACGTACCCAAAGGGTAAAAACGGGACCCTATTACTAAGACTTCGCTGTCCGTCCGTCCGTCCGTCTGTCACCAGGCTGTATCTCAAGAACGGTGATAGCTAGACAGTTGAAATTTTCACAGATGATGTATTTCTATTGCCGCTATAACAACAAATACTAAAAATAAAATAAAATAAATATTTAAGGGGGGCTCCCATACAACAAACATGATTTTTTTACCGTTTCTTGCTCGATACTAATAACGTTGCCTTATGTTGCATAGATAATGGTACGGAACCCTTCGTGCGCGAGTCCGACTCGCACTTGACCAATTTTTGTTGTTTTCGTTTTGCTTTATTTATCTGCGTCAACTAAAGATAGTTGGTGATGAGCGTCACTTGTTGCAGATTAGGACATTGGAGAATATCAGCGTTGTGATTGCTAAATACTCCGTGAGGTGACGGATTAAGAATACAAGTGTCACCACCCCATCTCCTCCCAAGGGTGCTGTAAAGGTCAGCTACGGGATGTCGCACACTGATAACATCTTCTCTGAGAGACGGAAAACTCGAAAATAAACCCTGTGCCAACACGCCTGGTCAGCGCAACACAGTAGACCATAATCCCTCCCAAAGTGGCGGATGCCCGTGCCCAACAGTGGGACGTAAATGGGCTGGAGAAGAAGAAGATTGCTAAATGCTGTCACAACATATGCTGATCAATGCTCCTTTTGTCTCCCATATCGCACATAACGCAGTTTTTATATAATTACTACCTGACCCGGCAAACTTTGTTTTGCTATACTAAAAAAAAAGTTTGAAAAATAGATGTTGGCCGATTCTCAGACCTACTGAATATGCATGTAAAATTTCATAAAAATCGGTCTAGCCGTTTCGGAGGAGTACGGTAACTAACACTGTGACACGTGAATTTTATATATAAGATAACAATTTATACCTACTACTTTTCTTTTTCTGTGTAATATTTTGGAGAGGCAATAAAATATTTCTTTCTTACTTTCTTATATGTATGTAGGCCTGTAGGAAGTAATATCCAAAAGTATTGGCTTGATCTCAAAAATTAAAAGAGCACAGCAATAGTTACAAATCTAAATAAGTATGGGTCTTTTTAGGATTCTGTAAACCAGGGTAAAATGGGTCCCTATTACTGACACTTGGCTGTGCGTCGGACTTTTTGTCACTAGGTTGTATCTTAGGAACGGGGCTAGCTAGAGAGCTTAAAATTTCATAGTTTATGTATATCGGTTGCTGGTACAACAAAAAATACTCATTATCATCATTCTCCTGCCCTTATACCGTTCTGTATGACAAATACATTATAAAGGTAACTTTGTTTGTAAGTTCAACTAGTACTTGTCGATTTCTTTCACAATGAAAGTTGCTGATTGACCAATACCATTTCTGTACGTTTTTTTTTTAAATTCAATTTAGTTTCGAAGACGTCAAAGACAGTACAAGTTAGTATTATTTGTTAATATTACCGGGACTACAATCGCGTTAATAACTTAATAAATTAAATTACGGTGGAAAAAGTGATTATCGCAAGCGGGACTCGAACCTACGACCTCGGAATACCGTTCCGTAGCTCTGCCCACTGAGCTTATTGCGGTCGTGCTTTTCAGTAAACAATTAGGCCACCGTAATCGTCACTCGATTGAGTTTATATCGTATTTCTACGTGCAACGCCATCTATCAAGAATGCTTTGCAACATCTCGACCAACCACCTAATAAGCAATAAGCTCAGTTGGCAGAGCTACGGAACGGTATTCCGAGTCCCGCTTGCGGTAGGTAATCACTTTTTCCACCGTAATTTAATTTTCTAATTGCATAGCATGTCAATAGCAAAATTAATAAATTACTTTAGTCACGTTAATAACTGGTAAAAAGGCACAATAACTTTGCTCCCGACACAGTCGACCCGTGACCACGATCAATGCAACTCGGTCGAAACGTCGGGAGCAAAGGTATTGTGCCTTTTTAACAGTTATTAACGTGTTGGTGTGCTGGTAATATTAACAAAGTATGAGTTCAAATCGCGTAAGTTTAAAATCAATAAGTTTGTATTATACCATATTCTTTAGAATTAAAAATAAGGCTACATCTGTGTTACAATCCGTAACATATTTTGTAAAATATTATAATTAATTGTTTCTTTGTTCAAGATACATTATATAAGTAAAGAATAAAGAAGTCCCATTAATTTGAATCAGAGTTTTACTTGCGGTATTTATTCGCTAAATGAGTTTTAAATTGTTATACTCCATCAATCAATTTCATTTCGAAAGATTTATATAATTATTAATTGAGACAGGATAAATTGTATATGGACTTATACCGGTGTTTTATTGAAATCTGAAGAAAAAACACTTTTTGTTTTAATTTTTTTTTAACTTTGTTGTCTGCTAGATTTATTTATTACTCTGTGGAGATTTTAATAATGTTATAAATAAATAAATAATACACCAATTCTTTTTACATAACTAAACATAACTTAAACATCCTGATCTTTATTTCTTTACTGATTATAGAACAGAGTCGTTATTTTTGTATGTATGTCCCTCTGTGAGCCTCCTCTCCAGCCCATTTACGTCCTACTATTGGGCAAGGGCCTCTTCCACTTTGGTATTATGGTCTACTGTGCCGTGCTGAGCAGGCGTGTTGGCACAGGGTTTATTTTCGAGTTTTCCGTCTCTCACAGAGGATGTTATCTGTGTGCAATATCAATAAGAATTGGTGTCTGCATCTAACAAATAAGTGACCTAATTAAAACTCAAACCCAATATCTCTTACAAAAAAGTAATCACTAAATCACAAGGTATTAAGGATTTAATTATTAAAATTTATACTCAAAGAAGTGTCATAAAGCCTTAATCGTTAAACTTTATCCTCACAAAAGTGCTATAGCATTAAAATTGCAAATCCACCATGACCGTTCACGACGCCATAAAAATCTATTAACACGACTTGCATTTTAAAAGCTAAGAACGCCCGTCTGGGAAATTATCGTGTCTGAAAACACTGAAATTTTGATATCTCGTTCGTTCCTCCGAGCATTAATCAAACAGGAGCTACCACTGTCAGAAGAAAAATATAAAAGAGCAATCCTCATACTCTTTGTGTGTGGACAACGAAGGCAATTCTTATGCATCAAAAACTTAAACTAACTTAACTAAAATGAAAACAACTATGTTGAATTTTGATTAATTGGCCATTTCGTTGTATTCATTTATATTTAGTTAAAAACATAAATACACAGCTTTTATAGGAAAAACTTGAGTTCACTAGGTAAAATCTAAAATCACCAACTCTATTAATTTTAATGTTTTAGTTAAGTATAATCATGCACATAGAATTGGTGCCAGTGTCGTCTCTTGGTATTTTGGGCGGGCTGTGCTTAGCAAGCAATAAATAAATAAATATTCACGGACATTTCACACAACGTCCTCTGGTCGCAAGATAAGCTTATATGCTTGTGTTATGGGTACCAGAATACGGATATAATACATAAACTACTTTTCTTTTGTAAATACATACTTATAATACATAGTAAACATCCAGACGCAGTACAAACATTTGTATGACCATTAAAAACATCACACAAATGATTGTCCTGACCGGGAATCGAACCCGAGACCTTGTGAACGGCAGTCCGTTATATGAACCATTAGACCACGAGGCCCGACCTATTTACCGCAATGAAATTACGTTACAGTGTTTGTGTGCGTTATCTCGGCACCATTAAACCTGACAGTATATCTGACAAACAAAATAGCGTGGTCAACAACTCATCATTCTAACATCATGCCTTTCTACCATGGGGTAGACAGAGACTATAGACCGTCATCTGCAAAGATCCAAACATACTTGCTTGGTTAAAATAATATCTCTAAAACTTGTGCGATTCATTTCTTTAGATAAAACCACTTTTTACAGATTTGTATGTTTCGGAGACTTTGCGGTCACGTCAGGCTAAAAATTAAAACAAATACAGGCGTTTAAATCCGTAAAAAAATGGATTTAATTTGATACTTTCTTGGTTTCACTTACGCTCATACATAATATCGTACGTAACTACTCCGGTTGGTTTAATTACTCTAAGCTTTCATTCTGACAAAGCTGTTCCGCCATGGACTGAAATCGAGATTATATAATGTAGGAGCAAGTAAACTCGAGAAGTTATAGCATAGCCGCCTCCTGATTACTACAAAGGAAATGAATTTAATAAAAAGCGAATAATATCGCTTAACACAAGAGCAAGAAGGAACGGCAAGAAATATGTATGCTTGTTTAAAATTCAATACAAACCAAAGTGCAATGTTTTAAAGTAACATTTTAGAGTGTACTTGAAAAATACGGACATTATAGTTCATATATTTTATTTTTAACTGCTGTAGAGGCATTATATATCGACTTACAGTGTTGTGAAATATTATCTAATCAATACTAATATTATAATGCTGAAGAGTTTGTTTGTTTGTTTGGACGTAATAATCTCAGGAACCACTGGTCCGATAGGAAAAATTGTTTCAGTGTTGGATAGTACATTTAACGAGGAAGGCTATAGGCTATACAACATCACGCTGCGACCAATAGGAGCGAAGCATCAGTGAAAAATGATGCAAAAACGGGGAAAGTTTTCCAAATGGCACGCTTTTACATTTATAAACTCTCGTACTTTTATATTTCCACTCACAATTTTTCTTTTTATAAGACGCTCCCCGAATATAACCTTTATGATTCAAACCCTGACTGCCATCTCGTACATATATGATTTTTGTTAAGATTGTAGGTGAAATAAAAAGACAATCTTATTTTCTTTAAATGTATTCCGCTTAACACATTCGGGCTTTGTTTTCTTGAAACGAAAATAAAATAACAATTTTAACTTAAGAAAAATCGGCCAAGTACGAACCAAGAAATTTAAATAAAATTTTAATATTTATTGTATTTTGGTATTTGTTGTTATAGCGTCAACAGAATATATACGTTCATCATTTGTGAAAGCTTCAACTCTTTAGTTATCATTATTCCTTATATTATATACACATATAGCCTGGTGACAGAAAAAGGATAGAGAAATAGTTGAACAGACAGGGAAATATCAGTAATAGGACCCCATTTTACCTTTTGGGACAAAATCCTAAAAATAGAATGTTTCGCGAAGCTAGAACTCCAATTAGTGGAACAAGATAATATTTGCGCAAAAAATGAATGAATGAAAAAATGAAAATGAAGTGGCAATGGGCAGGCCACATCGCTCGTAGGACTGACGATCGTTGGGGAAGAAAAGTCCTAGAGTGGCGACTACGTACCGGACGACGCAGCGTTGGGCGGCCCCCGGCAAGGTGGATCGACGATATCGTCAAGGTCGCGGGGAGACATTGGATGCAGGCGGCACAGGACCGCGCGTTGTGGCGTTCTATGGGGGAGGCCTATGTCCAACAGTGGACGAAGAGAGGCTGATGGATGGATGGATGGATAATGAAAATTGGAGATACATTTTATTATATTACTTATCTTTCTGTTATATTATTATTACAAATAAACCAAATATAAACAGAAATTTCTCGCAAAAACACTCACAAATTTGAAAGGAAAATTTACTGATGCACGAATAATTTTGCTTTCAGTGTACGAATTTCTCTGACGATTTCTAATAGGGAAAATAATATTTGTCCGTGTTAAATATAAACATCAAATATATCAAATTAACGTAAAGTGTGTAAAAAAAAATTCCGATCAATCTGAAATGACATAGCTGTTTTATGGATACGTACCGAGCCAAAAAAAGCGTTTTATATAGAAAATACAAACTGTGTGCCTAAGCACGGGCAAAACTATAGAATATAGATGGTTAGAAGGAGACCATAAATATATGCGGAACCCATTATTGCCTGGAGTACGTCACATTATAACCTTGATATTATAATACTTAGGAGAAGTAAGCGTGACAACATAATTTTAAGTAATAAAGGGAGCATTCCAACGCTTCAAGTACTCGCTCAAGTTACTTGTCCGGATTGCTACATAATCACTAGTTATTCCGTTATTATGAGTGTATGCATAAAAGAGGAGTATAAGCATTTAATAACAGCTAGTCCAGGAATCGTCCGACTACACCGCTTAAAAATGACATGTGTAAATTGAGTCTCCGTGTGGTAATGGATTAAGAATACAAGTGTCACCACCCCTTTACCTTCTCAGGGTGCTGTAAAAGCCAACTAAGCGATATTGCTCACAGATAACATCCTCTATTAAACTCAAAATTAAAGCCTGTGTCAACGTCCCTGGTCAGCGCGGCACAGCAGACAATAATAACTCCCGAAAAGGAAGGACGGCTCGGGCTAAACTGTGGGACATTAAAAGGCTGGAAAAAGACAGGGAGTATGAGTCTACACGAGTACATTCTCTTTCTTTCATATCCTAGTTCGCACAGTCCATCCCTCCTTCTTCTTCTAGACATCATACGCTACATATATTTTGCCCATAAAAAGCTCATGTTTAAAAATGGAACGAGTAACTATACTTATACAAACGAAGCACTAAGAAGCAAAACCAAAAGAAAGCAATTTGCCCCATGGCGTAGATAAGTATAGCCCTAATTATACTTATATTGTCTCACTTCTGTTCCGATGCGGTCTGTGGTTCGATATTACATTGAGGGATAATAGCGTGGTATAATTTGACGCCGTATACACATAATCATGGTAATATTTATGAAACATACTATTAAGATATAGCAGATTTTGGAATATTTAAGGGAATATTGTGGTTTCTATTGTAGTGTTGATATTATGAAGTGTTGCGGTTAGAGTTCAAAAGCTTTGTTGTTCTTGTAAAGTAATTTTATGTACAAGAAACTTCCTTTGTCATTTTTTGTAATAAAACTTCAACCAAGAGACTTTAGTTACAGGAAAAAAGTCTAGCCATAACTATTTTTCTTTCTTTATTTCTTTCTATAAATCTGTCCTATTATTATTAATCAATACTAATATTATAAATCAGAAGAGTTTGTTTGTTTGCACGCGCTAATTTTAGGAACTACTGGTCCGATTTGTAAAATTCTTACAGTGTTAAATAGTACATTTAGGCAATATAACATCACGTTGCGACCAATAGGAAGGGAAGCATCAGTGAAAAATGTTGCAAAAACGGGGAAATTTTTCTAAATTCTATTTGTACTAAAGATTCTTTCCGGTTGTATTCACTACGCTAAGAATAATATAGAAAGGAGCAGGAATTAAACTAAAAATTAATCTTAAAACTATACGCTTCCAGTAGTGACAAATAAAGTAAGAAAAATTAAAGTAGATACTTTAATCTTAACAAGCGACATTAATTAAAATGATATGCCTTATAACGCACAATGCACTGTAAAAGTTAACATTTATTACTGCATACAATGGCGATGCGAGGAAATGCACCAAAAAATGTATAAAAGCTTAATTTAAATTGTTTATTGCGTATTCATTTTGTTTTAAACATGTTGATAACTGTTTCATTCAAATTTAATGACAATTTACGTTAACTGCTATCGCTTGTGTGTAATAATTGCCCAGGCTATGTTTTACCAATAAGAGGGGCATTCAAGGATAAAAAGGCCATTGTGGATAGACTACTAGGCTTAACAATTCGTTATGCAGTAGGGATTGAGGAGCCAGTGTAATCGCGAAAACCCGGGCGTGTTTTTTAGTCTCCTCGCCTAAACCGGGTCATAGTATGTGCCTTGAGGGTGAACATGGCTCGGCACTAGAGGTGGCCACTCCGGGTAGCGGCACTGGCTTTGCTCCCGCTCTCGCAGCGCCTGAGAGTCCAGGCGAGCCTGATAGTTGAATAATTTTAGAAAATTACTTATAGAAACATTCAACTATCAGGCTCGCCTGGTCTTCTTTACAAACAAGGTAGACCTTGTCAACTTGTCCTAGTAGAAAAACTGTCTCAGAAACCAAATAAATATAGCACCTGCTATCAAAATCAATTATAAGTATGTAATTGTATTGGGATTTCTAATTTTTATATGACTAATATCATCAAAGCCCAAATCAAATGCCCACAACAAACGCACCTAAAACAATCAAACTTCACAGTTACATTAATGACGGACAGATTCAACGTGTGAGACAAATGAACCTATTTATTTTATTCACCCATTAAATTGACTGAGACGTGAGATTGTAATCACAAAGACTAATCTTTATAACATTAACAAACTTTCTAGTGGCAAAAGCAATATTTTAAAAGTAAAAGTTTAGGTATTGAAAACGTCGATTATATTTTCTTTTTAGGGTTCCGTACCCAAAGGGTAAAAACGGGACCCTATTACTGAGACTTCACTGTCCGTCCGTCCGTCCGTCTGTCACCAGGCTGTATCTCAAGAACGGTGATAGCTAGACAGTTAAAATTTTCACACATGATGTATTTCTATTGCCGCTATAACAACAAATACTAAAAATAAAATAAAATAAATATTTAAGGGGGGCTCCCATACAACAAACATTATTTTTTTACCGTTTCTTGCTCGATACTAATAACGTTGCCTTATGTTGCATAGATAATGGTACGGAACCCTTCGTGCGCGAGTCCGACTCGCACTTGACCAATTTTATTTATAATTTTGCGGCTTTACCCATGGTTCCTGTAAGATCCTGATCACATCCCTAGACAAGCTCTAGAATGGTCCCTATACAAGGTAAGAGAAGACGTGGCCGCCCTAAACACACATAAAGGTGTTACGTGGCAACGGAGTTGAAGAGAATCGGTCTATCATGACCCGAGACGAAACGCGTAGCCCAAGATAAACGTGTACGCAGACGTACTGTAGACGCCCTCTGCCTCACCTGGGGGACATAAGACAATAAGTAAGTAAATACTGAAGGTAAATACTCACAACACAAAAAACCATTTTTAAATCAATAAAATTGCGTGCACGTGCAGTAAAAACACGCTTTATTTAATCGAATTATTGCATTGTCATCGGTCTTTGACAGGTGTGCAAAATTTGAATAGAATCTGACCGTTTAAAGTGGGTCAAAATAGCGTCCAAAGGAGTCGGTTACAAACATACAAACATACAAACAAACATACAAACAAACATACAAACAAACATACAAACAAACATACAAACAAACATACAAACAAACATACAAGTGAAGCTAATATAAAGCGTGTAAAAATAATAAACACAAAATACAATAAGTCCAGGGATACGCACGTTCTGAAATTGACCAATTACGTACAACAAAAATTGCACAACGCGATCAATTTAATCGTTGCTTTTAAACGCTGAGCCGGCTTGAAAAGAATTAAAATTCCAATCGGCACACAAACCTCCAATGAAAAATATCGGTTAATCGATTTGAGTGGAGCGGTAAATAACCAGCATGCTTCATATCGTTGGATTTAAATACTAAAAAGCTTTGACTATAGACGATATTTTTTTTTTCAAAATTTAGTTTAAAGTAACATAACTTTTGTTTATTATTTTATTTTTAAATTAGCTGTTGTTCGGAACTTCGTACGAGTGGAATTTAGAAACTGAAAAACGTTAACAAATTACATAAAAAAGCTTAAAATTTGCTTTATCTATATAAATACTAGTTAATGTCCGCGATTTCACCCGCGTTAATTATATTTAATATAGTTATTGAGTTATCTCCTCAAATATACATCAAACCTTAACAAATTATACAATAAATAATAGTTTAAAAAAACTAAAAAACACGCTTTATTTAATCGAATTATTGCATTGTCATCGGTCTTTGACAGGTGTGCAAAATTTGAAAAGAATCTGACCGTTTAAAGTGGGTCAAAATAGCGTCCAAAGGAGTCGGTTACAAACATACAAACAAACATACAAACCAACATACAAGTGAAGCTAATATAAAGCGTGTAAAAAAGCCATCCTCTTAAACCATTCTATCTACTAAAAAAACCGCATCAAAATCCGTTGCGTATTTTTGAACATATTATAAGCTCACATAGGGACATACAATATAAAAATATCGACTTTGTTTTATAATAAGTAAACAATTTTTGACAAATTTTGCGAACCGAATTTCGCGAACTTTGAAACCTCTGATAAGTCATTATGAATAAGACCATTAATCTTTATCTTTACTTATTACAAAATTAAGTCGTTATTTTTGTATGTATGTCCCCATGTGAGCTTAAATCTTCAAAAGTACCTAACGGATTTTGATGAGATATTTTTAATCGTGTTTCAAGAGTTCGTGTTTATTTATATAGATAAAGCAAATTTACATCCTTAAATAAAAATAAAAAAATTGGTCAAGTGCGAGTCGGACATGCGCACGAAGGGTTCCGTACCATTATCTATGCAACATAAGGCAACGTTATTAGTATCGAGCAAGAAACGGTAAAATAATCATGTTTGTTGTATGGGAGCCCCCCTTAAATCTTTATTTTAATTTTAGTATTTGTTGTTATAGCGGCAATAGAAATACATCATCTGTGAAAATTTCAACTGTCTAGCTATCACCGTTCTTGAGATACAGCCTGGTGACAGACGGACGGACGGACGGACGGACGGACGGACGGACGGACGGACGGACGGACAGCGAAGTCTCAGTAATAGGGTCCCGTTTTTACCCTTTGGGTACGGAACCCTAATAATCAAAATAGACAATCTTTGAATATTTATTCATTTAAATAGGTAGGTACACTGAAATAACTAAATTGATATAAAACTTTAGACACAACTAAAAACCAATATTTCTCTGTTGACGGGTTTACAAACTTTGGTTATATCACAAAAGTTATTTGGTAAAATTGAATTTATTATTTGAAAGTTTCAAACGAAAATGTGTGCGAGTATTCTATTGAGTAATTTGATGAATGAATATGTAATTTATTAGACATCAGACAGCTCTCAACTTCATTTATATGTAAGGTTATGTTTGTTTAGTACCTACTTCTCTACACCAATTCTTTTTACATAACTAAACATAACTTAAACATCCTTATCTTTATTTCTTCACTGATTATAGAACAGAGTTGTTATTTTTGTATGTATGTCCCTCTGTGAGCTTCCCCTCCAGCCCATTTACGTCCCACTGTTGGGCACGGGCCTCCTCCACTTTGGGAGGGATTATGGTCTACTGTGCCGCGCTGACCAGGCGTATTGGCACAGGGTTTATTTTCGAGTTTTCCGTCTCTCACAGAGGATGTTATCTGTGTGCAATATCCCTTAGCTGACTTTTACAGCACCCTTGGGAGGAGATGGGGTGGTGACACTTGTAATCTTAATCCGTCACCACACGGAAAGTATTTAGTACTTATGTATTTGTTATTTGTCTTACTAAATAGGTTATACATGAATTACATGCATGGTCCATGTGGTGACGGATTAAGAATACAGAGAGTAAGAGCCAGCTAAGGGACAATATAAGAACTTATAGTCTTATTCATAATGACTTATCGGAGGTTTAAACGGAGATTTTATCGGAGAGATAATAAACGTTTTAGCGTAAAACGACCATTATGAAAAACAAGTTTTGACAATTTTCGCGAACCGATTTTAGCGAACTTTTAAACCTCCGATAAGTCATTATGAATATTTATAATTTATAATTGCAAAAACCAGATACTTGCTAAAAATTTTGACGAGCTTATGTGTTAATGTGTGTAAGGAAACTAAAGCGCGATTTAAAAAATGTGCAACGCAATCTATTGAGCGATATAGTAAACTTCTGTTCGTTAATGTTTGATTTTTAAATTCTACGCGTACGAAGTCGCAGGCAACAGCTAGTTATGAATATGACCATTAATGTCTACTGTGAGAAACGGAAAACTCTAAACTAAACCCTGTGCCATCACGCCTAGTCAGCGCAGTAGACTATAATCCTTCCCAAAGTGGAGGAGGCCAAACATTGGGACGTTAATGGCAGCCCAGTAACATCCTACTGCAAAACACGGGCCTCCTCCACAGGAAGGTATTTTAGTATAATTTGTTAAGATAGATAGATAGATTATCTCTTTATTGTACACATTTACAAGAAACAGAAAACAGAAATTAAGCTTAAAACTAGGCACAAATGGCGGCCATATCACATAAAGTGATTTCTTCCAGGCAACCATGGGATGGAAAGAAAAGTTAGGGACTAAAATAAAGTGGGGCTACAGTGTACAAGTAAATAAATAAATAAATATTCATGGACATTTCACACAACGTCCTCTGGTCCCAAGCTAAGCTTATATGCTTGTGTTATGGGTACCAGAATACGGATAGAATACATATACTACTTTTCTTTTGTAAATACATAAGTATGTATTTACAAAAGAAAAGTAGTATATGTACAGCAGGAGAATCGGCTAACATCTATTTTTAATATGTATTATAAGTATAATACATATTAAAAATAGATGTTAGCCGATTCTCCGACCTACTGAATGTGCATACAAAATTTCATAAGAATCGATCTAGCCGTTTCGGAGGAGTACGGTAACTAACACTGTGACACGTGAATTTTATATATTAGATTACTCAAAATATACTAATATTACTTAAAATATACTAATATTACTTAAAGATTGACGAGCCTCGTGGTTGCGTGGTTCATGTAACGGACTGCCGATCAAGAGGTCGCGGGTTCGATTCCCGCTCGGTACAATCATTTGTGTGATTTTTCTAATTGTCATACAAATGTTTGTACTGCGTCTGGGTGTTTCTATGTATTCTAAGTATGTATTTACAAAAGAAAAGTAGTTTAAGTATTCTATCCGTATTCTGGTACCCATAACACAAGCATATAAGCTTAGCTTGGGACCAGAGGACGTTGTGTGAAATGTCCATGAATATGTATGTATGATTGTATGTATTAAATTTTTAACAAAAAAAAATATATATAATAATATGTTAAGGTACTTTTAAGTTTTTTTTCTTACCTATGTCTGTGTCCCCCGAGAGTTACAATGTAGAACAAGTTCAAAAAAAGGGTAAATAGGCTTCTCACATAGTTGGTGCGCTTTACCATCAAAGATTCCATTTTCGCTTACCATCAGGTGACATGGGATAAAGTGCCAACAAGTTTAATGTTAAAAAAAAAGTTTTTAAAATTTCACGCGTTGGAATTGTGCGTATTAACAAGTAGTTATATGTTAAGAAAACATTTATGTTCTCTTTATTTAGTTTATAATGTCATTGAATATTATATTTTATTTATTTTTGCCACGACTGTTGGGTACGAGTGGAATAAAAAAAATTTCCCCGTTTTTTGCACCATTTTTCGCTAATGCTTCACTACTATTTGACGCAACGTGATGTTATAGCCCTTCCTCGATAAATGGATTGCTACTTAAACACAAAAAGAATTTTACGATTCGAACTAATAGTTCCTAAGATTAACGCGTTCAAACAAACAAACAAACACTTCAGCTTTATAATTTGACGGGCTTCGTGGTGGAGTGGTTTATGTAACGGACTGCCGATCATGAGGTCGCGGGTTCGATTCCCGCTTGGGACAATGATTTGTGTGATATTTATAAACGTCATACAAATACTGTATCTGGGTGTTTACTATGTATTGTATGTATGTATTTATCCGTATTCTGGTACCCATAACACAAGCATATAAGCTTAGCTTGGGACCAGAGGACGTTGTGTGAAATGTCCATGAATATTTATTTATTTATTTATAATATTAGTATAGAAGTATACATATGAAACTAGATAAATCAATAAGTAGGTAATACTTTTAACTCAACTTAAACTTGAGCGGGCGTTAAGATAAATTAAAAGTAAGATATCCGGCAAGCCCGCAGAACTGGATAAAACTCTGGATTTGTCGCAATGTCTTACAAGTTATGGCACAGTGCCAACTTTTACAAAGACTTTTTGCAAAGCCTCGGTGCAAGCTGGCGGAGCACTCACACTATAAGTATAGTGCTTTCGATATATGTAGGGGTCGTTTAGACCGAGCACCTATTGATGAGGGTTAAAGATTTCTCCAAGATGTAGGTTTGTACGAAACACGGACTAAATTGCGATTGCCTTCTTACGTGGGCTATTTCTTGATTGGTACCCATATAGACAGCGAAGTTTATTTTGTTTAACTTTAATTAAGTATTTTCTACATAGTTTAGCGTTAACATTTCAATGAAAAAAAAACATATCGGTCATTTCTTAGCGAAACATTATAAAGAAGCTAAAATAATACGGCATTTTTTGCAAATTTTGCGTTCTCTTTACTCTCTCGCCGTCCCATCGTTGAGCACGGACCGCCTCTACTTTGGAATTATGGTCTACTATGCCGAGATGACCAGCCGTGTTGGCATGGGGTCTATTTTTGACTTTTCCATCTCATACAGAAAATGTTATCTATGTCCCTTAGCTGGCTTTTATAGCATCCTGGTAAAGAAATGGGATGGTGACACTTATATTTGACTAATATAACAACACTATCATCCTAGAATTTTTTATAAATTACTGTCGCGTACAAAGTCTATTTTACGTTATCAACTTCCATTTTCTAACACTTGCGCGAATCATTTGCATAAATAAAACCACTTTTTACGGAAACGTCGGGCTAAAATTAAAACAAATATACGCGTCTAAATCCGTAAAAAGTAGTTTTATTTATTAACTTCCATTTGTTAGTTTACAAACTCACTTCTATTCTGTCAAAACTAGTTTGAAAAACTAGTGTACTATCAGCAACAGTTTTCAACAAAAACACACAAAATAAGTTGTAAGAGAACTGTAGGTACAATATTGTCATATGTACAGCTGAGTACAGTTGTGATATATCTCGCTGGTAACTGGGTTACCAGTTCTAGTCACTGTTTTACTGCAGGCTATTCGCTATTACCGGTGCAAGATCACAATTTACAGTGTAGTACATTACTATTTATTAAAGAATGTATTTTATTTCTAGTAATATATCTGGAAGACATCGCTTTTAGCAATAAGACCGCCCATTGTGCCTACAATGCTTGATGTCTAGTTTTAAGTTTAATGTTAGTAAATCCTTGTGGTGTACAATAAAGCATATTCATTCATTCAATATAAAATAAAAAAGTAACTCTGTCTTTCTGTCTGCCGCTCTTACACGCTAAATCTACTGCACCAATTCAAAATGAAATTTGGTACGCAAATATTTTAGAACCTGAAAAAATATAGGCTTCTAATGCGAAATATTGCATGGAACAACCGTCTTATTTAAAGTCTAAAAGAAAAACAGTGCTAAGTAAATAAAAACATTCTTTTTTATCGGTAGGTAGCGAATTGCCTTTGCTCCTTCACCCCTGGTATTACTAAGTCCATGAGCAACGGATACCACTTAACATCAGGAGGACCGTCAGCTTTTCTGTCAACAAAAGGAAAAAAAAAACAATCAACAGGAAATAAAGCCTCTCAGACTTCTAACTCATAAGAATAACTGTCATATCCATAACATACAAAATGCGCTCACAGCTTGCTCTATCCAATAAAATCTTACACACTGCAGGATATCACATCGATTCTTCAAAGCCTTTTGTGAAATATCAATAGGCGTCATATAGGCGGCAACTCGTCCAATTTGCCGCCAATTTGTCGTATTATTATAATGTACTGACATATCAATGATTTTTTTTGTGATTTGTTGCCAAGTCCTGCTAAGATATTGTTACGAACACACAAAACACAAAGGAGCTAGCGCCATCTAGCAGCAACTAGTAAAACCAATTAAAGAACCGAACAGAGTGAAACCCCTATTAGATACTAGATGGCGTTAGAGGAACTACCGAAGTTTCCAGAAACATTCGTTCCGGGCGATCACGTTCGCGCACAGTCGGGAACATTCTGGAATGGTCTGGAACTCGTCTCGGCGCATATAAATAGCGGCAGGGAGGCGAGCCCGGGCAGTTCATTTCGAGCTACGATACGAGGCGACTTCGAGAGCGAAAACAAGTGATCAAGAGTGATACCAGTGAAACCTACAACTTGGCTACGATCTAGGACATTGTTAGTGCTTAGTGTTTGGACCTAGTGCTTAGTGTTTGGACCTAGTGCTTAGTGTTTGGACCTAGTGCTTAGTGTTTGGACCTAGTGCTTAGTGTGTAACTAGTGCTAGTGAATAAAGTCTTCAAAAGAGTCAGCAGGTCTTTCTCTCCAAATCCTTCGAACCCTAACACGTAACAACTGGTGTCGGAAGTGAGATTTGGAGATGCCATTGACTCCGAGAGAGGACTTCGAGGGCGTCAGGACAAGGGCACAACGAGCTGCGGAGGCCACGCCCGCTGTGGACCAAGCCCCGCCCACTGGCCCCACCTACCAGGCCCCGCCCACCGACCACGCCCCTCTAGACCCGCCCACTGGCCACGCCCACCATGCCACGCCCACCGACCACGCCCATAGAGACCCGCCCACCCAGGCCCAGGCTCCGCCTACTCAGACTCAAGCCCCGCCCACTGGCTCCGCCCACCTTGCCACGCCCACCACACCGGCCACGCCCACTAGACAAGCTCCGCCCACTGGATCCGCCCACCTTGCCACGCCCACTAGACAAGCCACGCCCACCAGCGGCAGCGTAGCGTCAGTAGCACTTCAATTAGGAAGTTTAATTGAACTGATAGAGATGCAAAGGGCTGAAATTCGGTCAATGAAGGAGTCACAAGAACGCAAGCTCGGCGCTTTGCAAGAGTCACAAGAACGCAAGCTCGGCGCTTTGCAAGAGTCACAAGAACGCAAGCTCGGCGCTTTGCAAGAGTCACAAGAACGCAAGCTCGGCGCTTTGCAAGAGTCACAAGAACGCAAGCTCGGCGCTTTGCAAGAGTCACAAGAAAAAGTGATTTGTGCTATAAATGATGTTAGTAACATGGTGATTAAGCTTCGAAAAGATGTCGACGTAGTGGAAGAACGAGTTACCGGGTTAGGATTGGATGTCGAAAATGTGAAAACCGGCCTCATTGAACTACAGAAGAAAGTAGTGCGCCTTGAAACCACGGGAGTTACGATCTCTAGTGGAACTATCGGAGTGGCACAAGGACCAAGAGTGAAAGTTCCGCCATACGACGGCACTACTTCCTGGAACGCTTATCGTCAGCAATTCCAGACGGTTGCTACTGCCAACGGATGGACGGAAGAACAATGCTTGACCGCTCTCACTGTTGCGCTCAGAGGGCAAGCTTTGTCGGTCCTGGAAGCACTGCCACATACAAGAAATGGGTTCCAAGACCTGATGGAGGCACTTGAATCCAGATACGGGGAGCGACACCTGGAGCACGTGTTCCGTGCCCAACTGCGTGACAGAGTCCAACGCTCAGGAGAAGGACTACAACAATGGGCGTTGGAAATTGAAAAACTCGTCAGAAAGGCACACCCAGGAGCCGACACCAAGATGGTAGACACGAATATTGTTCAAGCATTTGTCGACGGAATCAAAGACCTGGAGGTCAGAACTGCAGTGAGGCTTCGTCACCATACCTCGCTAAAAGAAGCATTGGCGCATGCTTTGGAGGTCGAGGCTGTTCGTTATGACATACGGCATACGCATAAGATCCGTGAGGTCTCTGAGGAAGTCAAGGAGGTTAAGGCCCCTACGAAGAAAAGTTCTGGAGCCATGTGCTACAAGTGCGGTGAGAGGGGCCATCTTCAGCTCAACTGCCCGCAGAAGGAAACCCAGATGGCCAGGATGAACAGACTCGAGGAACAAATAGAGGTGCTGAAGAAGCAGGGGGCTTTGTCTCTTGCCCGGGATCAGGGAAACGAATAAAAGCCAGGACTAAGGGGCGAGTGCTGGCTGACGCGGAGGGAGCCCCGATAACTGTTATCTCCCAGGCATGCAGCGGGAATAGTTTTGCGATTCAGGGGACTATTAACGGGACGGATTGCAAAATGACTCTGGACACAGGAGCCTCTAGAACAATAGTGAACCCAACTCTGGTAAAAACCGCAACGGGACACAAGAGGAGAATTAACTGTCGGCTACTTACTGCCTCCGGTCAGCCAATACCCGTCCTGGGAGAAACGTCAGTTACGATGTATGTAGGGGGGTCCTCATACTCTCATAACGTAATCGTGGCTGAGATTGTGGATGATTGCATCTTGGGTTTGGATTTCATGAAGAAACACAACTGCAGAATTAATGTCGCTGAAGGAGTTTTCAAGTGTGGTGAAGAAGAAATCTTCATTCTTGGAGGCGCCTGCGGGAAAGTCACATGTGTAAAGAAGGTCATCATACCTGGACGAGCGGAAGCTCAGGTACTGGTGGAACTGCCGCCAGCTGGAAAGAAAAAGTCAAACAGATGCGTGTTGATCGAAGACACACCTACCAAGACATCGTCACAAAAACTGATGACGGCGAGAACCCTTGTTAGTGGAAGCAGAAACGCTGTGGTCAGGGTTTTGAATCTTGGTGATCGCGAGATCTGCTTGAACAAAGGTGATGTCATCGGAAAGTGCGAGGAAGTTGTCTGGATGAAAAAGTGTAGTTCGATGACAGGCGCAGACTCAGCAAACAGCAATAACTACGGTTTAGTGACTAAGCTACTCGATGACTGTAAGAGTAATCTGACTTATTCGCAGAGCATGAAAGCTAAGAAGTTTTTGCAGCGCTACGCGAATATCTTCTCCAGTCAAGAAGGGGACCTTGGAAGAACGTCGATGGTTCAGCACAGGATAGATACCGGAAGCGAGAGACCAATTCGTCAACGAGCAAGACGGATACCAATTGCAAAGGAAAAAGAAGTTGAAGGCCTTTTGGAGGACATGAGAAGGAATAAGATTATAGAACCGTCTACAAGTCCGTGGTGCTCACCTGTTGTATTAGTGAAGAAGAAAGATGGTAGCACGAGATTTTGTGTGGACTATAGGCGTCTCAATGATGTGACTAAGAAGGACAGTTACCCTTTACCACGAATCGACGACACTTTAGATACCCTGAGTGGCATGAAATGGTTCTCGACCCTAGACCTGAAATCTGGCTACTGGCAGGTGGAAATTCATCCAAAAGACAAGGAGAAGACAGCTTTCTCGACCGGTAAAGGTTTATGGCAATTTAACGTCATGCCCTTCGGATTGTGCAACGCACCTGCCACCTTTGAGCGACTCATGGAGTGTGTACTGGCAGGCTTAGTTGGAGAGGCTTGCTTAGTCTACTTGGATGACGTCATAATTGTCGGCCGCGACTTCGAGGACCATTTGCGAAACTTGGAGCGAGTTTTCGCCAAAATAGAGGGAGCCAAATTAAAGTTGAACCCGGAAAAGTGTCGTTTATTCAGGAGCAAGGTCAACTATCTCGGCCATATTATCTCCAGTGATGGAATCCAGACAGACCCGGAGAAACTGGAAGCAGTTCAAAAATGGCCTACCCCTATGGACAAAACCGAAGTGCGGGCATTTCTCGGCCTATGCTCATACTACAGGCGTTTTGTTAAGGGATTCGCAGAGATAGCCAAGCCATTACATCGGCTGACAGAAGATAAACGACGATTTAGTTGGGATGAGACTTGTGAAGAATCTTTTCAGAAACTGAAGAAACATCTGTGTGAAACACCAATCCTGGGGTATCCACAAACTGAAGGTCAGTTTATAGTTGACACGGATGCAAGCAACACGGCCATTGGAGGGGTGTTATCTCAAAAACAGGGTGAAAGAGAAGTTGTTATTGCATATTTCAGCAAATCTTTATCCAAGCCAGAGAGAAACTACTGTGTGACAAGACGAGAACTCTTGGCTGTTGTAAAGACGCTACAACATTTCAGCAAATATCTCATCGGCAGACAGTTTTTACTACGAACTGACCACGCAGCCTTGAAGTGGCTACTGCAATTCAAGAACCCAGAAGGTCAAGTAGCTCGATGGATTGAACAGCTCCAGGAGTATGACTTCAAGACGGAACACCGCAGCGGAAAGACACATGGGAATGCCGACGCACTCTCACGAAGGCCGTGTTCGGAGGACTGCAAACATTGTGTTAAGCAGGAATGCAATGAAGAAACATTAAAACTAACGAGAACGAATCCTTTGAGTCTCTGGGAGAATGATGCTATGAGGGAGGCTCAAGAAAAAGATGACGACCTTCGGCACATCATCACATGGAAGAAACGGGGTGACGTAAAACCAATATGGAGTGAGGTTGCACCCACTGGCGCTGTCACTAAGGCGTACTGGGCGCAATGGGACAGTCTGATACTCCAAAACGGAATACTCTACCGGAAATGGGAGAAGACTAACGGCAGAGAGTTCCATCTTCAGATAATTGTCCCAAGAACGAGAGTACCAGATGTTCTCCGTGAAATACATGATGGCGTATCAGGAGGTCATCTAGGTGTCAAGAGGACGTTAACGAAAGTGAGAGAACGATTCTACTGGTTGCATTGTCGAGATGATGTACAGGATTGGTGCCGCAAATGTACTACTTGCGCTGCTGTAAAAGGACCACAGACCAGGAGCCGTGGGAACCTGCAGTTGTATAACGTCGGCGCACCGTGGGAACGAATTGCAGTTGACGTAGCTGGGCCATTTCCTGTAACGGATTCGGGAAACAAGTATTTTATGGTCGTCATTGACTACTTCACCAAATGGCCCGAAGTGTTCGCCATACCAAACCAAGAAGCCACAACAGTCGCTTCTAAGTTAGTCGAAGAAGTTATATGTCGCTTTGGTGTGCCTCTGGAAATCCATTCTGATCAGGGCAGGAACTTCGAATCGCAGGTGTTCCAGGAAGTGTGCAGAATTTTGGGCATGCATAAGACGAGGACCACCGCGTACCATCCGCAGTCTGATGGAATGGTTGAGAGATTTAACCAGACCCTTGAGAGGCATTTGGCGAAATTGGTAGATGACAAACAAAAGGATTGGGACAAGTATATACCACTCTTCCTTCTGTCTTACCGAACCGCCGAGCATGAGAGCATAAAAGCTACCCCGGCGTATGTCAATTTCGGTAGAGAACTACGAATACCAGTAGACCTATTGACAGGAGGGTCACCGGAGGAACCAAAAACTGTACAAGACTATGTCTGCGATTTAAGGGAAAAGATGCGCTATATACACGCCTTGGTTCGGGAAAATGGGTTACAGTCAAGTGAGAACATGAAAACCAGATACGACCGGAAATCGAACACGAGCAGCTTCGAGGAAGGGTCACTGGTGTGGCTGCATAACCCAACTCGCCGGAAAGGGAAATCTCCAAAGTTGCAGAACCAGTGGGACGGTCCATACAAAGTGGTTACCCGACTGAATCATGTGACCTATAGGATTCAAAAGCAACCAAGAGGGACATTCAAAGTGGTACACATAGACCGTCTGGCGCGCTACCATGGTAGTAACAACGATGCTCGGGACGAGCATCTCTAAGAGGGGAGTAGTGTTACGAACACACAAAACACAAAGGAGCTAGCGCCATCTAGCAGCAACTAGTAAAACCAATTAAAGAACCGAACAGAGTGAAACCCCTATTAGATACTAGATGGCGTTAGAGGAACTACCGAAGTTTCCAGAAACATTCGTTCCGGGCGATCACGTTCGCGCACAGTCGGGAACATTCTGGAATGGTCTGGAACTCGTCTCGGCGCATATAAATAGCGGCAGGGAGGCGAGCCCGGGCAGTTCATTTCGAGCTACGATACGAGGCGACTTCGAGAGCGAAAACAAGTGATCAAGAGTGATACCAGTGAAACCTACAACTTGGCTACGATCTAGGACATTGTTAGTGCTTAGTGTTTGGACCTAGTGCTTAGTGTTTGGACCTAGTGCTTAGTGTTTGGACCTAGTGCTTAGTGTGTAACTAGTGCTAGTGAATAAAGTCTTCAAAAGAGTCAGCAGGTCTTTCTCTCCAAATCCTTCGAACCCTAGCACGTAACAATATTATATTAAGCTGTATACTACAAATAATGTAGATATACGAGAAAGTTCTCGATATGTAAATTCATACAACAAATTTGCTAGGAGTTCATTAAATAATTGGTCAAGTGCGAGTCGGACTCGCACACGAAGGGTTCCGTACCATTATCTATGCAACATAAGGCAACGTTATTAGTATCGAGCAAGAAACGGTAAAAAAATCATGTTTGTTGTATGGGAGCCCCCCTTAAATATTTATTTTATTTTATTTTTAGTATTTGTTGTTATAGCGGCAATAGAAATACATCATCTGTGAAAATTTCAACTGTCTAGCTATCACCGTTCTTGAGATACTGGGTACGGAACCCTAAAAATCATGTTTGTTGTATGGGAGCCCCCCTTAAATATTTATTTTATTTTATTTTTAGTATTTGTTGTTATAGCGGCAATAGAAATACATCATCTGTGAAAATTTCAACTGTCTAGCTATCACCGTTCTTGAGATACTGGGTACGGAACCCTAAAAATCATGTTTGTTGTATGGGAGCCCCCCTTAAATATTTATTTTATTTTATTTTTAGTATTTGTTGTTATAGCGGCAATAGAAATACATCATCTGTGAAAATTTCAACTCTCTAGCTATCACCGTTCTTGAGATACAGCCTGGTGACAGACGGACGGACGGACGGACGGACGGACGGACAGCGAAGTCTCAGTAATAGGGTCCCGTTTTTACCCTTTGGGTACGGAACCCTAAAAAAGGTACTAATAAAAATAGAGACCGGGTTCTCAGCGTTACCGTGAATACCCGTTATATGTGAAACCGACCCAGAGAAAGACGTCGCATGACACTTGCGCGTGTACCCGAGGAGGTTTGACGTCAGGCTGGTCGTAAAAATCAACCAAAACCTACTGCAACATGAACAAAAAGT